>CM060912.1:1024772631-1026022631 GCA_030737875.1 Allium sativum
ATCAGTTTCATGGCATTTTGGTTCTCTATTGGAGACCTAAAAAAGGGTTCCCAAATTCAAATTTTTTAGCCACTGCTTTTCTGCCTACATGCACTTCATTCCTCGAATCACAACAGAGGATAAGCATTAATAGTTAGAATAAAATGTACTAAAATCTAATACTGTTTAATATTAATGTTACAAAAAATAGAGTAAAAACAGGCACATTATTGATCATAGAGTTAACATTTCTGTAGAAAAACAAAATAAAACTAACAACAGCTCACATATTGTAATTCATTTTTCTCATTGGAATGAAATATATTAAGCATGTTGAAGATTATAAACTTGTCTTTTTTTTTCTCAATCCAAAGAAAAAGATTTGGCTGTTTATCTATCTTGTACTCAGTCCAAAGCATGTACAAATAATTTTAAAAAATAGATATTCATGCTGCATACGTAAATATCAACTTATACAAATGAGTTGAAACAAACAAAATCCCATTAAAAAATTGATATTTATAGTGCAACCAACCAACAAAAACTGATATCAAAGCATGAAATACATATAATTTATCTTAAAAGTCTTCATAACGGTAAACATACAACCCTTTTTTCTAAACTCTTTGCCATACAGGCTACATTCTGCTTGGAGGTAACCAAAGGAGAGTCTGTTTTTCTTTTGCACTTTCTTCTCGAGTAAGAGTTATCCTCTTTATGTCTGGCCATGCAGAAACCTTAACCTATAAGTTAGGTGCCAGTACGTCAGCAACCTTGATTATATTGAATCCAAAAGTAGTAAAACACGCATTATCGAGGCTATTTAAAATTTAAAATTAAATATATGACCAAGATGGAACAACGCAATCTGCACTTTAATACGAAAAAATTTCAAAATTTAATATATAGAATAATAAAGTACAACATACATGTTACTGACAAAGTTCTTTTCCATGCATTCTATTGACAAAGTTTCCTTAACAATATACAAATATAAAGACAAGTACAACATGCATGTTCAGGGGTATGTATAGACATACTTGCATATTCGGTCCATCCTTGCTAAAATATACATACAAAACATGTGTACCCATTAAAATATGCTCATGCAACATGTGCACACCTTTTCTATTAAACCAATCCTCCCAGTTCACAAATTTTGGTACACCTCCTTGTATACTACATTGGTTGTACTGTTCGTTGTGTTACCACGCTCATCACATATCAAAATTTTCAATCCTTTTTTCGATTTTACTCTTGAAATTGCCACATACAGTTGGTTTTGGGTAAACACAGGTCTAGGTAAGTATAATCCAACATGAGAAAGAGATTGACCTTGACTTTTATTTATGGTCATAGCAAAATAAAGAATCACTCGAAACTGCCTTCTTTGAAATTTGAATGGGTATTTGTTATCCAATGGATTCAAAATCAAGCGAGGTATAAATACTTTGTGACCAACATTACGACCTGTGATGATCTTAGCCTCAATAATATGATGTCCCAATCTGCTTATCTGTAGTCTAGTACCATTGCACAATCCTTCATTTTGATCAATATTCCTGAGTAACATTATCAGAATACCTACCTTAAGAGCCAGCTTATGATTTGGTAATCCAGACCCTTTTATACTGTTTAATATTTTAGGAGACCAAAAGTCATCATGGCTATTTGGATTACAACCAGCATTAGACATGGTGTCCGAACTAAAATAAATATTTTCTTCCCCCGGCAACTTCATCAGCAGATATTGATTTACTTGTTCAACAATTTCAAGAGTTGGGGCCAAAGTAGCTCTCTCTTCAAAATACACTGCATCCCCTAGATTATTTAAAATTAAAGGGTAGGTGCACTCAACTATAGAAGTCATGGGATCATTTGTATCCTTAATCAGAATGTCATCAGGTATTTCAATAATTGCCTCTCCATCATTATCTCCTCCAATACAACCATCACCAACTTTTAATACCCATTCAGCAAATTCTCCAATCTCACATAAATTTGAACCAATGCTATCAACTTCCAATCTCATATTTTTAGTCAGCCTTAACACTCTACAAAAATTCCAAATACATGAGGAGTTAATAGTAGAAAAAAATAATCTCTTGTCTGCTCGCTCTTGGGATGACAGGAAGTATCTGCCGAAAGTCACCACCAAATACTATGAACTTTCCTCCAAATGGTTGGTCCGTGCCGTTTTGATTACAATTCTGAATGTTATCTCTCTTAGTTCTATCTTAAGCCTCAAAACAAAATTTATGGATCATAGAAGCTTCATCCCAAATGATTAGGTCGGTTTTTTCAATCAACTCTGCTAATTCTGATCCCGTTCTAATGTTACATGTTGAATCCTTGTTTACATTAATGGGAATTGCAAATCTTGAATGCGTCGTTCTCCCTCCAATAAGAAGCAAAGAAGCAATGCCACTTGAAGCAACTGTTATTACAATCCTTTGCAACGCGCAGAAGATGATAAACTTCTCCAAATGTAAGTTTTTCCTGTTCCTCCATGACGATAAATTAAAAAAAACACCTCCTTCACGTATTGATATAGTTGTCATGATAGTATCGTATACTTCTTTCTGCTCAGAGGTTAAGTTACTAAACAGAGAGCCATACTCCTCCTGCAAGGATGGTATATGATATCTAAACTCATTCTGAATCAGTCTATTGTTTCCTTCGGATATGATCAGCTCATCTGGAAAAGGCATGTCAGGATAACTTCGAAGACTGCTACCATTTTTGTTTAAAAAAAATCCATCTCTAGCAATGTATAATTTCTCAACTGTGTCTCCGTAAAATGCAAGTCTGTAAACATTCAACATATGCATCAACATATAAATACTCCTAGACAGAATAAATTGCATTGTTATTAAAAATAGTTAGTATTTAATTTTGAAATTAACAACATACCTTGAATCCCTAAAATTCTTCTCTATTTGTAAAGAATATCATCTGACAGGTGCTGCCAACTTTGTTCCCATACAACTTGAGGTCTGGACATGCTACCACATGTCAATAACACTATAAAGAGAACTCGTATATAGTGAGCACTTTCCCAAAAACTTGATTCTCTTATAGCTTCAACATACTCTCTATCATCATCCAGCAATCCAAGAGCATAACATGCCTCTTTAAACGTAGGATATATTATTCCATTGATAGTGCGAGTGTCTTCATAACATGTAGCTCCTTTCACTTTATTCAACAAAGTTCTTAAGTAATAAATCTCTCCTGAACATGGAGGGACATATTGTATCATTCCAATAGAAAACCCCTTTTTCCTTGGCTTCCATATCCTTAAGTCTTGCTTCTAAACAAATTTGGTTGGGAATTCCATGTAAGTAAGATTTTTTGCTTCTTCATCAACCTTATTACAGTTCATCCATACCAAAAACATTGATTCATTAATTCCTGGCCGATTTATCACTGAATCAATTGTATCTTCGTCCTGGAAAATAACATTTTGGTCATCGGGCAGATGGAAAGACAACCTCTCCATTGCAGGACTTCTATAATGAATATCAAATCCAAATATTCTCCAAATAGCTTCACATGGAGAAACATATCTGCAGTCCAAGTACACCTTGATTTCACCAGTAACACTATCATTTCTATCATCTGTACCTCCATTATCTTGGCAAACAGCAGCTGTGACACGATCATGACCCTTGTTAACATACTTAAATAAGTACTTAATTGCCTGCCATTGATTGCACCATTCAACATTGATATGTGCTTGAAATTTGAGAAGAAGTTCCGGATTATGTGGAACGAAAAATCTGTTATCCAGAAGAATTCCATTCTTTTTTGCTATATTTCCATTATCTCGCCTTCTGTAAATCGGATAACCATCCTGATCAATACTTGTTCTATCTTGAAAATTCCTCGGAAAAAACTTTGAACACATTCCATCCTTCATGCATGGTGAGTTCACGTTGGACATACCACAAGGACCGTGTAACATGAAAGCCAAAACAATTTCATACAATATTGGAAACTCTTCTTTATTTGGAATCTCGGCCGATATAATTTTATTGATAGCATCGCATGTGGAAAATTTGTTGTCTTTATGCATAAATAACAATATGTGTGCATGAGGAAACCTACGTTTTTTGAAACTCCATTGTATAAACCACTGAAAATGAAAGATTGAAATGAGCAAAGCAACAACATATAACATCACTAACATGAGTACAATTTAAACATGAATGCAAATACATAAAAACGATGTTAATGACATGCCTGCTTGCACACGACCAAATATATGTCCGTCTTTTAGGTCTTTGATGAGCTGATCCAACTTAATTTTTAAAAACTCTACAAATGATGTTAGACCTATCTTCCAATCGAATAACATGCAGCTGAATAAATCTAGTAATTTCTGGACATTTAGGATTGCATGTGAACGTTAAAAATAAATCTGGATATCCATAAAACTTACATTGGGCCATTGCATCCAAGTAATTTTGCATCATGTATCTAACACCACCAGTAAAAGAAGATGGTAACACTATACGCTTTCCTGTACAGAAAGCTGCAGTAGTTCCCCTATATGAAGCCGTAGATAGGTTCTTGTACAATTCTGATCTCAACTTTTTCTGATTTTTTCGAATGTAGGACAGCCTTTCTGCCTCAATCATTGTATAACCATCGACCAAGAATTGTTGAAATAACTTCCTTGAACAAAGAATTGTTCGAGCTTCGTTTTTCCTATCTTGAATCCTGAAAGCAAAGAATTCCCTTATACTCAATCTACTTCTTTTCTCGAAGAAGTATCGTCGTTATCTCCTAACAGAATATCGACTCTGTAACCATCTTCACCATAGGGAAATAACAACGGATACTGAAGTGCGAGATAAGAAGGATGTAATTCACTTATACATTCAAGTGATCCACTCTTTCTTTGAACAATAATATGTCGTTTATAAAAATTGTTGCATACGTCACCAACAATCAATGAAGCGACTTCAAAAGCCATAGGAAGATTGTATCTCCTTCCATCCTTACTCTTCCTTCCAATTAGTTTTAGTTGGATATCTTCACATTGGTTTAAAACAAGTCGATCTCTTGCCATCCTGAATGCCTTAGCAAGAGGGTTGTAACGATCCAACATCTTCTTTAAACCATCAACAATTTCAAGGTCAAATGCAGTTGCATTGCCTCTCAAACTGCATTCAAAAAATGAATAATAATAATAGTAATATATACATAACTCAAAATACAAAACTGCATCAGCAATACAAACAGAACATTAATACGTTTAACACAAGTCCAGCTTTACACAAGCATACCCGATTGAAGAGATCATGTTCAAAACCTCATTATCAGTATCATGTATGTATAGTTGCAAAAACTTAGGTGCTAACCCTGGTAATGGAAGTAAACTCCCAATCCTGTGGTAATTTTGCCCATGCAACCTGAATACATAAGGTTCATGTCCTCTATTGATGCAAAAATTCACCTTTCTTCCCATAGACGTGGAAGAAAACATCATATTGAATTGGCGTACATATTTTACAAAATGTCTGCTTTTGGGATCATTGCCATGGAGTAACTTCCTGAGGATTGGAGGAGGATCTTTTAACAATGGCAGTCGTACTTCCTCGTGCATGCAACACAGTAAAAATGTAGGTACAGATAACCTCTTATCTTTTTAAATTCTCTCTTCATACCACATCATTGCGCTATATTTGCTGCATATCCAACTTTGATCTCTAATGTCGCAATATTCTTTTTTTTAAATACAACTCAATAAATTAGTTTTCCAAACAAAAATTAAAAGCTCTCTGTATAATACATACATATACATTCATGAATATAAAAGAAAACGAAAACTATATAGTTCCATATACCTTCACTGGTGGGAACATAACAGACTTCATCAGTTGTACCTAAAATATCACAAAAATTCATTTTAATTACTGTTACCTAAAAATGTTTACGTCTAATTATATTATGTATCTAATGTATTTTATGAAAAATATATGTATAATATATATATGGGCATATATCATACATATATATATATATACACACACATACATATACATATATGTATATGTATGTGTGTGTATATATATAAATACACACATACATACATACATACATATATATATATATGTGTATATATATATATATGTGTGTGTGTATATATATATATATATATATGTGTGTATATATATATATATATATATATATATATATATATATAATTAAATATGTACCTATAAGCTCCGATGTTTCCTTTTTTATGCATTACAGAGAGGCTGCAGACGTACTGAAATATGTTTGGTGGACATTGGACCAATATGGGTTACAAGTAGACACAAAACGTTGGACTTACATTAGCTATATTCACCAGAAACTAATCCTATGATCAAAATGTTACGTCACAGTATGTAATATGAGTTAGATTAAAGCATCATAACAAAAACATAAATGGAAGTTGATAGGAAAAATTTATGATTCTTGATTACTTGCCTACTGTTACTACACAGATACAAGAGTATTCTCTTTTATGCATTTTCTGTTCTCTCTATTTCTCTCTCTAAATTTCTGTTACATGCTTCATGTTTATAGAATGAACGAAGACTATAAAGTATTAGCAGCGATCTTTAATGCAAGTAATTATTGGTCATGAATATAAATAGTAGAATTTTTTAACTTTACTGTTATCCTGCGTTAATGTTTTAATATCCAGTCTTCTCTATATGATTGTTAGCATGATTCCTTCTGCTTCCATCTACTAAGTAATATCCCCAACTTCCCTTTATTATTTGATTTCAAATTACTGCAACTACATGCGAGACTACTTTACTCAAGCTGGGTGATATAATTGTGACATTAACATAGCAACACATTTAACTTCAATATATGCCATGACTAAAAAGATATCACCTGCTTTCACTGTTCTCAAAATACTTTTTACTCAAAAGTACCGCAAATTTCCCGTGTGCGAAGCACGGATCTCAACCTAGTGTGTGTGTGTGTCTATATATATATATATATATATATATATATATATATATATATATATATATATATATATATATATATATATACATAGCATTAAATATGTACCTATAAGCTCCGATGTTTCCATTGCGCAACCTTCATCCTCATGTCTTTCATCTGTACACGCATTGACATTAGGGCCTGAACATCATTCTCTAAATTTAGCACGCGTAAACAGACAATACTCCATCACTTTGAACGGTAAAATTAAAAAATAAGCTATATATACATACCTCCACTAGTGGAGTTTGCTCTTGAACTGTCATGACCTGTAATCATCCCACTATTACTTCGTTCACTTTTTTTGTTATTCCCCTCCATCGTCGAGTGCAATCTATATTTTCTAGGTTCTAAACCACGCTGGCCCAAGCTTGTTGGAAGCAAACCACTCGACCATGTTGGAACAGAAGATACCAGTATAGAGGCTATAAGTTTCACATTGACAAAATCAGTTACAACGTTAACCATTTTACACTTATTTTATCAGAAAACCTTACAGCTAGTTGTTTCTTGTTGAAGAGAAGGCAGAATGGTTGTACCTTCTGCCAACAATATAGAAATTCTTAATTTTATTCCCATAAACTATAAAAAAAGTAAACACTTTAATTAGGCTACAATTTAATTTGTTTCAAAGAAAATCAAACACATGGAAAAATAAATATCATACTTAGCGTTTTTACAACTTGCAGTCAGATCCTACGTTATAGTATAAAACCGGTATACCTGATATGGTAGAGATTAATTTCTTTGTTTTGCTATTGAAATTTAACTTGCTATTAACTCTTGCAATGTTTTTGCGATTTTCATCCATTGCTCAAAAGAAGTATAAACTTAAAATAACATAGAATAAAAATTAATCAAAACCACCAGGCCACAAATATGTACCAATATCCAATACACACACATAGACATATTCTAAAACAGTTTGATTAAATTACATGGGAAAAATTCAACTCAGGGAAACTGAAAAGCCTCTTATAAAAACAATATTAAATTACAATTACAAATGTGGAAAAGAAAGAAAAGCTAGTAAATAAAAGAAATTATATTTCACTCTTGCTACCGTCTGGGTGGGAATAGGTTGTTAGCCTCAATCATCTTCCACATATTATCAACAACAACTAACCCATTTCAACTAATAAGATGGCATTTATTTATCTCATCACAGTCCCTTACTTTGAGAAAAACAACAAAATGATGATCTAATACCATATCATTTGTTAACAAAAATAAAAATACGCAAAAGTCTATGGATCCATCTTGTCAACTAAATTTTAAATTTAACAATTGTCATCATTAACTTTTTGTTTAATTTGAAAAAATCATATAAAGGTACATTTTCCTATAAAATTCAGTAGATCAAAATTGAACTGTACGTAAAACCAATTCTTTTGTAAAATCATGTACATAAACATGCACTTCACATACATATCTATTTGCTTTTAAGCTGTGTACATGACCATGCATTTCACATACATATTTATTTATTTTTAAACTGTGTACATGACTGTGTGCATAACCAAAATTGGAAGGAACATGCATACATATCAATTAAGGAAACAATATAAAGCCACAAAAAATCAGCAGAGGGAAAGTACTACACTTAAACAGTCTACCGAAGCATTTTCAAATCGTGAATCTGATAGCAATAATAAAAACATTGAAACTGTTGATTAACAATGGCTGAGTCGCAGACTAGGTCGCTTTCTTGAAGACGATTCGACGATCTGGTCAAAGGTACAAACCAGTTCGTTCCTTCGCCGCCGCCTCTAGGATAAATGTAACACCCCACCTCCATTAAGGTTACTCGCAAAGGGAATGCCTTAACTTCAGTGGAGCGTTTTAAGTGAATATAGAACAGAAAATCACAACAAGACAGATATAAAGCAGTACTTGAAAATTTAAAACTTTATTTATTGCAGCAGAAGATAAATATGTTTGGTTACATCATCAAAAACCATAAACCAAAGTCAAGTACATAATATCCATCTTGATAAAATAAAGTACATAATCCCACTACTACAAATAGCCATAAAGAAAATGATAGGCTGAGCTTTACTTCGGCAATCCAAATCCAAGTGCTCCCAAAGAGTTCCCAATCAAGCTCCACTAGTACTAGTCCCACCCTTAGAACCTGGGGGGGGGGGGAAGGAAGAAAAGAGGTGGAAACAAAGGGGGTCAGACATAAAGTCTGGCGAGTGCGATAACTCTAACAACGTAATTATTAAAGCAATATGATAAGATATAAGCTGGAGAATAAGGTAATGACTGTGTGAACCACATGGGTATGGCAAGGCAATCAAGAGAAACAAAGATAACGTAAATGGCACTTCCTAATCTATATAGGATAATTACTATACTCTATCGTACTGTACCATACTGTACTGTACTAACACTAACTGCACCCCTACTAGTCACTCTAGAAATTTGATCCCTCTTAGCTAAATAGAACGACGATAGCTTCGTGTATTACTAGATGTACCCACTATCCTCCATGTTTGACTGTATATGTAACACCCCGTGTATTTTATAACTGTGAAATTCATAAATTAAAGTATAACTAATTTTAAATCAAAGAATTAAGGGAAACGGGATACGCCATTGCGTTCGTCTCGGAATTCTTCTTGAGATAGAGTCTGAGTTTACATAAAACGGATATCGTATGAAGAAGATATGGACGAACGAAGTTGGGCGAAAAACCAGAAAACGGGTCAGAATGCACTGGCGCACTTGGGAAGTGCGCCAGAACAAAAATGAACTGGCGCACTTGGGAAGTGCGCCAGTACATTTTTGACCTGGCGCACCTGCCAAGTGCGCCCAGGTCAAAAATGACCTGCTGGTCAGGTCCTGGCTGGCCTAGTCTGTGTTTGATCGATTTTCTGAGCCTTGCCTTGTCACTAGGGCTAGGTGTCAGCTCCTGGTTGGTCTCTCCTTTGAACGAACGGTTATTATCAAACCAAGCTTCATTGACGGTCTAAATCAACTCACAAACTCTATAAAAAGGACCTAAGACTAACCCTAATTCACACAAACTAAAATGGAGATGAGACCGTCATGTTGCTGATGAGAGACTAAGGATAGCCGTCAGAAATAGAGAGACAATTAGGAATAAATCAAAAGCTTAAAGCAACGTTAATTGAATCAAAGCAACGCCTACAACAAAGGATAGCATCTCCAAATTCAGAATTCAGATTCCTGAATTGAAGATTCGTCATACGTAGTAAGTAGAATGCTATTCCGATGTGAATTAAATAATTGTGTTGATTTGTGTAAAGTAAGAAATGGAATTGTGGTGATAATAATCTATATTTGTATGTTGCTTTGATGCTAAACGATTTGGGAATATTATGGTATACGATTGGATATTTGCAAGTACGCGATTTGCGTTGGAATTTAAACAACGAAATGGAATTGTGGCGATAATAATCTATATTTGTATGTTATTTTGATTCTAAACGATTTGGCAATGCTATGGTGTACGATTGGATTCATACAAATATATGATTTATGTTGACAACCACATGTTGTGGAATTTTAATTGGGATTCATGCAAGCATATGATTCATATTGAAAACTACATGTTTGTGGTAGTTATTTACAACACCCATTTGATAATTGCAAGTATATGATTCATGTTGAAAGTAACAACTATATGTTGTAATAGTTTATTTGAGATTCATGCAAGTATATGATTTACTGTTATGCCAACATGATGTATAATTTTATGGTCATTTTTAGTGTAATTTGATCCACTTAAGTATTATGATTCATATGAAGGTTATGTTGGAATTGGCATCATAGTTCAAGTATAAAAATCATGCTTTTGTGATAGTGACAAAAGCAAGCATCTTTGTGAACTTGTATTAATTTTATGAACATGACTAAACTATGTTTGTTATTATGCCCAATTGAAAAACATGTTTTTAAGCTTATGTTGTTATCATAATCATATGATAATATATATGACACATAAGTTACATTAGAATTACATTAGAATTACATTCCACTTGCAAGTTTACATAGATAGAATAAAAACCATGATTCAAGTTTAGGTATGTTTATGCTATAATTCTATAAATGGGTTTAAAACCATGATTCATATAAGAATTAGGTTGGGATAATTCTAGTTGAACCATACTTTTGTATTAGTGGCAAAAGTAAGTACCTTTTTGTTAGCATGTAGTGATTTTATGAACATGATTAGTTTATATTATGCCTAAATAAAAATATAGGCTTATATTTCTAGACAAGACCATGTGCCAATAATAATGATATCTAATTTAGTTAGATTCTTAATTTCAAGTTTACATGGTTAGTTGAACCTATGATTCATGTTTAAGTATTGTCTATGCATTAACCATATGAATAGAATGATTCATGTTTAAGTATTTTCTATGCCATAATTATATGAATAGAATGATTCATGTTTAAGTATTGTTTATGCTATGATTATATGGATAAAATGATTCATGTTATGCCATGATTATATGATGTTACAATTGCAAGTTCACATGCGCCTACTTTATGTTAATTGAATCGTTCGTTGCAAGTTCATGCGTTCACACTCCCCTTTTTCATGTTACCTTATAAACACCATGTTATAAGCCTCCCCTTTTCATTTGGCTAAATTGGGTTTAAGTATTAAATCCAACACACCTTACATTGGAGCGAACGTATAAAACGGGGGTAATGACGTTTGAGCTAAAATATAGAACATATGTGTTGGCATGTTTAACGCATGCCAACAACCTTGAAAAGAAATTAAGTGGCATAAATAAATTTTAATCAATAAAGATGAATTTGAATAATGAGCCGCAAATATTTACATATAAAAAAGAAAAGAGACAAAATATGTAAATGTAGAAAATACGATGTGTTTAACCCGAGGTTGGATTGAGTTGTGATGTAAACCTGCCCGGAACCGCCCGGCTGTCCAGTAGTCACAACAATACCTATCCAATGTGGGTGGTTAAACACGGAGCCCAATAAGGACCCGAGGTTAGACTGAGTTGTGGCGTAAGACTGCCCGGACCCAACCGGCAACAGGCAGCCACAACAATACCTGTCTAATGTGAGAGGTCGAGGCTTTAATAAGACAATTAAGGCTGAGTCAGGATTGATAGGATTAAGTAAATTATATTAATACTTAATCAGAATGGCACATGCTAAACTAAACAGACTGATTGGGGGTTAGGTTTATAAAACACTTAACCAACTTAGCATGTTGGCTAGAAATAGAAAACCTAGTAGCGGGGGACCCTTTTCAGCAGTAACCCTATAAGGTATCATGATACCCTGAAACTAGGCAGGGTGGGGGCACGATTACTGGGCTGATTGTAAGCGGTCAAATCGACGGCGGTGGTGCAGCAGTGTAGGTTCTAACGGGGTGCGAGCGTGCACACACTCCGGCGCAGAAAAATAAGGCACTGGGCACCAGTAGCATACCTGTGCATTCTAGGATTGTGTCGGGCCGCCACCATGGGACTTGATACACCCCATGGTGGGACCAACATAGGTAACTACAACATCGGGGGCCGTAAGACACATGTAACTATGCAAGTAGGAGCCGATCATTAGAAATGGATCACTTACCCTGATTATGGGGTGCCTGTTGGGAACTAGTTTATATGGGTACAGAGATTAATATGGGGTACGATAGTATTTTCAACCCTAGACAACTTAACTAAGTTTATGGTGCTTTCCCATTTCTAGTTTATACTCATCAAACCCAGTTCTTTATTCATAGACTGAATAGTCCTAGACTTACTCAGGCTTTATGTCTGACTCTACTTTTCTTTCGCCTTCTTTTCTTTCGTTTCCCCCCCAGGTCCACAGGGAGGGAATACTGCAGCTTGACCAGCTTTCACATCCAGCTTGAAGAGAAAGAATGTATTGCTTGGATCTTTTCCGTTTTGGACTATGGCTTTGGACAACAATTATGGGACTTATGCAGTTTATTTATGTTTTCTTTATGCTTCTTTAAATAATGTTATCAAGACAGTTATGATGATGTTATGTTTTTGGAAGTATTGTAAAACAAATTATGGCATGGTTTGTGTAACACGTATTTTAATGAAATAAAAGTTGTTGTTTTTCGCTGTTCAAAAATATGTGTTCTTATATCTGTCTTGTATATCTGTGACTTATACTTATTAACCTCCACCAAAATTAGGGCATTCCCTTTGAGAGTGACCCTAACGGAGGTGGGGTGTTTCACTTGGTATCAGAGCATAGGTTTACCAGATAAGATAAAAAGTTTTGAAAATTTATTTTCAAAAAGGAAATTTAAAGAAGCATTTTTAAAAGATAAAATATTTTATTTTAAAAAGGCAAAGTCCCCCAAAGCCATAGGTACTGTCTTCTATCCTTCGTTTTGAATCTATCCTTTCTGTTTCAGCATGTCTGGAGACCTTACTCCCCAGCTGCTGACGCTTTCTCTCCTCCTCCTCCACGTGAACCAGCAAGCGGAAGAGTCCCAGAGTAGGAAGACGAATAATAGTCAAACAAGAAAGGATCGTAACAGTAATAACAAGAAACGAGAAAAAAGGAAATGCAATTTTTGTGGTACGGAAGGGCACATAGCCAAGGATTGTAGAAAGTGGAAAAGAAAGCAAGGAGAAAGTTTTCATTGTGGGGAGACTGGACACATCAGCAAAGACTTCCCTGAGAAGACAGACTTTAAGAAGGGCGGGAAAGACAACAAGTCCCAAGAGAAGAGGAAGTGTAATTTCTGTGGCAATGTGGGGCACTTAGTGAAAGATTGCCGGAAAAAGAAGGCCAAGATGAATGGTGGGTGCTTTTCTTGCGGTGAGACAGGCCACATGGCTAAGGACTGCCCAAAGAAACGAGGACAGGGGCAGAGGGCTGGATCCACCTCAGGGGCACAAGTTCATGTGCTAGAGGCGCCACCTCTGCAACAGTGAGGTATAAATACTTCTGTAGAAAGTGTAGTTTATCTTTATGGTCACCCCGTTCGCACTTTATTTGATTCTGGCGCATCACACTCCTTTATCTCGTCTGCTTTAGTAGAATCTCTGCACCTAAAAACTAGTATGGTAGAGGACCCCTTAATTGTTTCAAACCCAATTGGGGGCCCAACTCATTTGTCTATGATCTGTGTGGAATTGAAAATTTCTATTCTAAGCGTAGAATATAACTGTAGTGCCTTTGTTTTGGGCTTTTCGGGATATGGTTTGATTTTGGGCATGGATTGGCTATCCAGTAATGGGGCCATCCTTGATTGTGAGAAAAGGGTTGTTAGGCTCCTAACCCAGCTCGGTCACACTTTGGAAATTTCTTGTAATCCCTCGTATGCGGTTATGCTTAGTTACCTTGAATCGCTAGATGCCTCCGTTGAAAATTTGCAATCGGTTAGAGTGGTCCGGGAATATCCGGATGTCTTCGAAGAGGTGAAGGGCTTGCCTCCGAAGCGGGAGATAGACTTCCGCATATATCTTGTAGATAATGCAAAGCCCGTTGCGTTGCCCGTTAGACACATGGCTCCACGGGAAAGGAAAGAGCTCAGTAAACAGATTAAAGAGCTTCTGGAGAAGGGGTTCATTAGAAGGAGCATTTCAGAATGGGGCGCTCCAGTAGTGTTCGCCACTAAGGCAGAAGGTTCATTTCGCTTATGCATGAGTTGTGGAGAATCACCTTAGTAAGTATATTTGGCAACATGGTTGGCATTTATTTCCAAGAGATAGTTCTTCTACGTGGAATACCTGATAGTAAGTGGATGAGATCTAAGATTCACTAGTGAATTTTGGAAGAGCTTGCATGAAACCATGAGTACGCCGTTATGTTTGAGCCGAGTATACTAGAAGTAGAGTAAGTGAAAGAGGAATGAGAGGCAACAGTGAAATAGGTTCCAACTCATATTTTGGAAACAAGAATTAAGAAGCTACGAAATTGTAAAGTTAAAGACGGACAAAGCATAATGGATTTAAGCTCAAATGCGACTTAGAAGATTGAAGACTAGATTCGTGCATCATATCTCTTCTTAAGAGTATATCCTTGATCCCTCTCTTCCTGTAGAGCTTACTTGCATGCTATCTTTTGTGTATATCCTCTCAGTCCCATTCTCAATCCAATTTCTGTTGCAAACCCCATATGGAGTATGACTCATCTGTTAGTAACACATGTTGGGGCTCGAGGGTGTTCGTTGGTTTGACTAACGTTTTTGGGTTTTATAGGATACGGGTTGGTCTTAGGAAGGGACTCCCTTGTGACCTAAAAGGAGTCCATCATGCTTAGTTTCCTAGAATCATATATAGTGGTTGGGTTGAGTAATAATTCTTTGGGTGTCAGTCTGATGTTGATTTCGGTCTTCGGGGCTGATGCTTAGAGAGTTCTTCTCCTAATCAATATATATGTGGCATAGATTTTCAGTTTTGACATTGCCTAATGGGCACAAAGTTTTTACTTGCTTCTATCATTCGACTATACCTTTAGATAGGGACAATTGGGTGTAAACATGTGTTTGAGACATGTTATGGTTGATGGTTGCAAGTGGCTGCAAGTGGTTGCTAGTGGTTGCTCGTGGTTGCATATACACACACAATCTAGGTTTTAGATCGGCTTTGTCACTTCATACTGCATATGCATATATGTATTTATATTCGTATATGGTTGAAGTTTAATGTGTTGTCATATGGATGTTGCATTTATATGAATGGTTGAGCACTCATGTAGAATCATGAATAGGAGAATTTGCATACATAATGGATTCATAGCACTTACATAATTTGCATTAAGGAGGTCAACTGAATCAGTAGACCGCCTGATTTTGCATTAGATAAGTACATGAACACACACTTCGCATATGATCATGAAGCATTAGAAGTCTTTTAAGGACAATGGATGCTCGTTTTTGATGGATGAGTAGATGGATGTTTGGATGTTAGGATGTACATTCTTCCTGAACTTGAAGATTTCGGGGACGAAATCCTTTTAAGTGGGGGAGAATGTAACACCCCGTGTATTTTATAACTGTGAAATTCATAAATTAAAGTATAAATAATTTTAAAGCAAAGAATTAAGGGAAACGGGATACGCCATTGCGTTTGTCTCGGAATTCTGCTTGAGATAGAGTCTGAGTTTGCGTAAAACAGATATTATATGAAGAAGATATGGACGAAAGAAGTTGGGCGAAAAAACCAGAAAACGGGTCAGAATGCACTGGCGCACTTGGGAAGTGCGCCAGAACAAAAATGAACTGGCGCACTTGGGAAGTGCACCAGTACATTTTTGACCTGGCGCACCTGCCAAGTGCGCCCAGGTCAAAAATTACCTGCTGGTCAGGTCTGGTCAGGTCCTGGCTGGCCTAGTATGTGTTTGGTCGATTTTCTGAGCCTTGCCTTGTCACTAGGGCTATGTGTCAGCTCCTGGTTGGTCTCTCCTTTGAACGAACGGCTATTATCAAACCAAGCTTCATCGACGGTCTAAATCAACTCACAAACTCTATAAAAAGGACCTAAGACTAACCCTAATTCACACAAACTAAAATGGAGATGAGACCGTCATGTTGCTGAGGAGAGACTAAGGATAGCCGTCAGAAATAGAGAGACAAATAGGAATAAATCAAAAGCTTAAAGCAACGTTAATTGAATCAAAGCAACGCCTACAACAAAGGATAGCATCTCCAAATCCAGAATTCAGATTCCTGAATTGAAGATTCGTCATACGTTGTAAGTAGAATGCCATTTCGATGTGAATTAAATAATTGTGTTGATTTGTGTAAAGTAAGAAATGGAATTGTGGCGATAATAATCTATATTTGTATGTTGCTTTGATGCTAAACGATTTGGGAATATTATGGTATACGATTGGATATTTGCAAGTACGCGATTTGCGTTGGAAGTTAAACAACGAAATGGAATTGTGGCGATAATAATCTATATTTGTATGTTATTTTGATTCTAAACGATTTGGCAATGCTATGGTGTACGATTGGATTCATACAAATATATGATTTATGTTGACAACCACATGTTGTGGAATTTTAATTGGGATTCATGCAAGCATATGATTCATATTGAAAACTACATGTTTGTGGTAGTTATTTACAACACCCATTTGATAATTGCAAGTATATGATTCATGTTAAAAGTAACAACTATATGTTGTAATAGTTTATTTGAGATTCATGCAAGTATATGATTTACTGTTATGCCAACATGATGTATAATTTTATGGTCATCTTTAGTGTAATTTGATCCACTTAAGTATTATGATTCATATGAAGGTTATGTTGGAATTGGCATCATAGTTCAAGTATAAAAATCATGCTTTCGTGATAGTGACAAAAGCAAGCATCTTTGTGAACTTGTATTAATTTTATGAACATGACTAAACTATGTTTGTTATTATTCCCAATTGAAAAACATGTTTTTAGGCTTATGTTGTTATCATAATCATATGATAATATATATGACACATAAGTTACATTAGAATTACATTAGGATTACATTCCACTTGCAAGTTTACATAGATAGAATAAAAACCATGATTCAAGTTTAGGTATGTTTATGCTATAATTCTATAAATGGGTTTAAAACCATGAATCATATAAGAATTAGGTTGGGATAATTCTAGTTGAACCATACTTTTGTATTAGTGGCAAAAGTAAGTACCATTTTTTTAGCATGTAGTGATTTTATGAACATGATTAGTTTATATTATGCCTAAATAAAAATACAGGCTTATATTTCTAGACAAGACCATGCGCCAATAATAATGATATCTAATTTAGTTAGATTCTTAATTTCAAGTTTACATGGTTAGTTGAACCTATGATTCATGTTTAAGTATTGTCTACGCATTAACCATATGAATAGAATGATTCATGTTTAAGTATTTTCTATGCCATAATTATATGAATAGAATGATTCATGTTTAAGTATTGTTTATGCTATGATTATATGGATAAAATGATTCATGTTATGCCATGATTATATGATGTTACAATTGCAAGTTCACATGTGCCTACTTTATGTTAATTGAATCGTTCGTTGCAAGTTCATGCGTTCACGCTCCCCTTTTTCATGTTACCTTATAAACACCATGTTATAAGCCTCCCCTTTTCATTTGGCTAAATTGGGTTTAAGTATTAAACCCAACACACCTTACATTGGAGCGAACGTATAAAACGGGGGTAATGACGTTTGAGCTAAAATATAGAACATATGTGTTGGCATGTTTAACGCATGCCAACAATCTTGAAAAGCAATTAAGTGGCATAAATAAATTTTAATCAATAAAGATGAATTTGAATAATGGGCCGCAAATATTTACATATAAAAAAGAAAAGAGACAAAATATGTAAATGTAGAAAATACGATGTGTTTAACCCGAGGTTGGATTGAGTTGTGATGTAAACCTGCCCGGAACCGCCCGGCTGTCCAGTAGTCACAACAATACCTATCCAATGTGGGTGGTTAAACACGGAGCCCAACAAGGACCCGAGGTTAGACTGAGTTGTGGCGTAAGACTGCCCGGACCCAACCAGCAACAAGCAGCCACAACAATACCTGTCTAATATGAGAGGTCGAGGCTTTAATAAGGCAATTAAGGCTGAGTCAGGATTGATAGGATTAAGTAAATTATATTAATACTTAATTAGAATGGAACATGCTAAACTAAACAGACTGATTGGGGGTTAGGTTTATAAAACACTTAACAAACTTAGCATGTTGGCTAGAAATAGAAAACCTAGTAGCGGGGGACCCTTTTCAGCAGTAACCCTATAAGGTATCATGATACCCTGAAACTAGGCAGGGTGGGGCACGATTACTGGGCTGATTGTAAGCGGTCAAATCGACGGCGGTGGTGCAGCAGTGTAGGTTCTAATGGAGTGCGGGCGTGCACACACTCCGGCGCAGAAAAATAAGGCATTGGGCACCAGTAGCATACCTGTGCATTCTAGGATTGTGTCGGGCCGCCACCATGGGACTTGATACACCCCATGGTGGGACCAACATAGGTAACTACAACATCAGGGGCCGTAAGACACATGTAACTATGCGAGTAGGAGCCGATCATTAGAAATGGATCACTTCACCCTGATTATGGGGTGCCTGTTGGGAACTAGTTTATATGGGTACAGAGATTAATATGGGGTACGATAGTATATTCAACCCTAGACAACTTAACTAAGTTTATGGTGCTTTCCCATTTCTAGTTTATACTCATCAAACCCAGTTCTTTATTCATAGACTGAATAGTCCTAGACTTACTCAGGCTTTATGTCTGACTCTACTTTTCTTTCGCCTTCTTTTCTTTCGTTCCCCCCCCCCCAGGTCCACAGGGAGGGAATACTGCAGCTTGACCAGCTTTCACATCCAGCTTGAAGAGAAAGAATGTATTGCTTGGATCTTTTCCGTTTTGGACTATGGCTTTGGACAGCAATTATGGGACTTATGTAGTTTATTTATGTTTTCTTTATGCTTCTTTAAATAATGTAATCAAGACAGTTATGAAGATGTTATGTTTTTGGAAGTATTGTAAAACAAATTATGGCATGGTTTGTGTAACACGTATTTTAATGAAATAAAAGTTGTTGTTTTTCGCTGTTCAAAAATATGTGTTCTTATATCTATCTTGTATATCTGTGACTTATACTTATAAACCTCCACCAAAATTAGGGCATTCCCTTTGAGAGTGACCCTAACGGAGGTGGGGTGTTTCAGTATATCTCTAGTTGCTATCATAGGTACCCAGCGTGTACCTATCCCTACTAGATGTACCCCCTTCTATAAGTAATAATGGTAATTCTATGTACTCCTAGCTGACGTCATAGGTGCTGCCTGCTCCTATCTCCACTAGGTGTACCCCCTTAGTAATTATTAATAATAGTGGTAGCTTCGTGTACCCCTAGCTGACTACATAGGTGTCATCTACTCCTATCTCCACTAGGTGTACTCACTACCCTGCTCCATTCGATCGGCTCCCTAACTCGTAGATACCCGTCCTGGCCCCACAGTGGGGTGTATCACTCCCCAAAGTGGCAACCCGATACCACAAATAATGCACGGCTTATACCTACACGATGCAACAACGTCTTACCTACCAGCCCGGGTCCACACACGCATATGAACCCGTTGGACTTGCGTTGCCACCGCTAACCCGGTTTGGCCTCTTACAGTCAAGCCCAGTATGCGTGTCCCGTCCTCGACTTGGGTCGAGCCCACAAAGATACGTATGGGTTACTGGTTGAAATGGTCCCCCATGATTTGACACAAGCTATCCACCTAAGCTTGGTCCCCTCTAGTACATCCCACTTAACCCACCTCTTATTCATGTTTCAATTACATGTTTTAAATTTGGTTAAGGATTTCCATTAGTAATTTCACATGCCACCCAAGGCACCCACTTAACCCCTATGTCTCACTTACATGTTTTACCTTGGTTAATTGTTACTAATCGTATTTCCTCATGCCATCCAAGGCACCCAGTAGATTCCACATGCCACCCAAGGCACCCACTTAACCCCCTCAAGTCCCACTACATGTTTATCTGGTTAAGTGTTTCTAAATTCATTAAGACCGTAACCTCATAAAGACCTCTCACATTAGACTGGCATTTGTGGCAGCTGGATTTGCCGAGCGGGTCCGGGCAGTCTTACACCACAAAAGAGCCTAACCTCGTGTCTTTACAATTGTTACGTATTTAATTTATGCCTAAGACCTCTCACATCAGACTGGCATTTGTGGCAGTTGGATTTGCCGGGCGGGTCCTGGCAGTCTTACACCACAAAAGAGCCTAACCTCGTGTCTTAGACGATTAATTACTCCTAATTAATCATCCCCCAATTTGAATTACTTTCCCTATTCAAATTATTAATCCATTCCAAATTTAACGATGTCCATAATTGACTCAATTATGTCCATCCATTTATGGTATGTAAAATCATACCCGTTTTCACCACAATTATATTTTATGCCTTTTAAGGCATTTATGCTCACCTATTTATGGTATATAAATTATACCAATTACTAATTAATTTTATTCCTTAAAATTAATTACATGCCTTTTTAGGCCATTACATGCCAATTAAATCTTTTTAATATTATCCCCTTCGTACCCCCGTCATTCGTTCGCTCAACATGACATATTCATATTAGACTAGCAATTAGTCTAATACTTAAGAAAAAGAATAAACGTCACAAACTCACATACACACAATAATAGATCTAATTTGCATCAAATTTGCAATTAAGAATTACAACGTACTTGCATAGTCTTTGTATTATCAAGGATCCAAAAATCATAGATCTAAAAGGTGTGAGCTTGCATGTATGAACATAGTTTTACACCCAACTAGCCTAGGTAATTATCACAAACTTACATAAACTGTGTATGTCGTCAACCTAAACATAAAGGTGTCATCTTGCATAACTATGGATCCAATAAAGGTGTTAATTTGAGTAAACTATGGATCCACATAAACGTGTAAACTTTCATAACTAGGCATGTCATAGATTCAATATAAAAATGTCAACTTGATTATGGATCTAAACTTTAAAGGTGTGAACTTGTATATATACATATGAATCCAATTATCACTTAAACTTGCATATGAACATAATACCTATATGAACTAGCATATGTTCCACATCCATATTCGCATAAAAACTAATGTTATAAACCTAGGTGGTTGGATTATAAAAAGGGATTCATTAACACAAGTAAACATCATGAACTACTAGCATATATTTTAGATCCAAACTTACATAACATCATATACAAAACTTGCATAACATCATATATAAAACTTGCATAACATCATATATGAAACTAGCATAATATCATATATAAAACTTGCATAACATCATATGTGAAACTTGCATAACATCATATATAAAACTTGCATAACATCATATGTGAAACTTGCATAACATCGCATATAAAACTTTCATAACATCATATAATATGAATCAAGTTAACATACATGATTAAACATATGAACTAGATTCACAACCACAACTTATAATCCAACATATATCACATCATGACTGATTTAGCAATTATTTTGTTAAGGTGATCGAACTCACAACTCAAAAGCAGGCTTGAGTTCTGAATTCTGATTTCTGGAGTTGAATTAGCGCTCCTTTGATGAAGATTCGTTGTTAGGGTTGAGTAGTTCTGATTTGGTTGCTGTTCTCCCTCTTAATTTTGGTGGCGGCTGCTCTAGGGTTCAAGACAACAGCATGACGACCATAGTTTTAGTTTTAATTCTGATTTAGGGTTTGAGTCTATGGGTCTTTTTATAGAGTTATGAATTAATTTAAGCCGTCGGATGTTCTTAGGGTTAATCAAAACCATTCAGTCCAGATTAGAACTGTCTAGAAACCCTAATGACTCATTAACTAGTCAGAAATGACTCAGCACTGACTCACCGTTCGAACCAGATGGCTGTGCAGGTTTTCTCTCGGCCTGGGCGCACTTGGGAAGTGTGCCAATGCAAATTTGTACTGGCGCACTTCCCAAGTGCGCCAGTGCATTTTTTTTTCAAACTTCGTTCGTCCATATCTTCTTCATACGGTATCTGTTTTACGCAAACTCGGACTCTATCTCAAGCAGAATTCCGAGACGAATGCAATGGAATGACCTGTTTTCCTTAATTCCCACATTTGAAATTAAGTATTCTTAAATTTAGTTAATCTGATTATTCAAAAATCCGGGGTGTTACATTCTCTCTTCCTTAAAGGATTTCGTCCCCGAAATCTCCAAGTTAAGGAGAATGCATATCCTACCATCCAAATAACCATCTACTCAACCATCAAACACGACATCCATTGTCCTTATAAAATTTCTAATGCTGTATGAACATATGCAAAAAGTGTGTGTATATGTTCCTTATCTAATGCAAAATCAGGCGGTCTACTGATTCAGTTGACCTCCTTAATGCAAACCATGATAGTGCCATGCGTCCATTATGTATGCGAAAGAACCCTATCGATACATATCATTTCTACATGTATGCACAACCATTCACCAAAATGCAACATCCATATGATGGTGTAACCATTATACATCCATTACTTAAACGTGTACACACATTTATATGCAATATGCAATATGAAGTGACTGAGCCGATCTAGTGCCTAAAGTGTGTGTATTTGCATCCACGAGCAACCACTAGCAAACAGTTGCATCCACATGCATCCATCATCCATAACATGTCTCAAACACATGTTTCAACCATAGGACTACCCTATCTAAAGGTCAAAGATACTAGCGAGAGGACGTACTAAAGATAGGACAAGTACAAGGTAAGCGATAAAGGAGAAATTAAAAGACATACCCTCGAAAAGAAAAGGGTACAATGAACGCATCTTCGCTTCCGTCTCCCAAGTAGCGTTGCTCTCATCATCTCCCCATTACACTTTAACTAGTTTGATCTCTCGATTCCTTAATTTTCTAATCTCCGACCCAAGAATGCGCGTAGGAGCTCGTCGAATCGTCGCATCACGCTCGATCTCCACCTTTCTAAGCAAGCTCGGCTCTACCACTTCCGCGGTCTCGTGCAAGCACTTCCTCAAATGTGATACATGGAATACCTCGTGTTCACCACTAAGTATCTCAGGCAACTCCACTCTATACGCCATCTGCCCAATCCTTTCCTTAATAGGAAACAGCCCTACGAACCTTGGTGCTAACTTCCCAACGGACCCAAAGCGAACGACGTTCCGTAATGGTGACACCTTGACAAAAACCATGTCCCCAACATCAAACTCAAGATCTGACCTCCTCTTGTCTGCATAAGATTTCTGTCTATCTTGCGCCGTCTTCATCCTCTTTCGAATTAAATCGATCTTTTCCGAAGCCTCTCTAATCATATCGGGTCCAAGCAAGATCTTGTCTGTAGACTCCCACCAACATGTAGGCGAACGACACGACCGTCCATAAAGAGCCTCGAACGGTGCCATGCCAATGCTAGACTGAAAGCTGTTATTATATGTGAACTCCACCAATGGAAGATGTTCCTCCCATGTACCTCCTAAATCTAAGACACATAACCTCAATAGGTCCTCTAGAATACGATTCACCCTCTCGGTCTGGCCGTCCGTCTGAGGATGATATGCGGTGCTCAAACATAACCGAGTCCCTACCGCTTCTTGTAAGCTCTTCCAAAATTTGCTAGTAAAAATAGGATCGCGGTCGCTCACTATGCTAGATGGAACACCGTGCAAGCGAACTATTTCTCGAATGTATACGGAGGCTAACCATGGAGCAGTCCTCTTACTCTTCACTGGAATGAAATGGGCGCTCTTAGTAAGTCTGTCCACCACAACCCAAATCCCCGTATTGCCCTTCCTTGATCTTGGTAATCCATCAACAAAGTCCATCGAAACACTTTCCCACTTCCATTGTGGGACCTCCAATGGGTGAAGCAATCCACCGGGCTTCTTTTGCTCTGTTTTTACTTGTTGGCACACCAAGCATCTAACGACATACTCGACCCAAAAGTAAACTCGTCTCATGTCCATGTAAATCTTGTCCCCGCTGGGATGGATGGTCATTTTCGAACGATGTGCATCATCAAGAATGGTCTTCCTTAGGTCATCGTCTTTTGGTACACAAAGTCTACCATCCCTACGTAACCAACCCTTATCATCTAGGGTATACCTACAGAGATGGCTTGATGACTCCCCTCTTTTGAGCTTCTCTACTAACTCAACCAACTGTGGGTCATCTCGCTGTGCCTCGCCAATCCGTCCCAAAAGCGTAGGTCTGACCTCTAAGGATGCTAGCTAACTGGGTACAAAATCACTGGATGGTCTAAAGTCAAAGGTAGAGATAAACACTAAGCTACTTCTCTCGACAAACAAAGGGATTCCATGTCAACTTGTTCCTACTCAAAGCATCTGCCACAACGTTGCCCTTGTCAGGGGTATATGCTATCTTGAAATCGTAGGACGCCAAGAACTCCATCCACCCTAACATATCACCCTTCCCTAGAGACCACATGCCCTAAATTCCTCACTTCTTTCCTCCAAAAATGGTATCTTAGAGAACTTAGCTTTAAGCTGGTGCACTTGTAGGGTCCCTAAGCTTTCCCTAAGATGTAGGGCATGCTCTTCTCTGCTTCTAGATAAAACCAAGATATTATCCCATGCAAAATCGTCACAACTATCCATCTCTCACGCAGACCATCCTAGTCGAACTCGACATCCCCCAAGTGCAAGCCCCAAAGGCCTAAACCAATATCAGACAAACACCCAAGGGATACCTCCTTCGAATTCAGACGACCTACGTGAGATGATACTAGTAAGACGGCCAACCAATTGAGCACTTGATCGACTCTGGCTGTCCTTGCCAGTCTTGCTCCAAAACTACCGCTGATTACATAACTGGCTTTGCTTAATCTATTAAGCACATACGAAAACTTATTTCGCGCCTATGGGTAAACCCCGCATTTTATCAACGACATCTCCATACTCACGGGCCACACAAACAGACTCCCAATCATCGTTGGATGCGCCAGAAGATTCTAGACAGCTAAGCATCACTGAACCCCTAGGGTCACAAGAGATATGAGGGTCTTTCCATAACGAATCAATAATCTAACTTCCCTCCTTTCGCAATCTAGGATGGCACCCCATCTGGCTAGCCAATCCACCCCTAGGATCAAACTATAGCCCGTGAAACCAAGGATGAAGGCGTTGCATTCAAATCCAACGCCCAAGATAGACACTCTCAAATCCCGACAAACCCTTGAAGGATGAGCCGAACCACCAACAGGATTTGAGACTAGGATGGGATCCTTAACTAGACTAGTATTTAGGTGCAGTGTTTCAACTAACGAAGCAGATACTAACGAGTATGAAGCGCCAGAATCAAACAAAGTTCAAATAGGATGATAAAGAAAACCAAATTTCAACCTAGACGGTCCTACCCCCATCAGGTATACCAGCCGTGAGGGAATACAACTACCCTCCAGAAGATCCTGTACTTTGTCCTTGCCTCCTTGGACAATCTTAAGGTGTCCTATTTCTCCAAAACAACTAGCCTTCTTCTTCACATTCTCCATTCGTGACCTCCCACCAAGATGAGGCTTCGTCCTTTGTTAACCAAACAACTATTTGAACCTTCCTCACATCGTCTATCTTAAAGGTACCAACACGCCCTCCACTTCCTTGGACTAACGTCTAGCCAAAAAATAAAACGTCTAAGTCCCTTGAAATGGTTTTCCGTCCTTCGTACGGAAGTCCTTATTTATCTTAGAAAAAAGCATCTATACGCGGAGAGGGAAAAACTCAAAAAGAGAAAGAGGAAGAGATTCAAAACGGGGAATCGAAGGAAGAATATATGGCTCTTGGGGATTATGTTCTTAAAATAAACCTTTCTTTCAAAAATACTCTTCTATAAACATATTTTTGAAAGTATTCTTTATAAAAATACTTTTGAAAAATAGTTTTTCAAAATATCTTATCTGTTCTGGTAACCTTCAGCTCTGATACCACGTGTAACACCCCACCTCCATTAAGGTCACTCGCAAAGGGAATGCCTTAACTTCAGTGGAGCGTTTTAAGTGAATATAGAACAGAAAATCACAGCAAGACAGATATAAAGCAGTACTTGAAAATTTAAAACTTTATTTATTGCAGCAGAAGATAAATATGTTTGGTTACATCATCAAAAACCATAAACCAAAGTCAAGTACATAATATCCATCTTGATAAAACAAAGTACATAATCCCACTACTACAAATAGCCATAAAGAAAATGATAGGCTGAGCTTTACTTCGGCAATCCAAATCCAAGTGCTCCCAAAGAGATCCCAATCAAGCTCCACTAGTACTAGTCCCACCCTTAGAACCTGGGGGGGTGGGGGGGGGGGGGAAAGGAAGAAAAGAGATGGAAACAAAGGGGGTCAGACATAAAGTCTGGCGAGTGCGATAACTATAACAACGTAATTATTAAAGCAATATGATAAGATATAAGCTGGAGAATAAGGTAATAACTATGTGAACCACATGGGTATGGCAAGGCAATCAAGAGAAACAAAGATAACGTAAATGGCGCTTCCTAATCTATATAGGATAATTACTATACTCTACCGTGTACCATACTGTACTGTACTAACACTAACTGCGCCCCTACTAGTCACTCTAGAAATTTAATCCCTCTTGGCTAAATAGAACGATGTTAGCTTCGTGTACTACTAGATGTACCCACTATCCTCCATGTTTGACTGTATATCTCTAGTTGCTATCATAGGTACCCAGCGTGTACCTATCCCTACTAGATGTACCCCCTTCAATAAGTAATAATGGTAATTCTATGTACTCCTAGCTGACGTCATAGGTGCCGCCTGCTCCTATCTCCACTAGGTGTACCCCCTTAGTAATTATTAATAATAGTGGTAGCTTCGTGTACCCCTAGCTGACTACATAGGTGTCGTATGCTCCTATCTCCACTAGGTGTACCCACTACCCTGCCCCATTCGATCGGCTCCGTAACTCGTAGATACCCGTGCTGGCCCCACAGTGGGGTGTATCACTCCCCAAAGTGGCAACCCGATACCACAAATAATGCACGGCTTATACCTACACGATGCAACAACGTCTTACCTACCAGCCCGGGTCTACACACGCATATGAACCCGTTGGACTTGCGTTGCCACCGCTAACCCGGTTTGGCCTCTTACAGTCAAGCCCAGTATGCGTGTCCTGTCCTCGACTTGGGTCGAGCCCACAAAGATACGTATGGGTTACTGGTTGAAATGGTCCCCCATGACTCGACACAAGCTATCCACCTAAGCTTGGTCCCCTCTAGTACATCCCACTTAACCCACCCCTTATTCATGTTTCAATTACATGTTTTAAATTTGGTTAAGGGTTTCCATTAGTAATTTCACATGCCACCCAAGGCACCTACTTAACCCCTATGTCTCACTTACATGTTTTACCTTGGTTAAGTGTTACTAATCGTATTTCCTCATGCCACCCAAGGCACCCACTAGATTCCACATGCCACCCAAGGCACCCACTTAACCCCCTCATGTCCCACTACATGTTTATCTGGTTAAGTGTTTCTTAATTCATTAAGACCGTAACCTCATAAAGACCTCTCACATTAGACTGGCATTTGTGGCAGCTGGATTTGCCGAGCGGGTCCGGGCAGTCTTACACCACAAAAGAGCCTAACCTCGTGTCTTTACAATTGTTACGTATTTAATTTATGCCTAAGACCTCTCACATTAGACTGGCATTTGTGGCAGCTGGATTTGCCGGGCGGGTCCGGGCAGTCTTACACCACAAAAGAGCCTAACCTCGTGTCTTAGACGATTAATTACTCCTAATTAATCATCCCCCAATTTGAATTAAATTCCCTATTCAAATTATTAATCCATTCCAAATTTAACGATGTCCATAATTGACTCAATTATGTCCATCCATTTATGGTTTGTAAAATCATACCCATTTTCACCACAATTATATTTTATGCCTTTTAAGGCATTTATGCTCACCTATTTATGGTATATAAATTATACCACTTACTAATTAATTTTATTCCTTAAAAATAATTACATGCCTTTTTAGGCCATTACATGCCAATTAAATCTTTTTAATATTATCCCCTTCGTACCCCCGTCATTCGTTCACTCAACATGACATATTCATATTAGACTAGCAATTAGTCTAATACTTAAAAAAAAAGAATAAACGTCACAAACTCACATACACACAATAATAGATCTAATTTGCATCAAATTTGCAATTAAGAATTACAACATACTTGCATAGTCTTTGTATTATCAAGGATCCAAAAATCATAGATCTAAAAGGTGTGAGCTTGCATGTATGAACATAGTTTTACACCCAACTAGCCTAGGTAATTATCACAAACTTACATAAACTGTGTATGTTGTCAACCTAAACATAAAGGTTTCATCTTGCATAACTATGGATCCAATAAAGGTGTTAATTTGAGTAAACTATGGATCCACATAAAGGTGTAAACTTTCATAACTAGGCATGTCATAGATTCAATATAAAAATGTCAACTTGAATATGGATCTAAACTTTAAAGGTGTGAACTTGTATATATACATATGAATCCAGTTATCACTTAAACTTCCATATGAACATAATACCTATATGAACTAGCATATGTTCCACATCCATATTCGCATAAAAACTAATGTTATAAACCTTGGTGGTTGGATTATAAAAAGGGATTCATTAACACAAGTTAACATCATGAACTACTAGCATATATTTTAGATCCAAACTTACATAACATCATATACAAAACTTGCATAACATCATATATAAAACTTGCATAACATCATATATGAAACTAGCATAACATCATATATAAAACTTGCATAACATCATATGTGAAACTTGCATAACATCATATATAAAACTTGCATAACATCATATGTGAAACTTGCATAACATCGCATATAAAACTTTCATAACATCATATAATATGAATCAAGTTAACATACATGATTAAACATATGAATTAGATTCACAACCACAACTTATAATCCAACGTATATCACATCATAACTGATATACGATTATTTTGTTAAGGTGATCGAACTCACAACTCAAAAACAGTCTTGAGTTCTGAATTCTGATTTCTAGAGTTGAATTAGCGCTCCTTTGATGAAGATTCGTTGTTAGGGTTGAGTAGTTCTAATTTGGTTGCTGTTCTCCCTCTAAATTTTGGTGGCGGCTGCTCTAGGGTTCAAGACAACAACATGACGGCCATAGTTTTAGTTTTAATTCTGATTTAGGGTTTGAGTCTATGGGTCTTTTTATAGAGTTATGAATTAATTTAAGCCGTCGGATGTTCTTAGGGTTAATCAAAACCATTCAGTCCAGATTAGAACTGTCCAGAAACCCTAATGACTTATTAACTAGTCAGAAATGACTTAGCACTAACTCACTGTTCGAACCAGATGGCTGTGCAGGTTTTATCTCGGCCTGGGCGCACTTGGGAAGTGCGCCAATGCAAATTTGTACTGGTGCACTTCCCAAGTGCGTCAGTGCATTTTTTTTTCAAACTTTGTTCGTCCATATCTTCTTCATACGGTATCCGTTTTACGCAAACTCGGACTCTATCTCAAGCAGAATTCCGAGACGAACGCAATGGAACGACCCGTTTTTCTTAATTCCCACATTTGAAATCAAGTATTATTAAATTTAGTTAATCTGATTATTCAAAAATCCGGGGTGTTACAATAAAACAGCCTCTAAAAAACGATAACCGATTTGCTTGCACAACAAATCAGTACAGATTTACACTTTCGAAAATAATATTGCTTGAATTTTCTGGAAGAAAGATTTAATGGCGGAGGCTAGAAGAGAAAACAGAACTCGGTATGTTTTCTGTCTACAGATAAAAAGTATATATATAGAACTAGAATTAGGGTTTGGGAGAAAAAATGGGATCTGCTAAAATTTCCGGTGACAATGTTTTTACCGTTACAAACTTTTTACCGTTGCAGAAAAATTATCAGTGCAGAAAACAATTTTCCATAAAAAAAAACGGTTCGAAAACTGCAAAGTTTTATAGTCCAAAAATATAAGTGTCTACACCACAAAGCCCAAGCCCAACCCCGAGCCTGAACCGGACCGGACCGGGCCGAGTCGAGTCGGTCGGTCGCGCACGTGTGTGGTGTTCATGATGCATGGTCTCCCTCCTCACAACAAAGCATGTATTGGGAGCCCAAGGCCCCAACATGATTTCTTAGAAACAAGTATAAATCCTTGCCTCTTCCATATAATCCCATGATGTGGGACTATTCACACATAGGAGTCATTCATACACTTATTCCACATTTTTAATAATTCACTTAATGTTTGTAAAACATTTCCAACAATCCCCCACTTGAATTTTTAAAAATATTTTCGAGCAATTTCTAAAAACAAAAGATTGTGCGTAAACAAAGGTGTCTTCCGACTTGAACCTTTGCATAGTGAATAAGATTCAGTTTTTACTAGAGTGACACGTAGTCTTGAACTCTATTCCTAACATGAAACCACATACAACCTTTTCTATAATGCAATCAAATAAGCCCATGCATTTATGGCCATGCACGTTTATCCTAGTTTAGTGAATGCTCTAGAAGTTTTGCCCAAAACTCCATAGGAAACGGCCACATTTTCACATTCACAAAGGTGAGTCTATCAAGAGTACTCCTGAAGGTAGGTACTCCACTCCATATAGAGTATAGATCTCATTAAGAGTTTCTGTTAACTCATCCTCTAATCACTTCAGGAATACATGCTTCTTGGTTTATTAAATAGCATGCTCAACTCCTATCACTACACAACGTGTTTTTACCCATTGAACCTAGTTCTTGGGATCTCCAGTCATTTAAGTCAGGTTACCATTGTGCGTGACTCAACAATCTAAGTGCAATAGTCCCATTCTTTTAGAAGAATTGTGGACTTTCTCTCTTGACAGTCCTTTCGTCAAAGGATCTGCCAATTTTTCTTCACTACATACGTAATCCACTCTAACAGTACCTGTGGAAAGCAGTTCTCTAACCGTTCTGTGCTTACGACGTATTTTTCGTCTCTTACCGTTATAATAACTGTTCTGAACTTTTGCAATAGCCGCGGTACTATCGCAATGTATCAACACAGCCGGTATAGATTTTTCCCATAAGGGAATCTCAGCTAGCAGGTTTCTCAAATACTCTGTATCTTCACCATCTGTAGCTAGTGCTATCATCTCAGACTCCATAGTAGACTGAGCTAAAATAGTCTGTTTCTTGGATTCCAAGAAACAGCTCCTCCAGCGATGCGAAATATATAGCCACTGGTCGCTTTAGAATCATCAGATAAGGTATTCCAGTCTACATTAGAATATCCTTCAAGTACAGCTGGAAACCTTTCATAATGTAATCCAAGGTTCATGGTTCGTTTAAGGTATCTCATCACCCTTTCAATAGCATGCCAGTGCTCTATACTAGGTCTACTGGTAAACCTACACAATAATCCCACGACATAGGCAATGTCGGGTCTAGTACAATCAGTTGCATACTGAAGGCTGCCAATGATGCTCGCATAATCAGACTGTCCTACACCTTCACCAGTGTTCTTAAATAACTTTACATTGTGATCATATGGTGTACTTGCAGGTTTACAGTCAAAGTAATTATATTTCTTTAGGATCTTCTCAATGTAGTGAGATTGATCCAAAGAAATTCCCTTTTCTGACCTAGTAATTTTAATACCAAGGATTACACTCGCCTCACCTAGATCTTTCATTTCAAAATTGGCACTTTATAAGGATTTGAATGAGTTTATAGCATGAATGTTTGACCCAAAAATGAGTAGGTCATCTACATAAAGGCATATAATAGTGCAAATGTCATTCTTAGATTTGTAATAAATGTATTTATCACTTTCATTAACTTTAAAACCATGTGAAATGATTAAATTATCAAAAGTTTCATGCCATTGTTTAGATGCTTGTTTTAAACCATATAATGATTTATCTAATTTGCATTCGTTATGTTCTTGACCATGTAGCACAAATCCTTCAGGTTGGTCCATATATATTTCTTCGTCTAATTCACCATTCAAAAATGCGGTTTTCACATCCATTTGGTGTATTAACAAATTATGAATAGAGGCAAGTGAGACTAATACCCGAATGGATGCGATTCTAGTAACAGGTGAAAAAGTGTCGAAGAAATCTATATTTTCTTTTTGTTTAAAACCTTTGGCTACTAGTCGTGCTTTATATTTATCAATAGTGCCATCAGGTTTTCTTTTCTTTTTGAGTACCCATTTATAGCCTATAGATTTACAACCGGGGGTAAATCTACCAAGTGCCAAGTCTTATTGGATTCTAAAGAATTCATCCCATCATTTATAGCCTCTTGCCAAAAATCAGCATCTAAGGAAGATAAGGCCTCTTGGAGGTTTATGGGATCCTCCTCAATAGTAAAAGCACAAAAATCTGAACCAAAATCTTTTATGGTTCTTACTCTTTTACTTCTTCTAGGTTCAGCTTCAGAATTTTCATTAAGTTCTGTTCTAATAGGCATACTTGAAGTGCCCCCACTATTCCTTAATTTAAAAGGAAATTTTGTTTCATAAAAATCGTCATCATTTGATTCAATTATATTATGTGCATTAAGGTCATAAAATCTATATGCTTTGCTATTAATAGTATAGCCTATAAATACACATTCATATGCTCTACTTGCCAATTTTATTCTCTTAGGGTCTAGAATGCGAACATATGCTAAACAGCCCCAAGTTCTAAAATATGAGACATTGGGTTTATGATTCTTTAAAATTTCATAAGGTGAAATTTTATTCTTAGATTTGGGGATTATATTCAGAACATAGCATACAGTAAATAAAATATCCCCCCACCAATGTTTTGCTGCACCAGAATTTAGTAATATGGCAACTACAAGTTCGGTAATGGTCCTATTTTTCCTTTCAGCTTTACCATTCATCTCAGGAGAATAAGTTGCAGTTCTTTCACGTACTATACCATGTTGTTTATAGAATTCCAGAATTGAAGTGGATTCATATTTTGTTCCTCTATCACTACGAAGTCTCTTAATTTTTCTTATTTGCTTGATTCTCAATCTCAGTTTTGAATCTTTTAAACATGTCAAAAGCATCACTTTTATTTTTCATAATGCATACATATGTGAAATCAGAACAATCATCAATAAAAGTGATTAAATAACGATGTCCTTGTCTAGTCAAAGTACCATCAAGTTCACATATGTCAGAATGAATCAAGTCTAAGGGTTCAGAAATTCTATCAATAGATATATAAGGTTTCTTTGTGATTTTTGCTTGTGTATAGAATTCACATTTATCAAGTTCAGATTCTGTCAATTTAGGAATCATATCTAGGGTGCTCATGTTGTGAATTATTCGTTTATTAACATGACATAATCTAGAGTGCCAAATATTAAAATCACACAACATTTAAGCAGAAGTAGTCACTTTATTTATTTCAACATTCAGTTTAAACATACCCTCACAAGCATAACCCTTTACCACAAAAGTTCCCTTATAAGTTAGGGTATACAAATCAGTCCCAATAACTTGAGTAAACCCAGCCTTATTAAGGAGAAAGCCAGACACCAGATTCTTCCTAATCTCTGGAGTATGCATAACATCTTTCAGAATTACAGTCTTTCCAGAGGTAAACTTAATTTCCACATTGCCAATCCCTGCAACTTTAGTGGTGTGAGAATCTCCATACAACACTTTCTGATTTTCAGCAGCCGTGTATGTAGAGAACAAGCCACGATCATAGCAGACATGGCGAGAGGCACCAGTGTCTACCCACCAACCCTCTGATCCACCAACAAGGTGAATCTCAGTAATCATAGCCTTAAGAGGCTCTTCAGTCTGGTTAGCCTGCGGTGCAGAGCTTGGCCTGTTCCGACACTTTCGTGCCATATGACCTAGTTTTCCACAGTTGTAGCAAAGAAACAACTGTCCAGAATCATTCTTTTGGGCTGGTTTCTGCTGTCCTTTTGGGTTTCCTTGCGGATTCCCATTCTATTTGTTGCGCCTATTCTGATTCTTAAAAGATTTCTGATTTGGTTTCAGAACAGCGGGTGTGGTCTTTTTAGTGTTGTTGTTATTGATAATCAACACCTCTTCTTTCTGGTCCTGTTTGCATGCCTCCTCCTCAATACAGAGGCGCGTGATCAAGCTTTCTAAGGAAAATTCCTTAGTCTTATGACGTAAAACATTTTTAAAATCTTTCCAGCCAGGGGATAATTTGTCAATGATAACAACAATTTGAAATTGTTCGTCCAATGTCATACCTTTGAAGATGATCTCATGAGCTATTTTCTGTAGCTCATGAGACTGCATCTCAACTGATCTGTCGTCAGTCATCTGGTACTTTAGGTAGCGGCTTATAGCATATTTCTTTGTCACTGCCTCCTCTGTATCATACTTTTTTTCAATGCTTCCCAGATCTCCTTTGCTGTCTTCTCATCTAAGTTATAGTAATCATACAGATCATCGCTCAGTCCATTCAGAATGAAGTTCTTGCATAGATAATCCTGTTCAGTCCAGGTCTGCAGCTGCTTTGACTGTTCAGTCCATGATGCCATCTTCGCTGCATCAGCTTCGTCAGGTTTATCTGGTAGCTGCGGTTTTTCAGCAGTCAGTGCAGCCACAACCTTTCTGATCGTGAAGAAGAACTCCATCTTCTGACGCCATCGCTTGAAATGCAAGCCTTAGAATTTGAATGGAGCAGCAGTCACGAGAGGGTTCTGGAAAGCAAAGGGTGGAGCAGCATCGTCTACGGTTGAGTTCAAAGCCAATGTTTCAGATCATCTTTAAATTGTTGATTAACAATGGCTGAGTCGCGGACTAGGTCGCTTTCTTGAAGACTATTCGACAATCTGGTCAAAGGTGCAAACCAGTTCGTTCCTTCGCTGCCGCCTCTAGGATAAAACATCCTCTAAAAAACGATAACCTATTTGCTTGCACAACAAATCAGTACAGATTTGCACTTTCGAAAATAATATTGCTTGAATTTTCTGGAAGAAAGATTTAATGGCGGAGGCTAGAAGAGAAAACAGAACTCGATATGTTTTATGTCTACAGATGAAAAGTATATACATAGAACAAGAATTAGGGTTTGGGAGAAAAAAATCGGATCTGCTAAAATTTCGGGGGACAATGTTTTTACTGTTACAAACTTTTTACCGTTGCTGAAAAATTATCGGTGCAGAAAATAATTTTCCACAAAAAAAAAAAACAGTTCGAAAACTGCAAAGTTTTACGGTCCGAAAATATAAGTGTCTAAACCACAAAGCCCAAGCCCGAGCCCGAACCGGACTGGACCGGGCCGGGTCGGGTCGAGTCGAGTCGGTCGGTCGCGCGCATGTGTGGTGTTCATGATGCTTGGTCACCCTCCTCACAACATAGCTTATATTGGGAGCCCAAGGCCCCAACATGATTTCTTAGAAACAAGTATAAATCCTTGCCTCTTCCATATAATCCCATGATGTGGGACTATTCACACATAGGAGCCATTCATACACTTATTCAACATTTTTAATAATTCACTTAATGTTTGTAAAACATTTCCAACAGAAACAGTAAACATACATACATATCAATTTGAATAATCTCAAATTAAGTTAACAAAACAATAAAGTTACAAACAATGGACAGATAGCTTAAAAGCAATGTAAACGAAATGAAAAGGAAAAAGCTCACTTTCGAAAAAAACAAATTTTCCAATAAGCCAGAAATTAATATTTCATTCAATTTAACCATTTTCATGCCATTACAAAAAGCACAACCCAAAATATAATGCAACTACACAGACAACTGTTGCTAACAACTAAACTACTTAATATTCCACACAATAGAAGAACTCTACTACTGTTTTTTCTGAAAACATGACCCAATAAAGATTACATTTTTTTTCATTTCACAATCCTTTTCCACATTGCCTCCAACAATTTTTCTTTTTTTAGTATTGGACGGCTCAATTCCAAAATCCTTAAAATCTATTTCCATCGATGATTTCCTTGAAGAACACAAATCCACCATTTCAATATCCCCCACAAAGGAAACAGGATCTTGAAAACATACATAAAATCGGTTTGCTATATACCAAGGAAAAAAATAAACTAGTATAAATTGAAGCAAAATATGGATCACCTTTTCATCCTTGGTGATTTTGACTTTACAGCTACTGTTAGACATAGCATATGAATCCTAGTTCATATTAAAACAGCAATGAGGCCAATCATCAACATACAAAGAAAAATAGAAACACTTGAGATGTAAAAAATATTATTTCGTAAATATTACCTGATCAAGGGTTCACAAATAAGATTGAATCAAGACTTCGCTATCACTCAATTTAATTATGGTGTAAACATGCCAGTTTTGGTTCAAATTGTACTCAGAAATTTCAATTTTGAATAGCACTTGTTTCCCCACAAGATGATTCAACTCCACAGGAAATGAATCATTGTCATCAGAGTATACAACAATTAGTAAAACAATGAAAATAATAATTTCATTGTGAAACTAAAAAAAAAACCAATAGGATAAAACAACAAACATAAAAAATAACTAACTTTGCACAAAGACTCTTTCATCTCGTATGCGGATTTATGCAAAAGAGCTATCATTTCTCGATCAAACATCATAAATGATGCACTATCACTATCATCTATTACACGAATTTGAACCTTGAACCTAAAAATCACAAACAAAAAATAGTTAAATATGAAATCAAAGCATAACATGTACACAAAAAATACCTACTAAGATTACTTTTGCTACATATGCACCTTAGTAAAACATTATCAGGCTCCACAGACTTGTCGCATTTTTTATAGAAAAACTTTTTTACTTTCTTGCCAACGTGAGCTTCTGATGCATTTTCATCAATAGGGTTCACCTTCTTATGACATTTCTTGCAGCCTATGTAATACCATCCATGTTCCAACTCCAGCCCAACAATGGTGGCTAAGTTAATACAGTTCATTGGCTTATCTACTTCAATTATCTCATCCAATATTTTTCTATCACTGCAGTTGAGAAATTCATCTTGCAAGGAGACACAACTTTGAGATGATGATGCAGCAGTAGTAGTCCACAATATGGGAGAACTATCAACACTATTACCAAGTCTAAACCAACAAAAAACATTAACACACAGAATTATAAATAAAAATTACCTAGCTCATGTCATAACTACCAATATAAACTAACCCATTGCTGAAAGATCTAACTTCCTGATAATCACCATTAAAAATTAGTCAGGTAGAAAATAAAGAGCTTGACAATGTAGCTGCCCCTATAAGCGGCACAAGGAAAAAAAATAAGGGCGAAAAAGGGTAAAATGCAAACAAAATATAATCACCATTAATTCAAGAAATAAAAATACAAACTAAATTTCACATTAATACCTCCCCATTCCTTTATCTTTGCATTCCTAATAATAATAATAATGGGTCCACTACTATTTTCAGACAACCAAAAGCTTCATCTACATATCTATCCCATAAGGTACATTTTAGATTTTTTTTGACCTGCAAATATCAATTATTAAATTATATATAAAAGAAAATAACATACTGAATTGGCATACATACTTAACAAAATGTATCATGACCAATTTTACAACATACTCTTCATCTTCTAAAAAAAGTCATAAAATTTTTCAAAAATTTAAAATATATGTGTATCATAAAATATTTCAAAAAGTTAAAACATATATATTACAACATACTCTTCGTCCTTCAGTTCCATGACTAGTTTTTTGGACTCTCTGTTCTCTTGCTGTCTACTCTCAACAGAACTGTAACCAATAACATCTGCGCTACGTGAAACCAATAACCATTCAGTATTATCAAATCATTCCATACTAAAATATATGCAAGATATAACTTAGAAGACATACCTACTGAGAATTTACCATTCAGTGTTTTTGAAAGAATGTTATCAAAAGATGTAAATTTAAATTCGTGCAAAGGAATGGATATATCCTCTTCACAGTTCACAACCGATGTGGAGAAAATAAAATTAATTTTGTACACATGTTGCGCTACTCGATAGTTCCCATTATTTTGTCCAACTCCAAAATTGCTAATAATTAGACATTTGCCTTCCAAAAATTTTGAATAAAATCTTCTGATGAGGCTTTGTTTAACATTAGCCTGAATCCAACTATTCTGTGTTAAAGTAAAATGCGTGATATATTTATTTTACTAACAGATTGTATCACAGTAATGAAATGGAAAAACAACATTGAACACTGGACTAACAAATGAAATGAAGAAATACAATACAACTTCTATCAACATCAGGATCTTTAAAACTTGGTAGCTTCCATAGCTGTACGATTCTTATTTTGATGGACATACCCTGATTAAAAGGTGTAATATCCTCTATGAACATATACTCAGCACCCATTGTTGATTCCTTTTCTCATGTGTAACCAAACCCACATCCACCCCATTCCATAGCTTATATAATATCGAATGAAATGTCTAGAAGTTCAATTGGGAGGTGGAATTTCCAGAAGATGCGATGATATATTTTGTGCTTTTTTCGCATAGTAAAACCTGAAATTAGCAGCTTACCGAGGCACCATCATTATGTGGAACAGTAGACATTGTCTTCTTCCTGTTGTTTCTTTTTTATTGCTACCGAAGACCTTCTCTTTTCCAAATAATTAGCTTTATTTGTTCTACTATGTACACAGTAACCTTTTTTTTATTACGGATGTTTTTTTCTAGGGATGGGGAGGAGAGAAGAAAGGTTTTAGTGGGAAAAAGTAACGGTGAACGAACGTGATTAAGCCACGTAGGCTCAAAGAGTTTTGTTTTAGTATATAGTAAGATATAACAACATGGATGCAGACAGTAGCACAACTAAATGAATCATGAATGAGTACATCAGAGTGCATTAGGTTCATATATTGTACAAAAACTAAATTATAGTGTTTTTACATCCAAGACTCCGAAAGAAAACTCTAATACTCTTTCAAAACACAAGTAATGACATAGCTCCACAGTATTGCACAAAGAAAATGCTGTCAATGAATCGGGTTGGGTCGGGTTCGGCTCGGGTCAAGTTGTGTTCGGATTGAATTCGGGTCGGGTTAGCTTAACCGTTTATTAAATGGGTCGGTTTCGGGTTGATCCATTTATAATCGTGCGGGTTTCAGGTTTGATTCGTGTAACCCATTAAGAAAAATATTTGTATAAAAAGATGTGAATGAACATGAAAACAAGAAGGAAGGGTATTGTCATCATTCACTTGTTGCAAGCTAAGATGAGAATAAAAATGTAAGAAGTTGTTAATGTGGGAATAAACATGAAAACGTGAAAAATTGTTAAGTGTTAGTGTGTATGAATAATTTAATAATGACAACATCCTTCATTTTCAAGCTAAGATGAGAATTTTACAATAATATAGAGCCCATAAACGGGTTAGTCAGGTCAAATTCGGGTTTCGCGGGTCAACACTTAACCCACCCGTTTATAAACGGGTCAAAGTTGGGTTGACCCTAAAATGATTCATTATTTAACGGGTCAGGTCAACGTACTAATTTCCCTTATGGGTTTTGGGTCGTGTTGGAAATTGACAGCCTTAAGCGGAATATAAGCTATAATAAGCTCCAAAGACATACATGAAAAGTGTAGCCTTCTGCTCGTACTATGCACAGCTTCTGTAACGACCCAACTTTCGGACACATCGGCAGTTGTGTCATTAATAATAAAAAGAATTGATAGAAGATAAAACCACAAAAACATCAGAATCTCACAGCGGAATTTTTACCAAAAGATAATACTTTAAAACATTTCATAGCAGAATATATTACATCAGAGCATACTGGACTAGTGATACAAGCCATTTATAGTACATCAATAATTATACATATCATAGATGATCAACTGACAGACTTAATTATACAGTAGATAGATGGACCAGCACACAGCAAAATCTTCATTCCAGCTTCACAAGTTTATCCAAATCCTGATTCACTTGTCTATTCATAACAAGCGTTATGAATACCCAAGAGTTTAAGGGAAAACATAGAAAAATAAACTCCGGGTCAGTCAGGGGACTGGTATGAGTAAACAAAACAAAAATAGTTTGAAGAAATCAAAATATCTCATAAGACCACGTCGTGAATACAGAACGGGTTTTTACCTTATGAGATCAAAACACTTTGTATACTTGAAATCAGATATTATCGTAGTATCTAGGTGTTTCAACAAATAATTTAGAATCTAGAAGAATGCTTGCATCTAACATTCTCCTATATAGTATACAAATAAAAACCACTTTGCGCTTATGGAAATTGGATTCCCCACTATGAAAAGGTATGGGGCCACCTTCCGATGACGTATCTCTAGAGGCCAATACATCTGGGTTCAACAAGAACGTCTTGCAACCCGGCCCTCACATGACCGACCACTCATTTCTCTTGAGTGTATCGAGTGTATATCACCAATGGTTGTTTACGGCAACCATTCCCGAATGGGCAGAATCGATAGATTAAGAAACAAAAGGAATTTCTCTAGATAGGTGATGCTACACCATAATGGGAGCGACCCACATAGCCATGCTACCTGCCCAATTTTTGTCATTTCCTTATTGTGAGGCTTGAGGCTAGACTTACCTTTTCATTATCACTGTTTAATTTCTCAGAATGCCACATCGTCAAACCCGTCAAATCATAAATGGATCTCGCCAAAACCAAGGGTATAAAGCTAAAAGAAACGAATTCCTCCGCCACCAAACAATGTTTTGAAGAGGCCAACTTACGCGATCTGTTAGGTATACTTTGTCAGACATTCATCCATACAAATTGTCCTGGGACTGGACAAACCGAAGGCACTATTCAAAAATAGTCCTTGTATCATGCCATCTTAAATTTAAAAATCTCTGACGTGCGACGTATAATCAAATCAAAGTCAAATATTTTATTTCAGCCTCTTTGAAATGATTAACGAACATTTTTTCTTTAAATTATAAATCTAACAAGATTATAATCAAATCTGTATATACAGTTATAGTCAAACTAAACAGTTTACGATCATCTGGTCTATAACTGGTATTTTGATCATCTTTTCAAAACGACCAATTTTAGCGTGTGCGTCGCACACGGTTTTTCTCTCCGTTTTGTTCGTTACTTCTAAAAATGAATTCTTACTTTATTTTTCTTTAGAAAAATATTACTCATCACTATTCCTTAATCTGATCATTCGTAAATGACTCAAACTGTGATTTAATCATCTATGTTACACTTTTACACTTGGTCTTTCTCGTCAAATTTTCCCCTTTGATCCTTTATTCTTGATTTACTTATCCTTCTCTATATACTGATAAAGTTCCTTCTTTTAATTTATCAGTCTAAACATAATTAAAAATATTATTCACGGTTCTTGTTTTAAAAATACAGAACTGTCCTTGATCAGTTTCTTATGTCAGATATTTTAGATATCAGATAAAAACTGACAAAATCCACCATATGTGTTACATACAGTTTTCTTTTACCTTGTTTTTCTCAGAATCTAAAATATCTTATTAGAAAATAAAATTCTAATTTAAATTATAAAATAAATTTATGATTTCATAAAATTACAGTTCCTGTGTTAACTTCTCGTCCTCTGTCAAAACCATACTCGATCCTTTCCACTTGATCGACTCCTTTCGACTATTTCATTAGAAAGATCATTTTTATTCTAGTTATAAATAAAATTTATAATTTTATTTAAATTTCAACTTCTGTATTTTAATTTTGGTTTTGGCAAAAACTACATTTTTATATCCTGATTCACTTTCTTCTTTTGCTCTTGCAAATTAAATAAAAATATTATTTTTATTTAAATATTTATTTTTCCTATTTATTTAAACCCTTGTTTAATTTAAAAACTAATTTAAATTAAAAATATATTTAAAAATCTTCATTTAAAACATCATTTAGACAAAGTACCCCTTTTTCAAACTACTACTTCAAAAACCCAGTGTGCGCCCTTGCCAAATCAACCTAGATCACACGATTTCTCAAAGTACCACATCGTCGATCACTTGGCCAAAGTCCCACATTGGAAAACCCTGGCATTCCCCCTCCTGATCACTCCCAAACCCCATGATTTCTTTCACCCTGGTAGTACCACTTGGTACTTTGCCAAAATGCCAAAACACCACCTGTACACCACTCCCCCTGTGCACGTGTACACCACCTCCGTTCATCAATGAGCCACCGCACCTCCCCTGACACGTCACGTCGCTTCCTCAGGTAGCCATCGACCAATTCCCCGAACCCCATCGTCCTTCTTCCTCCAAAACACTCCACCATTAAAACCGTAAAGAACAGGTAGCAGGTGACTCCAAAAACGTCACCTCCACGATTACGTCCGACCACCTGACGACCTGCCATCACCTTCGACCAACTCCCCGACCTCAGGCGAAGCTCCACCCGAGATATTAGGCCACTCGATCAAGTGTGGACCTCTCACGGCCCCCTAAAGTTCATACACCACAACACAGACAAAACCCCAAATCCAATTAAATCTTTTGAATTATGTTATGAAAAAAATCTAATGGCATTTTTCCTATGATCCTAGGTCCTATACGAAACTCCTTCAACCGCCCAGTCCCTAAACGCATGGATGATCGGAAATCGCCTCGATTTCCAATTCTGACCATCTCAAAATTTCTCATGATTTAGGTTGTTAAAAATCCTGATTTCTCTTTTAAAAATCATTTATTTGATCCACTATTACATTTGTAAACTTCAAACAAGGTTTCGTGAAGTTTGAAAATCAAATTTTGTTTTTGGAAACAGAGAGTATGGCTGTGTTTCCTGTTGTTTGCTTTTCAAATACCAGTGGAGGTTTAGGTCAGGTCTTACTTCATTTTTAACACCTAAATGACAATATTAAGGGTTTAAAAGTATGATGGTATCCTGTTCTTGGTTCACTAACATGGATCTACTGATTTATCAAGGTTTGCGGAATTTAAAACAAAAATGACAATGGCCAGTCACGGTAACAGGTAATATCCTTTTTCTCAACTTTTTGTACTTAAGATGCTAATTACCCATCAATGATCTCACACCAAACAAGCCATCTACACAAGCTATACTAGTTGAATAAAACACACCATAATTGTTCAACTTGTAGTTCAAACAGCCAAACAAACAAAGGTTCAAAACAGAAAAATTTAAAGCAGTTTACTCACCTATGAAAGTTAGAACCCTTGGCTATTTTCTTCACTGATTAGGTATGAAGGACTGGTGTTTGTGTGAGTGAGAATGATGTGTGCTTGTGGCCTTATTTATAGTGGTAAAAACTATTAAAATATGTGCATTTAAAACTGTTTTTGCAAGAGGGAAAATCTGTTTTCCAGTTTTTGTTTTGACAACTCAAAAAATCTTTTCTTGCTATCAAATCAATGCAACACCTCCAATGTTCACATGGCTTAGTTCAGCCAAATCTTCTCTCTAAAACCCCTATGCACATGGCCTCTTTCCCTATGGTTTTCTATGATATATCACCCATAAATGCTAATGTATTCCCTATGATTTTTCACAAATCTTTCTCTCCTTGGTTTACACAAATCATAGCATCCATTGTTGTGTTAAACATGCTCAGTTTTCATAGGTTTTCTAAATCATAACTTCCCTATGACAAAATGATTTAACAACAAACATATTTAAAATCTTACTTGCCTTCAAAGGTATAACAAAATCTGAAAATGCTAGTACAACAAAATTAATGTCATGCGATGAAAATACATAGAGAAATCCTTAGAGAATCCATGGTTTTGAATTTAACTAATGTAGGTAAGATTCATGCTATCTATGCATGATTTATCAAGATCTTTGGCACAAGTTTTGACAAGATACATCATGCTTTTACAATTGCAAATGAAAATGTCATTTTCATAAAAATTTGATAGAAAAGAGAGGGATATGAAAACTGAAAATACATTGATACAACAAGATCTTGCCATGTGAATAAATCTCCTTAGATCCTCTCTTCTGCTAGCTAATTCCTAGGGTAGGTTGTATTCAAGTACACCCATAAATGTATATGAGAGCATGCTTGCAAAATGAATTGGTATTTTTATGTTTTGTGTTCATGAACATGTGAATTCATTTGAACTAGCTTTGCCAAAAAGGAAATGAGGCTTCATGTTTTGATTATGTATATGTAAACCTAAACTTGTTTTTAATACTTGCTTTTGACAAACAAAAAGGTTTTGGGCATATTTAACTCAAGTGTTAAAAGTTTTAAATTCAAGAATTTGCAAAAACTAAATTTCTAAACCTTTTGAAAAAAAATGAACAAAACATGTATAATAAAGATGGCATCAAAACTTGCTATTAAAAGTGTTGTTTTCCATATACATGTATAAATAAAATTAAACAAACGCTATTAAATACCTGTTATCATACATGAATATGAAAAATGAATTTTGTAAGTGCTGTGCTATACACATCAGTAAATGCTATCATTCACAGGTTACGATGTTTTGAATTTCAAAGTCCAGCTTTTTAAATCGTATTCGAAAATATGTGCTTACGATGAATTCAATATCTGTGTCAGTGATCAGTGTAAATACCCGAGTCATTACAGCTTCGTCACTATCCAGGTCAGTTATCCCTAATCTAGCTTGTCATTTTAGAGTAACCCAGATGATAAGAAGCATAACATAAAATCTTGAGTGCTACAATTGTCTAATGTGAGTGACATAACATCTCAAAGTATTGTAAAAGGTGCATATAGTAAATAAGGCATAGGGTATGAAGAGCCATACCTAACCTATCAATGGATGAAAAATGTTAGCACATAACATTCAGCATGTGGGAATTCCACCATCAAAGTAATATAAGTATACTACAATTGAAGCACCACGTCCCGTGCCTAGGTATACAATCGAAAACACATACATCATGTGATACCTAAAGCGAGAAGCATCTATGAAAAACATAACATCTATCAAACAATCTTCACAATTACTCGTGTGCTTTAGATGTATGATAATTCTTACAGATGTTCAACTCACTACTAGCATAGATGGAAAATGACTGGACCACATAGATGTCATAAATATGGTTACACATCGACCACCCTAGGTACACTCAGACTACACTATCCCAAAAGAGCATCACAACTATAGTGTTAGTCCATTCCTTGGCACATGTATTAATCACAGAACTTCCCCATAGATGCTCAACTCATGCTCACTCAAATGGCAACGAACATGGACCACTTAGGTGACCAAGATATTGGTACACATAGATTACTCTTTCCAACTCGTGAGCATCATAGACATAGTCGTACTCCAAGTCCATAGTTAAACTCCACGCTCCATCTATGTCGATCCATCCAATGATCGGGCCTTGTTAAATGCAATCCGAGGCACGCCTATGTAAGCCGAGTACTAGCGACCATCGATACTCCATAATTTTGGCCCTCTGATCCATCACCAACATACCTGAACCCATGTCCTATCAGCACACGAGACAATCACGAAACAATATTCATTATCTGATTGTCACTTCATACGACTCGAACAGAGATTCCTACGAGGTCACCAAATCATGCTTAGATTGGGTCATTCACATCTAACGACCACCAAATAAATTTCTCCACAATAAATTCTCTTAGTAACATCGAACAATGATATAAACATGAAATAAACCATCTTCATTCAAACACGAAATCATATAAGAAAGCAATGCAAGTCTTCATACAATATGTATGTAAAATAGTTTAACAGTCACCAAACTTGGACAAGACACTTAGAAATTCTTGAAGTCTATTTCAATTCAGATTTGGATTAGAAAATAATTTTAAAATATTAATTTAATCTAAGGAATGAGTTTAGAACATGTTAAAACCTATTGATAGATATACGAGAAAGTACAAAATGATATATTACTCACCAATCCCCTTTCCTAAAGAATGGAAATGTGCATGAAAACCGACGCAAATTCCGCAATTCCAGCTAAGCTCTGGTCCAACTTCCAAAATGCTATTTCAAAGCTCCTTGATAAATCTTCTTGTTTTCTTGTGATTTTGTAACAACCCACCTCTGCTAGGGTCACACACAAAGGGAATGCACTAGTTTTGGAGGAGCGTTATCGAGGTAAACAAGAAATATTACAAGACAAAACATAGGTAAAACAACGGAAGAATCAAAAGATAAATTTCATTACTTTCAAAATGAGTCAAAACCTTTTACATCAAATAGCCAAGGTCATTATTTTCCATTACAACAAATTCTGTCTTGCATAAATAAAGAAGCATAGACTTAAAATATCAAAAGTAGCTTAATTCCCCAAAGGTAGCAGATGCAACCATAACATAGTTCAGGATCAAACCGTACATGAGCTGAACCGTAAGCAAGCGAAATCCAAGCTAAGTGCTAGAGTTTCCTCCCTGAGAACCTTGGTGGGGGTGGGGGGGGGGGGACGAAAGAAAAAGAGGCGAAAGACAACGGGTCAGTCATAAAGACTGGTAAGTCCAAGTGACTTTCAGCATAAAAACAAGTAAAGTTAACATGACATGTATAAACTAAAAGTAAACATACAGATGATGACAAGATGGGCAAGATAGACTTAGATAACATGATAAATCAAGTATAAATCAAGTACAGCATCACGTATTCAAGGTTCGTTGCATCAACTGTACTAGAATCCCAGACCCATGTCCTATATTAATCATGAAATGATTCCTAGGCCCAACATCATGAAATGACCCATTTCTAGGTCCAACGAAACGATCCACTAGTCGATCGGCTCCCTACAAGTTCTAGCTCGTCATGTGTCTGTGTCATACGGCCCTATCACGAATGTAATTACCTGTGCTTGGTCCACCATAGGGTGTATCAAGCCCTAGGGTGCCAACCACCGACACGAATCAAGAATGCACCGACAAATCTACTGATGCCCAATGCCTGTTTTTTCAACTCCGGACCACGTGCACGACCATAGCCAGCCTGAACCTACACTGGTGCACCAACACAGCCGTCGTTCTGGTCGCTTACAATCAGCCCAATAATCGTGCCCTACCCAGCCTAGTCCCGGGGTACCATGATACATCTAGTGGGTTACTGCTGAAACGGACTGGGTAACTAGGGTTTTCGTCCAATAGGTTAAGTGTTGTCATTTAAATTCGTGACTTAACCCCCATCAGTCTAGCATGTCAAGTTGGTTAAGTGTTGTCATTCAAGTTCGTGACTTAACCCACCTACGAATCATGTATCAAGTTGGTTAAGTGTTGTCTTACATGTTCATGACTTAACCCTATCATGTGGAATTAATTCATTAATGCACCCTTACCTCTCACATTAGACCTGTTGTTGTGGTCACTGGATATGCTGGGTGGTTCCGGGCAGAATTACACCACAACTCAGTCTGACCTCGGATTTTCAAGTGCGATATGACCAACTACCCACATTGGATCCTATTGTTTGCAGTAACTGGATTTGCCGGGCGGTTCTGGGCAGAATTACACTGCAAGCTCAACCTGTGACGAGAAGGAATTTCGCTCGTTCCGAACCAGTCGCTAAACCGACCCAGACCGTTCGAAACGCCCTATCGTTTGAGAACATGACAAAATAGAACGCAGACGGAAGAACATTTCACTGTATATCTCAACAATGCATCAGATTACAAGAATATACAGAGTATAAATGAATATTACACAGAAATATCAGAGATTTAAATTACATTTAAATACATAGCAGCGGAAAATAATACAATACACAACTAGAAGAGATATACGGATACAAAGCTTTCCGGATATCGTTCCAGCTGTAATCCAGGATCCTGTGAATATAAATCTGCAAAACCAAAACTACTAGCTGCCCGTGTCAAAATAAGGGCACCCAGAGTTTAGGTTAAAACAATAAACTCCAGGTCAGTCATGTGACTGGTGTGAGAACTAAAACAGTTATAAATCTTTATTTTCAAAGTTAGGTAAATCAAGGGACCACGCCGTATAACACGGAACGGGTTTCCTCCCAAGAATACCAGTGCATAAAACAAACAGCGCAATGCTAAATGAAGAAAAATGAAGCTGTTATAAGACCTAGGTCCTATCACACAATGCAACGCAAGCCGGGGGATAGGGTTTTCCCTTATAACAGCCAAAGAATGCTTGATACGTTTAAAACAAATCATTTGATAATATTATAAGTGTATAGTGTATAAAACAACTTCAAATCATAAGTATCAATCCTAGGCGGCATGGGTACCATATATCATGTCGCCATACTAGTTCTACAATTAAAACCGCAAATGTCGTATTGGAAGTTGGGTTATCATTTATGGTATGAACCGAGGCTAGGGGCAAGATCCTCACCGATTCGAGACTGTCTAGTCCGAGCCTCAGGTAAGTACTCTGTCAAGCCTTTGGATCGTCAGGGCCGGTCCACCGATGTCGATTAAAATGCCTGAACACTGCGTTTCCCCACCCTTTGGGGCGTAAGCCTGGCCCGTCAGCCCACCAGAAGCATCGGCCGAAACCGATATCACGAGACGCCTCGCTTTTCGGCAAGTAATAATAAGCAACATCCACATGAGTCAAACTCGTCAGCCAGTTCAAGCACTGACGCCACTCCTAACTAGAAAGAAACGCATGCCCTCCCTGAGGCCCGTCTCCCGTTTTTGGTTCATACCGGGTGTGAAACTCGCGAAGTAAACGTTACACAAAGCTATGCCACAAAGGCCGTGCTTCGATCATCAACCACAAGACTTTGCTTTTCAACAGAAGCCTTGATCATTTGCCACTTAGGCATGCCACACAGGCAATTCACTCCATGCGATTGATATCCATCAATATATAACCCCTGAGCTCGTACGTCTCAGAGAAGGGCGTTAAGCAAGAGAATAAATTCTCCGCCGCCAAACAGATATATATTTAATAGAGATCAATCACACGGACTAAAATCCAATGTCAGACACACAGTCCATTTACAAGTCCGTTCTGGGTCTGAACGAAACCGGAGGCACCTAGTACCCCGCATATCCATCGATCTCCAAGTACGTCTGGACGATCACCAACTGTTTCCATCTTCTTGGGTGTACAGCCCAATCAAGATCATCAATTATCACCCAAACGACGTGAAGACCTCCGGTCTTCGACCATCGTCTTCATCTTCGACTTATCGTCGTATCAGTTATTCAGAATGGGATAAACCCGGTCTTTCCGAATAACTCGCGTATATTTTAAATAAGTGTTACACAAACACAACATACGCCTCATTCCAATTCATCAGTCACTAATCGTAAATTAATCAAGAGAATAATTCCCCAAATATTAACCCCGAAGGCCGAAACCAACATCAGATCAATATCCAGGAAACCATTCTGCTTGGCTAACCGACAGTTAGTTTCTAATTTTCACATTCATAGGGAGAGGTTCCCATCAATTTTATCCAAGGTAAATTCCTTGAATTTATTCTCTAATCTTCTTTTGAATTTTGATTCAACTAGTCGGGATTAACGAACCTTACCGAAGTAATCATTTGTTTTAATTTCCCAATCCCAACCTATTCATCCCATGAAGGAAAACTGGTAATACTTCATATCTAACACCACGGTGTTATCGGTAAATTCAATTACCATTTCGCGTTCAAATCTAATTAAAGATTTAACTATCGCTTGGAGCAAAACTGGTGATACTCCATTCTCGATCTTTTCAACCTAATTAAAGATTCATTAAAACTCCACTTAGTTTTAATCGTTAACTGAGTTAAAGAATCAGTGTCATTTAAAACACGGTTCACGATAAACCCAAAATCACATTCCATTAATTATCGGGTTAAAGAACGAGTGTTATTTAAAACAATGTCCACGATAAACCCAAAAATCAATATCAATTCAATTCCAATTAAATATTATTTAATTGGTACACTTCATTAAATCTAAGTAAAAAGATTTAATCTTTTCTGAACTGGGTTCAAGAACAGTGTTAGTGAAGACACCATTCACGACAAACCCAAATCAAATCCCATTAATTATCGGGTTAAAGAACGAGTGTTATTTAAAACACTGTCCACGATAAACCCAAAAATCAATATCAATTTAATTCCAATTAAATATCATTTAATTGGTACACTTCATTAAATCTAAATAAAAAGATTTAATCTTTTCTCAACTGGTTTCAAGAACAGTGTTAGTGAAGACACCATTCACGACAAACCCAAATCACATTTGATATTCAATACAAGGCTCTGAATAGAAAATATATCGGCTTATATTCAATATCAAATTCTACGATTAACAAATGTCGTATTGGAAATAACGATATAAATATATATCTTTCAAATTTCCATAACAACATCTGCATAATCACGAATTCCAACATCGAAATATTCCGAAGACAATTTCGATTCAAATCCACTCCAATGCAATCATTGGAAATTCTGGTTATTTTTAAAACCCTTTTCAAATTCTATTTATTTATTTAAAAATAAATAGAATTATAATTCTAGTTCAAAACTAGTTCATTTCGATAAAAATCTATTTTTATCTTTTCAAATATGGAGTTTTTCATCCCAATTCTTTCTAAATCATTTCTTATGATTTTACACAAATCATTACTATTTTTAATAATTTTATCAAGGCCCGTACAGTCGATTTCCATCAACGGTCATCGAACTGCACTTACAGCGACCTTTTTCAAATTTGATTTGGACGTAACTCCAAATCCAACCGTTAGATTTCTAATTTCTAATATTCTTTAGAAAGCTCTTTTCGATACGAACCCAACGGTTCCGGTTTCAGGAGAATCCGACGGTTGGATCTCCCGCAATATCCGTTTGAAATAAATGGTCGAAATTCGCGAACTGCCGCGGCGCGGCGCGTTCTATTCAGGCCATTATATTATATATATAATATATATAATATATACTTCATCGATTTCAATTTAAAACGTGCTATATAGATAGTTTTAAATTCGTTTCAAAAGCAATTTCAACTTCCATTTCAATTCAAATCAAAATTGAATTCTTCTTTATAAATTCGTTTTAAAATTCATTTCTATTCAATTCAAATTTCAATTCAATTTGAATTCATTTCAATTTGCTTTCAATTCCAAAGTCGTTTTCTATTCGATTCAATTCAAATTGGTTTTCTATTCGATTCAATTCGTTGTATATTCCATTGAAATCAAATTCGTTATATATTCAAAACAAATTCGATTCGAATTCGTTTTCAATTCAATTTGATTCAAATTTCGTTTCAAAATATTCGATTTTGAAATCACTTTTCAATATTCATTTTAAAATGAATAAAATCGATATAAATACCGTTCACGTCAAAATGGCGTCAATCTAATCAACACGGCTTCATATATTTCTATTTTCAAATATTCTATTTCAAATATTTCTATTATTAAAATATTTCGTTCAACACATGACCAATCTCAATGGATGAGTACTGTCAACACATGAACCTTTATTTTATATTATTCTTTATTTTCTAAATTGGAATGAGGCCCAATCAATCACCATATAACATTAATTATATGGATTTTCATACATCACATGTATATAATAGCATTGAAAAATAATCAACCATCAACCAAAGTGCACTACACTGTATAAGAATCAAATATAGATATCTAACGCTTATAACAGCCTGTCAATCAATCGATCGACATATTTAATCAATCAGGATGAGTGAACTTCAAATTTCATCCCAACACCCGTGTGGGGTTTCAAACAATCAAACACATATTTTATTTGTGCAGTTGGGCGATGTGTAAAATTTATCATCCCAATCCATGTCAGTCAAATCAGTGTACATAAACAAACCGTCGGGTTTGTAAATGAATATTTTATTTCATTCACTTTCAATATATTCATATTCACGTTAAAAATTATATTTTTAACGATAAAACATTTTATTTTAACATATGAATTTCTATTCAGTTCATTCTTCAAATAAAATGGTATTTTTATTTTTCTGACTTATTTTAGAAAATTTCGGCGGCATAACGGCACGATACTAGAAACGGGACAAGGCCTAGCCTTATTCCCGGTCTAGTGAAGGCCCACGCCATTCACACATCAATCAAATCAACTTCATTTCACCAAACAATTCAATTCAATCAAATAATCTATCTAATTTTTGCAATCAAACAAACAAGTCCATGGTCTGTGGACGATTGTGTCGGGTGCTACTAAGCACCGTCTGCATCCTAGTATATATATATATATATAACTAGAAAAAGAAATTGAAAGGTCAGAAATTCTCACCGAAAGCTATCCAATCATCTTGACTCTTATTTTATAGAAATCTTCGTCAATCTCGCCTTTTGTCGCTTTCGTTGCCCGTATTCACTACATATGTAAAAATCAAATTTTTACTTCGCTATTCAATATATAAAAATCATATTTTTACTTCGAAGTTCAATATATAAAAATCACATTTTTACTTCGAAGTTCAATATATAAAAATCACATTTTTACTTCGAAGTTCAATATATAAAATCACATTTTTACTTCGATGTTCAATATATAAAAATCACATTTTTATCTATTGGTAAAAATCATCCCTTTTCTCAATGAAAAATCATATCTTTTCAAATTAAAAATCAAAGCTTTTCAAATAAAAAAAACCACTTCTTTTTTTCTTTATTCAAAAATCATATATTCTCCTAAATGAAAATCACTTCTTTTTCTACCGACTAAAATTCAAAGCTTTTTATACAATTAAAAATCAAATCCTTTCTTTCGTTTCTTACCTATAAAAGTCGAATTGCTAATGAACAGATAAAATTGATTTTTTAGAATACGTTTAACTTATAAAAACTAACCTTAAATAAATGAAAATTAAAACAATAGGACACTTACAGTTTTTTTTTTCGAAAAGAGGGAGGGCTTCACCGACAGATTGAGGGTGCGCAGGGGTGTTGGAGGGTCGGTGGAAGGTTCCAGCGCCGGCGGTGGCTGCAGCAGGTGGGGGGTCCGGTGCGTCGCGTTTGAGAAGGGGGAAGCTGGGTTCGAACACAGAAGGGGAACGAGGGGGTTGGCGCTGGCGCGAGGGTGATGGTCGGAGGGGATTCCGGCGAGGGGTGCCGGTCTTGGTGAGGGCGACGAAGGGTGGAGGGTCGATTTGGGGATTAGGGCACTAGGGGGGTTGCGATCGAGAGGGGGGGGGGAGCTCGAGATCGCCAGTGGCGATGGGATGCAGGGGCAACGGGACTTTTTTTTTTCTATCTGAAACGGGGGGCTAATGAAAGAGGGAAAGGGCTTAAACCCTAAATAATATTATATATTATTTTATTTACTTTTAATTTTCAAACTGTTACTTTTGCTTTCGAATCCCAAATGAGGCCCAACAACTGTCATCCGTAGCTAATTACCCCTATCCTGAACACTATGGGATATGTTTCGTAAGCTGATTCGATCGTTACAATCAGTTTCCATTAAATTTACATTTAAATCACTATATTGAATTTAAAACGCACATTTCAAATTACCGGGGTCACGTAACAACTCTATAAATTCCATAAAAATATTTTCTAGCTTCGTATTGACGATACGGTCCTAACAAAACTAGTTTCATCGAATTCTGAGACCGTTGGAAAATTGGCCAATTTCCAGTCGATTAAAATCAACTGAAACTGGTCAAACGCGTTTTCCTTTGCCACGCTCACATATTGAATCGAAAAATTATGAAATTTGAAACCTAGCAATAACTTGACATCACGGACCCAACAAAACTGGTTTCGTCGAAATCCGAGGTCCTTTGCAAAATCTCCATTTTTAAGGGCCTGAATTCCATAGCGACTATTCAGAATTTTCAACTGGACATATCTTTTGATTCCCACTATGAAATTTTGATTTTTCAGATTCGTTGGAAAGATATTCATGAATGGATCCTAATGTTTTTGGTTTCACTAAAATCCGGATTGTTTTGCACCCGGTACATTCAATTGAAGTTTGAAATCGAATTATCGAACTACCGCGCCATTTTCAATTCTATTTATAATTATATATAAATATTTATATTCTAACGACGACGCGTATAAATATATACGTTCGAATTATATTCAAAATAGATTTCTCGTCGATATTATTTAAAATAATCAAAATTCGCTAAAATTGCCAAAATAAAAATTTTAAACTGGCCCAGATTTTCGGGTTGTTACAATCTCCCCCACTTAAAACTTTTCGTCCCCGAAAAGGAACAAAGTCGAAAGTGGTTTGATTAATCAACTCTACGTTCGATCTGGCTTCCATTCTCCAACTTTTCAGTTTCTGAGAATTTTCAAATTCTTCAAAAATTTGGCTAACACCCTAAATTTTCGAAAAATTTCGCCATAACCTCCCCTGCAATGGGAGCATCGGGAAATCTTAAATAGCTTCCCCGGTCCTTCAGATCTCAAAAAGAAAAAGAAAAAGCCAAGCGGCTTGCCAATAGGCTCATAAAATCATCATCACCCAAACAAAACAGTAATTATGTAGTAAACATGTACCTATTTGTCGGGCAAACAAATTTTATTCTCGGCTCTAGCCTCCTTGCTATGACCTGTTCAATGTAAGTACATGTATATGCAAGCAAACGCAACCAATTTTCAATATAATTCAATATGTGATTCAATTAGGCTAAATGGCTAAGAATTAGCAAACAAATAAACGAACAACCCAAACATCAATCAATTAGTGAATTAGAGTTTCAAATTCATAATTTTGATACATATACAAAAATCATGTTTTTGATGCCAAATCACAACAATAAACCCTATCTAATTTTGGTTCTCACACCAGTCTAATGGAAATATATAGATATCACACCTTCAACACTCGAACACTAATTCTGATGATGTAGCTACAATCATCAGAATCATCTTCGGGCGACTAGAGTGTGAATCTATATCTATCCAGTATATTAAAATTTCGAATATACGTTTGCAAGGCGCATATGCAAAATCTTTATATACTGGACTGTCCAAATCAATATAAAATAAATAATCAAATACGAACAGTTGATTTAAATTTTCAAAACAAAAATTGTTTTTACCTTTAAAAATATACCCTTCACACTCGTTCTAGGATACTACTGATCCTATCTCTAACGAGTCATTCCCATTGGATATTACTAACCCAATATCTGATGAATTCTTTCGTAGGGTTCTAATGTGTCTTGTTCTCTGAGCTTTGAAAACCAAAGCTCCGATACCAAATGTGACGAGAAGGAATTTTGCTCGGTCCGAACCAGTTGCTAAACCGACCCAGACCGTTCGTAACGCCCTATCGTTTGAGAACATGACAAAATAGAACGCAGACGGAAGAACATTTCACTGTATATCTCAACAATGCATCAGATTACAAGAATATACAGAGTATAAATGAATATTACACAGAAATATCAGAGATTTAAATTACATTTAAATACATAGCAGCGGAAAATAATACAATACACAACTAGAAAAGATATACGGATACAAAGCTTTCCGGATATCGTTCCAGCTGTAATCCAGGATCCTGTGAATATAAATCTGCAAAACCAAAACTACTAGCTGCCCGTGTCAAAATAAGGGCACCCAAAGTTTAGGTTAAAACAATAAACTCCAGGTCAGTCATGTGACTGGTGTGAGAACTAAAACAGTTATAAATCTTTATTTTCAAAGTTAGGTAAATCAAGGGACCACGCCGTATAACACGGAACGGGTTTCCTCCCAAGAATACCAGTGCATAAAACAAACAGCGCAATGCTAAATGAAGAAAAATGAAGCTGTTATAAGACCTAGGTCCTATCACACAATGCAACGCAAGCCGAGGGATAGGGTTTTCCCTTATAACAGCCAAAGAATGCTTGATACGTTTAAAACAAATCATTTGATACTATTATAAGTGTATAGTGTATAAAACAACTTCAAATCATAAGTATCAATCCTAGGCGGCATGGGTACCATATATCATGTCGCCATACTAGTTCTACAATTAAAACCGCAAATGTCGTATTGGAAGTTGGGTTATCATTTATGGTATGAAACAAGGCTAGGGGCAAGATCCTCACCAATTCGAGACTGTCTAGTCCGAGCCTCAGGCAAGTACTCTGTCAAGCCTTTGGATCGTCAGGGCCGGTCCACCGATGTGTATTAAAATGCCTGAACACTGCGTTTCCCCGCCCTTTGGGGCGTAAGCCTGGCCCGTCAGCCGACCAGAAACATCGGCCGAAACCGATATCACGAGGCGCCTCGCTTTTCAGCAAGTAATAATAAGCAACATCCACATGAGTCAAACTCGTCAGCCAGTTCAAGCACTGACGCCACTTCTAACTAGAAAGAAACGCATGCCCTCCCTGAGGTCCGTCTCCCTTTTTGGTTCATACCGGGTGTGAAACTTGCGAAGTAAACGTTACACAAAGCTATGCCACAAAGGCCGTGCTTCGATCATCAACCACAAGACTTTGCTTTTCAACAGAAGCCTTGATCATTTGCCACTTAGGCATGCCACACAGGCAATTCACTCCATGCGATTGATATCCATCAATATATAACCCCTGAGCTCGTACGTCTCAGAGAAGGGCGTTAAGCAAGAGAATAAATTCTCCGCCGCCAAACAGATATATATTTAATAGAGATCAATCACACGGACTAAAATCCAATGTCAGACACACAGTCCATTTACAAGTCCGTTCTGGGTCTGAACGAAACCGGAGGCACCTAGTACCCCGCATATCCATCGATCTCCAAGTACGTCTGGACGATCACTAACTGTCTCCATCTTCTTGGGTGTACAGCCCAATCAAGATCATCAGTTATCACCCAAACGACGTGAAGACCTCCGGTCTTCGACCATCGTCTTCATCTTCGACTTATCGTCGTATCCGTTATTCAGAATGGGATAAACCCGGTCTTTCCGAATAACTCGCGTATATTTTAAATAAGTGTTACACAAATACAACATACGCCTCATTCCAATTCATCAGTCACTAATCGTAAATTAATCAAGAGAATAATTCCCCAAATATTAACCCCGAAGGCCGAAACCAACATCAGATCAATATCCAGGAAACCATTCTGCTTGGCTAACCGACAGTTAGTTTCTAATTTTCACATTCATAGGGAGAGGTTCCCATTAATTTTATCCAAGGTAAATTCCTTGAATTTATTCTCTAATCTTCTTTTGAATTTTGATTCAACTAGTCGGGATTAACGAACCTTACCGAAGTAATCATTTGTTTTAATTTCCCAATCCCAACCTATTCATCCCATGAAGTAAAACTGGTAATACTTCATATCTAACACCACGGTGTTATCGGTAAATTCAATTACCATTTCGCGTTCAAATCTAATTAAAGATTTAACTATCGCTTGGAGCAAAACTGGTGGTACTCCATTCTCGATCTTTTCAACCTAATTAAAGATTCATTAAAACTCCACTTAGTTTTAATCGTTAACTGGGTTAAAGAATCAGTGTCATTTAAAACACGGTTCACGATAAACCCAAAATCACATTCCATTAATTATCGGGTTAAAGAACGAGTGTTATTTAAAACACTGTCCACGATAAACCCAAAAATCAATATCAATTCAATTCCAATTAAATATTATTTAATTGGTACACTTCATTAAATCTAAGTAAAAAGATTTAATCTTTTCTGAACTGGGTTCAAGAACAGTGTTAGTGAAGACACCATTCACGACAAACCCAAATCACATCCCATTAATTATCGGGTTAAAGAACGAGTGTTATTTAAAACACTGTCCACGATAAACCCAAAAATCAATATCAATTTAATTCCAATTAAATATCATTTAATTGGTACACTTCATTAAATCTAAATAAAAAGATCTAATCTTTTCTCAACTGGGTTCAAGAACAGTGTTAGTGAAGACACCATTCACGACAAACCCAAATCACATTTGATATTCAATACAAGGCTCTGAATAGAAAATATATCGGCTTATATTCAATATCAAATTCTACGATTAACAAATGTCGTATTGGAAATAACGATATAAATATATATCTTTCAAATTTCCATAACAACATCTGCATAATCACGAATTCCAACATCGAAATATTCCGAAGACAATTTCGATTCAAATCCACTCCAATGCAATCATTGGAAATTCTGGTTATTTTTAAAACCCTTTTCAAATTCTATTTATTTATTTAAAAATAAATAGAATTATAATTCTAGTTCAAAACTAGTTCATTTCGATAAAAATCTATTTTTATCTTTTCAAATATGGAGTTTTTCATCCCAATTCTTTCTAAATCATTTCTTATGATTTTACACAAATTATTACTATTTTTAATAATTTTATCAAGGCCCGTACAGTCGATTTCCATCAACGGTCATCGAACTGCACTTACAGCGACCTTTTTCAAATTTGATTTGGACGTAACTCCAAATCCAACCGTTAGATTTATAATTTCTAATATTCTTTAGAAAGCTCTTTTCGATACGAACCCAACGGTTCCGGTTTCAGGAGAATCCGACGGTTGGATCTCCCGCAATATCCGTTTGGAATAAATGGTCGAAATTCGCGAACTGCCGCGGCGCGGCGCGTTCTATTCAGGCCATTATATTATATATATAATATATATAATATATACTTCGTCGATTTCAATTTAAAACGTGCTATATAGATAGTTTTAAATTCGTTTCAAAAGCAATTTCAACTTCCATTTCAATTCAAATCAAAATTGAATTCTTCTTTATAAATTCGTTTTAAAATTCATTTCTATTCAATTCAAATTTCAATTCAATTTGAATTCATTTCAATTTGCTTTCAATTCCAAAGTCGTTTTCTATTCGATTCAATTCAAATTGGTTTTCTATTCGATTCAATTCGTTGTATATTCCATTGAAATCAAATTCGCTATATATTCAAAACAAATTCGATTCGAATTCGTTTTCTATTCAATTTGATTCAAATTTCATTTCAAAATATTCGATTTCGAAATCACTTTTCAATATTCATTTTAAAATGAATAAAATCGATATAAATACCGTTCACGTCAAAATGGCGTCAATCTAATCAACACGGCTTCATATATTTCTATTTTCAAATATTCTATTTCAAATATTTCTATTATTAAAATATTTCGTTCAACACATGACCAATCTCAATGGATGAGTACTGTCAACACATGAACCTTTATTTTATATTATTCTTTATTTTCTAAATTGGAATGAGGCCCAATCAATCACCATATAACATTAATTATATGGATTTTCATACATCACACGTATATAATAGCATTGAAAAATAATCAACCATCAACCAAAGTGCACTACACTGTATAAGCATCAAATATAGATATCTAACGCTTATAACAGCCTGTCAATCAATCGATCGACATATTTAATCAATCAGGATGAGTGAACTTCAAATTTCATCCCAACACCCGTGTGGGGTTTCAAACAATCAAACACATATTTTATTTGTGCAGTTGGGCGATGTGTAAAATTTATCATCCTAATCCATGTCAGTCAAATCAGTGTACATAAACAAACCGTCGGGTTTGTAAATGAATATTTTATTTCATTCACTTTCAATATATTCATATTCACGTTAAAAATTATATTTTTAACGATAAAACATTTTATTTTAACATATGAATTTCTATTCAGTTCATTCTTCAAATAAAATGGTATTTTTATTTTTCTAACTTATTTTAGAAAATTTCGGCGGCATAACGGCACGATACTAGAAACGGGACAAGGCCTAGCCTTATCCCCGGTCTAGTGAAGGCCCACGCCATTCACACATCAATCAAATCAACTTCATTTCACCAAACAATTCAATTCAATCAAATAATCTATCTAATTTTTGCAATCAAACAAACAAGTCCATGGTCTGTGGACGATTGTGTCGGGTGCTACTAAGCACCGTCTGCATCCTAGTATATATATATATATATATATATATAACTAGAAAAAGAAATTGAAAGGTCAGAAATTCTCACCAAAAGCTATCCAATCATCTTGACTCTTCTTTTATAGAAATCTTCGTCAATCTCGCCTTTTGTCGCTTTCGTTGCCCGTATTCACTACATATGTAAAAATCGAATTTTTACTTCGCTATTCAATATATAAAAATCATATTTTTACTTCGAAGTTCAATATATAAAAATCACATTTTTACTTCGAAGTTCAATATATAAAAATCACATTTTTACTTCGAAGTTCAATATATAAAAATCACATTTTTACTTCGATGTTCAATATATAAAAATCACATTTTTATCTATTGGTAAAAATCATCCCTTTTCTCAATGAAAAATCATATCTTTTCAAATTAAAAATCAAAGCTTTTCAAATAAAAAAAACCACTTCTTTTTTTCTTTATTCAAAAATCATATATTCTCCTAAATGAAAATCACTTCTTTTTCTACCAACTAAAATTCAAAGCTTTTTATACAATTAAAAATCAAATCCTTTCTTTCGTTTCTTACCTATAAAAGTCGAATTGCTAATGAACAGATAAAATTGATTTTTTAGAATACGTTTAACTTATAAAAACTAACCTTAAATAAATGAAAATTAAAACAATAGGACACTTACAGTTTTTTTTCGAAAAGAGGGAGGGCTTCGCCGACAGATTGAGGGCGCGCAGGGGTGCTGGAGGGTCGGTGGAAGGTTCCAGCGCCAGTGGTGGCTGCAGCAGGTGGGGGGGTCCGGTGCGTCGCGTTTGAGAAGGGGGAAGCTGGGTTCGAACGCAGAAGGGGAACGAGGGGGTTGGCGCTGGCGCAAGGGTGATGGTCGGAGGGGATTCCGGCGAGGGGTGCCGGTCTTGGGGAGGGCGACGAAGGGTGGAGGGTCGATTTGGGGATTAGGGCACTGGGGGGGTTGCGATCGAGAGGGGGGGGGGAGCTCGAGATCGCCAGTGGCGATGGGACGCAGGGGCAACGGGACTTTTTTTCTTTCTATCTGAAACGGGGGCTAATGAAAGAGGGAAAGGGCTTAAACCCTAAATAATATTATATATTATTTTATTTACTTTTAATTTTCAAATTGTTACTTTTGCTTTCGAATCCCAAATGAGGCCCAACGACTGTCATCCCTAGCTAATTACCCCTATCCTGAACACCATGGGATATGTTTCGTAAGCTGATTCAATCGTTACAATCAGTTTCCATTAAATTTCCATTTAAATCACTATATTGAATTTAAAACGCACATTTCAATTTACCGGGGTCACATAACAACTCTATAAATTCCATAAAAATATTTTCTAGTTTCGTATTGACGATACGGTCCTAACAAAACTAGTTTCATCAAATTCTGAGACCGTTGAAAAATTGGCCAATTTCCAGTCGATTAAAATCAACTGAAACTGGTCAAACGCGTTTTCCTTTGCCACGCTCACATATTGAATCGAAAAATTATGAAATTTGAAACCTAGCAATAACTTGACATCACGGACCCAACAAATCTGGTTTCGTCGAAATCCGAGGTCCTTTGCAAAATCTCCATTTTAAGGGCCTGAATTCCATAGCGACTATTCAGAATTTTCAACTGGACATATCTTTTGATTCCCGCTATGAAATTTTGATTTTTCAGATTCGTTGGAAAGATATTCACGAATGGATCCTAATGTTTTTGGTTTCACTAAAATCCGGATTGTTTTGCACCCGGTACATTCAATTGAAGTTTGAAATCGAATTATCGAACTACCGCGCCATTTTCAATTCTATTTATAATTATATATAAATATTTATATTCTAACGACGACGCGTATAAATATATACGTTCGAATTATATTCAAAATAAATTTCTCGTCGATATTATTTAAAATAATTCATTTTAAATAATCAAAATTCGCTAATATTGCCAAAATAAAAATTTTAAACTGGCCCAGATTTTCGGGTTGTTACACAACCCAACCTCGAGTTGGCCATTTTCAAGTTCATTCTAGTGTCATGTCCATGTTTAAGATTCATGTCAAGTTCGTTGCATGTTTTCAAGGTAAGTTTCATACCAAGTTTCCTATAATTACCAATTTTTCCCAACGTTACCCCGTCTAAATATTAGGCTAACAATCTTAGCTTAATTTCTCGCCACATGATTTTTGACATATGATATTAGGCTAAAAACTTAGCCTAACTTAACGTACACAAAATTTGCATAAAGCGATTCATTAACATAAACATGTCATAGGTTTAAACTTGGCACTCTCGGCATAGTCAATATAAACACCATAGGTGTGAACTTGCAAAATAGTCAACATGAGTATCATAGGTGTGAATCTTGCAATGTAGACTAAATCAACATACATATATACACTAAATCAACTTACATATATGTGAACTTGCAAATCAATCACGAGCATATGAATAAGTGTGAACTTGAAATATGACATAGGTTTAACATATACACATAAACATGTAGATCTAACATTTAGTTACATATGTGATATGATTTTACAACCTAAAACTTGCATAACATGATAAACTACACGACTTGTCATAACGGGTTATACTTCAAGTTCCTATACATATGAATAGACTTATTCATTAATTCCCAATTCAACATGATAATAAAATAGAACCACAGGCATAGATCACTATCATTCAATAACATAATCAATCTATTTTCAAGGTATGACATAACTGAATAAATTGATTAAAACATCACAGGCATATAAATCTGATAACATTACGAACATAAAAAGGTTTAAATACTAATCTAGATTCAAGAACATGGATAGATCTAACTTAAATAGAAAAATCCCCAAAATCAAGATCCAAGGACAAATAAAGAAAATAGGTCTGAATTGAAAATCAAGCTTAGATCCAATTCCATAATCATAATCCTAGGCAATGAGTCATAGGTGATTAACCACAATTGTCCTTGTCATAGTCATAGGCAATAGTCTTATTGTTCATAGTCATTGGCAGTCTTATGTTCACCATCATAGTCATTGGCATAGTCATATTGTTCATAGTCATAGGCAGTCTTATGTTCACTGTCATAGTCATAGACATAGCCTTATGTTCACCATCATAGTCATAGGCATAGGCAAAATCTTATGTCCACAGTCATAGGCATAGTCATAGTCTTATGTCATTAACTATAGTTTCAACGTCGTAGGCAATATTCCCAATAGTCAAGATCCAAGAAGAAACCAAGAATAGATATGAATCATACATAAATCACTTCCAAATTATACCATGCACATATTAGATTTATAATTTTTATCTAAAAGTAACTGGAACTTACAGATCGTGGTCTAAGAAAGATGTAGAAGTCGAATCTATAAACTAGTCGTCGAATTGTTGAATCGTTGAATCTTGCTTTGATTGTAGAAGCAAATTCCCAATTCCTAGCCGTAGTCTTCAAGAAATAATCTTCGCGTTTTATATTTAATTTAATTTAATTAAGGTGGAGGCAGCATAACATTGCAATGGTTTGGTGTGGAGAGAAAGCTAGGTTTAGGGGTGCTTACATAGGAGAATAGGGTAATTTAGAGCCTTCAGATCAGTCCAGAAGTCATCAGAACCACCCAGCTCGAAGACAGGTCGTCCAGGCACTCAGAAGAAGACACGTCATCACAGAACACTCCAGAATTCTATGCTGGATCGGTATGGGTGCACTTGGCAGGTGCGCCAGTGTATTTTTGTACTGGCGCACTTCACAAGTGCGCCAATGTATTCTGGCCTATTTCCGGTTTTTCTGCCTAACTTCGTTCGTCCGTATCTTCTTCATATGGTATCCGTTTTACGCAAACTCGGACTCTATCTCAAGCAGAATTTCGAGACGAACGCAATGGCGCAACACATTTCCCTTCATTCTTATTTTAAAAATTAATTCTGCCTTGATTTATGGTTTTAACATGTTATTAAAATTCGGGTTGTTACATTCTTCCCTCCTTAAAGGATTTCGTCCCCGAAATCTTCAAGTTAAGAAGAATGCATCCTATCATCCAATCAACCATCTACTCAACCATCATCCACAAGCAACCCTTGTCCTTAAAAGATTTCTAATGCTATATGAACATATGCAGAAAGTGTGTGTATATGTTCCTTATCAAATGCAAATGATCAGGCCTGATTGATCTTCTTAATGCAAAATATGTTTAGTGCCATGAATCCAACATGTATGCAAATAGTCCTAACCACATAAACACTATATGTGTGCACAAACATCCATCCATATGCAACATCCACATGATAGCACATTCAATTTCATCCATAAACAAGTATAAACACTCATGCATATGCAATATGAAAATGTGTCTGAGCCGATCTAGTGCCTAATGTGTGTTATGCAACCACAAGCAACCATTTGCAACATCAACATAACATGCTTCAAGCACATGTTTACATCCAAAAAGGGTTCTACCTAAGGTTCTCAAGATAGGATCGAGAAGATAAGCAAGATAAAACAAAGCATCAGGGAGAGGAAGTTAAAGATGTAACCCCAAAAGGTCCTGCTTGCGGGGCTTGCCATTGCTTCTTAGGGAAGTTCTTGCTGATATGTCCAGTTTCACCACACTGGAAACATGCTCCCATCTTCATCTTCTTCTTTCTACAATCCTGGACTATATGCCCCTCAATACCACAGAAGTGGCATTTCCTTTTCTCGCGTGTCTTGTTATCATTCTTGTCGTTGTTCTCACCTTGGAAGTCTTTCTTTTCGTTCTGAGACTCATCCGCCTTAACTTCTTTCTTATCACTCAAATCTTTCCAATGTAACATGTTAACAAGCCTCACGAAAACTATCTCCATCGTACGGAAAATCCTCTACGAAGCTAGAAAGAAGATTAGCCGCAGGTAAAACTACTGCGACTACAGATGGAGAAAAGAAAGGAAAAGAGATTCAAACGAGGAAACAAAGGATAATGCTAATGGCTTTTGGGGGAATTGCCTTTAAATAAAACAAGACTTTTCTTGAAAAAAAATGCTTCTTTGTAAACGGTTTTTGAAAATAATTTTAGAAGGTTTTAAAAACTTTTGCCCTGTCTGGTAACCTTCTTCTCTGATACCTAATGTAACATCCCACCTCTGCTAGGGTCACTCACAAAGGGAACGCACTAGTTTTGGAGGAGCGTTATCGAGGTAAACAAACACAGAGATATTACAAGACAGAACATAGGTAAAACAACGGAAGAATCAAAAGATAAATTTCATTACTTTCAAAAATAGTCAAAACCTTTTACATCAAATAGCCAAGGTCATTATTTTCCATTACAACAAATTCTGTCTTGTATAAATAAAGAAGCATAGACTTAAAACATCAAAAGTAGCTTAATTCCCCAAAGGTAGCAGATGCAGCCATAACATAGCTCAAGATCAAACCGTACATGAGCTGAACCGAAAGCAAGCGAAATCTAAGCTAAGTGCTAGAGTTTCCTCCCTGAGAACCTTGGTGGGGGTGGGGGGGGGGGGGGGGGAACGAAAGAAAAAGAGGCGAAAGACAATGGGTCAGTCATAAAGACTGGTAAGTCCAAGTGACTTTCAGCATAAAAACAAGTAAAGTTAACATGACATGTATAAACTGAATGTAAACATATAGATGACGACAAGATGGGCAAGATAGACTAAGATAACAAGATAAATCAAGTACAGCATCACGTATTCAAGGTTCGCTGCATCAACTGTACTAGAATCCCAAACCCATGTCCTATATTAACCCTGAAATGATTCCTTGGACCAACATCATGAAATGACCCATTTCTAGGTCCAACGAAACGATCCACTAGTCGATCGGCTCCCTACAAGTTCTAGCTCGTCATGTGTCTGTGTCATACGGCCCTATCACGAATGTAGTTACCTTTGCTAGGTCCACCATAGGGTGTATCAAGCCCTAGGGTGCCAACCACCGACACGAATCAAGAATGCACAGATAAACCTACTGTTGCCCAATGCCTGCGTTTTCAACTCCGGACCACGTGCACGACCATAGCCCGCCTGAACCTACACTGGCGCACCAACACAACTGTCATTCTGGTCGCTTACAATCAGCTCAGTAATCGTGCCCTGCCCTGCCTAGTCCCAGGGTACCATGATACATCTAGTGGGTTACTGTTGAAACGGACTGCGTAACTAGGGTTTCCGTCCAATAGGTTAGGTGTTGTCATTTAAATTCGCGACTTAACCTCCATCAGTCTAGCATGTCAAGTTGGTTAAGTGTTGTCATTCAAGTTCGTGACTTAACCCACCTACGAATCATGTATCAAGTTGGTTAAGTGTTGTCTTACATGTTCATGACTTAACCCTATCATGTGGCATTAATTCATTAATGCACCCCAACCTCTCACATCAGACCTGTTGCTGTGGTCACTAGATATGCCGGGTGGTTCCGGGCAGAATTACACCACAACTCAGTCTGACCTCGGGTTTTCAAGTGCGATATGACTAACTACCTACATTGGATCCTATTGTTTGCAGTAACTGGATTTGCCGGGCGGTTCCGGGCAGAATTACACTGCAAACTCAACTCAACCTCGAGTTGGCCATTTTCAAGTTCATTCTAGTGTCATGTCCATGTTCAAGATTCATGTCAAGTTCGTGTCAAGTTTTCAAGGTAAGTTTCATACCAAGTTTCCTATAGTTACCAATTTTTCCCAACGTTACCCCATCTAAATATTAGGCTAACAATCTTAGCCTAATTTCTTGTCCGCATGATTTTTGACATATGATATTAGGCTAAAAACTAAGCCTAACTTAACATACACAAAATTTTCATAAAGCGATTCATTAACATAAACATGTCATAGGTGTAAACTTGGCATTCTCGGCATAGTCAATATAAACACCATAAGTATGAACTTGCAAAATAGTCAACATGAATATCATAGGTGTGAATCTTGCAACGTAGACTAAATCAACATACATATATAGACTAAATCAACTTATATATATGTGAACATGCAAATCAATCACGAGCATATGAATAAGTGTGAACTTGAAATATGACATAGGTTTAACATATACACATAAACATGTAGATCTAACATTTAGTCACATATGTGATATGATTTTACAACCTAAAACTTGCATAACATGATAAACTACACAACTTATCATAACGGGTTATACTTCAAGTTCCTATACATATGAATAGACTTATTCATTAATTCCCAATTCAACATGATAATAAAATAGAACCACAGGCATAGATCACTATCATTCAGTAACATAATCAATCTATTTTCAAGGTATGACATAACTGAATAAATTGATTAAAACATCACAGGCATATAAATCTGATAACATTACGAACATAAAAAGGTTTGAATACTAATCTAGATTCAAGAACATGGATAGATCTAACTTAAATAGAAAAATCTCCAAAATCAAGATCCAAGGACAAATAAAGAAAATAGGTCTGAATAGAAAATCAAGCTTAGATCCAATTCCATAGTCATAATCCTAGGCAATGAATCATAGGTGATTAACCACAATTGTCCTTGTCATAGTCATAGGCAATAGTCTTATTGTTCATAGTCATAGGCAGTCTTATGTTCACCGTCATAGTCATAGGCATAGTCATATTGTTCATATTCATAGGCAATCTTATGTTCACCGTCATAGTCATAGGCCTAGCCTTATGTTCACCGTCATAGTCATAGGCATAGGCAAAATCTTATGCCCACAGTCATAAGCATAGTCATAGTCTTATGTCATTAACAATAGTTTCAACGTCGTAGGCAGTATTCCCAATAGTCAAGATCTAAGAAGAAACCAAGAATAGATATGAATCATACATAAATCACTTCCAAATTATACCATGCACATATTAGATTTATAGTTTTTATCTAAAAGTAACTGGAACTTACAGATCGTGGTCTAAGAAAGATGTAGAAGTCGAATCTATAAACTAGTCGTCGAATTGTTGAATCGTTGAATCTTGCTTTGATTGTAGAAGCAAATCCCCAATTCCTGCCCGTAGTCTTCAAGAAATAATCTTTGAATTTTATTTTTAATTTAATTTAATTAAGGTGGAGGCAGCATAACATTGCAATGGTTTGATGTGGAGAGAAAGCTAGGTTTAGGGGTGTTTAAATAGGAGAATTGGGTAATTTAGAGCCTTCAGATCAGTCCAGAAGTCATCAGAACCACCCAGCTCGAAGACAGGTCATCCAACCACTCAGAAGAAGACACGTCATCACAGAACACTCCAGAATTTTGTACTGGATCGGTATGGGAACACTTGGCAGGTGCGCCGGTGTATTTTTGTATTGGCGCACTTCACAAGTGCGCCAGTGTATTCTGGCCTGTTTCCGGTTTTTCTGCCTAACTTTGTTCATCCATGTCTTCTTCATACGGTATCCGTTTTACGTGAACTCGGACTCTATCTCAAGCAGAATTTCGAGACGAACGCAATGGCGAACCCGCTTCCCATGATTCTTATTTTAAAAATTAATTCTGCCTTGATTTATGGTATTAACATGTTATTAAAATTCGGGTTGTTACAGATTTGGTCAAGATTGGGGAAGTAGGAAGGAAGGTAGGTGAAGAGAATAGTAATGGAGGCCAGAGCTGAAAATGAGAGAAGATGGAAAAAGCGATTTATGTAAAGCACTAAATCTCTATTTACAGACAAAACCCAAGGTGCTCCTCTCTGGCTGAATCGGACATGCTGGACTAAATGCATCAGATCAGGCACTCTAAACCTGAGCAATTAATGCCCCGCTGTTACCCTACTATGACCCCGCTATATCTCATAGCGGATTTCTACTCCTATAATTTTCCCAAATAGCTTCTGAATTTGCCCTTTCATTTTATGCCCTGTTATATTCAGCTATTTCGTTATAACCAAAGATATTTTGTTATTCCCGCTATATCTTATATAAAAGAAATGAATTGAAAAATGACATTTATACATTACAAAAATTATGAAATTAGTTTTTTTAGTTTAATCATTTAACATATAATTTTAAAAACAAAACTTTACAATATTCTATTAAAGTTAGTTATGTGAAACAAAGATTTACGTTTATTTACATATATTTGCATATATTTTTATTTAAAATCAAGAATATACTAATTATAGTTAGATTAAATGCTAATTTTTCACTTAATTATTGTTTATATATTACAGAAACATTAACTATGGGTTCTATATGCTATTTTAGAGTCATTCACTATATCCTCGTTATTTCCTTGCTTTATCCCCATTGGGGCCTTTTGCACCTCCAACGCATTGAATCCGCTAAACACTTTAACTGCACAACTCCGAACCAGACCAAACTACCTCTTCTCCAATTCTGAAACACTCTAAACACCAATCTAGGGAAAATATTCAAATATCAACAAATCTTAACAAAAACTCCAAATCACTATTTTAACCATTTTATAGAAAAAGAAATCATCATCTCATTCCCATGCAAGTGGTATTAGACGCTCATTCGGTTCCTATTAAAGGCTAAAATAAAACCAATTTTCACTGGAAAAATTGTTTGAAAAATATTAAAAATATGAAATATCACTATTCCTAAAGCTGTAGACTCATACAACATCATAGGAATAAAATAATAAATTTTTTTGATTCTCTGATGCGTAAAATAAGGGTCGTTACAATGGTTAGTTGCTTATTTTTAGATCTTAATAATGGATCTATAGAAGAATGAAATTGAATAACTCTAGTGCCAATAGAGATCGACATAGAATAGCATAGAATCATCGGAAAGAAACTTGAAACATGCTCTTGGCATCATCAGTAGTGAGTGAAAGGAGTTATGTGTAACGATTTGGATTTCTCCTAGACCTAATCGATCGTAAAATCGACCAAGACCGTTCAAAAACCTGAATACGCTAACTTTGGGCATACAACACATCAGAACAAATAACAACAGACTTTTATAAACATCATAATAATGTTACATCAGAGTACAGAATATCAGAGTACATGGAATATAATACAGCCGAAGATAAATTTATAATAGATTTTAATACAGTGCAGAGGAATCAATAATCTGATACAACGGAAGTCTATCAATACTCTGGATACAGCTTTAAACTTTGATCCAGAATCCTGCTCAATATATCTGTAAAATAAGCTACTCGACTGCCCGTGTGGAAAAGGGGGCACCCGAGTTTGCAAAGTGACACAAACTATGGGTCAGTCATGGGAATAGCATGAGAAATCTTTACTTAACTTAACTAGTAATAAGGCTAATCACAGGACCGCGCCGCTAATGCGGAACGGGTTTACTCCATTGGATTTCCAATGCATAATTTAAATAAAGTAAATCGTTAAACAACACAATGCTTTTTAGAAAAATGAAACAATTATAAGACTCAAGTCCCATCACACAATGCAACACAAAGCGGAGGATAGAGTTTTCCCTTATAATGGTCAAAAATGCTTGATACGAGAAAAACGGATTTGATATTATTATTATTAGTGTATATATGTTTTAAGAACATTTCAATCATAATTTATCAATCATAGACGGCATAGCTACCATATACTATGTCGCCATACTAGTTCTGCAATCAAAACCGCTTGGTGTCGTATTGGAAGTTGGATTTCCATCACGAGTCAAGGCTAGGAACGATCTCCTTACCGATTCGAGACACTCTAGCAATGTCTTAGGATCCCCTACAGTGAACCCTTGGATACTGCAGGGCCGGTCCACAAATATACCTTAGGGGATTAGTTATGCCTGAACACACGCTTCCCGGTCCTAGTGAACATATAAAATGGTCACAATTGACGAATAAATCCGAGGCGCCTCATTCCATCAACCACATAAGTAAAAATGTCGGGCCTTGTAAGAACCCTAACACCACTTCTAGCTAGAAAGAAACGTGTGCACTCCCTGTGTCCCCTTGTCCCGTTTCTGACTCTTACCGGGGTGTGAGTCTCGCGAGGTAACGTTATACACAAAGCTATGCCGAGATAGGCTATGCTTTGATCATCCCACAAGGCTCTGCTTTTCAACAAAAGCCTTGATCATTTGCATCTTGGCGTGCCACATTGACAATTCACGCCATGCGATCGATAACTACCAATGTATAACCACTGAGCTCGTGTGTCTATAGAAGGGTGTTAAGCAAGAGAATAAATTCTCCTCCACCACAAATAAATAGAAATCAATTAAATTTACATGGAATGAAATCCAGTGTCAGACACACATCCATTTACAAGTCCGTTCTGGGTCTGAACGAAACTGGAGTCACCTTATTCCTCGTCCCTTATGTCCAATACGGAAGAGAGGTGCTTGCTTATCCGGACAATCAACAAGTACATCTAGGCAACTACCACTGTAACCCTTTCAAGGCAGCAACTCCTATCAAAGGCATCAGTAGTCATCCATCCGATGTGAAGATTGCCGGTCTTCAACCACCGTCTTCATCTTCGACTTTTAATCGTCGTAGTAATTATTTAGAATGAGTTAAACCCGGTCTTCCCGAATAACTCAAGTATTTTAAAATCAAAAATCAAGTGTTATAAAAACACATCAAATGCCTCATTCCAATTCAGAATATTCTTTCAATAAAATATTCACATTATTCTATCAAAGATAAATTCTTTAAAGTTAATCTTAAATCTTCCTTCTTAAATATTTATTAAAACTCCAATTTGGTTTTAAATATCAAAAATCATTATTTAATGAATATTTAAATTTTAAGAAATTAATCTTATCTTTAACTGGGTTAAAGAACTAGTGTCATTTAAAACACAGTTTATGGTAAACCCAAAATCATCTTCCATCAAATATGGAATTTTCACCAAAATCAAATCAATATATGATTGATATAAATTTCTATATCAGACCAATAATATAAATGGAATAATGGCAAAGCCTCTTAAATTCCATATATAGTACCGGTCTTCATTAACAGAAGCTTATCTTGATTATTATTAAATCGAATTCCATTCAATTCCAATTCAATATATTAAATTGGATAACATTACTTTGGAAAAATTTCCATTAAATCTAAATAAAAAGATTTATAAATTCCAAATTACATTTGCACTATCAATTGGGTTAAAGAACAGATGTCGCTTAAAACACAGCTCACAATAAACCCAATTCACATTTCATTTTATTCTAATTACTAAATATAATTGGAAACTCTAATAATCTTAACTAAAAGATTTATTCTTTTCTCAACTGGGTTTAAGACCGGTGTTATTGAAGACACCATTCACGACAAACCCAAAAATCCAATTTTATTTAATTCCAAATAAATATTAATTAATTGGAAAACTTCATTAAATCTTCATTAAAGATTATTCTATTTCTTTATTAAAATAATGTTTTCAAAATATTAGATTTTGGAAATTACTACTTTTTATTCTATTCATTATAAAATGAATAAAAACGATCGATAAACCCATTCGGGTTAAAATGGCGTTTCAACTTATAATGGGATAAATAGTCCAATTCATTACCATGTCCATTTATGGTTTATAATGGGCTAGATCTCCCACATTAGGCCAACAACTTGCGGATGCTGGACATGCCGGTCGGGTCCGGGCAGACTTATCCCACAAGTTGGGCTTAACCTTGTGTCATAGCCCGCTTCGTATTTGCACACTTAGACCTCTCACATTAGGTTCAACATTAGTGGCTGCTGGATATGCCGGTCAGGTCCAGGCAGACTTCTACCACAAATGCAACCTAACCTCGTGTCAAAAGTGCAATTATAATTCTATAATTGTAATTATTTCACTGAAAAATATTCATTATTTTAAACTATTCTTTATTTAAAATATCTTTATTCTAAAATATTCTTAATTTAAAATATCCTTTATTCTAAAATGTTCTTTATACTAAATTGTTATTTATTTTATAATATTCTTGTTACCAAATATTCTTTATTTCTGAACCGGAATGCGAATCAACCAATTACCATATAAGTTCATTTATACGGTTTTCATACATTGCATACGAATATAATCAGTAAACATCCAAATAACAACCAGAGTGCATTCTACAACTAATCAGAAGGGAGATGTGTGATTACAATATCATCCCAAGACCTGTGTGGGGTTTCATTCAACAAATAAATAATAAATTATTTGTGCACTTGGGAGATGTGTAAAAAAATATCGTCCCAATCACATAAACAAGTCAACTAACTTGTAAATGGAAGTGTAATATTCAATTTGAATTATCATTAATATATTAACTTTATCTTTAATAAATCAAACATTTCAATACTACAAACATATATTTCAAGCCATCGCTAACATCATATTTTAACACATGAATTATTAACTACCATCGCTAACCAATAAATGAGAATGTTTTAAGCCTTCCTACAATAAAATGTAATTTTTATTGCTAACATATTTCATTTTAATAATGAGAAATTTTAACGATCCCTACATGCGAAATAAAAATGTAATTTTTTATTGTTAACATATTCCATTTTAATATCTAATTGCATATAATGAAAATATAATTTTAATTGTCAAATCCTTTTTAACGAAAATGACTTACAATAAAATGGAGTTTTATCATCAAATCTTTTTATTGCAAAACAAGTGGCAAAAAATGTGAACTTTATATTCTAATCTTTTTATTATAACAAAACGACAATAAAAATATAAACTTTTTATTTTAACTTTTTATTGTAAACAAAGTGACAATAAAATATAATCTTTTAATGTAATTCTTTTATTGTAACAAAATGATAATAAAAATATAAACTTTTTAATTCTAATCTTTTCAATGAAATCTAAGCTACATTAATAATGTAATTTTTAATGTTACTTCTTTTTATTGAAAACCATTCGAAAATAAAAATATGAACTTTTATAATTATACTTTTTTTCTTGTAGTATGACAATAAAAATGTTACTTTTAGATCTACTATTTTATGACCACAAAGATGGTACTTTTAAATCTTCTATTTTAGTGCATACAAAATAACAAAAATGATACTTTTAAATCTTCTATTTTTATCGCATACAAAATGATACTTTTGTTTCAACTCTATTTCATATTAACTAATTGAAAGTAAAAATGCAATCTTTTAGTTGAAACAAAATGACGCTAAAAATATGTTTCTTTTAATTGAAAACAAAATGACGCTAAAAATATGTTTCTTCTAATTGAAACAAAGTGACGCTAAAAATATGTTTCTTGTAATTGAAACAAAATGACGCTAAAAATTTGTTTCTTGTAATTGAAACAAAATGACGCTAAAAATATGTTTCTTGTAATTGAAACAATAATAATGAAATATTATTGTAAACCTAGCCTTGTTGTTCATGTATTAAACAAAAATAATGTCTTTATTATAAAAACAAATCAATACTCATGGATCTAAATAAAAAATGCAATCTTTATTATAAAACAAATCTATATTCTTGGACCTAAATTAAAAGTAAAGTTTTTATTTCAAATCCAATCAATATTCACGGATCTAAAATAAAAATAGGATTTTTATTCCAAATCCAAGACTAACAGGAAACTATAGATTAATAGGGAAGAATTTTCATTGAAAATCTAAATCTAACCAAGCATGAACATCACAATCATCATAATCATCAAACAACAATTCCAATATCATACATCACAAATCTGAATTAATTAACATACATAATGGAATTTAAATAGCGAGAAATAATTAATATTTTAATAAATTATTAAAAGTTGAAATCTCACCTTCGTCATCTTTAATTTGGCGATTCAGATCTAATTTTGCCTAAAATTCTAACTGGTTCCAAATCGCTTCTAATCAGTTCTGAAATGTAGAGTTCGTCGCCACGATTCTAACGCAACTGAAATCGTTCAATTTCGATTTTGTATGAGAATGATATGATTTTTATAAATTAAAATGAATTAGTGACGGAATTAAAGTGTTACAAACCTTATTTAATTATAGAGCCGTATGTTTTCAAAGATGTTCAAAACTTTTGATCAATCTTTCTCCGAATCTGTTGTATGAAATCAAGATCAGGTTGCGCGAGGTCGGGGGGCTAGGGGCGGCACACGAACACCTGGAAAGGGGAGGAGTTCGACAACGACTGGAGGTTGGGGAGGAGCTCGAGGCCGCGGGACTTCTCGGCGTCGGTTCTCGGTGTACATGCAACGGGGAGGGGTGAATCGGGTATGGATGGAAAGCTTGTGAAGAGTACTTCAAAAAGTTCTAAAGGGTGGAAGGATAATAGTAAGTGGATGGGGAGAAATTGGAGGGGGAAGATTTGAAGGTTCGTGGCCATTAAACGTGAAGAAGAAGAAGAAGGCGGCCGATGTTTTAGAAGTAGAATTAGGGTTCTAATCTCCTATATTTATAATATTATTTAATTTATTAATCATTAAAAGGTCCGTTTAGCCACCAACTCCAAATCGAGCCCAACGATAGACACTCCTAGCCAATTACCCCTATTTCGGGCCCAGTGAGCTATGTCCCGCGAGCCTAAACGACTATTTTAATCAGTTTTTTCTTTAATTTAAAATATAACACTTTTATATTAAATTTGATCGTACATATTAGTTCAACGGGGCCCCATACTGACTCCAAAAATTCCCGAAAAATATATTTGGCTATATTTTGACGATACGAACCTAAGAAAATTAATTTCGTCAAATTCTAAGTCCGTTTGGAAAAATGACCTTTTTAACAGTCGATTAAATTCAATTGAAATTAACAAAACACATTTTGATTTACCATGCTCACATATTAATTCTAAAAATTATGAAAGTTGAAACCTAGCAGTAATTTGACATTCCGGTTACAACAAAAGTGGTTTCGTTGAAAACCGAGGTCGTTTGCAAAATGTCTATTTTTAAGGGCTATATATTATATTAAAATATAATGAAATTCTACAGCGACCTTTCTAAATTTTAAACTGGACATAACTTTCAATTTATAAAGTGAAATTTCAGTTTCTTACATTTGTTAGAAAGATATTGTTAAATAGATTCAAATAATTCTTATTTCGTCCAATTCTGATCTAAAATGAATTCTGTATATTCGATTGAAATTAAAAAATCAAAACTTCGAACTGCCGCGCCATTTCAAACTCCTTTTATAATTAAAATAAATATTTTCATTCTAACTTCGATTAAAAATAAATTTTTCGTCGTTATTATTTATAATAAATTATTTTAAATATTCAAAATTCATTAAAATTTCTATAATAAATATTTGAAGGTTTCAAGCTGAGAGATGATCAGAAAAGATTACTGGCATCTTAGGCGCTCAAAGACGAAGCTTAATCTGGTGGGACACGGTCATTAAAGATAATCCAGAAGGTGATATTACCTGGGATAGATTCAAAGAAATTTTCAATGAAAGATTTATTCGTACAGAAGCAACTGAGCGGTTAAGTGATGAATTTTACTATCTGATACAAGGAGATATGACCATTCCAGAATATCATGAGAAATTCAACGAACTTTCTCTTTTCGCCCCGCATCTAATTCAAAATCCAAAGATGAAGAATCTGAGATTTGTTAACGGGCTCCAAAGAAAGTATCAAAGTAATGTAACTGCACATGTGCAACAACCTTTTTCTAAAATGATATATGTGGCTTACTAGTATAAAGATCTTGATAAGCAATGCCTTTTGGAAGGCGAAGAGGAATGTAGTTCTAGCAACAAAAGGAAATTTGAAACTAATAGCTTATAGACAAGTACGCATCCTGAAGCGAGTACAAAGTCTGAAGGTAATAAGAGGCCAAAGGCCAGTCAGAAAAAGGTTAAGGCGGTCATATGCTTAAAGTGTAATCAACAAGGGCATTTGATGAGGATTTGTAAATCTTCGAACAAACGAAGGAATGGATCTAAACCCAAAAATAAGTTTCAAGAGAATAGAAAATGCAGTCAATGCCATCAGACTGGTCATCTTGAAAAGGATTGCTGGCTCTTTAAGAAATCTGAAAAGGTGCATGTAAATGCAGTGGCAGAAACTTCAGCACCCTCATCCAGTCAGGGAAGACAAGATGGTTTAGAAGGCACGCTTAATGTCAGAAATATTCCGGTTAAAGTACTATTTGATACGGGCGCGTCACGAAGTTTTATTTCGACTAATGTGGTAAAGAAGTTGGATTTGAAACTGATAAAGCTTAAAGAACCCATGACTGTCCATAATCCGGTTGGGGGCTCCCTCAATCTTAGTTGGATTTGTAGGGTGTCTATTTCTTTTTCCTGTTATCGATTCCCTACTATCTCGTTCGTCATGAATTTCACAGAATTTGATCTTATTTAGGATTGGATTGGTTAACCAAGTATGAAGCGGAAGTTAACTGTGCGGAAAGAGTTGTTAAAGTTAAAACAAAGCTGGGATACATAACAATACCATGCGAAGATCCGAATTCAGGTAGAAAAGAATTTTGATCAGCTTTGGATGTTTCTCCTGCTCAAATAGAAAAGATTCTTGTCGTTACAGAGAATGTTCCAGTTGACGTAGAAAATATTCCTGTCGTCAAGAATTATGCGGATGTGTTTGAAGAAGTTGTTAGCTTACCTCCGCGTAGAGAAATAGATTTCAAGATTGCTTTAATTCTGAATGCAAGGCCAGTAGTTCACTCTATTTGAAGAATGACCTTGAAGGAAAAAGAAGACTAGACAATCAGACTCGACAACTTGTATGGAAGGGTTTTATCAGACCTAGTTTCTCTGATTGCGGGGCATCAGAGATTTTTGTCCCAAAGTCAGACGGTACTCTCAGACTGTGTGGATTATCGTGACTTGAACAAGAAGACATTGAAGAATAAATATCCATTGCCGCAAATTGATGATTTATTGGATCAATTGAATGGCACACAAGTGTTTTCACGAATGGACCTAGCTACAGGTTTCCATCAGCTTCGTATTGCCGAAGAGTTTGTTCCTTTGATAGCATTCATAGGTTCGTATTTATTCCACGAGTGGTTAGTAATGCCGTTCGACTTATGTAACGCTCTAGCATATTTTGTCGATTTAATGAACCGGGTATTCAAAGAAGTATTGAATAAATTTGTTCTGGTCTTCATTGATGATATTCTAATCTTCTCTAAGTCCGAGAGCGAGTATGCATGACATTTGGAACAAGTGTTAGAAATTCTCAAAAAGAATGTTTTAAAAGCCAAATTTTCCAAATGTATATTCGGGCAAGAAGAAGTCAAGTTTCTTGGCCATATGTTGTATCAAAAGAAGGAATTTCTGTGGATCCCAGTAAAATCACTGCTATTCAGAATTGGAAACAACCGACTACTCCAACAGAAGTCCGAAGTTTTCTTGGATTGGCTAGTTATTATCGGAAGTTCGTTAAAGATTTTTCGAAGATATCTAGTTCCTTAACGAAGCTTACTAAGAAACATTCAAGGTTCAATTGGACTCCAGAATGTGAGGTGGCTTTCCAAAAGCTGAAGTTAAGATTGACAATTGCTCCAATGTTAACAATTATTGATTGCAATCAAGACTTGAAAGTCTGGACAGATGTTTCTAAAGAAGGTCTTGGTGCAGTATTAATTCAAAGAGGCCAAGTAGTCGCTTATGCTAGCCGTCAATTGAAGCCACATGAGAATAATTATGCAACTCACGATCTTGAATTGTTAGCCATCGTGTTTGCTATGAAAATCTGGAGGCATTATCTATTGGGTGAGAAATTTGAATTATATACTAATCATCAATCACTGAAGTATTTATTCACCCAGAACGATCTGAATATGAGGCAGCAGCATTGGTTAGAATTTCTCGCGGATGATCTTGATATTTTATATACTCCGGGGAAAGCCAATGGTGTGGCTCATGCGCTTAGCAGAAAGAATGTGATCATCGCTAGTCTTATCATTACACCATCGTTGATTGATAAAATATCTATTCTTCAGAAAGACAATAGCTTTGTTAAAGAGATGATCAAAAGAATTCAAAGGGGCGAAGTCTCCAGTTTCCAAGTGGATAGCGCAAGAGTTCTGAGATTGAAAGGGAGAATTTGTGTTCCCGACAGCCTTGAGCTCAAAACAGAAGTAATGGACGAGTATTACAAGTCCAAGCTGAGTATCCACCTAGGGGTTAGTAAAATGTATAATGACCTCAAGCGAACCTTCTGGTGGAAGGCGATGAAAAGAGATATGTTTATATATGTTAGCCGGTGTCCCACCTGTCTACAAGTCAAAAGCGATCAACAGAAACTCGCAGGATTGTTGCAACTGTTGGAAATTCCAGGTTAGAAGTGGGAACAGACTTCTATGGATTTCATAGATGGTTTGCCTTGAACCAGGAAAGGAAATGATAGTATTTGGGTGATCGTTGATCGTTTCACGAAGACTGCCCATTTCATACCTGTCAGATCAAATAGAACTACTTAGAGTCTGGCACAGATTTATTTTAGAGAAATTGTGAAATTTCCTGGTGTTCCCATGAGTATCATTAGCAATCGTGACCCGATTTTTGCTAGTAAATTCTGGAAAGCATTCCAAGCAGAATTGGGAATGAAGCTGAACTTGAGCACCGCTTACCATCCTCAAACAGATGGTCAAACTGAGAGGGTGAATCGTATTCTAGAAGATTTATTGCGGGCTTGTGTTATTGATTTTGGCGAATCATGGGAAGACCACTTGCATTTGGCTGAGTTCTCATACAACAACAGCTACCAAGCAAGCCTGAAAATGTCGCCATTCGAAGCATTGTATGGTCGACCATGCAGATTTCCCGCTTGTTGGGTAGAAACTTGTAATAGACTTGTATTGGGACCCGATATGATTCGTGAGGTAGCAGACAAAGTCGATTTCATTAAGAAACGATTACTAGCGGCTCAAAGCTGATAGAAGAGCTATGCAGATGCGAGAAGAAGATATTTGTCTTCTTCTGTTGATGACTATGTATATTTACGGGTTTCTCCAATGAGAGGAGTAGTCCAATTTGGAAAAACAGGGAAGTTGGCACCCAGATTTATTGGTCCGTTTCCTATGATTGAACGGATTGGAACTCTCGCTTATAGGGTTCAATTGCCTGATTGGTTGCCTGGATTACGTGATGTGTTTCATGTATCTCAACTTCGAAAGCATGTACATGATCCAGACTTGGTTGTGGAAGAAGCCACGCAATAAGATTTGGAAATTACTCCAGAATTAGCTGTGAGGAGAGAGACGACAAAGATTATTGGCAAGGAAACTAAAGAGCTAAGGAACAAGAATGTTCACTTACTTAAAGTGCAATGGAGTGGAGATCCGCGAGACTGTACTTGGGAAACTGAGGAGAGCATTAAGAAAGCCTATCCCAATTACAGGGTGGATATCTCTAATTAATTCTGGTGCAAGGTACATTTACCATATTTTACATTTCCGTATTGTTCTCTACTTGGTTGTTGTTTCCTTTCATGGATGTGAAATTTTTAATTATATAGTCTGAATGATTTTAAAATAGTATATGAATTAATTATTAAATTTTTGAAAAGTTAATCAACAAATTGATTGTTATTTGTGTTGTGTGATTATGATTTGATTAATCAAATTATTGGGATGATAATTAATTTAATCAATAAGTGAATGATGGTAAATTTATGCAATTAAATCAAATATTGAACTGATTTGAAATAGATAGAAATATATGCATGTACATTACATATGTTTGAACAGGTAAATGGATTCACTGTTGAGTAAAGAATTTATTTGCATGCCCGACAAATAGGTAAACCTAAACAAGTTGGATGCGCAATTTCATTATTATATCAACTCCTGTGAATGCCATTGGATGCGGAGTGCTGGTTTTTCTGTGTGTAATAATAATAAACGTCACCATAGGATATTAACAATTAATTTTGAACTACACTACATGGAATACTTCTTGAAGATAACCTACTATATCATATACCACATAAGTATTTGGAGCTTGCGCGATGAGGTTGAAGATTTACCGTACGAGCGAGAGGCTTGTATGGCAATAACTATTTTACAAGTTGAACCGAAGACTGATATGGACTATATAAAATGTAATGGTAAATTGCCAGATTAATTAAAAAAACCCACATAGGTCTGGAGATGACAATAAACATGCCTCTCTGGACATTAAGGCACAAAAACCATTTATAGGGTGATGAGAATTTATTCTCTGGAGTTATGATCTATACACATTCCCCTGTGGACACCGGAATATATCACTATAAATATGTGTATGCTTATTAGGATTTATTGGGTACCTAATCCGGCCCAATTAATTTCCAAACCCCTCCCCGTACAAAGGAGGTTATGGCGAAATTTCTTGAAAATTTAGGGTGTTAGCCAAATTTTTGAAGAATTAGAAAATTCGTAGGAACTGAAAAGTTGAAGAATGAAAACCAGAATGAAAGTTGAGTTGGCTAGTTAAACAACTTTCAGCTTCGTTCCGTTTCGGGATGAAAAGATTTTAAGTGGGGGAGATTGTAACAACCCGGAAAATCTAAACCAATTAAAAAAATTTAATTTAGCTATTTTAGTGGATTTTGAATATTTAAAATAAATTATTTTAAATAATAACGACCAAAAGTCTATTTGAATCGATGTTGGAAAATAAATATATTTATTTTAATTATAAAACAAGGTCTGAAATGGTGTGGCAGTTTGAAAATTTGAATTCGAACTTTGACTGACTGTACCGGATGCAAAATAAAACGGATTTTAGTGAAACCAAATATTTAAATCTGTTTATGAATATCTTTCTAACGAATCTGAAAAATCGAAATTTCATAGTGGGAATCAAAAGTTATGGCCAAATGAATTTTCAGAAAGGTCGCTATGGAATTAATATAGCCCGTGAAAATAGACATTTTGCAAACAACCTCCATTTTCGAAGAAATCACTTTTGTTGGATTTGGGATGTCTAATTATTACTAGATTCAAAATTTCATAATTTTTGGAGTTAATATGTGAGCGTGGCAAAGCAAAATGTGTTTAGTTAATTTCAGTCAATTTGGATCGACCAGAAAATGACCATTTTTCAAACTATCTCAGAATTCGACGAAACTAGTTTTGTTGGGGCTGTATCGACCAAACATAGCTAAATTTATTTTTGTGGAATTTTTGGGGATCAGTATGTGGCCTCGACAAATTGAAATGTACGTTCAAATCAAATATTGAATGTTTTATATTTTAATTTGAAGAAAAACTAACTGAAACTGTCGAATGGGCCTACGAAACATATTCCATTGTGTCCAGAATGGGGGTATTAGCTAGGGGCGACAGTCGTTGGGTTTGAATTAGAGTTCGTATGTGGTGAGGGGTATTTTCGGATTTAAATAAATTAAATATAAATATAAAACCCCTTGGCCAATCATAATTCGCCATCTCAACTCTCTCTCCTCGATACTCCAGGTCGTGAATGACAGAAGTGTTCCCCTCCTTCTCTCTTCTTTTTCTTCAAATCCACTCAATAAAAACTCATGGCCGTTTGGAGAATTTTGTAGACCTCTCCCCTAGCTTCACATCCATATAAGGTGCACCCAGTATTGTTGCGCCATCATCGAGATCGAAGCCCCCAAAGTCGGGACATTTGAGCCGCGCCGAGGCCAGCACAGGCCGCCGAAGTAGATCCCACCCCCCTTCGTCAGCGTGTCTCTCCTCCCTCCTTGTCGTTGCGAAGGCCGATCGTCCAACCCCTTCACCGTTCGCAAGAAAAATCGAAACCTAGTTTCGAACCCGACGCTGAAGGTAACGACTATTATAAAATAAATTGTTTTCAACATTCAGAAACCATCACAAAGTGTGATTATCAAATAAAAATCATATCTTTTTGCTATGCTGTCGAAATCCAATGAAACAAGAGACAGTGGACTCGTGTGGACGTCTTCTACATTCTAGAAGAGACCGGAGAATTTTTGGAGCTTCCTACAATTTTTGGAGGAGTGGAACCCAATGTGGGATTTCTAAATTATAAATGATATGGAATGGCGATGTATAAATTATACGATCGATATATAAGTTATATAATTGTACACCTCATGTATAAGCGTTGTAGAAGTTGTATATGCGATGTATAAATTATATATACGTTGTAAAAATCATATGTGCGTTGAATGGAATTGAAATGAAATGAAAATATATTTATATAAGTATATCCATATATATATATATACACACACACACACTCCCCTCGTCCACAGATCATGGACGACATATATTGATTGTGATTGTTTGGATTTTGGTTGACGTGAAATTTGGTTGATAATGCGAATGGTTGATAATGATTGTTCGTGGTCGAAACAAAATTGGAATTGTTTGTGGAAAAATCCATTGGGATATGAAAATGATTGAAATATTTAGGTTATAAGGATAAGCCCCTTAGGGAACGCTGCGAGGCGTAAGGTAGTGCGAGGAGCCAAACTCGGGACAGTGCCGGTTTTTAACCCCCTGCCGTTATGCTACCGAAATTTTCTGAAATATTCCTGTGTTTGATTTATATTCCTGTATTGAAATATATTCATGTGTTGGAAAAATATTCATATGACGAATAAAATGTTTGAAAGATAAAAATTACATTTTTATCATGTAGATGAAGTATATAAAATAATCATGTTTGAAATAAATTGTTTTAACAATAAAAATCACATTTTTATAATATATGGGAATCGCTAAAAATATTCATGCTTGAAATAAATTGTTTTAACATTAGAAATTACATTTTTATCATCTATATGAAGTATATGAAATAGTCATGTGTTGAAATAAATATTTGTTGGATAAAAATAGTATTTTTATCACATATACGAAATGAAAATGGTTTGGAAACAAAGAAAAAATTATATATATAATTAAAATAAATCAAATAATGTAGCTGCAGTTCGTATTTTGAAACAGTGATTTTAAACAATTATTGCGGGAGATCCGACCATCGGATTTTCCAGAAACCGAAACCGTTGGGTCCGCTTTGGAAATATCTTTCCAACGACACCAAATTCGTAAAGATCCAACAATTGTATTGTGTGAAATGTTAAATTCAAATCTGAATAAAAACAGCGCCAGAATGGATTATATTTATATATATAAATATAATTAAAATAAAACGAATAACGATGCTGTGGTTCTTATTTTGAAATCGTAACTTCAAACGATTGTACCGGAAGATCCGACCGTCGGATTTTCCCAAAACTGGAACTGTTGGGTCCATTTTGAAAAGATCTTTCTAATGGTATAAAATTTGTAAAGATCCAATGGTTAGATTTTCAGATATGTGTAAATCAAATCTGGAGAAAAATAGCGCCATGGTCGCATTATGGCCTGAAGCGTCGTTTGAATAAATTGGCTCTTTTTAAATAAATAAAAATTGCGATAAATCGTTATAAAATATTATAAACAATATGGAATGGAAATAAACCGAATTTACCTGGTTTATTGGATATTTGATGGTTGAACGTGTTTGACGTGAAAATAACATTAATGAACTGAATTATGGTTGTCAAATAATTTAACTGTGGAAATGAATTGATTTGAATTCTAAATATACGTGATTTATTTGAAAAGGCCGAGTTAAATCTCATTTCAAATAATTGATCGATGATTAGAAATCGACGATGATGACAGTGGTTGAAGACTGGAGGTATTCAAATCGTTTGGATGATTACTGATGTCTTGATTGGGAGGCATCCCAAGACAAGGTAATAAGTGGTGGTCGTCCAAACGTACTTGGAGATCGACCGGATGTGCGAGGTCCTCTCTCCTGTATTGGACATACGGGAGAGGAATAATGTGCCTCCGGTTTTGTTCAGACCCAGAACGGACTTGTAAATGGATGTGTGTCTGATGTTGTAGATTGACAACGTAGCATACAGAGTTACTAAGATCAAGGCTTTTGTTGAAAAGCAGAGTTTGGTGGTTGATGATCAAAGCATGGCTTTAATACAGCTAGCTTTGTGTATAACGTTGATTCGCGAGCTTCACACCCCAGTATGAACTTGAAACGTTAGAGGACTGCAGGGAGAGCAAGCATTTCCTTCTAGCAAGGCGTGGTGTTTTGGATTTTACACGCCCGGACATTTTACTTATGTGGATGATGGATAGCGAGGCGCCTTGGTTATATCGGTCGCTACAGGACCGATGGTTTGGTCGGTATATGACCAATTTATGCCTCATAGGGTGGGGAAACGCAGTGTTCAAGCATTTTAATCCACTCCGTGTGGACCAACCCTGAAGATCCAAGGGTTGATGCGTTCTGGTCCTGAGACATGGTAAGCTAGATTGTCTCGAAGCGGTAAGGACGATCCCTTGCCTTGGTTCATGACGGAAATCCAATTTCCAAATACGACATCGTGCGATTTTGATTATATACCTATATATGGCGACATAGTGGTATGGGACACTTATGCCGTCTATGATTGATACTTATGATTGAAATTGTTTTTGAAATATATAAACACTAGTAATAATATCAAATGCTTTTGTTTTATTCATATCAAGCATATTTCGGCCATTATAAGGTAAAACTCTATCCTCCGATTTGTGTTGCATTGTGTGACGGGAATTGAGTCTTATAATGGCTTCGTTTTTGTAAAGAGCATTGCGATGTTTAAATTATTTACTTGTTTTTAAAGCACTGGCAATCCAATGGAGTAAACCCGTTCCGCGTTAGCGGCGTGGTCCTGTGATTGGCCTTATTATAAAATAAGTTAAGTAGATTTCTCATACTAGTCCCATGACAGACTCGTAGTTTGTTTCACTTGCAAACTCGGATGCCCTGTTTTCTACATGGGCAGCCTTGTATTCAGGTTTTGGCAGACTCTTTCTGGATAGCTATGGAGCTGAAGATGGATTCCATCATTTCTTTCTTTTTATGATGTTCAGCTCCTGTTGTACATATTATGTTTTGATTCCGCTGTGGAAATTTTATGTAAAGTTGAAACTGTAGTTTGTACTAAGTATGATCCTATATACTGTGTAACTCTGATGATTATATTTATCCAGTGTATTTTGATGTACATTATCTGGTGTATTTATATATTTCTGTTCTACTGTTACTTGTTTATGTGTTATATTCCAAAGATTACCCTTGCCACCGTGGAACGGGGGTTTGGGGTCGTAACAGAGGAGTTCGACGGCGGCTGGAGGTCGGGGCGGAGCTCGAGGCGGCGGGGTTTCTCAGCATCGGTTCTCGGTGTATGTGCAACAGGGAGGGGTGAATCGGGTATTGATGGAAAGCTTGTGAAGAGTACTTCAAAAAGTTCTAAAGGGTGGAAGGATAATAGTGAGTGGACGGAGAGAAATCGGGGGGGGGGGGGAAGATTGGAAGGTTCGTGGCCATTAAACGTGAAGAAGAAGAAGGCGGTCGATGTTTTAGAAGTAGAATTAGGGTTATAATCTCCTATATTTATAATATTATTTAATTTATTAATCACTAAAAGGTCCGTTTAGCCACCAACTCTAAATTGAGCCCGACGACAGACATTCCTAGCCAATTACCCCTATTTTGAGCCCAATAGCTATGTCCCGTGAGCCCAAACGACTGTTTTAATCAGATTTTTTCTTTAATTTAAAATATAACACTTTTATATTAAATTTGATCGTACATATTAGTTCACAGGGGCCCCATACTGACTCCAAAAATTCCCGAAAAATATATTTAGCTATATTTTGCCGATACGAACTTAAGAAAATTAATTTCGTCACATTCTGAGTCCGTTCGAAAAATGACCTTTTTAACAGTCGATTAAATTCAGCTGAAATTGACAAAACACATTTTAATTTACCATGCTCACATATTAATTCTAAAAATTATGAAAGTTGAAACCTAGCAATAATTTGACATTTCGGTTCCAACAATAGTAGTTTCGTCGAAAACGGAGGTCGTTTGCAAAATGTCTATTTTTAAGGGCTATATATTATATTAAAATATATATAAATTCTACTGTGACCTTTCTAAATTTTAAACTGGACATAACTTTCAATTTATAAAGTGAAATTTCAGTTTCTTACATTCGTTAGAAAGATATTGTTAAACGATTCAAATGTTTCTTGTTTCGTCCAATTCTGATCTAAAATCAATTCTGTATATTCAATTGAAATTTAAAAATCGAAATTTCGAACTGCCGCGCCATTTCAAACTCCTTTTATAATTAAATAAATATTTTCATTCTAACTTCGATTAAAAATAAATTTTTCATTGTTATTATTTATAATAAATTATTTTAAATATTTAAAATTCATTAAAATTTCTAAAATAAAAATTTTTAAGTTGGTTCCAGAATTCCGGGTTGTTACATTATGTCACATAGAATCACATTTAAATCATTTTGACCTTTATTAAATTTTGTGAATTTAATTGTGTGTGTCTTAAATTTAGTGTTAAAGTCACAATTGACATTTTCAAAAGACATTTTATTAGTTTTCAATATATCGGTTTTCCTTATTTAATTCAGAATTTTCCCTTTTAAAGTACTATTCTCATTTTTGCAACGACATATTTGAGATTCCGAATTATCTAAAGTTGAATGTAATATATTATGTCGGTTTTTCAAATCACAAATTTCTTTTGAAAGATTTACTTTTAAGAACTCACATTCTTTATTTAAATCTAAATTTCTACTGTTTATAGCACTATTCTCTTTTTCAAGAGACAAAAGATTATATTTAAAGAATTCTCTAAAGATATAATTTTATTTTGCAAAAATTCGTTTTCCTTTGAAAGGTTGCTATTATTTTCAATCAATTTATCATTTTCTTTTATAAGGAAATTATTTTGTATAACAAGTTCTGCAAGAGAGGTTACAAAAATTTCTGTTTGTTTAACCAAAAAAATCCTTTTCTTCCTTTAATTTATCATATTTTACTTCATAATTTTTTTATTTCTTCAAAGTAGCATACTTGATCTTTTGTAGTAATTTGAAATCTTTAAGTAAATTTCCGTGTAATGCTAAACGATCATTCTAGATAGAATCGCTGCATACCAATTTACATCTGAATAAAACTATGTTGCACTTATGCTGAGATTTTATATCTTGTTGCTTGCTTTTAAGAATTTGTTCTTTCTTTATCTTTAAATTATGAATGGATCTTCTCTTTCTGGCCATTTTTCTAAGATGTTGATACGATTAATAGAACACCAGGTTCTGATACCAAATGAAAGAGAGTGTAGCCAAGGATCGACTAAACAACTATCCTCACTTATCCCGGAGGAATAGGTATTACAACACATGAGCAACTAAACAGGACGTGAGCATCAGAACTGGATTTAGCCTCAACAGACGACGAGGTCTTTGATGTGCTTGAGCAGTGGAGTCATACTTTTACCCATACAAAAGATAATTTTGACTATTTGTGTTCTTGATAATACGGATTTGTCACTGATAGTATACCTTACCTATAATCTTCTCCTTGGTGTGTATATATATATTATGTGTGTGAAGATAAGAAAGGAAAATATTGCTTAGAGGTGAAGAATTGAAGTTTAAATTCAAGCAATAGAGATTCTGAGAATGCTTCGAAAGTATAGAAAGAGTAATCACAATAGATGTAACGACCCAAGATTTTTGATCAAATTTAAATCAGGATTTTGAATATATATATATATGTGAATTTAAATTGGTTTTAATATGGATTAAGGTTAAGTAACAGTTATTTAAATTTAACAATAAAATGCTGGTATGGATATATCAGCTTTTGTTATAACGAATTTTTCAAAAACGTATTAATAAAACCATTTTAAGTATGATCTTTTTAGTTAAATATAAATTTTAAATCTAGATTTTAAAATAAAATGGCTATTTTGAATCATTAAGTTTAATCGGAAAATTAATTGATAATATTGTCGAGTTTTGTCAGCACTAGTCGTCGGTTGTCAAAATTGCTAAACGGTAACCTAAATATTGATATTTAGAAACACTAATAAGAATCACCAATTTGCAACCACTTGTAGTGTTAGAAAAGTGTGACAAAAATGCATGGTTTAGGACATGACACATGTCCCTAAGTGTTGTCATCATGCGTGAAACTCTCATTCCATGTGTGTTTTGTTGTCTTTCCCAAATTACCCTTGATTTCACCGATAAAAGAGACCCTCTCCCTCCACCAATTTCATCCCATCTTCATTTCTTCCTCTTCTTCTTAGATTCTTCCTCCTCTCTAGCCTGTTGTATATAACGGTGTTGTATACACAATTATATGATTTTTGTTTGATGATAACAAACAAGTATATATTATTTTGAAAGTGTTTGTTATTGTACTGTTATATCACATTCCAGACAGAAATATAATATTTATATTTAAACAGAATGCATCTATACAGAAACTCAAATATCTGCACAGTATTTTGGTTAAATATAATATTTTATTTCAAATGTTCAAACAGTACAATTATTTATAACTCCATTATTTGAACACATCACATCTCATATACATTCACAGAATATAGTCCTGTAAATTCTCTAAATTTTTCATACATACATTCAGTTACACTCAATCTCATTTGTACATTTCACTTATATCACTTTGACACAATGTTTGTCCACTGTCTTCTGTCTCTCCAGCCTCCTAGTCAGTCAGTAATGTCATTTCAGTCTTCACCGCTCACAACCAGTCCAGTCATCTTCTTGCTTACCTGTCATATATGGAAACACACACACAGTATCTTGAATGGAAATAATTTCTAAATTCTAGCAGATATAATTTTTAATTTTGAAAATTTTGTTTTCCTCAGTTTTCTGGTGTGTTTCTCACCATTTTTCATGAATTGGTCTGATCTGTATCTAGACAGTATATATACAGTACAGGGACAAGGAAATTTTTTGAATGGCTGCATATACACACGTGTATATATATATATATACACATGTGCATTGCCACGCCAATTCAGTGTGCAACTGAGGAGTAGCCACGTGGACCATCTCGACTCAGTGCGCATATGAAAACAACTCAATGTAAAGTCAACAACAACATCATATAGCCGAGACAACAAATAAATGGTCGAGTTCATAACATCAATAAGAAAGCAAAGTACAGGTTACATGGCAATAGCCAAATTAACATGGACTGTAAATGTGCATAAATGAAGATCGAGCTCAGGTGGTTCAACACAACATGGCGCATACAAGTGCTACAAGCAAGGCAGTAATATACAAAGCTCAAGTGTCCGAGCATGGTCAATCAAAATGCAACATATTACCAAGTCAGCAAGCAAGCATGTACAAGTTAAAGTGTTGCATCAGGTTCAAGACAGTGATGTGCAAGATGAACAAGCAAACATGGCAGATCAGTTTTTTTTGGTACGGGAGCACAAGCATGAGCAAGTGGACAAAGCAACAATGATCAATATACAATGATGTTTTCAGTTCATAGCAGTAAAGCAAAATAAGTGGTCAAACCAGCATGTGCAACACAAGTGTACAAGACACAAAGAACATGAAAACAGAGGAATCAAAACAAGTGCATAAACATATATATGATAACAATATACAAACAAGTGCAAAAATAGTAAATGAATTTCAGCATTCAAGATTATCCAGTGTTGGACAAATTTTTTTTGGCAAGAAAACATGTGATATAAGTAACATGAAGTATAAATTGTGATATCTCTATAGCAAAAATCAGAATTCATAATTTCCAGAAATACATGTGAAACATTCAAGGCAGATTTATATAAAGGGAATTTCTTTTGGGCCAGAAAATCGAATTGCAAAGGACCACATTTATGTCACCAGTAAATTACATGAAGTTTTTTTTGGAAAGTTCAAAATGATTCCTGGAATGGTGTTGATGATTTCTAAAAGCCAGGAAATCAATCAGAGATCAAACTGTTTTTAGGCAAGATATCATTTTCAAATTTATTCAGCAATTCAATACCGAGTATGCTTTGCAAATAAAGAGGAAATCAGCTTCAAAATTTTGGCAAAGAAATTTAGCAAGAAAAATTCAGCATGTTTATATATGGCAAAGTATTCTACAAATCATAATGTTTATTTCCTGAAATAAACGAGTCAAGTTGTTGGACAAAACCATTCAAATCAATTTCGAGGTTTTGTTTCCAGAATTGCAAATTGCCAACGACTATAAAATCACAGTTGTTTTTCAAGACAGAGCCAAAATCAGTACCACACATTCATCAATTCAAAGACATGGATGTCAAAAAGAGAACCATTTAAATCAATGCAAATCAGGGTACTTTTTCAATCGGGTAAAGGAAACCGTACTAATCAGGGAGCAAATCAATCGAGCCAATAAGTGAAATCAGGAAATGTTTTTTAGGGTTTGTATTACCCTATATTTACTACCAATTCATTCCAGGTTCATCAATGAACACACACAAGAATCTCATCAAAATCAAGGCGAGCAAAAGAGGAAAGCACCTCAACAAATCAGGCCAAGTCATCTAAACGAAATCAGAGAATTTAAAGGATTCAAAAATCTTATTTATATACAACCATTCTTCATCATCGGCAATAGAAAAGAGATTGAAATTGAAAACCACAATCCAAAAACTGAAGAGCAACAAATCAAATTGAATTTACTCACAATTTGTTTTCGGTCGAAACTCTCAATCGGTGAAGCCAGACGCCCTTGAGATCGAGCCTGAAGCAACATACAGAGAAACAAATTCGATTAATCAAGCAACACGATTTGGAGAGGATGCAGAAACCCTAGAAATCGCAGCCGCCATTTAATTTTCCCAAAGACAAAGGAGATCGGGCAAATGAAAGAAGGAATGGGCCAACACACTTTAAAATGGGCTAAGCCAATATTTTAAAAAGGGGATGACCCTTTATTCTTAAATCTCCTAGGGTTTCAATTTGCATTTAATTTTTGTTGTATTTTCTATTTTATTTTGTATTTGAAAATTCGTCAATCAGTTTCAGAGTCTGTAAAATCCGGTTACGTTTTACTCGTCTGTAATACGGGGAAATCTGATCGATGGTACATCGATCAGTCTAGGGTTTTGAGCGTAGGGTTAGGACAGGAGCAGGTGCTGCGAGTGTACATGGTCTTGTATGCGGGTTCTGTTTATAATACCTAGTAGAAACCTTAGGAATGCAGAAGTAGGCAGGGTTTTGCCGAAGCTGGGTATATCTGTGTGTGATTTATTTTCTGCACTTTTATTTCTGCTGCATTCTGTGTTCTGTTTATTATTTCAATATCCTGTCAGTTTTTCAATTCAGTTTTAAAACTGTGATAAACCCTATTCACCCCCCCTCTATTGTTAATCTAGATCCTCCATTTGGTATCAGAGCTGGTATAAGGTTACAACATGATAGGGAGTTCTCGCTCTATGATCTAGTGGCGAAGTAGTGACTCTTATCCCTACATGTTCGTGGGTGGTTGTCCATGTCGAGAGGCAGGACGTGAAACCAGTCTCTGAGGTATCTTTGTTTGCCATCGGGGTGTCATTAAAATCCTCGAGAAAGCGAGAACATTTGGTATCGGAGCAGGTTTTCGGTTAACTCTAGAGCAATGGTGATTCCTAGTTATTAGTCCATAGAGAGTCAGTCCAGTCACATTCCAAATATTTTTGATGGTACAGATTTTTTAAACTGGAAATCCAAAATGGAATTTTATTTAAAATCTGTTAATATTAAATGTTGGAATATTGTTATCCATGGATTTGATAGTGTAGATATTACTTTCAATACCCGTGCTATGAAAATTATATTTGATTATCTTAGTACTGAACAGGTTAATCTTTTCTGCCATTGTTTATCTGCACAGGAAATCTTGGATACTCTCAATACGAAGTATGGAAAATCTGACAACAGTTCAAAACCCTAGAATGTCAACTCAGATTCAGAATTATGTTTAACAGGATTTACAAATGAAAATTCAGAAGGATCAGATGATGGAGAATCAACGGATGCTGAAGTCGAAAATTTCTGATACGAAGATTTGGTTTATATGTGTGTTGATTTAACTAAATATGTTGATAAACTCAAATCTAAAAACAAAACTCTAAAATCTAGGAATTCTGAGTTGACCAGCAAAATTAATGATTTGGAATCACAACTTGAATATTTTAAAAATCTTTCAGATTCAGATTGTAAAAATTGTTTGAAATTGAAAACCAATCTTGTTCGTCTCAATAAAAATATTCAAAAGTTTGAAGATGAAATTTTGATCTTAAAAGCAAACAAGATTGAGTTATCAAATTTGAACAATCTTCTACAAAAGGAATTTGAAGTTTTTAAAACTGATATAAATTCCAAATTTGAAATTGCTGAAAAAGAAAATTTGCTGAAAAGTAATTCGATTTTAAAAGAGCTTGAAATTGAGATTGAAAAATTCAACGAACTTGAAACTGAAAAGCAAAATCATTTTGAACTTGAAATTTCTAAATCCCAAGTCAAAATTAAATCGCTTGAAAATGAGAATTTGGTTTTGAAACAGTCCAATGCTAAACAGAAGATCGCTATAAATAACTGCTCAAATTTACTAAAAGAAAATAGCGATCTAAAAACAAAAATTCAATGATTAGAATCAATTTTGGATAAATTTTCTAATGGGGAAAAATCGTTGAATATGCTGTTACAAAACCAAGTTTCTATTGGAAATAAATCTGGTCTTGGCTTTGGGAAAAATGATGTTTTTGGAAAACAAAATTCAAATGTTTTGAAAAATTTCTCAAACTGCTTTAAAAAGAACTCCTTTGAAAATTTGAAATCTGAAGATTTCGAAGGATTTTTGAATCAAAATAGGAATGAGAAATCGTTTTATAATAAACCATTTAAACATTCTTGGATTCCAAAAAATAAAACAGGCTTTGTCAAGTTCAAACAGATTTGGGTTCCTAAGGGTACGAAAGTCAATTCTAATGGTTTGTTATATAAACAAGTCTGGGTACCGAAACATATGAATACAACTGTAAGTGGTTTTACAAACTTTGTTAGACCACTCGATCCTATAAACTGTTAGGTACCGAAGGAGGCTGAGGAACTGCTGTGCAGAAAGAGAAACTGGCTTCAAACTGCTTCATATCTTTGAATCACTTTCAGTTCCTTTTAGCCAAACTAGTTGAGTTAGAGATTCTGTTTTACACTGGATTCTGGTATGATCTCTAAACTCACCTCTGTAAATATTTTCTGTTTTGATTTTTTTCTTTTTCTTATTTCTTCTTCTCACTTCTATCTCTTTCTTCTGTCTTTTCTGATTTGATTTATCACTGCCATATTTTTTTTGTGCTTCTTGAATTGCAGTATTTGAATTGTAGTATTCATGATATTCTGGAAATTTGTTTTGTGTGTATAGAACTCTGATACTTTTAATCACGTCCAGATACTAAATTTTTTTCTGCAATTGTTTTGAAGTTTTTTTTTCTGTTTTCTGAATTCCTAACGGTGTTAACGTATTCTTGTTATATCTTGAACACTGTTAATCTGAATTCTTAATTGTTTTGAAGATCCAAAAATTATATGGAAATTCACACACCTTTGCTGTTCTAAGTTTATTCTAATTCATTTTAGAAAAGCTCAAGATATTATACTCATTACAGCACAATGTTATTTATCAGTTATGACAATTCTAGTAATTTTCAGATTGGTTTGAATATTTTTGATTCATCTTGAATCAGTGATACATCTAGAAATCCATCTTTTATTCATGATCATTTTTTGTTGAAAATTATTTGTTTGAAATCATTTGAAATCCCTGATATTTTGAATATCACAAACCTCCTAAAATTGAAATTATCAATCTTGTGTGAATAATTCATTATATCTCAAACTTGACATTGATTCAAGTGATTTCAGATAAATTATTTATTTATAAATCATGAATATCTCTTAATTATTTGATGTAAATGATCTGAAATTATCCTTAGAAATTGTTGTGAAAAATTCCTTTGAAAATCTGGTCTTGAAATTCACTCTTATTTCATGATTATTTGATTTAAATATTTGTTTGTTTAAAATCATTTGAAATTATTGATTTATTGAATCTCACACATATCTCGAATCAAAAATTTATAATCCGGTGTGATTGATTCATTAAATTCTGATTTTTTCATATTCCTCAAATGATTTTAAGTAAACAGTATTTTAATCATTAGATCATAAATCATCATATATGGCCATCATCTTGACAAGTATGATTTGAAACTATGTTCTGTGTTGCTTTGATACTATTTTGAAAAATGGTTGTTCTGGAATCACATGCCTGCTGCTCTGATACATGTGCATAATCTGTTATCTCGTCTGTTTGGGCTTGGTACTTAACAATTCTTTTGTCTATGACATTCTTGTTTAGTATCATGTTAAAATTCCTCGTAAATAGAGACACCAAGTGGTATCAGAACTACCTTATATTTGTCTCACCCATCTGTACTTAGATTCAAATCTTCACCATGTATAAATCCTCACACTCCTTTTGTCTTGTACACATTTTTCACTCGTGTCGTGTATAGATCAACATATTTCTCTTGTATTTGATTTTCAATTTTAGAATTATTTATTAATTATTCATTCAGAAATTGAAATCAATATCAAAATTGAACTGTATTTGTAATTCATCAAAATAATTATCAGATTTTGAAATTGTGATGAATTATGACTGCAGTATATTTCACAACAAGAGGAGATTTTATTTTTATATTCATGATAGTTGAACGTGTATTATAATATCTCTGAACTGACAATTATTTCACGACCATCTTCTTTACCTATCACCTGTCTGCCATCCTTCATGATTTTATATTAATGTAGAGAGTTTATATTTTTTTAAATCATCTTGTTTTAAAATAGTGAAAATTATTTGTGATAGAAATGGGACTATATTAGTATTCAGAATTAGTGATAATTGAAAATTATCAATAATCCTAGTACAGTCGAGCTTTTCTCATAATATAATTAATTTAAAATTTTATTTCACAGTCCATTTCTGTACCTACCACATTTCTATCATCCATATTGGTTTCATATACCGAGGAGATTTTCCTTTATAGTGCTGAAAATAATAAATATAATTAATATATAAGAGTGTCTCTAACCTCATTTAAAAATCCAAGCTCTGGTTATGCATGGTTATGAGACGTCTTATAATTTTAGCTGCGACTGATCCCATTTAAAAATCTAAGCTCTGGTTATGCGTGGTCAGTGTGCTCTTAAATAAAAAATAAATAAAAAGGAATTAAAGTGCTAAAAATAGAAATTAATCTAAAATTCTCTTCAGTGTATAAAAACCAGCCTATCAATCCATCTTTCTAATCTGTGAAATGTGTTCAAATATTATGATGTATTATGATTTGATAGATATTGGGATTTGAGATTATTCGATTTTCTCACTTAAATTGAATTATTTATTATAGTCCAAATCCATCACGGTTTTTGTGCTTTATTTTTATCCTTTAAAAAAAAATTGGAAATAATTTGTTTTTTTTAAACTCTCTCCTCTCCATTTTGCATAAAATTCATCGTATATCCATCATTCTCTAAAATGTGAAATATGCCACCAGTTGTTAGAATATTATGATTTTTGTTTGATTGATTGAAATTTATGATGACCGTTCTTCCTCTTAAGATGAAATTATATTTTTAGTCATTTTTCATCTGTATTTTAAAATATGTATCCTTTTGATGATAACAAAAGGGGGAGAATGGATTAGATTTTGATTTATGAGTGAATATTTTATAAATATTTTTAATTTTGAAAATTTATTATTATCCATACATTTATAGGGGGAGTTTCTGTTGTAGGGGGAGCATTTAAGCATTTAAATAGGGGGAGTTCAAATATTCACGAACAAACACATTTATTATATTCAAAATTGTTTATTTGTTTGTCATCATCAAAAGGGGGAGATTGTTGTATATAACGGTGTTGTATACACAATTATATGATTTTTGTTTGATGATAACAAACAAGTATATATTATTTTGAAAATGTTTGTTATTGTACTGTTATATCACATTACAGACAGAAATATAATATTTATATTTAAACAGAATGCATCTATACAGAAACTCAAATATCTACATAGTATTTTGGTTAAATATAATATTTTATTTCAAATGTTCAAACAGTACAATTATTTATAACTCCATTATTTGAACACATCACATCTCATATACATCCACAGAATATAGTCCTGTAAATTCTCTAAATTTTTCATACATACATTCAGTTACACTCAATCTCATTTGTACATTTCACTTATATCACTTTGACACAATGTTTATCCACTGTCTTCTGTCTCTCTAGCCTCCTAGTCAGTCAGTAATGTCATTTCAGTCTTCACTGCTCACAGCCAGTCCACTCATCTTCTTGCTTACCTGTCATATATGGAAACACACACACAGTATCTTGAACAGAAATAATTTCTAAATTCTAGTAGATATAATTTTTAATTTTGAAAATTTTGTTTGCCTCAGTTTTCTGGTGTGTTTCTCATCATTTTTCATGAATTGATCTGATCTGTGTCTAGACAGTATATATACAGTACAGGGACAAGGAATTTTTTTGAATGGCTGCAAATACCCACATATGTATGTATATATATATATATATATATATATATATATATACACACACATGTGCATTGCCACGCCAATTCAGTGTGCAACTGAGGAGTAGCCACGTGGACCATCTCGACTCAGTGCGCATATGAAAACAACTCAATGTAAAGTCAACAACAACATCATATAGTCGAGACAACAAATAAATGGTCGAGTTCATAACATCAATAAGAAAGCAAAGTACAGGTTACATGGCAATAGCCAAATTAACATGGACTATAAATGTGCATAAATGAAGATCGAGCTTAGGTGGTTCAACACAACATGGCGCATACAAGTGCTACAAGCAAGGCAGTAATATACAAAGCTCAAGTGTCCGAGCATGGTCAATCAAAATGCAACATATTAGCAAGTCAGCAAGCAAGCATGTACAAGTTAAAGTGTTGCATCAGGTTCAAGACAGTGATGTGCAAGATGAACAAGCAAACATGGCAGATCAGTTTTTTTTTTGGTACGGGAGCACAAGCATGAGCAAGTGGACCAAGCAACAATGATCAATATACAATGATGTTTTCAGTTCATAGCAGTAAAGCAAAATAAGTGGTCAAACCAGCATGTGCAACACAAGTGTACAAGACACAAAGAACATGAAAACTGAGGTATCAAAACAAGTGCATGAACATATATATGAAAACAGTATACAAACAAGTGCAAAAATAGTAAATGAATTTCAGCATTCAAGATTATCCAGTGTTGGACAAATTTTTTTTGGCAAGAAAACATGTGATATAAGAAACATGAAGTATAAATTGTGATATCTCTATGGCAAAAATCAGAATTCATAATTTCCAGAAATACATGTGAAACATTCAAGGCAAACTTATATAAAGGGAATTTCTTTTGGGCCAAAAAATCGAATTGCAAAGGACCACATTTATGTCACCAGTAAATTACATGAAGTTTTTTTTTGGAAAGTTTAAAATGATTCCTGGAACGGTGTTGATGATTTCTAAAAGCCAGGAAATCAATCAGAGATCAAACTGTTTTTAGGCAAGATATCATTTTCAAATTTATTCAGCAATTCAATACCGAGTATGCTTTGCAAATAAAGAGAAAATCAGCTTCAAAATTTTGGCAAAGAAATTTAGCAAGAAAAATTCAGCATGTTTATATATGGCAAAGTATTCTACAAATCATAATGTTTATTTCCTGAAATAAATGAGTCAAGTTGTTGGACAAAACCATTCAAATCAATTTCGAGGTTTTGTTTCCAGAATTGCAAATTGCCAACGACTAGAAAATCATAGTTGTTTTTCAAGACAGAGCCAAATCAGTACCACACATTCATCAATTCAAAGACATGGATGTCAAAAAGAGAACCATTTAAATCAATGCAAATCAGGGAACTTTTTCAATCGGGTAAAGGAAACCGCACAAATCAGGGAGCAAATCAATCGAGCCAATAAGTGAAATCAGGAAATGTTTTTTAGGGTTTGTATTACCCTATATTTACTACCAATTCATTCCAGGTTCATCAATGAACACACACAAGAATCTCATCAAAATCAAGGCGAGCAAAAGAGGAAAGCACCGCAACAAATCAGGCCAAGTCATCTAAACGAAATCAGAGAATTTAAAGGATTCAAAAATCTTATTTATATACAACCATTCTTCATCATCGGCAACAGAAAAGAGATTGAAATTGAAAACCACAATCCAAAAACTGAAGAGCAACAAATCAAATTGAATTTACTCACAATTTGTTTTCGGTCGAAACTCTCAATCGGTGAAGCCAAACGCCCTTGAGATCGAGCCTGAAGCAACATACAGAGAAACAAATTCGATTAATCAAGCAACACGATTTGGAGAAGATGCAGAAACCCTAGAAATCGCAGCCGCCATTTAATTTTCCCAAAGACAAAGGAGATCGGGAAAATGAAAGAAGGAACGGGCCAACACACATTAAAATGGGCTAAGCCAATATTTTAAAAAGGGGATGACCCTTTATTCTTAAATATCCTAGGGTTTCAATTTGCATTTAATTTTTGTTGTATTTTCTATTTTATTTTGTATTTGAAAATTCATCAATCAGTTTCAGAGTCTGTAAAATCCGGTTACGTGTTACTGGTCTGTAATACGGGGAAATCTGATCGAGGGGACATCGATCAGTCTAGGGTTTTGAGCGTAGGGTTAGGACAGGAGCAGGCGCTGCGAGTGTACATGGTCTTGTATGCGGGATCTGTTTATAATACCTAGTAGAAACCTTAGGAATGCAGCAGTAGGCAGGGTTTTGCCGAAGCTGGGTATATCTGTGTGTGATTTATTTTCTGCACTTTTATTTCTGCTGCATTCTGTGATCTGTTTATTATTTTAATATCCTGTCAGTTTTTCAATTCAGTTTTAAAACTGTGATAAACCCTATTCACATCCCCTCTAGGGTTAATCTAGATCCTCCATAGCCATGGCTTCCTAGCCTCTCTTTCCTCCCCTTCCTTTCCCCTATTCGCCCTCCTCTCTTCTCGGCCTAGGCCCTCCTCCCCATGGCTCCCTAGCTCTAGCTGACCACCACCCTTTTCCGTCCACTTCCTCCACATCCCTCGGCCACCCGATCTCTACACCTCCCTCCACCTATACATGGCACAACATTACACCCACGGCTCCACCCACCTCCACCTCCACTCGACCCCCACCATCCACATCTCCCTTTTGCACCACCCCCTTGCCACGACCCCACCTTAGTTCGGCCTCAACAATTATATATATATATATATCTTGGTGGAAGAAAATGTAGCATACGGTGCGTGGTTACGCTCTCCGTCAGTGTTGTCGGTGTCCTACTTTAAAGTTAGACGGAGTGGAAATGCCGATGAGAACTACTTTAACCATGTTTTATAATTATTTACAATTATATTGGTTGTTTTGTGATATGGTTGAATGGTTTCTATGGATATTGTTGTGGTTGTTAGTGGTAATATAATGATATACTGCACATGTTACCCCCACATATATGGAATTATATGGGTTTTGGTTAAGTCACATGCCAATCGGATGATAAATAAATATTATATTCATTTAAATATGAGGTAAAAATGAAAGTTGGAATTTTCTGTCCGAAACCGAATAAAAATGAAATTAAGGTGATTACGAAAAACTTTTGTAAAGAGAGAAATTTATCTGAACAAGGTTTCTATATGAATCAGTATGTTTAAGTTCAAATCAGTTAAATCAATTTCGTTTTTGAAATCGAGTTTGGATTAACTATGTTATTGATGTTTTAAACTCAAACTAAATATTCCATTTAGCTTATATAATACTTAATTTTAGTTTTGGAAAGTCTGAGTTTCAAAAGTTAATTTTTGAAAAATAATAATATTTTATTAGTTAAATAATAACTTATATTTATTTAAAAAGGTCCGCAAGTAATGGCCTAATGGTAAGATACCTGCTTCCCGTTAAAGGGGTCGCATGTTCGAGCTCCGTCTGCCCTACTCCCATTCTAGGCATGGAGGCGGGTCTTTGTAAACCCAACAAACCGGTTGGGGATAAAAAGCCTCTGTGTTGGGCTAATCAAAAGGGGAGCCATGTGGTGGACAAGTGAGTTCACTAGCTGCTTTCAATTTCATCAAGCAATTTTAAAAAAAATTATAAAAAATAAATATTTAAATTTTAAGTTGAAATTATGAAATATTGTTTGAAAAAGAGATATATATGTTTTAGATAGTTTTCTAACCTATTTTGAAGTATATCAGACTAATTTTAGCATGAAATTAAAACTCGATTAGAATAGAGTTTGTCGCGTTGCGGTAGTTCGCGAATTTGACCATTAACTTCAAATCAGTATACCAAATGCAATTTAAATCAGATTTCCCAAAAAAAACATTTTTTTCAAATGATATTAGTTTCCAAATGGAAAAATAATCTTCAAATTTTAATAAATAGTTTTCAAGATATGTCCAAATAAATTTTTAATAAAAATCGCGGTAGTGTAGTTCGATGACCAAAACGGAAAATGACTATTTTTAAATAATTAAAATTATGGAAAAATCATTATAAATTATTTAAAAGTGAATTGAATTGAAAATATTAATTTTTGGATTAAAAAAATTATATTTTAATCAAACTAGTTAATATAAACCATTTAGAAACACATTTGCGATGCTTTTGCAATGTTTTTACTAATATTGAAATTAAACGATTTTAACTTAAGGATTACTATTCGAATCTTTTATAAATTTTCAAATGGTTAATGAAGTGTTTTAATGATAATTTAGATATTGTATTTGAAGTATACCCTTATTAAGATTAAAATTTTCCAATCATAAATGAATTGGATTTAAATGGAAATAATGATCAGATATTTGATATTAAATTCCGTCGTTAAAACTTATACTATTTGAGGAATTAAAAAGGTATTTATACCGTTATTTCACTTATTATATTTTTTTATTCTGAGAATTGATATTAGATATAAGCCGATATAATTTCTATACAAATCTTATATTTAATATCAATCGGTTTTGGTATTAGCCAGCGGGAAGCAGTAAGCTGATTTATATTACAGACCTTATATTTAATATCAATTGGATTTGACTAGTATTATAAAGAAGGGATGTTTTTTAAGAATTTATAATCTTATAAATTAAGATTTAATGAGATAATATTAGTGAAAATTCTTAAGGATTAGGTTTGAATGGAAAAGTTAGAGGTTTAATAAATCTCCGATTAAGATTAATGAAAATATTGTTAAGTTAAGAATAAATCTTTATTAAGATTTAATGAATATTTGTTAAAGGTTTAACAAAGCGATTTAGTTAATAATAAGGGTTTTTATCAAGTTAATGGAAATTTTATGCAAGCAGAACGAGGCTTAGCAAATCCTATATTTCCATATAGTTTTCAAAATAGCGCTTATTATTCGGAAAAACCTAGATTATACTTATATTCGAAAACCATTTTGAATAATAATATGACGAAAGTGGAGCAGATGGAAATATTAAAGATGGTGATTGAAGACTGGAAATCTTAACATCGAAAGGACCTCCTGTTGACTTTCTCTTCACAATGTTGCTCCAATATTGAGATCTTATATAATTTACTGGTAAGTCCAGATGTATTTGGAGAATTTTCGAATTTACAAGGGCTTCTTTCCTTTATTGGACGAGGTATAAAGTGCCTTCGGGTTTTGTTCAGTCCTAGAACGAACTTGTATGGATGTGTGTTTGACATTGTATTTTGTAATGTATTTATTGATCTTTACTAAACATATTTTTGTTTGATGGTGGAGAATCTATTCTTTTAGCTTAACACCCTTCTTTGAGAGGTATGAGCTCAATGGTGATATGGTTAGTAACTATCAATTGTATGTTATGAAATGACAATGTGGCATGCGAAGTGTAAAGTGCTGCAGATGATTAAAGCATGGCTTAGTTAAGCGTAGCTTTGTGTTTAACGAGACCTTAAGCCTCATAACTTGGTAATGACCTAAAATAAGATGAATGTGATAAGGTTATATGGGTCATTCCCATTAGGGTGTGGCCATTCCCTTCTAGATAAAGAGTTATACCAAGGTATAGATCCCAAGTATATACTTATGTGGAAATTCTACTTTATGTGGATGTTGAAAGACGAGCGCTCAGTTAAAGGTCAGTAATGACAAGGAAATTCATATTCGAGTTGCCATTTAGCGGGTAGCATATAGAGATGATCCGGCCTTATGTTGGCAGAGATTCATAAGTTGTTTGTCTGTGGCATCCCTCTAGATATGTTCCCTTCATATAAGGAAGATCCTTTGCCTTGATCATTGTTGGCATCCAATTCCCAATACGAGCCTTTACATTTTTTTTTGTCTATGCATTAGCCGTCAGCATATTATAATGGTACCTATGCTGGCTAAGATTAAATATTCACTTGCGAAGTGATTTTCCATGCTATGCAATAATAATAATAATATCAAATGGTTTTCGCATATCAAGCATTTTTTATTATCATAAAGAGAAACCTCATCGTTTTTACGCTTGCATTGTGTGTGTGCCGCAAGACCTAATTATGGTAGCTTCATTTTCTAAAAAGCATTACGAATTTTCTACACTGGTATTCATAAGGGAAAATCACGTTCCGTGTTTGTACGACGTGGTCTTATGAGTCATCTCACTTTAAATATCTTTTTTAAGTTCTCATACTAGTCTCATGACCGACCTGGAGTTTATTGTTCTTCCATCTAAACTCTGGGTGCCCCTATTTTCCACACGGGCAGCCTAGTAGTTAAGGTTTGAAGATAATCTTGGAGTCATTTTCTAGAGTAGATGATTGGGTTTAGGCTGGAGTGAGATTAGAGCAATTATATTTTCCCGCTGAGCTTTAGTATTTTCCGCTATAAAATCTATGTACTGATGTATCTTTGTAAACTTTGATGTAAAATTATTGTTATGAAAATAAAAGTTCTTTGGGTCCTGTTCTAATGTGTTATTACCCCTAACAGTCTGTCTTTGAGAACATTTTGAGTTGGTTTATTATCAAATTGAAGCGGTCAAAAAGGCAGGTTGTTACAACGTGGTATCAAAGCTTTGGTTTATACAAAGATTATGAAGTATGACTCATTAGAACTGCAGGGGGGCTCATCAGAGATAGGATTAGCAATATCCTAGGCTGAACAACTCATTAGAGATAGAGTCAGTAATAGCCTAGAATGAGTTTGAGAGTGTTATATATATGTTAGGAAGCGTATTTTCGTATAAAAATGGTTTTGGTTTTGAAAAGTTATATTGAGAATATGAAAAGAACATATTTGGAAATATGTGTATAGGTAAAAATAACTTGAATAATTAGTTAAATGATTAAGATTAAGTTTGAATATGAACATCTTGTGATTAGAATTTCACAGTTTGACTAAAGATGTTCATGTGCGAATATTTTAAATAATGGATTTATTATAGTCAAGCATTTAATATTAACTTTATAACCAATTGAAATCTAATTTGTTTGAACATTTGAAACTTAATTTCGGAATATAAACTCAAAATTTAACTTAGGAATTTAAAATATAATTTATTTGGAATAAAAACTTTAAATATGTATGTTCACTTGAAAATATAGAATATAAGCGATAAGTTAATTCAAAACTTGTTTAATTGAAAATAAGCATGAAATCAAACTTTTTATAACGTTGATTCTTAAGTTTGAATATACATTGTTCAAATTTAACGTTATCGTAATTCTAGGAAAATTAAACTGAAAGTACTATACAACATTCTAAGATGAATGTTACTTTTTGTTTTTTATAATTCAAATGTTTATTGTACCGAATTCTTAATTTTGCGTTAAAACGCGTGGTAATAAACCAATGTTCGTTGCACGTCTTAAATGTGTTAAGTATATTTATGTAAATATCTGTGTCATAGGATAAGGATCCAGCTCATTCACAAGATAAGGATCCAGCTGACTCATACACATATCACGCCGCGTCATAGGATAAGGATCCAGCTCATAATACTTTAATACTTTCTCTTATATTATTTTCCCTTTATAACTTATTACCGTTACATTGTTATTGCCTGTTTTAACCTCATGTACTTCATCTATATAAAGCACTGTAATATATACATCATGGAATCAATTTTTTCTCTATCAATAACATTACAAATTGTATCTGTTCTACAATTCCTCACATTGTTAGAAAATCTATCATGGTATCAGAGCTTCCCTAAATTAGGGATTGCTAATAATTGCTATTTTTTTAGCGCCTACTGTTGGTAATAGAAAGCTGAAGCTATGGAAAAAATCAAGTTTGGTAGAGGTCGTGGTCGTAGCGGTAATTTCACCGCAAATGTAAGTAGCAATAGCCAAGGTGTAGCACAAGAGGTTTTCGATGGTGATCGAGCATATGTTCCTAAATTGAGTGATGCACAATTCAATATCTTAGTGACTACTCTCAATCAACACAAACTCTAATCCTCTACTCCAAAATTGCATACTAAGAAATTCTACGATGATCAATGGATCATCGACATTGGGGTCTCAAATCACAGGTCTGGTAATATTGAATTGTTCACCCACTTGCATGATATACCTTCCTCTCCTGTTGGTTTACCAAATGGAAAAGTTACAAATGCTACTAAAGAAGGCTAAATAAAACTAAATGAAAAATTGATCCTAGAAAATGTATTATTTGTCCCTGCTCTTACTTGTAATTTGCTGTCTGTGTCTCAACGGGAAAACAAAAGTTCATTATTTTATTCGCTAACAAGCTATGTATTATACAGGTTGAGGAAGCTGATTGGAGCAAGCATGCAGAGTAATGGAGTCTATCTTTATCAGTCAATTCATAGTTTTCAAGCAAATAAAGTGTCAGTAGAAGATTTGACAGTGTTATGGCATCGACGCTCAGGGCACCCTTCATCAAAAGTTTTGCTTCCTTTCGGAATAGACGGTAGTAGTAAGAACTGTTTTGGCAATTGTGAAGTATGTTATCTGGCAAAACAACCTCGCACTTCTTTTCCAAATAGTATGAATAAAGTCAATGATTTATTTGATATTATTCACTGTGACATTTGGGGTCCTTATAATACTGCTTCTAGTTATGGTGCACATCATTTTTTGACCATTGTAGATGATTTTTCTCGTGCTATGTGGGTGTACTTAATGGCTGGAAAGTATGAGGTTGGTCATTTAATTCAAAATTTTTGTGTTATGATTAATACTCAATTTAATAAAAAGGTGAAAATTTTGAGAAGTGATAATGGACAAGAGTTTGTTTTGAAATCTTTTTATCCAAAGAATGGTATGGTACGTCAAACTTCTTATGTCGATACACCTCAGCAAAATGGTAGGGTAGAACGCAAATATCAGCATATTTTGAATGTTGCTCGTGCTTTAAAATTTCAGGCTAATTTATCAATGGAGTTTTGGGGGGAATGTGTATTAGCTGCTGTCCATCTAATTAATAAGACCCCTACCCCAGTTTTAGACGGAAAAACACCTTATGAAGTTTTGTTTAAGCAACCCCTATTTGGTATATGTGTATTTGGGTGCTTATGTTATGTTGCAAATCGTCCTTTTGTAAAGGACAAATTTGGACCTCATGGTAGAAAATACATGTTTGTTGGGTACGCTTTTTGTCAAAAAGGGTTGTGAGTTTATGATTTGGAAACTCATGAATTTTTTGTTAGTCGAGATGTAAAATTTTGTGAGAATATTTTTCCATTTGCGGATACTGTGGGTGATAATGCGCAAAGGAAGGCCTATCTGCACCAGCCTCCTTTGGAAGAGGATACTCGAGTGGTCAATAGTAGCAAAGTTACTGAAGAGGATGGTAGGGCTATGAATCCGATGGATGATGATGGTGTTGTGCAACCAATGTCCCCAACCAGTGATGAGCTTTATGGTATTGTTCCTTATGACACTACTACTCCTCTACGTTTAGGAGAGAATTCTTCAGTAAGGGAGAGCGAACAACTCGGCAAGGGTTTTCGAGTTCGCCAACCGTCTTCGAGATTAAAGGATTTTGTGACTTATACTGTTCATAAGATAGATTCTGCTACTTCTGCAAGGCCTGCTCAATCAAGTAACTTAAGTAAACCCTTTAATCTAGCTTGTTATGTTGATTATAATAATTTTTCTATAAGACACAAAGTTTTTTTGGCAGCAATTACTAAAGGTAAGGAGCTGACCCCATTCACAGAGGCGATCAAAGATTCAAGTTGGAGACAAGCTATAAAAGAGGAGATTGATGCACTTGAACGTAGTGGTACATGGACTTTGGAAGACTTACCTTCCGGAAAGAAGGCTATTGGTAGTGGACGGGTCTACAAAATCAAATATCGAGCTAATGGCGATATTGAATGTTTCAAAGGACGTCTTGTGGTGTTTGGAAATCAACAAGTCAAGGGTATAGATTATAATGAGACATTTTCCCTAGTTGCCAAAATGGGAACGGTTCGTATTTTTTTATCTGTTGTTGTCGCATGAAATTGGGAGCTACATCAGATGGATGTTTGTAATGCATTTCTTCATGGTGATTTGGAAGAAGTATATATGCCACTACCTTCTGGGTACTATAGTCCTATTCCAGGAAAGGTATGCATGTTACGCAAGTCTTTGTATGGTTTACGGCAAGCTCCTCAACAATGGTTTGCGAAATTATCTGATGCTTTGAGAAGTTTTGGTTTTGCCTAGTCATATGCAGATTACTCCCTATTCTCTTATCAACGGGGTAATTTTTCCTTGTATGTTCTTGTCTATGTGGATGATCTTATTATTGCAGGTTCCTCTCAAAATGTTGTTTTGCAATTCGAACAATATTTGAGCTCTTGTTTTCATATGAAAGATCTTGGTGTGCTAAAATATTTCTTGGGCATTGAAGTTGCTCTTAGTGATGAAGGGATATTTCTTTCCCAAATAAAGTATGCATTAGATATACTAACAGAAGCAGGAATGTTGGGTTGTAAGCCTATTGATACTCCAATGGAGCAAAATCATCGTCTTGCTAATGCTGAAGAGAGCCATATCAACATCCAGATCAATATAGGCTTTTGGTTGGCCGTTTGGTATACTTATCTGTCACTCATCCAGAGTTGAGTTACTCAGTTCATACTCTGGCTCAATTTCTCAGCAATCCATAGGTTGCTCATTTGGATGTTGCTATTCGTGTATTGCGTTATATTGAAGGAAGTCCTGGTCAAGGTATTTTGTTACAACTTGGTGATATGCAACTGAATGTGCTTTGTGGCAGTGCTTGGGTGACATGTCCCATAACTCGCCGATCATTGTCAGGTTTTTATATTCTTCTTGGTAGGTCTCTTATTTCTTGGAAGACAAAGAAGCAACATACAGTGGCTCGTTCATCTGCAGAGGTAGAATATCACGCTATGGAAATAGCTACTTGTGAACTTAAGTGGTTAAAATCATTTTTGCGATCTCTCGGTGTACTACACTCTAGGCCAATGCAACTATTCTGTGATAGTCAGTCTGCTCTTCATATTGCAAAGAATCCAGTGTTTCACGAGCGAACGAAGCATATTGAAGTTGATTGCCATTTTATTCATGATGAGTTACAATCTAGCAATATTTCTACAGCATATGTTCCGACGGGTCATCAATTGGCAGATATATTGACAAAAGCTCTTGGACGTCAGCAATTTACATTTTTATTACGCAAGTTGGGCATTTGTGATTTACATGCTCCAACTTGAGGGGAGTGTTAAGTATATTTATGTAAATATCCGCGTCATGGGATAAGGATCCAGCTCATTCACAGGATAAGGATCCAGCTGACTCATACACATATCATGCTGCGTCACAGGATAAAGATCCAACTTATAATACTTTAATACTTTCCTCTTATATTATTTTCCCTTATAACTTATTACTGCTACATTGTTATTGTCTGTTTTGATCTCATGTACTCCATCTATATAAAGCACTGTAATATATACATCGTAGAATCAATTTTTGCTCTATCAATAACATTAAAAAATTGTATCTATTCTACAATTCCTCACACTATTAGAAAATATGTCAAACTGCTACTTCATCTCTAATCTCTTGTGTGTATGGCAACATTAACTGGTATATATACATCTTTTAAAATAATTGATTAATTACACTTAACCTATTTAAAATAAGGAAATGGACACTTGGGTAAGCCTTGAACCCATTGGACACCACTTGTCCAAACTCTCTGAGAAAACAACACGTTGTTTTCTTCTCCTTTTATTTTATTTTTTTGCTTCCATTTATAAAAGTTATTTTCCTTAAAATTTCATCATTTCCTCAATTGAAATGGCCACCACCCTGATCGAGATCCACAGTGTCCCCCCTTCAAATTACGAAATCAATGACCTCTAGAAAAACAAATCTCCTTCCATATAAATTCATTGCTCCTCCTAATCGAAGCCACCACCGAACCCCCTCGCATCGCTTGAAAATACCCCTCTTGGGAACCTCAAATCCCTAGTACAAAGCTGCCCAAATCATGATTTGCATCGGCAAAGCCAACACTATAGGCTAAGCCTGATTGAAACTATTGCTGAAAGTTTTCAGTTGGACTGGAATTTGAAAGCGTGTGCTTGGTTTGGTCGTGTTCATCTTCGCTTAAAGCAGTAAAGTGAGATTTACTAATGATTACTTAGTTTCAAACATTTAAACATCAATATAAACTAAGTATGATAGTATAAGCTTGGTTGTTGATTCGCCTGTGTGATTCACTTGCCTTTTCACTCATTGTTGCACTTGTAATGTTTTGTCCTAAGCTTGTTTTGCTATATATTCACACACACTCAATTTATATATATATATATATAAACAGGTATGTATGTGTATATATACATATGGAGTTGTGTATTTCAAACTTGCCCATTTGTTCACCTGTTTGCACTTTTGATGATTTTGTGGCTGTTGCTCCTTGTGTTGTATGCATTGCTTGCCCATGGCCGTGAGCATCACTGATGTACACTGCACTATGTCACTTGACCATTATCTTTGTCTCACCGTTGCATACTTTTAACCATAAATTGTTGTCACTTGTTTGCCTTTGCTGCCTTTTCTTCACTATGTTGGACTTGTGTCACTTGCATATTAAAATGGTATACTATGATATATATGTGTGTCAACATGGGTATGTATATGTATATATTATATGTGTGTATATATATATACACACACATTCATGTGCACGGCCGGCTTTGGTTGTCAGGTTAGCACAAATGTCACAACCAACTAGACCACATATACTTCCATTAATTATTGGTGATGTTATTTTAAAGTATACAATTATTTAGCTTCCACCACCTTCAGATCCTCCCCGTTGTTGCCCCTTAGAGGTGGGTTGCCCTATCAGCGGCCTAGCTCGCTCATGTGTTGATGTGCATGTAAAAGAAGCACCCTGTCTTTGGTATACTTTGTATGGCTTGTAACATGTTTTGTCATATATTGACTAACCACTAGATTCTCATTTGATGGACTGTAGCCAAAACTTTTTTCACTTTGTGTACCTTATTTGCAAGCCTAAAGTTACGTGTTATGTTGAAAAAACCGAAATACTTAATCACATATCATGCCATGCTTGCATCCCTGAATGCATGTCACTACCAATTTGTAACGACTCGCGTTTTTGCGTCGTTGAATCTGAATTTAAAATGGTTTTAAAGTAAGAATTAAACGATAAATGTAACTTAGAATGTACTTGTTTCGAAACTAAAACATGAAATCAATTTATAATGAAACATTTATTTATAAAATTTATTATTTTCATACAGCAGTGATTTAAATTTTTTTATATTGAAAACGTCAAAGTTTGATCGCTCCGTTTGAATCAATTTTGACGATTGATTTACGGTAGCAACGACTGATATATCATAAATAATAATAATAATAATGTAAAGTAAAAATAAAAATTTGAAATTAATTATTTGAGATATGTCTAACTAGACAAGGCGTAGAAATGAATTTCGCGGTAAAATACGTAAGTTCATTCCGTTAGCCTTAATTTAATTAAATATTTAATAAATAGCAACGAATAAAACGTTGTTGGAATTCAAGCAAATTTGAACTAAAAATATTAGATTGAATTCTAAGAATAACGCTATTTTACGTTTCGTAAAATTCGAACGTATATTGTCCCGAATAAATGATTTTGTGCCCAAAGCGCGCGGAAAGAGCAATGTTAGTTTTTTGTCGTTTTTGCACATGCGTACGGGTTCGTGTTTTTTTTTTTCTCCTAAAAAAAAAAAAAAAAAAAATAAACAACTTTTTGTTTGAAGTATTTACGTCATATATCACTATTTTTGAAATTTTACAAAATAAGTTATCTTGTTTATTTTACTATATTTTTGGAATCGTGGTGCGTTCCTCGTCACAGCAGCATTTTTATTTTTGTCGTTTGTGGCTCGTGCATGAATGAAGTAGCATGTAACACTTCATCTCTTTTAAAATATATGCATGTTACTCCGCCTGTCCTCTGCATTTCCCACTCAAGGAAAAGTGGTTGGTAGCACGTTTTCCTTTAAACATTAGTGCATCACGTCCCTCTTCATTAAATGCCATATGCACAGTGGCGGCCCTACAGAGTTGGTTTCCTTAGCCAAAATAAAAATTGTTCCCTAATTTTTTTAGTCATGATATTCCTTAATATTATAGTATAATTCATGTAATTTCCATGTTATCATACTTTAATAAACATACAAATATATTTATTTGATGAGAAAGTCTGTTTGGATACAAAGTGGTAACAAAAGGTATAATATAAGAAATCAAAACCACTAGATCTCCCTTTAAATTCTGCATTTAATGCGGAGACAAACAAATCAAAAAGTTCATAATTTGTGTGTCTAATTTTGTGTCCCGATAGCAGCTTCCTTTCTTGACATCGTACTTTCCATATGAATTGAGAATGTTTATATTATGTAAAGATAAATCATATGAAAATATGATATTTGATGATGTTTTGATAAATTTCTCATCTGATAGAATTTTCTCAAACCATTGAGTAATATATTAAATTATTTGAAAGCAAGAGTAAGAATGATTGAGCTTTTAATTTTTTCAGTCATACTGTAAAAAATGTTATAATATAACGTAAAACTGTCGTCCTTCTTCTTATATAAAAAATTTATAGGGCATGGTTCTTAATTTTTCATTGAAACACGAACAAGAATAAAATTAAATTATTGTAATTTTAAGATATATTCTAGTTTGTCAAACATAATTTTCTTCTTCATAATTTTTCATGTTTGTTCGAATGGTATTAGATTTGAGCACTTTTCATTTTAAATTTTCATAAAGTGCAGTATATTTTTCATATGAAGATTTTGTATAACTTTTGTAATTAATATTTCTAAAACTAAAGTCTTGGATTATTATAAGTTTGAAATAAAATATGGATTGAGCATATAATGTCCTTGTGATCAACAATCTATGAGCACTGAGTTTAATGAATACTATCAACTTCTACATATTCTATGACGATTAAAAAGAAAAAAAATAATTCTAAATTGTTATTATAGCATGTAACAATATCTGTAGAGACCAAATCAAATTCTCCCTTAAAATCTCAATTAGAATATATAAATATAGAAACTATAAAGGCATGAATTAACCTCTTGACCTCTTGGCCACTATTTCAATATACTAACAACTTAGACAAACACATACTCTTTGTTTTTAATGCATATCACATAAAAAAGGCGCCTAGCTTAAACATGTTAGCCATGCCATGTTGCTTACCCTTGTTGAAAATATTGTTGCACTATGTATCTCATACTTCCCTACTTGTGCGCATATGCATATGTTAGGCCTATTTGCACATATATTATGCATTGTTTTGCATTATAAGCCACTTTATTATTTCCCTCTCACTACTTTTGCATACATCCTTGCTAGGCATTCATATTTGTTTGGCCATAGAGATATGGATCTATACACCTGGTTCGTGTATTTATCCTGCTTGCTGTGCGGTGCTATGAAATGAACATGCATTTGCGGTGCCATGTCAGATTTGCCACCTAGCCATGTTTATATTGACGTGTTGTGTATCTCATATTTTTCTACTTGTTGACTTGTGCATAGGCATATGTTAGGCATGTTTGCATATATATTATGCTTTGTTTTTCATTGGAATCCACCGTATTATTACCCTCACTAAATTTGCCAACCTGTCCTGTTTTGAAAATCGAAACACATTTTTGTTTACATATTGTGGACCTGAGTCCCCCTTTGTATTTATTGACCATGATTTATTTTGTGAACCTGGAAACCACTACCTGATTTGAATTTTGTATTAAATTAATGTAGACCGCTATACATGATAGTTTGGACATATATTCAAAATATAGAACTTTATACATAAAATTGTTACTACCAAAAATCAACAACAAAGTGAGCTGGCGGTGAAGGGGTATCGGATGACCGAAGGCTCGTAGGAGGCGCAATAGAAAATGGGATCTAGATACCAAGAAGGACAAGAGCAAGAAATAATCCGAAAAGCCGCATCATCCGAAGCCTTTATTCTCCCCCTAAGGGAAAAAAACGTAAAGCACTGTGGGATATAACCAATAGGGTCTATCCGCCAGGGTTAATCCAACAAGACCCTTCCGACAATATCAACTCAAAGAAAGACTCTGTGTGAGGAACCACCCAACTTCTAAAGCCAAGTAAGCCAGAAGTAATAAACCCGATAAACAAAGCCCAAAGGAAACTTCAATAATGACCAGCCTGAATGCCGACACACCTGAAGACGGAAGCATCGAAGGCACAAAACCGGAAGAACGTGAAGGCCATCCAGAACCAACTTCCGGAGCACCTACTACATGGATACCGAAAGGGCGAATTCACAAATAACAGGAAAGACGCCAGGAGTCATCACCTGGGAATCCAAGCTACCGCAAAAGGCCCACCAAAAGGGTAACCGAGACCCAAGTGGATATACAGGCTATCCGTACTAATTCACTTGGTACCGAAACCCGTGGCGGTTTCGAACCGACAGTTATCAACATACAACATGAAAGCAAGCCTCTCTAAGTATCCATGATAAAGCCGACAACCTACATCCGAGAGCTCGTGTCCCGGAGCCTATATTTAGAACCATTGCCGATGACTCAAATTTCATCCAAGGACGATGACTGACACTCCAAGAGTGGCCGAAAAGAAAGCGCCTGAAACTCAGGGAAAAAGCCGCCGGTAAGGACTTCCATAGGCCCAATAGCCCATCAACGGAAGGAGCACCGAACCACTATAAATAAGACCCCAGATGTCACATTCAAGGGATAGGTATTTTTTGGCCTCCTAAACAATTGTACTCTTAAAATTAGCTTAGCAGAGAGATCAATGGGCGCATCCTCTCTATGACATTCATGTACTCTCAGTGAAAATTGAATAAAAAGGAATCTATTACAAGAAGGTTGCTCTGTAAATGTGTATTACCATTTTCTGATCATCACCATTGCGGTTATTTGTTTTCTTTTTCAGATTAAAACTAGATTTCCTCCTCAATACACCCTCGAATAGGAAAAACACGCTTCGTCCCCTGGTTCTAAACCCATTTTGATTGCCCTTGGCAAATCCCTCCTTCTCCGATTCTACTTCCAGGGCAGCAACCCGATTTAACCCATAGAACAGCCCACCAACCATTTCCTCCTTTAGATCCACCCCAGTCAACTGTCTCCGCTGTTGACGAAAAATATCGTTAATATTTTAGCGCTAGAAGGAGGGCCTGAACCTCCGACCTTGTGGTTAACCCTACCACATACCTACCTATGATTGTTCCATCCTGGACAAGATCTTGAAGAGACGAACATTATGAATAAAGGATCTCCACCGATGACTGATAGATTTCCCATGACTGGGGCGAATATCGACGAGCCATGGTCGATCGAAAGATTCAAATTAGAAAACCTCCATATCCAAGAGAAAGATAAGGACATAGAATCTTATGACCCTGACCGATGGAGTTTTAACACTTTCACATAGGATCAACCCCGATTTTTGCCATTTACCACCCCTCGATTGAGGGATATGATTCCTTTCTCCTCGCAAAAGAAGCCATCCTTGCAAAGGCTAGAGAAACCATATTCGAACGAAGCATAGAGAAAACTCCTATCCCTTTGACTGGTAGAAAGTCTAAAGAAGATATACCCCCATATCGGAGGGCAGTGAAAAGAAAGTGTAGAGATAATGAAGGAATAACAAAATTGAATAGCAAAAAGATCAAAATGTAGCGGCGAAAGAAGAATTTCGAGTCAAGATTACCAAAGGTTTACAAGCTCACTATATCGATTGAGGGTATCTATTTCCTAACTAGACATAAGTGAAATTTCTGGTCGTCGCCCAAAAAGAAACCCAAGAACGAAGTTAAGAGAGAAGGATCGTATTGCTACTACCATATGGTAAACGGACATGAAACCAACCATTGTAGAGTGCTGGAGGGGATGATCATCAAATTTTTGAACCAAGGAAAATTACAAAGTTATGTAAGGAAAACATAGAAAGTCACGTCAATAAGACCCTCCTGAAATAGTGAGAAAAGGGTTATCCCCCCTATTGCAAAGGAGAGAAACTCTACAAGCAAATGACCAAGGAAAGGTCAGACCACATATGTATAAAGAGAAGAAAAACCCTTGCCAGCACTAAATTAGTCCGGGCAAGGCATCCCCCAGAGGGGTATGGTGTGTTAGTCTTTCTCCATGGCCAAATCAGAGAGGGCAGAGTTAAAGCACCGAAAGCGTAAGCTGTTGTTTCACACCATGAAATGGTCATGGCAGTGCATCTAAAATTAGCACGCCCTGCCTCTGCTCATAGAAGAGTACACCCTACCTCTGTTATAACTAAACACATCCTAACTCTGATCGTAGAAGAGCACGTCCTACCTCTGCTTATGTTTCGCGTTACCCGCAGAAGGGAATGTAAACCCCGATTATCGCTTACGATGGTCAGGATAGGACACCCCTTGGAGGGAGGGTGGCGTATAAGCCTCTATCAATGCCTACGATGGCTCGTATAGAGCGTCAAAAGAGTAAACCTTAATTCTGTGCCTACAAGGGCCGTGTCTAAGTTTCTAAGCCCTTATCATCGCCTACCATGGTCAGGATAAGGCGCCTTCTGGAGGGAGGTCGGGTAAGTCCTTGGGCCATGCTTGTGGATAAGCTAGCCAAGCGCTTCGGACGCACAGGCCCAGAGAGTGGCCGACAAAGCATGTACATCCTATGCTTTGACATCAAAAGCCCAAGGGGAGGCTCAAGAAGCACGCACAACCTCTGCTTCCCAAATCAAATCCAAAGGGGATACTTACTTCATTAATACCGGGAGGGTTCCCGGTCTTCAATCTTTAAATACGTGAATCTGGATGGATTCGTCTCTTCATTAATATTGGGAGGGTTCTCGGTCCTCGATCTCTAAATACCCAAATCTAGGTGGATCCAAATCTATATAAATATCGGAAGAGGTTCCGGTCAACTATTATTAATGCCCGAATCTAGGTTGATTCGGCGTTGCCAGAGGGGGTTTCAGTCTGCTATTATTGACATCTGAATCCGGGTCAATCCAGCTCTGTACAAATACCGGAAGAGGTCCTGGTAAACTATTATTAATGCCCGAATCTGGGCAAGACTCGGTGTTTCACCGATGCCAAAAGAGGTTCTGGTCTACTACTATTATACCTGAATCCGGGTCGATTCGGCTCTGAAAAAATGCTAGAGGGGAGGCAAGTTTTCCACATATTGACATCCGAAACTGGGTGGAAGAAACCCTTTGTAAGTATTGAAAGAAGGTCCCAACCGACGGGATGACGGCCCGAAGACCTCCAAGGTAATTATCTCAAATCAAAACAACAGTGGGTGTGCCTACGAAGGAAGTCCCACAAAATTCGGAAGTTAAAGATAAGCTCATTGTCATAAACGAGGCCAGACAAAAAAAGGTTGTATTTTCTCATACTCAAAGAAAACCTCTTAAGTCATTCATCATACAAGCAATTCTCACTCATGTTTCGTTCCAACAGTTATTTACATATTATTGTTATCAGTGCATAAGTTTATTCACCAAAAAGATTACATTCTCAGCACCCTCATCGTGAGAAAAATTATGTGTCACCATCACAAAATATCACTGAATATATGAACCCTCTCCATCCTCGGGTAAAGGAGGGTCGATAGCATGAAGAAATGCAACACCTAGTAGCTTGTTAAGTCTTTGAACTTTCCTACTTGTCTCGCCTAAGTGATCGGAAGGTTTGGGCTGGAGCTTCAAAGCTCTGTTGTAAGCCCTACACATTGCCCTGAGAGATTTATTTTCCTTTTCCAATTCAAAAATGCTTATGCACAAATCATGATTTTCTTCTTGCAAATGTCTGATTTGGCTGGCATATCTGACGACACGATCGTGAGAGTTCTTGATTAACCTAGTATCATAGATTCCTTTCATTTCGGCTACTACTCTTTTACACCTCTCAGAAATAATTGTTTCCTTTAACCCCGACAGAGGGTTATTCAAATAATAACATTTCTAAAGAACAGAGGCCTTATAAGATGTCACAACGCCGGGGGCGAAGGCCCCGTCATTATAGGGATATTCTTGAAACAATGTTTCCACGTCTCACATTTTGTAGTAGCATTGTTTAAATCGACTTCCAAGTCAATGATATGTTGACGAAGTTTCTTTAGCTCATTCTCAACTCGACAGAGGGTTTAGTCTTTATGTATGTCCTCAACTCCAGAATGGTCCTATCCTTCTCTTCTAACTGTCTTTTCAAAGTATTCACCCTCTAGGTCAGGTGTTTAATGGATAAATCCTAATCTAAGACCTTCCTTTCATAAGACATGGGAAGAACCTCTCTCATCGGCGACGTCCCGCTCCGGGAGGAAGGGGTCTCGCGTTGATCAACCTGCCCACAAACATACAAGAAGATGATTACGATTTTATTTTCTTTTCAGATTTCCGAAGGTTGTGTCCCCCTCTTTTCTTTACACACATCTACATCTACACGGGATAAACCCAGAGCCTACCAACTATGATAGAATAGGCATAAAGGCAAGTTTTAAAAACATCACTTTTTCATATGTTTATTGTTTACACAGTGCCTCAGCATGTTTAATCCTAAGATTCCTTAACATAGCTTCATGGTCCCCACTCCGAAAGTTAAAGGAGAGCTAAGGGAATGCGGTGTAAACGCACTCAAGTCCCTCGGGGAGATGCGTTTCCTTGAAAGCATGAATAGGCGTTGTGTGAAACTCTTTTCTCAACCTATAAACCATGCGTAATGCCTCCTCATAGTAAACTAAACTTTGTCATAATGTAAATAATCATATTAGCCCTCGCTGATAACGAAAGAGGACTCCACATAAGTGTCACATAGGTTGCGGAATTAAATACACAAGTGTATCATCTGCCCAACATAAAAACGTTTTGAACTTCTTGTTACCTAATTCTGCTTAAAGCAGGAAAATAGTTTTTCTTATGTCCATTATAACGACAGGAAACTATTCAAAGTCAAGCATCCAGGAAAAAGGAAAAATGTGTCCAGAGTAGAAGTCATATCCGAAGGGAGGGAACTTCATGACCAATAACTCCCTTCCTTCCCGGAAAACTAGAGGGGCTACCTTCTCTTGGCAACAACAACTCAGAATTATGGATAATACCCTCGCCTAGGCAGACTCCATCCCTGGGACTTATACCCCACTCTCCTTATCACTGCCAAAGGAGGCGGGAACCAAACCCTCCTCGCCTAAATCATCCGAAAGTTTGTTGATGTATAAAAAGTCCTTGACTGTAGGGTCACCCCTTCGCGACGCCCCAAATCCTTCCTCACCCAACTTAATCCTTTTCATTACCCGATCCAGGGCGAAGAAAGGAATGTAGGAGGTTCGGAGTTCAGAAAATTCTGAAGGTTGTCAGAAAAAAGATGGAATAGGGCATCTTCATAGCAGTTAGACATAATATGCGGAAGGTTGACTTGCAAGAAATTAGAAATCCTATCTTGGGTTGCATGAATAATTAGGGTGGCATGAGAAAGTTGTTTATCCTTCCTCCGAAGTTCATCAGCATGGGTAACCACGTCCTTCGTCATCCGATGCTCTAAGGCCGATACCCTGTCGGGAGTTACATCCCTAGCTTGCCTCTCCTTTTCCAAGGCTAACTCAGCATGTTCCAAGGAAGACTTCAGCCTCTCACACTCTTTGATCAAAATTGCATTAGCCTCCCAAAGCTGAGTATTTTCAGTAACAGAGGAAGAAGGAATGAGCTGAGACACATGCCAGTTCTTAATAGCATGAGAAGGTATAAAAACTCAGCATATAGTTGTGATAGGCAGAAAGCCCTAAGGTAAAAAGAAAAGGTCATAGCTTAAGTTGTTGAGTAATCAGACACCGATAAAAATCCATCATGTCGTAAGAAGTGGGAGGCAACGAAATATCAGAAAATTCGGGTCTCGAAAGAATAAGTTTTACGAGATCAGTAAAATCCGATGAAAGATCAAGGGGTCTCGAATAATCGACGTTCTGGGAAGCGGGAGTTGGCGGCATGGCACTTACACCCTCCCCGGATGTGCTTGAAGGAAACGGTGAGAGGACCCCACTTCTCATTTCCCTACCGAAGGCACTTCTGGAAATCACGGAGGTAGAGGTGTCAAGCCTCAATCTCTTAGCTGGCGAATCAACAAGAGATTCAGCTAACCTCTTAAGAGCAGCCGCGGTAGTCCGGTTTAAGGCACCAATAAGAGTTGGGGCTTCCAAAGTCGGAACCCCTAGCCAAACGAAAGTTTAGGAAAAGGTCGAAAGCATGATACTAACATTAGTATCAAAAAGAGATCCCAACATAGAAACTGTTGAATCAATAAAAAAACATACCTGGGGACAAAGGAGCCGAAGGAGCGAACACTTCCGAACCTGCCAACAAGCGATTAGTACTAGGAAGACGGACAGGTGGGCGCCCCAATATCTTCTGTCCATGAGGGAGAAGGTTATAAAGATGCAGCTTATCCTTGGTTAGTAGAGCGGACCGACTCGATGGCTTTTCGAGCAATTCCGAGATAAGCATAGACACGCAAGATTCATTCTCGGTTAAGGATACTCTCTCAAAAGTAAAATCTGAAAGAAGGGAATTATGGATACATTATAAATGGGTAGATAACCACCTACGAAAGGTTAAGGGGGCTTATTATGATTAGCAATTTGACCAGAAACACCAGTAGGTCATGTAAAGAAGAAGAATTGGTCTTCCAAAGGCATAACCTTGCGTGCACCATCATTGACGATCTTCCGCAAAGTGGTAGCATGGCATAAGGGAAAGTCAACATCCCTTGAAAAGCGCATCAGATGACGAATGAGACTCGACGTAAGAGAAGCCTGACCTAATTCCAGAGCAAATACCTCCAAGCATAAGAGTAATGTATAGGTGCTGGGTAGAAGTTGAATTGGCGCGACTCTCAAATCCTGCAGAAGTCAAAGCACAAAGGGGGAAAGGGAAAGAAGCCCTCATGCCAGACATAAATGGCTGAGTAGGCAAAGTATCCCTCAGGAGGATGCATGATGTCATGACGGTCAGTAGCAGAAATAGTCTCCACATTGTCCATCCCAAAACTGGCAAGAATGGAACTAACGTCATCTTGAGAAGTAACCAACAATTTCTTCAAGAGAAGTGACTTTCCCCTCCGAGAGAGACCACAAGCATCAACGGCCTATAAACCGGAACTAATCTTATCGGACATAACACTGCCAGGTGATATAATTTCGTGAACATATAAAGTTTATATCCCACTCATTAGAACATTTGGAAGTGATTACGCTTAAAGCTAATAGTAGTGAGTAGACGGAATAACGAATGTTGTGGTAAATCCGATGCACCATTCCAGCTAATAAAAAAAAGCTCTGATACAGTTGCATGACCCTAACCCTAGAACTGATATTTGGGGAAAAGGCCGTATAGATTAATTGCCATAAATTTCCCTCAGATTATTAAGATACGAACAATTCGTATTCGATATGTAGAATCCTAAACGAATTCAGGAAAACAATTCAACCCCCCGATTAAAAAGTAAAAAAAGGAACGTTTACCAAAGATTTAAGCAAAGAACGTCCTACGATAAGCTTCAAATCCTCAATGAACAAATAATCTGGCTGGAAAAATTAATGTTGAAGGTAAAAGTGAAGAAGAAGCAATGGTTATTGTGCTAGGATATTTACCTAAATCCCCACCGCACAAACGAGGACCAATCAACGCTCCCCTGCCAAGGAAGATCGAAGGATTCCAATATGACACTTCGAAAAAGACAAAGAGTTTGACTTGAAAAGTCGAAAACACCCCTTCACAAAAGGGGGGCAAATGTTTCTACCAAAAATCAACAGCAAAGTGAGCTGGCGGTGAAGGGGTATCTGATAACTGAAGGCTTACATGAGGCCAATAGAACGTGGGAGCTAGATACCAAGAAGGACAAGAACAAGAAGAAATCATCCGAAAAGCCGCACCATCCGAAGCCTTTATTCTCCCCCTGCAGGAAAAGATCGTAAAGCACTGTGGGATATAACTGACAGGGTCTATCCGCCAGGGTTAATCCAACAAGACCCTTCCGAAAGTATCATCCCAACGAAAGACTCCGTGTGAGGAACCACCCAACTTCTAAAGCCAAGTAAGCCAGAAGCAATAAACCCGGTAAACATAGCCCAAAGGAATCTTCAAAAATGATCGTCCAGAATGCCGACACACCTGAAGACGGAAGCATCGGAGGCACTAAACCGAAAGAACGTGATGGCCATCCAGAACCAAATTCCAAAGCACCTACTACATGGATACCGAAGGACGAATTCACAAATAACAGGAAAGTCACCATGAGCCATCCCTGGGAATATAGGCTACCACAAAAGCCCCACAGAAAGGCTAATTGAGACCCAAGTGGATATACATGCTACCTGTATTAATTCACTTAGTACTGAAACCCGTGGCGGCTTTGAACAGGTAGTTATCAACATACAACATGAGAACAAGCCTCTCTAAGTATTCACGATAAAGCCGGAGGCCTATATCTGAGAGCTCATATCCGAGAGCCTATATTCAAAACCATTGCCGACGGCTCAAATTTCGTCCAAGCAACCGACAAGGACTTCCGCACGCCCAATAGCCCATCAATGGAAGGAGCATCGAACCATTATAAATAAGACCCCAGAGGTCACATTCAAGGGATAGATATTTTTAGGCTCCTAAACAATTGTACTCTTAAAATTAGCTTAGCAGAGAGATCAATGGGGGCATCCTCCCTATGGCATTCATGCACTTTCAGTGAAAATTGAATAAAAAGGAATCTATTACAAGAACGTTGCTCTGTAAGTGTGTATTACCATTTTCTGATCATCACCATTGTGGTTATTTGTTTTATTTTTCAGATTAAAACTAGATTTCCTCCTCAATACACCCTCGAATAGGAAAGCCACGCTTCGTCCCCTAGGTCTAAACCCATTCTGATTTCCCTGGGCAAACCCCTCCTTCTCCAATTCCACTTCCAGGGCGGCAACCCGATTTAACCCATAAAACAACCCACCAACCATTTCCCCCTTTAGATCCACCCCAGTCAACCTGTCTCTGGTGTTGACAAAAAATATCATTTATAAAAGTTTAGATTAACTATTATATTTAAGTATTTTATTGAAGTTAATTTACTTGAATAAAGTTAATCCTGACTCGAGTGTTTATTTATTTATTTTTGCATAATGCTCGGGTCAGATCGAGTATTACAGCTTTAAGTTGCAGCGGAAGAAGTTGAAGATTAGTGAAGATCACGCCTTGGTTCATGAAACACCCCACCTCCATTAAGGTCACTCACAAGGGGAATGCCTTAACTTTGGTGGAGGGTTATGGGTACAAGACACAGAAAAATTTACAAGACAGATAAATTTAAGCAGCGAAAATTCAAACATTTATTGCATACGTAGTTTAAATCAAAAGCATTACATCAAATTGTCTCAAATTAACTTCCAAAACATTACAACATAATCTCTGTCTTAATTATTAAATAAAGAAGCATAAACCAAAAGTAAAAATGCATAAATCCCCAAGGATAATGTCCAAGAGCCATAGCCAAGGTGAGAGAGGGTTCAAATCATACATCTACTTTCTTGAAGCTTGCAAAGAGTCTGACTAAGCTGCTGTATTCCCTCCCTGTGGACCACGGGGGACGGAAGAAAAGAAGACGAGAGAAAATGGGTCAGACAATAAGTCTGGTAAGTTCAATGATTACTAGTATTTAAACAAGGAAAGGGATCATGACAGTGATAATAGAACATAGGACAATACCCTAATATAAGATAAGAGGGACGCGTGATCGCACCCATTACTATAGTCTCTGCACCTACTTAACCATTGTTCAACCAGCCCCGAACGATCCCCTTAATGATCGGCTACTACTCGCATGCATTCATGTCCTGTATCATTCGGCCCCGCTTGACTGTAGCTACATGTGCTGGTCCCACCATGGGGTGTATCAGTCCCTCTGGTGGCAACCCGACACGATTCCGGATGCACAGTGTACACTACTGATGCCCAGTGCCTGATTTTTCCAATCCGGAGTACGTGCATGCCCATACTCCGTCGGAACCTACACTGGCCCACTAATCGCCGACGTTTTGACCGCTTATAATTCAGCCCAGTAATTGTGCCCCACACTGCTTAGTTTCAGGGTACCATGATACATCTATGTGGGTTAATGCTGAAATGGGTCCCTGTTACTAGGGTTTTCTAATCAACATGTTTATTTGGTTAAGTGTCCAAGTTTACCTAACCCAGCCCATTCGTTTTAGATAACATGTTGAATCGGTAAAGTGTTTTCCTAATTTACTTAACTCTACCAATCCTGACTTAGCTTTAATTTATTAAAGCACCAACCACTCACATTAGACAGTTCTTGTTGTGGTCACTGGATGTGTAGGTCAGTTCCGGGCAGATTTACACCATAACTCAGTCTAACCTCGGGTTCTTTTTGGGCTTCATGCACTAACCACCCACATTAGACAGGTCTTGTTGTGGTCACTGGATATGCCGGTCGGTTCCGAGCAGATTTACACCACAACTTAGTCTAACCTCGGGTTAGGCATATTCGTCTTTTCTAAATTCATATTTTTCTATATATGTCAAATTTCTTTATGTAAATTAATTTTAATTTAATCATGCCATAATTATCCTTTCAAATATTGCTCACAATAAATGGTATATCAAATATACCATTTTATGAACAAACCTATGCCATGAATTTTCATATTTTCCCATCGTTATCCCCGTAGAACGTACGTATGTGTCACATAAAATGTTGGGCTAACAAATTAGCCCAAACCCATAAAAAAAAAGGGGTAATAAACAGGGAACATGACATAAACATAAAATAGCATACATTTAACTTATCACATGTAACTTGGCATAGATGTGTCATTATCTCAACTAAATAGGTAAAAGTAAACTTGTGACTAAGTTGGATCTAATTGTCATGTAAACTTGATATGGGTCTAACATGGAGGTCTAACATATAAACAAGATTTTAAACCACAATTTAACATAGTAACTTATGTATGTCAAAACATTAAATCATAATGATAACTTATGTGTTAAAACATAAGAGGACTACAAATCCAATCTTACAACATAAATAGATTCAACTTGACATAGTTCTAAATATTAATAAATGTTAATCTAACATGTAAACATGTGATTTAGATCCTAAACTTGCAAATAACCACCAAATTACAACATGACATGTTTCACCATTTTGTTGGCATAATAAGTTCTTTACCCAATCGCAATAGATTCCAATAACATACAATGTTGTATATCACCACAAGCATATAGACATGAAATATACAACATGTTCATCGCCATAAGCATATAGACATGAAATATACAACATGTTCATCGCCACAAGCATATAGACATGATTAATTACAACGATACTTTATGATAAACGAGAATCAAATCATATACATAAGCATCATTCTATATCCCAATTACAACATGTCATGATTCAAGCGAAAGAATGTTTAAATCTACATAATAACCCACTTACAAACTAAAAAGAATTCTTGTGTTCTGAAATTGGAGATGCGCGCCTTTGAAGAAGATCGCTGAATTAGACTAGTTTTTAATTTGAATTTTGATGTAGCTTTTAACTCGTCTTTAATTGAAAAAGGGTGACGGCTACTCCAAGTTCTCTACTGACGGCATTTCAGTTTTAGGATTATTTTTCTGTGTGTGTTTAGGTTGAGAATTGAGTTGTTTATATAGAATTTCAGTTTAATTATAGCCGTCGGATGAACCTTGGGTTAATCACAGCCACTTAGACCTGATCAGGACAATCTAGAAACCCTAGTGACTCAACAACATGTTATCAGTCGTTCAAATTTCAGATTTGGCCGGGGGCCAGGTCGACCCTAAGATCGACCCCCAGGTCGACCTCTAGGGGGGGAGTTCGACACTAGGGTCAACCCCCTGGTCGACCTGCCTAGGTGGGAATTTTCCTGCCTAGCCCGCTTCTGTCTTCTGTTTGAATTTTGAACTTGTTTTCTCGAGCTGTTTGAATTTATTTGAATTTTCTGAAACTTCCGACAGCCATAACTTCTTCATACGAAGTCCAATTTACGCAAACTCGGACTCTATCTCAACCAGAATTCCGAGACGAACACAATGGCATAACCCGTTTCCCTTAATTCTCACATTTTAAATTAAGTATTCTAGGATTCGTTATTATAACGTTAATAGAAAATACGGGGTGTTACATTCTCCCCTCCTTTTAGGATTTCGTCCCCGAAATATCCAAGTCGAGAAGAACTTATATCCTACCATCCAATCACCCATCTACTCAACCATCAAACACAGGCGTCCATTGTCCTTAAAAGTTTCTAATGCTTCATGATCATATTCATAGTGTGTGTACATGTCCTTATCTAATGCAAAATCAGGCAGTCTACTGTTTCAGTTGACCTCCTTAATGCAAATTATGTCAGTGCCATGAGTCCATTATGAATGCAATTTTTCCTACTCAAACTTTCTTACATGAGTGCACAACCATTCATACAAATGCAACGTCCATATGATAACACATTAAGTTTTAATCAATAAACCAATACATATATGCATATGCAATATGGAAGTGACTAAGCCGATCTAATACCTAGTGTGTGTGTGTATATGCATCCACTAGAAACCACTTGCAACCATCAATCATAACATGTTTCAGTTACTTGTTTACATCCAAATGGGTTCTTACCCAAGGATAAAGGATAGGATCGAGGAGATATACCTAAAAAGAGATTAAAGATGTACCCTCAAAAAGAGATTAAAGATGTACCCTCAAAAAGAAAAGGGTAAGCTGCACGTATTTTGTCCTCAGTTTCCCAAGTCGCGTCTTCCTCGGTGTCACTCCATTGAACTTTGACGAGCTCAACTTCACGGTTGCGTAGCCTTTTGACCCCTGTTCCCAAGATACGGGTTGGAACTCTCCTCACAGTTGCTTCTCGTTCAACTTCAACTTCTTCTAGCATATTTGGTTCTACCACTTCCACAGACTCGTGTAAGCATTTCCATAGGTGAGAGACATGAAAGACATTATGAACCCCGGCCAACCTTTCGTGGAGCTGTACCTTATAAGCCATCTTCCCAATTTTCTAGATGATAGGGAATGGCCCTACAAATCTTGGTGCTAACTTCCTCAAGGAGATACTTTAAGGAACACCTTGTCTCCAACTTCGAATTCAAGGTCAGTTCTTCTTTTCTCTGTATAGGACTTCTGTTTATCTTGGGCAGTCTTCATTCTTCTTCATATCAAGCCTACTTTCTCTAAAGTCTCCCTAATCATGTCTGGTCCAAGTATGAGCTTGTCAGTGGACTCCCACCAGCAAGTTGGTAACCTGCACGGTCTTCCATATAAAGCTTCGAAATGTGCCATGCCTATGGTGGCTTGGTAGCTATTATTGTAAGCGAATTCCACCAAAGGTAGATGATCCTCCTATGTACCTCTGAAGTCAATAATGCATAATCTCAAGAGGTCTTCTAATACTCTGTTGACTCTTTCTGTTTGGCCATCGGTTTGAGGGTGATAGGCTGTGCTTAAGCATAACTGTGTGCCTACAGCCTCTTGTAAACTCTTCCAAAACTCGCTCGTGAAGATAGGGTCTCGATCACTCACTATGCTGGAGGGTATCCCATGGAGTCGAATTATCTCCTTAAGATATATGGATGCTAGAGATGAGGCAGTCCTTCTACTCATGACGGGTATAAAGTGGGCGCTTTTTATGAGCCTGTCCACTATAACCCAAATGCTAGCATTGGCCCTTCTTGACCTAGGCAACCCATCTATAAAGTCCATCGAGATGCTATCCCATTTCCACTGTGGGACCTCTAGAGGATGAAGCAGACCACCAGGCTTCTTCTGCTCCGCCTTGACTTATTGGCATATTAAACACTTAGAAACAAATTCAGCTATGTCTTTCTTCATGCCATTCCAAAAGAAAACTCTCGTCTTTATACATTTTGTCTCCGCCTGGGTGTATGGTCAGTTTGGAATGGTGTGCCTCTTCTAGAACCGCCTTTACCAAGCCCCTTGCTTGTGGGACACATAGTCTTACATCTCGTCTCAATCAGCCCTTGGCATCAATGGAGTATCTATTGAGGTGACTAGAAGTCTCACCACTAATTAACTTGTCCATCACATCGACTAGCTGAGGGTCTTCTCTTTGTGCGGCTCCGATTGAATCTAATAGAGTTGGTCGTACTTCTAATGTTACTAGCAAGCCAGGTACAAAGTCAGTGGAGGGTTTGAAGTTAAAGCTTGCTATGAACTCCAAGCTTTGCCTTTCCACAAAGAGAGGGTTTAAGGTCAGTTTCTTTCTACTCAAGGCGTCAGCTACTGCGTTGCTCTTGCCAGGAGTGTAGGAAATCTCAAAGTCATACGAGGCAAGAAACTCCATCCATCTTTGCTGCCTCAAGTTGAGATCTTTCTGCGAGAATAGGTATTTCAACGGTTTATGGTCAGTATACAATTCAAATTTCTCACCTGGGAGATAATGGCGCCAAGTCTTAAGCGCAAAAACGATGGCCGGCAACTCTAGGTCGTGGGTTGGGTTGTTTTTCTCGTGTACTTTCAACTATCTTCCCCCATAAGCCACTACCTTCCTTCTTGCATCAGAACAGCGCCTAGTCCCGTTCTTTATGCATCTGTGTATACTATAAACATCTTGCTTCCATCATGCAATGTCAGAACTGGGGCTGTTGTTAGAGCCCTTTTCAAACGTTGGAAAGCAATATCGCAATCCAAATCCCAATTGAAAGCTAGGTTCTTCTTTGTCAATCTTGTTAGTGGAGCTGAGATTTTTGCAAAATCTTTGATGAACATTCGATAAAAGCCTACTAGCCCGAGAAAGCTTCGGACTACGGTTGCGTTTCGAGGAACCTTCCAATCTTGCACAGCAACCACTTTTGCGGGGTCCACAACTATCCCCTCTTTGGACACCACATGTCCAAGGAACCTAACTTCTTCTCTCCAGAAATGGCATTTGGAGAATTTCGCCTTCAACTGATGTACATGGAGAGTATCCATGACCTCTTTTAGATGCTGAGCATGCTCTTCCTCATTCTTTGAGAAGATCAAAATATCATCTACGAAGACCACCACAAACTTATTGAGGAACTCTCAGAACACACTTCTCATTAAATCAACGAAGTAAGCGGGTGCGTTTGTCAAGCCGAAGGCATGACAAGCCACTCGAGGAAACCATCGGGAGTTCTGAATGCGGTCTTATCAATGCTGTCTTCAGCCACTCTTAGCTGAAGAAACCCGGTAGCTAAATCTAATTGGGAGAAAACTGATGCACCTACAAGCTGATCGAACAAATCATCTATTCTTGGGAGTGGGAGCCTATTCTTCTTAGTCAGCTTGTTTAGCTCCCTATAATCAACGCACAGGTGAAGCGAACCATTAGCTTTGGTCGCGAACACTACCAGAGCACCACATTAAGAAATACTCCATCTTATGAACCCCTTTTCAAGAAGCTCTTTGATTTTCTTGCTGAGCTCCTTTCTCTCCCTTGGGGCCATGTGCCTAACGGGTAAAGCAACGGGCTTTGCATTATCAATGAGGTATATGCGGAAGTCTATCTCCTGCTTCGGAGGTAACCCTTTACCTCTTCAAACACGTCCGAGTATTCACGGACTACTCTTACAGACTGCAGGTTCTCTACGGACGCATCAAGAGATTCCAGATAACTAAGCATGACGGAGTTCATGGCATTACAAGAAATTTCAAGAGTGTTAGCGAGACGAGTCATGAGTCTAACCACTCTCTTTTCACAATCGAGGACGACACCGTTACTGGATAGCCAGTCCATGCCTAGAATCAACCCATAGCCCGTGAAGCCCAAAACAAAGGCATTACATCTAAGCCCAACGCTTAGTATAGATATTTTCAAATCCAAACAAACCATTGACAAATAGGCTGAGCCCCCAATTGGATTTGAAACAACCAAGGGATCCTCTACTATACTGGTGTCTAGGTGCAGAGATTCCACTAAAGAAGTTGATATAAAGGAGTGCGATGCGCCAGAATCAAATAATGTACGTACAGGATGATCAAAAAGATAGACTAAACTTTCGACAGAAATATTTCTACCTCGTTCTTGCAGAGGTGCCGTGAGAGCGTGAACTTGTCCTCCAGAAGAAGGTCCAGCTCCCTGCCCTTGCTTCTTTGGGCATGCCCTAGCCATGTGTCATGTATCACCACAGTGGAAACAGCCACCCAACTTCCTTTTCTTCTTCCTGCAGTCTTTGACTAGATGCCCGGGAATGACACAAAAATTACACTTTCTCTTTTCACGGGGTTTGTTGTTATTCCCGCCTTTCTTTGAATCAGCCTTCTTGTTTTGCGTCCCTTCCCCCTTCTTATCTTGAGGCACTTCCGCTTTTGCCTCATTCTTGCCCTTGTCTTCCTCATGTAAGAGTGCCATGTCCACTAACCTCTCGTAAGTAGCCCCCATAGGTATATGGGTCATAGCCAAGCTGTGAAGTGGATCATTCAATCCCTTGACAAAACGAAGAGCCTTCTTATGAGGAGTATTCACTAAGTCCAGTCCAAATCGGGCCAGCTGATTGAATTGATTGACGTACTCCTTGACCGTCATACTTCCTTGCTTAAGAGATAAGAACTTTTCCAGTTGTAAACTTCGTTCAGCTTGTGAGAGGAATTTCATCTCAAACCTTATTCTGAATCCATCCACGTGTCAACAGGTCTTTCAGCATTAGTGACTTCCCACCAATAGGAAGCTTCGTCTTTGAGCAACCATACAGCCAACTGTACCTTCTTCTTATCGTCCACCTCGAAGATAACGAACAGATCCTCAGTTTCTTTGAGCCAGTTCCTTGCTTCTACGAATGATTCAGTTCCCATGAAATCCTTTCTACCCATGGCCCTAAAGTCTCTACAAATATTTGAGAAAGCATTTGCACGAGGAGGAGGAGGAACTGCTGCAGCTGGAGGAGGAATATCTGCTGGGCATGCGTCATTGGCCCTAGCCTCTAAGTACCTCCTGAACCAGCCAGGTATTGGTACTCCCTCCGGAAGGTTAAGATTCCCAGACATGCTGAAACGAAAAAGAAAAGATTCAAAATGAAGGATATAAAGATAGTTCATATGGCTTGGGGATTATGCCTTTTTAAATTTAAAACAACACTTTTCCTTGTAAAATGCTTCTTTATATTTCTTTTTGAAAACTAGTTTTCAAAAACTCTTATCTGATCTGGTAAACCTTGGCTCTGATACCAAGTGAAACACCCCACCTCTGTTAAGGTCACTCACAAAGGGAATGCCTTAACTTTGGTGGAGGGTTATGTGTAGAAGACACAGAAAAATTTACAAGACAGAAAAATTTAAGCAGCGGAAATTCAAACATTTATTGGATACGTAGTTTAATACAAAAGCATTACATCAAATTGTCTCAAATTAACTTCCAAAACATTACAACATAATATCTACCTTGATTATTAAATAAAGATGCATAAACCAAAAGTAAAAATGCATAAATCCCCAAGGATAATGTCCAAGAGCCACAGCCAAGGTGAGAGAGGGTCCAAATCATACCTCTACTATCTTGAAGCTTGCAAAGAGTCTAACTAAGCTGCAGTATTCCCTCCCTGTGGACCTGGGGGGAGGAGGGGAACGGAAGAAAAGAAGACAAGAGAAAATGGGTCAGACAATAAGTCTGGTAAGTTCAGTGATTACTAGTATTTAAACAAGGAAAGGGATCATGACAGTGATAACAGAACATAGGACAATACCCTAATATAAGATAAGAGAGACGTGTGATCGCACCCATTACTATAGTCTCTGCACCTACTTAACCATTGGTTCAACCAGCCCCGAACGATCCCCTTAATGATCGGCTCCTACTCGCATGCATTCATGTCCTGTGTCATTCGGCCCCGCTTGACTGTAGCTACCTGTGCTGGTCCCACCATGTGGTGTATCAGTCCCTCTGGTGGCAACCCGACATGATTCTAGACTCACAGTGTACATTACTGATGCCCAGTGCCTGATTTTTCCACTCCGGAGTACGTGCACGCCCATACTCTGTCGGAACCTACACTGGCCCACCAACCGCCGACGTTTTGACTGCTTATAATTTAGCCCAGTAATCGTGCCGCATCCTGCCTAGTTTCAGGGTACCATGATACATCTATGTGGGTTACTACTGAAATGGGTCCCCATTACTAGGGTTTTCTAATCAACATGTTTATTTGGTTAAGTGTCTAAGTTTACCTAACCCAGCCCATTCGTTTTAGTTAACATGTTGAATCGGTTAAGTGTTTTCCTAATTTACTTAACCCTACCAATCCTGACTTAACTTTAATTTATTAAAGCACCAACCACTCACATTAGACAGGTCTTGTTGTGGTCACTGGAAGTGTCGGTCGGTTCCAGGTAGATTTACACCACAACTCGGCCTAACCTCGGGTTCTTTTTGGGCTTGATGCACTAACCACCCACATTAGACAGGTCTTGTTGTGGTCACTGGATATGCCGGTCGGTTCCGGGCAGATTTACACCACAACTCAGTCTAACCTCGGGTTAGGCATATTCGTCTTTTCTAAATTCATATTTTTCTATATATGTCAAATTTCTTTATGTAAATTAATTTTAATTTAATCATGCCATAATTATCCTTTCAAATATTGCTCACAATAAATGGTATATCAAATATACCATTTTATGAACAAACCTATGCCATGAATTTTCATGTTTCCCATCGTTATCCCCGTAGAACATACGTATGAGTCACATAAAATGTTGGGCTTACAAATCAGCCCAAACCCATAAACAAAAAGGGGTAATAAATATGGAACATGACATAAACATTAAATAGCATACATTTAACTTATCACATGTAACTTGGCATAGATGTGTCATTATCTCAACTAAACAGGTAAAGGTAAACTTGTGACTAAGTTGGATCTAATTGTCATATAAACTTGATATGGGTCTAACATGGAGGTCCAACATATAAACAAGATTTTAAACCACAATTTAACATACTAATTTATGTATGTAACATTAAATCACAACTTGGCATGATAACTTATGTATTAAAACATAAGAGGGCTACAAATCCAATCTTACAACATAAATAGATTCAACTTGACATAGTTTTAAATATTCATAAATGTTAATCTAACATGTAAACATGTGATTTAGATCCTAAACTTGCAAATAACCACCAAATTACAACATGACATGTTTCACCATTTTGTTGGCATAATAAGTTCTTTACCCAATCGTAATAGATTCCAATAACATACAATGTTGTACATCACCACAAGCATATAGACATGAAATATACAACATGTTCATCGCCATAAGCATATAGACATGAAATATACAACATGTTCATCGCCACAAGCATATAGACATGATTAATTACAATGATACTATAAGATAAACGAGAATCAAATCATATACATAAGCATCATTCTATATCCCAATTACAACATGTCATGATTCAAGCGAAAGAATGTTTAAATCTATGTAATAACCCACTTACAAACTAAAAAGAATTCTTGCGTTCTGAAATCTGAATTATGAAATTGGAGATGCGCGCCTTTGAAGAAGATCGTTGAATTAGACTAGTTTTTAATTTGAATTTTGATGTAGCTTTGAACTCGTCTTTGAATTGAAAAAGGGTGACGGCTACTCCAAGTTCTCTACTGATGGCATTTCAGTTCTAGGATTATTTTTCTGTGTGTGTTTAGGTTGAGAATTGAGTTGTTTATATAGAATTTTAGTTTAGTTATAGCCGTCGGATGGACCTAGGGTTAATCACAACCACTCAGACCTGATCAGGACCATCTAGAAACCCTAGTGACTCAGCAGCATGTCATCAGTCGTTCAAATTTCAGATCTGGCCGGGGGCCAGATCGACCCCCAGGTCGACCTCTAGGGGGGAGGTCGAAACTAGGGTCGACCTCCTGGTCGACCTGCCTGGGCGGGAATTTTCTCGCCCAGCCCGCTTCTATCTTCTGTTTGAATTTTGAACTTGATTTCTCGTGCTGTTTGAATTTATTTGAATTTTCTAAAACTTCCGACAGCCATAACTTCTTCATACGAAGTCCAATTTACGCAAACTCGGACTCTATCTCAACCAGAATTCTGAGACGAACACAATGGCATAACCCGTTTCCCTTAATTCTCACATTTTAAATTAGGTATTTTAGGATTCGTTGTTATAACGTTAATAGAAAATACGGGGTGTTACAGTTCAACTACTTAAATCCATTGTATTTTTTAATGAATTTATGTGATAGACTTTCGTTGTGTATTAAATCTTATAACTCCAATAATTTTTGTAGATTACTCTGCTATGAGATATTATTTTTTGTTTTATGCCTGTGATTCTTTTTAGGGATGAGGATCAAGGATCTTAAGGCTAAACTAACACTAGAGGGGGTGAATAGTATTTTAAAGAACTTATAGAAATCTTAAACAATTAACAATTACTCAAACAACTATATGAATCAAAGAATGAATATCACAACAGAAATAATCGCAGATTAAAATATAAACAGAAATAAAGTGCAGAAAAGGAAAGAACACACCGGATTTTATACTGGTTCAAATTACTCCTATGTCCAGTCCCACACAACGATGGATTGTGTAGAGTTTTATTAATATCAGTATCCAATTACAGCACCCTTGAACTTATGGCTACAAGGTTAACACTGATTCAAAACCCTTGATTTAATGGCTACAAGGTTAAAACCGCTCATTTTCCTTGATTTACGGGATACAAGGAACACACTCTATTCTTTTCAATTACATTTGCCCTAGAACTCTTGAGTAGCTCTTCCAAAGAGAGAGTATTTGATAGAGATCGAAAATAGAGGAATAACGATATAATATTTATTGAAATCGACAGAGTACAAGTGTAGAATCTTAGAAAATTAAGAAGAACAAAGGTGGTATGTAAAGTAGGGAAGAAGGAGACGATAGATTATGAAAAAATTCCAAAATAAGTCCTTTATATAGTGTTCCAAGAGTCAAACTGTTTCTGAAATGTTTTAAAATGAAAAGGCACATCGTTTTGAATTTAAAATTTTGTGACAGTTATATGTCGGCATATGAAAAGATGTCTACATATATATATATATATATATGAATTTTAAATCATTTTTTCAAGTATTCAAATCAATATATATATATATATATTTTAGATATTCCTACAATAAAACTAGCTGTTTAAAACAAAATTTCTCAAGATAAAAACGTAATAAAATATTATTTAAACATATGACTCAAAAATTATATATATATAATATAAAACTTTATAATATAATTATAAAACTATATAATATATAAAAACATAAGAAACCTAGAAAGTATATATATATTTGAAATCATAAATCCTTAAGAAAATTATTGTTGAGAAGAGTTTGAAATCAATTTTGAAAATAGTTTGAAATCAATATATAAATAAATTATTTAAAAACAGAATTTGAGTACTACCTAGAGTTTTACGTACTAATTAGACTCTATTACTCTGATAATCTTGGTATCTTGATACTCATGAGTCTAAATTCTCCTTTGAAATCTTGAATCTCTTAAACTGTACAGTCTTCAATATCTATTACCTGCATATAATTCCTGCATATATATATATATATATATATGTATATATGTATGTTCAGGATAAAGTTGTTAGTATATATTTTATAATCAATAATGATAATGATTGGAAAAAGGTTGTTGTCGTCAAAATTCCATTCTCCAACAATCTCCCTCTTTTTGATGATGACAACCTTGGTTTATAAAATATTCATACATGATATTACCAGTCAGTCTGATTCCTCGATTACTCCCCCTTTCACCATGAATTCCTTCTAACTTCCGCTTAAACTATGCCTATCTAAACTATACCTAACTAATGATTTCTCCCCCTTTGTCATCAACAAAAATATATCTATCTATACTTAGAATAATCCTAGTGACTAATTCTCTCTCTCTCTCTCTCTCTCTATATATATATATATATATCTGTGTGTGTGTGTAACTCCCTCTGAATTTATAATACTCCCTAAATCTATGATTCTCCTAAAACTCCCCCTAACTCTATGACAATACTATTATAGTTCTTATAAGCAAACTTAAATAAGAGGACAATCAATATAAACATTGTATAAACTTAAGCAATCAATTTTTTTTACAGGCAATACAAGCAAATGTACAAGCAATCTAAACAAGCTAATCAAACAATCGTAATTCGTCTTTTTTGTAAACTATGAACACTCAAATATATGAAATCCTTAAATGATTAGCGTTTCTTAACAATCAGGGATTTGTGAATTGGACAATGGGGATAATGAAGATGGAATTCCCAATTTTGCTCGATCACATTCCCATCTTTTTCATAACACACTTCGCCTACGCAAATTACTTGCTCTGATACCAATTGTTAGGGATGAGGATCAGGGATCTTAAGGAAAAACTAACACTAGAAGGGGGTGAATAGTGTTTTAAAGAACTTATAGAAATCTTAACCAACTAACAATTACTCAAAAAACTATATGAATCACAGAATGAATATCATAATAGAAACAATCACAGATGCAATTATAAACAAAAATAAAATGCAGAAAAGGAAAGAACACACTGGATTTTATACTAGTTCGGATTACTCTTACGTCCAGTCTCGCAAAATGTTGGATTGTGCGGAGTTTTATCAATTTCAATATCCAATTACAACACCTTTGATTTCACGGCTACAAGGTTAACACCAATTCAACAACCTTGATTTCACGACTACAAGGTTAACACCACTCCCTTTTCCTTGATTTACGAACTACGAGGAACACAGTTTATCCTTTTCAATTACAAATGCCCTAGAAATCTTAAGTAGCACTTCCAAAAGGAGAGTGTTTGATAGAGATTGAAAATAGAAGAAGAATGATATATTTTTTATTGAAATCGGTAGAGTGTAAGTGTAGAATCTTAGAAAATTAAGAAGAATAATGGTGGTATGTAAAGAAGGGAAGAAGGAGATGATAGACTATGAAAAAAAATCGAAAATAAGGCCTTTATATAGTGTTATAAGAGTCACAACCGTTTCTGAAACATTTTAAAATGAAAAGACACATCTTTTTAAATTTAAAAATTTGTGACAATTGATGTCGACATGTCAAAAGACATATGTCGACACTCACACACGCATATATATTTATATTTGAATTTTAAATCATTTTTTCAGGTATTTAAATCAATAGATATATTCTGGGAATTCCTAAAATAAAACTAGTTGTTTAAAATATAATTTATCAAGTATAAAAACATAATAAAATATTATTTAAACATATGACTCAAAAATTATATATATCTGATATAAAACTTTATAATATAATTACAAAACTATATAATCTAAAACTATATAATATATATATATATATATATATAAGCATAAGAAAATTAGAAAGTGTATATATTTGAAACCATAAATCCTTAAGAAAATTATTGTTGAGAAGAGTTTTAAATCAATTTTGAAAACAGTTTGAAGCCAATTTAAAAAGAAATTATTTGAAAACAGAATTCGAGTACTATTCGGAGTTTTACATAACAACTAGACTCTATTACTCTTGTAATTTTGATCACTTGATACTCACAAGTCTTGATTCTCCTTTGAAATTTTGAATCTCTGAAACTGTACAATCTTCAATATCTGTTACCTTAATGTAATTCCTGTATATATATATTCTGGATAAAGATCTAAGTATATATTTTATAATCAATAATGATAATGATTGCAACAAGGTTGTTGTTATCAAAATTCCATTCTCCAACAATTCTGTGATTAGATTCAGTTAAACTTCATAAGAAATAACAAGCTGTTGTTTCAAACGGGTTGAGTTGGGTTAATTACCGACTTGAAGTGGTCGATAAGGCAAGTCAATACAAATAGTGTCTACGGTAAATATACTACTGAAAATAGCGTAAGCGGGATTATATTTTTACCGTTATTCCGTTTATAATGTCATAGCCTATACAGTACCGTAAACTAGTAGCATTAGAGGGCATAACATACGTATGACACAAATCAAATTGTAGAGGGCTCGATCAAGCTGATATGACAAGGCACACGAGGAAATACCCAAGGTAGGATTCTACCAATCTCACGCCAAGACCGATGATAATGCATAGCTGCAACTGTCACCCACCTCGAACCACACTCTCATAACCAAAGAGCACGTGGTCCAATCACAAATTAATAGATATGATTTTGAAGCAGTGTGTCCGATAATAGGTGCAACCTTAATTAACCACGCTATGGCTCTTATTTTAGTCATTTCAATTATGTCTTGAAAGTCAAGGCTATCCATCATCGTTCTCTTACTTCATTCTAGTAGCGTTCTCCAAACTAACCTAATTCATTATGGATTCTCTGCCACAGTAGTTAAAGTGATTCCCAGTATTGGCAAAGAGTGTGATAATATATGATGTCGGTCTCTTTAAAAACTAAACATTGATCTCATATTGTGGTCATTTAAATTTAAAATCATATTCAAAAGATCATAAATCAAGTTAATAAAGATATTGACCTATATTTAAATAATTAATTTCAAATATTTCGATGTCATAAATCATATTTCAAATAAATTCATTATTTGATCAAGTTCAAAATTTCAGATTAAATATTTACAAAACAGTTCTTTAACAAAATTACATTTTGATTTCAAATCAATATCAAAATATCATTATTCAAAATCTTCATATTAACATTCGGACTTAACAGCTTGGATTAGAAATAGACTTTCTTTTAAAATAATAAATAAAATAGTTAAATCTAAAAATAATTACATTAGTATAAAATATCTTGATTTAAAAATAACTATTAAATATTTAATGATTAAAATTTAAATATAATAGTTGAATTTTTAAATAGTTATAAAATGTATAATAGTTAAATTAAAAATAAATAATTATAAAAAAATTAGTTATGTAAGATAGTCTAGAATATTTTAATATAAAATAATACTAGTTTAAAAATAATCTAGTTTTAAATAATGCTTCAATCCGAACCACACATCCGTCTTTCCGAGGTTTAATTTATTGTCAAATCAGATTTCATTACTTTAATTTAAATCAATTTCAACCTTAAATCATATGTTCTTATGCAGATTCATTTTAAAATAATGTTCAGGTTAGGTTTTGGTTTTATTTCTTAAGTCAATCCCTTACAATTCATTTTAAACCAGTATTCAATGTTAGATACTGAGACATTGATGGTGATGGTTTTGATGGCAACAACCTTGTTTCTACTTCGATTCAATTATTATTGTTATAAAATATATACTAACAATATATTATAGAATATATATTTATGTGTGCTGAAAATCTATGCAGGTATTTATTATTGAAGACTGTGCAGTTCAGAGAATCAAGATTTCAATGTAGAAGAGTTCAGGTTTCAAGTCTCATGCATATCAAGAAATCAAGAGTTCAAGAATTATAGAGTAAATATGTCTAGAAATTCTGTTAAAACTCTAGTTAGAACTTGTGTAATGGCCCGAATTTTCGTACTATTTGAGTTGACTAAATACACCACACATTCAACCCAAATTGCACAGAAATATGAATCATTATGGGTAAAGAAGAAAAAGATAGAAGAAGAACAGAAACAACAACACATAATCTCACATCACAGCGGAATAAAATATAATACTTCAACAATACTTGAAAACAAAAACTGTATATTATATATCATCAGAGTACAGCAATTATTTCTAGCAAACCTTGGAGCAGTTATAATTACCAGTTCCCAAATACATATATAATACACAGCGGAAAATAACACTAGATAACTAACGATGAAGCCTCCTACTCTAGGCTCCTCCAATGGTATTTGTAAATACCTAAACTACTTGACTGCCCATACAAATTTGGGCACCTAAGAGTTCAGGGTAAAACAAAACAAACTCTGGATCACTCATGGGACTGGTGTGAGTAAACTCCAATCATTTGATTTAATTTTTAAAAATCATTTTGAAAGAAAAGATAACCGTATGACCGATCCACACATAAACATGAATGGTTTTTACCTTACGGTAACCCAAAATATTCTTATATCAAAACCCTTATGATATTATAATAGTGTCTAAATCAAATAAATAACAATCTAGCAGAACGCTTGCATCTCATGCTCCGTATATAATATAAATTCAAAAACCGCAGAGCGCTTATTGGGGAATGGATTTCCAACTACGATAAGGTATGGGACCACCTTCTGATAGTGTATCTCTAGAGAGGAATACACTGAGTTCAATATCAACATCTTGCAACCTGGCCACACATGATTGGTCACTCATTTAACTTGAGTGTACCAAGCATATTATCACCCACAGTTGTGATCAGCAACCGTAATCCGAAAGTATATAGAAGCGAAAGAATAAGAAGCAAATGAATTGTCTCTAGATTAGGTTATAATGCCCCTAATGGGAATGACCCACTTGGTCATCCTACCTACACGATTTATGTCATTTCCCGGTTGATGAGGCTTGAGGTCACGATTATCTTTTAGAACATCTGACCACCATTCACTTTGAATGTCACATCATTAGATCCGTCAAAATCACTAACTGGTATCCTCAAAAATACATTGGGTGTTAAGCAAGAGAAGATTGCTTCTCCGCCATCAAAACTTGGTATGTTTGAAGAAATCCCTGTACGTGATCATCTAGAAATGCTCTGTCAAACATTCGTCCACACAAGTTGTCCTGGGTCTGGACAAACCGAAGGCACCATCACATCAATCCATCTTAGGCAATTTCTACCTACAATTAATAGAATTGCCCTTGCATTTTACTCCGTCTTCAATTTATCTTCAGCATAATTCGAATCATAATGTTTATGCCAATACAGAGGGGTTTTCGAATAATAAATCCAAATGGTCCCTCCATATTGGCAACGATGGTCAATACTTCGATAGTCAGTTATTTAACTTTCGAAGAAACAAACATTCATCCAAATATCCTATTTCCAAAAGGAAATACTATTAATTTGCATCCAACAGTCACCGAGCCCTTTTTAAATTAATATTTCATTATAAGTTCATTCTCTTTTCAAATTTCCTATATAACTTGTAAATTGATTTCTAGTTATCAAATTCTTAAATTTTTCTATCTCCTTAAATTTTCAGAAAATTTCGCTAGCGTCTTCTTTGTACGGCTCAATTGATACAACTACAAATCTCCTCTCTAGGCCCTTTCCATTCAAAAAGAAAATCAAAAAGCCAAGTGGCTTACCCAATAGGCTCATAAAACCTTATATTCAATTTAAATACGTACCTTCTTGTCGGGCATCAAATTTATATTCTTTCCATTACTTCATTATGTACCTGTTTAACATATTCAATAATTCCCATTTTTCATTCACTCAAGTCAATTCAACATTTACATTTCCTCAATCCAACTCGCTAATTTATAATCTAATTAGCTCATTAACTCATTTCTCTTTTAATTGGAATCAATCTTGTTTGAACACATTATTATTGATTTATAAACAAGTCATCCATTTCTAACTCGAGTTTTGTATTCAACTTCAAATTTTTACTTACAAATTCACTTTACTTAACCATAGTTAAGTTCGATCCAAAAACCTATCAACTAATTTCTTTTCAAATTAATTAACTTCATTAAATAATTAAAAATCTGGTTTTAATTCATTTACTTCACTTGAGTTCATATTTATTTTATAACTCAAGTCTAATTTTTTCTAACGGAAATCCGAATTTTATTAATTCAAAATCCTTTTATTTATTTAAATAAACAGTTATGCTTTATAAACGATTATAATGCTATTTTTCTAGAAATTTAAATTTGACATAACTCAAAATATGTAAGATGAAATCTAGATTTTTCTCTACTATTAGAATACTATCATTCAATAGGTCCTGGCAATTCTTATTTCAAAGAATTCCGACATATATTGAGTTATATATACGCAATTGAAGTTCAAAACGCCAAATTACGAACTATCGCACCGTGGTGAGCTCGTTTCAATTAAATTTAAATATAAACGTCTAAACTTCATTTATTAAATAAATTTCAATCTCATTCCTCGATATTTTAATATAAATTAAACTAGTTTCCCAAATCTAACTTAAACATTTTGAATTTCAAAAATCGTTGATTACTTCATTCAAAATTCATAACTTGATTATAAATTATTCACAACTCAATTTCTATATTAAATTCCAATTTCCATGGACATAAAACATCCTTTGCCATTACAAGTTAGTATCATCTCTTGATAATAGTAAAGTCGTTCAAGTTGGGGTATTTCAATTACCTCTCAAACCTTGATCGACAACGTTCTTATCTTTGAGATAGATAAAAGTTTATAATCCAAAACTCGATTAAAATTTCACCTTCTATTCAATTTAAAATATGGTATTATAAGCCATGCTTACTTTGGAAAATTCTATTTCCAAATTATCTGATGAAAATTACTTTGTCACATTTATAAATGTTGTTTGTAAATTAACTCCCTTATTAAAACAAACTTTCATTTTAATAATCTATTTGAAATTCAATTCTCATTTTGGAATATTTTGTCCCTTCTAAATCTCAAAGTTTATTTTCATTTTTCATTTGAAAATATTTTATTGCTATAAAATTATATTTAAGCATAAAATCTATTTTCATATTTTTAAATACTGGAGATATCAACTTCTTAAAATGTTAAATTTTAAATTTAAGCTTCTACTAAATAAAATTCAAATGTCTTTCCTAAGAATAATTTACTTTTATAAATTCGACATAGTCGAATTCTAATCATAAATCTGAATGGATTTATTTCAATTTATATTCTGAACATGGGAATGAATTTCATTGTTTCCTGTTGAAACGATTCCCAATTATAAATCCCTTTTTAATTTCATATTTGAATTCACATTTCCCAAATTATCCATGATAATTTATTTCACTTCATTTATAGACACCGTTTATAAATTAACAACTTGTCTATTATTAAAAACAAGTTTATTTCTCCTAACCCATTCGGAATTCAATTCCTATTTCAAGGAAAATAAATTTTCCTTTTAAAATTTCAAATTACTTTAATGATATTTTTAAATATTAATATTTAGGGCTAGCGACATTCAACATCCAAATCACACAATTATCAATCACCGATTTTCTAACACATCACATACTATAATATATATGAAAACAAACTATAATAAATTTTTAGGATTGGATCATTCCAACTAGTTTTCCCTACATCCACAGATGTTAGACAAAATAAATAATACCAATCCTACTTTAAGGCAGGATATCGTGGTATAAAAGGTCATCCACTCTATATATCTGTAGGGCGATAGGGTCATCCACTAATGGTATTGTAGGAATATCCAAATACCAAACCTAAATATAACTAATATATATAATAATAACCACAATTCATCAACAATTCACCAATGAATCCAAAACAACCAACAATTATTTTTAACGATTCAATATAATTCTAAATAATAAATTCTAAGTGAAATTTACTCACATTGATTTTTAATTGTTGAAATAGCAAGTCAACTTCGACCTGCTTCAACCAAATTTCATTTCGAAGATAACGTTGTTGCAAATCCAACACAACAGATCGCATCGGATTATAACCTAGATTGGATGAGATATCATGTTTCTAAATTTAAACATCACATTATATAATTAAAAAGGGTTGTTAGCAAATTTAATTAAAATTTTAATTTACCTAAAACCGTTAAACTCTTGCTGCAAATTTTGATTGATCGCCGAACAACCTTGATTGTTCGCTCCCACCTCCAGTAGGCAACTGTCGGCTACCACACTGCCATTTCTGACCTCACCTACACCGAACGTTCCATCAGCAATTACTATACAACCGAGATTAATTCCCCATAAACTATATACCTAGCTTGCCACTAACTGTCATGATCTCCAATCAATGCGTTGCTGGCTTTCAACTCGCAACTTTCCAAGTCATCGCGACTACCATCCCCACCTCCATTCCAACCACCAAATAACCCCACCAAAACCATTTGAAATAATCAACCAATCACCCTATTCATATCCCAGACTCTAGCATAGTCCACCCTCCCAGGTACGATAGAAATTTGCACCAGAACTCAATCACGAAATCAATACCACTTTTTTCTATAATGTAGATGTTGCTTTCCTTCTTATTACCTAATTTGAACTTCGATTTTTGATCGACGACCTCCATCAGAACACTCAGCTTCATCTACTAGCCCTAAACTCTCCAATCTCGAATAACGTTCACACAGTCGCGACCTCCGCCTTGCTTACGAACTCAGTACAGGTCGTGACAAATCTTCTGCCTCGAATTCGATGTTCAAGCTCGATAAAACTATCAAACGATTCCCCCTCCAGACCGTGTTCGCACCCATATCAAATGTCAAAATCCCCTTTGCCATCGCCTAATTTGCTATTTCCCATTCCCCCCTTTTTTCTCGATTTAATTTTGATTTGGAAAACTTGTGTTCGCTGGAAAAAGAAAGAGGACAAGTACGGTTTTTAATTCATTTCAAATGGAAGGCTGGCTTACTGAAGTGAAAAAGGAATGGCTTTGATTTTATTTGAACGGTTTGAGGAGTGGCATCGTTCTAAAGGTTCAATGAAAAAGGAATAACAAAGGGAAGGAAAGAAATGAATTTTCGAAGATATGAGAAACAAGTCGGATTTTATCTTGTTCCTGAAGAAATCGAACAAAAAGGAAACAGTGAGGAAATGAGGAAGCACCAACTCGTTATATTGACTTAAGTATAACTTCCTAAAGAAGAATTATTGAAGTGTTTTCAACAAGCTAAGGAAATTCATTTTATTTTATTTTATTTTCGTGAAACTTACGTCTAAAGTTTCACATTAAAACTACCACAGACGAGCTCCGATCGCGATGAAAATTGTAATCTTAAAATAATTTAATATTTCAGACATGATGGAACTAATTTCGTCAAATTCAAAAACATTTGTAAAACATCTTTTTTAATTCTCAATGTGAATCAATACGCATTTAAATTGCGCACGACCACATATAAACTCCGACTAACACAAAACTGGAAATCTAGGCATAATTAACTGTTACAAATCTTATAAAATTAGTTCCGTTAAAATCCAAGGTCATTTGAAAATTGTCTATTCTTAAGATCCATATTAAATAGATATAATTTGAATTCAAGACAATCAATTCTTCGATAATAAATTATTATTATCATTTATATGCTCGAATAAAATTTATATTAATCGATAGAATTGTTTCAATTCAGTTTTAACTTCGAATTCAATTAATCTCGTTTTTGTATTATGATGATTCGATATACTCAAAAATTAAATCATATTTGATTATTAAATCGATAAACACGATATAAATATGCATTTGTTTTATCAACTCAACACCTAAAACAATATTAAATGTTCAAATTAAAGCGACAAAAAAATCCGGGCCGTTACAACTTGATTCTGATTTCAAATTTCAAATTAAATCTGATTTAAAATTTAAATTTAATTTTGATTTCAAATTCTTTTCAAATGATTTCAAATTCATTAATTACTTGTTTTTAAATCTAGCTTTCAAATGATTTCAAAATTGCTTCCTTACTTATAAATATATACTTTATATACTTCTTTACTTTTAGAGATATTTTAACTCTTGAAATTCAAACTTATGTTTAATAAACTTTTAACTTAATATTTGCTTATTAGTTTTATAATTACTTATATTTTATCAAATTTCTTGTTTATATTAAAGTTTAATATATTTGCAGTTTTATATTTAATCTTTTATATCATTTTATATTTAATTTCTTAAGTACTTTTATTATATCTTTATACAAATTTTGAAAATATATGTTACTTTGAAAAGAATGTTTTAATATAAAGGAATCTAGTTTGTTTTAACTCTGGATTCACCATAATTTATTTAAATATTATTTATTTTGTTTAAAAATTCATTTTTTTGAATTTACACTAGCATATGTCGACATAAGCATTTCCATATGCCGACATACTAGCCGTTAAGTGATCTTATAAATTTTGAAAAAAAGGTGTTTTTGAATTCAAACCTTTTCAGAAACATTATGACTAATGGACACCTATAAATACCTACTAGAATTCGAAATTTTTAACATCTTTTCTTCTCCTTCTTCCTCTCTTAACATTCCACCATTAGAATACTTTATTTCTTAACTATCTGCACTTATAGATTTCAATAGAAATCATATCATTGGTCTTCTCTTTTAATTCTAAATCTAAATCTCTTAAATTCAAGTGCTACTCAAGAGTTATAGGTTGTTTGTAATCAAAGATCTCAAGATCAAGTCCTATCCAGTCAATGCTACAAAAAACTGATAAGAGAAGGGTGTGATCCTGTCCTTGTGATAACCCGGAAATCTGGGCCAATTTAAAAAATTTATTTTGGCGATTTTAGTGAATTTTGATTATTTAAAATGAATTATTTTAAATATTAACGACGAGAAATTTATTTTGAATCGAAATAGAATGTATATATTTATATAGATCGTTGTTAGAGTATAAATATTTATTTATAATTATAAAAAGAATTGAAAATGGCGCGGTAGTTCGATAATTCGATTTCAAAATTCAAATGAATGTACCGGGTGCAAACTAAATCGGATTTTAACGAAACCAAAAATGTTAGAATCTAATTGAGAATATCTTTCCAATGAATCCGAAAATCAAAATTTCGTAGCGGGGATCAAAAGTTATGTCCAGTTGAAAATTCAGAATAGTCACTATGGAATTTTAGCCCTTAAAAATGAGAATTTTGCAAACGACCTCGGTTTTCGACGAAACCACTTTTGTTGGATCCGGGATGTAGAATTATTGCTAGATTCCAAAATTCATAATTTTTCGAATCAATATGTGAGCGTGGCAAAGGAAAACGCGTTTAACCAGTTCTAGTTGAATTTGGATCGACCAGAAAATGACCATTTTTCAAACGATCTCGGAATTTGATGAAATTAGTTTTCTTAGAACCGTATCGTCAATACGAAGCTAGAAAATATTTTTCGGGAATTTTAAAGTCAGTATGTGGCCCCTGTAAATTAAAATGTACGTTTAAATTCAATATATATTGATTTATATTTTAATTTAAAGAAAAACTGTTCGAAATTATCGAATTGGCTTACGAAACATATCTCATTGTGTCTGGAATGGGGTTATTTAGCTAGGGGCAATAGTCGTTGGGTTTGATTTGGGGTTCGTATCGGTAATCATGTATTTTTGAAAATAATAGAATTAAATATTATTAAAAATTTAATATAAATAACCATTTCCCCCAACTAAACCCTAGAAGCCGTCATTCACTGTTGAACGGCTGTAAGTTCTCAAAAACAAATCCCCTACAATCTTCAAATCCGAAACGAATTATGCTTAGGTTCCAAAGCGATTTCGATAGAGGTCTTCCCCCTCTTCAAATCCGTGCTAGTATCGGAAGTTATCTTTCAGCGAGCAGTGAGAATTTCCAGCTCAAACAGCTTCCGTTCAGAGCGGATTTCAGGGTGAAGCAGACCACCGCAGGCGACGTGATTGACAGGGAAGGAGGCTCTTGCGTAGGCGGTCGGAGTGGGGGGGGTGCTTGGATGTGGTTCCGGTCTGGAGACGGAGTAGCACCGACAATTTGTTCAATGCGATGGTTGGGTTCGACAATTTGAAGCAGTTAAACGAAGGGGATGAAGTTAATTAAAGGTTAAGGAGTTAATTAATAATTAAATTTATTAATATAAATTGTGTATAAAGCTTGTAAAATAAATATCTAGGTCATACGATGTCGGAATTCGGAAATTTCAGTTGCGTTGGAATTAAGGGGATAAGAGCTTCGCAATAGAACTGACCAGAATAAGAAAAGGAGCAAATTAGAATTTCAGGAAAAATCAAAACCAACTGAACGGAAATTCAGATAAAAACTGACGGAGTGGAAACCCCAAAGTGAGAATTCTCTCACTATAAATTTTTCTGTACAGTTATTTATTTTATAACTGCATATATGAACTGCTCCCCGTCGTCCACAGACTATGGACGACTTGTTTGATTGTATTCTGTGTGAAAATTGATTGTGATGTGAAATGAAATAAATTGATCGTGATGTGAAATGAAATATATATATATATATATATATATATATGAAAAGTGAAAATGTTATATACATGAAAGGTGGAAATAATATAGATATATATGAAATGAAAACGATATATATGAAATGAAAACGATATATATATGAAATGTCAAAACGATATATATATGAAATGAAAACGATATATATATGAAATGTGAAAACGATGTATATATGAAATGAAAACGATATATACATATATATATGAAATGTGAAAATGATTTGATTGTTAAAAAAAATATAATTTTTAACATATATATACCCTGTATAAAATTGTCGTGTATATGGAATATTCAATTTTGATTAGAAATTGAATATGAAGTTGAAATCATTTTGAAAACGAATTTAAAATGATTTATAAAATACGTTTTAAAAAGGAAATTGACGAAATGTATATTATGTATATTATATATATAATATAATGGCCTGAATAGAACGCCCCGCGCTGTGGCAGTTCGCGAATTTCGACCATTGACTTCGAATGGACATTACGGGAGATCCAACCGTCGGATTCTCCTGAAACCAGAACAGTTGGGTTCGTATCGAAAAGAGCTTTCCAGCGAATATGAGAAATTAGAAATCTAATGGTTGGATTTGGAATTATGTCCAAATCAAATTTGGAAAAGATAGCTGTAAGTGCAGTTCGATGGCCGTTGATGGAAATCGACTGTATGGGCCTTGATAAAATTATTAAAAATATCAATAATTTGTGTAAAATCATTATAAATGATTTGGAAAGAACTGAGATGAAAAATTCCACATTTGAAAAGATAAAAATAGATTTTTATCGAAATGAACTAGTTATTAACTAGAATAATAATTTATTTATTTTTAAAATAAATAAATTGGATTTGAAATGGTTTTAAAAGTAACTAGAATTTCCAATATATGAATTGGAATGGATTTGAATCGAAACTATCTTCGGAATATTTCGATGTTGGATTTCGTGATTATACAGATATGGTTGTGGAAATTTGAAAGATATATTAATATCGTTATTTCCAATACGATATTTTTTGGTTTCAGAATTTGATGTTGAATATAAGCCGATACTATTTTCTATTCAGAGCCTTGTGTTTAATATCAAATGTGATTTGGGTTTGTCGTGAATGGTGTCTTCATTAACACTATTCTTAAGCTCAGTGGAGAAAAAGATTAAATCTTTTTATTTAGATTTAATGAAGTGTACCAATTAAATAATATTTAATTGGAACTGAATTAGTATTGATTCTTGGATTTATCGTGAACGGTGTTTTAAATATAACCCGATAATTAATGGAATGTGATTTTGGGTTTATTGTGAATCGTGTTTTTATATGACACTGATTCTTTAACCCAGTTAAAGATTAAAACTAAGTGGAGTTTTAATGAATCTTTAATTAGATTGAAAAGATCGAGAAGGGAGTATCACCAGTTTTGCTCCGGGCGATAGTTGAATCTTTAATTAGATTTGAACGTGAAATGGTAATTGAATTTACCGATAACACCGTGGTGTTAGATATGAAGTATTACCAGTTTTACTTCATGGGATGAATAGGTTGGGATTGGGAAATAAAATAAATGATTACTTCGGTGTGGTTCGCTAATCCCGACTAGTTTGAATTGATATTCAAAGAAGATTAAAGAATAAATTTAAAGAATTTATCTTTGATAAAATTAATGGGAACCTTTCCCAAAGTATAATAATATTTGAATAAAAGAATATTCTGAGTTGGAATGAGGTGTATGTTGTGTTTGTGTAACACTTGTTTATTATATACGCGAGTTATTCAGAAAGACCGGGTTTATCCCATTCCGTGTCGTTACAGCTGGTATCAGAGCTTTGGTTAAACTCGAATCTTTGGGGTACAACTCATTAGAACAGAATAGAAGGACTTATCAGAGGTAGGATTAGTAATGTCCTATTAAAGAAAACTCATTAGAGATAGAATCAGTAGCATTCTAGAATGAGTAACTCGTTAGAGATGGGGTTAGTAATGCCCTAGAATGAGTTGAGCGTTATATGTTTATAAATAACGTATTTGTGATTATATATATAATCTGGTTTTAAAAATATGATTTTTGAGCATATATAAAGTTATATATTTGAAAAGATAATCAATTAATTAATTGTTGGTTGTGTTATTTGATTATTAGTTAACTAATAAAATCAACATTTGAATGGAAAGTAAATTTAGCCAAATTGTATCAAATATTGGGCTGAATTGAAATTTATTTGAAAATGCATGCCTATACATGTATATACATTGAACAGGTCATAGCAAGGAGGCTAGAGAAGAGGAATAAAATTGTTTGCCCGACAAATAGGTACATGTTTATTGTATTTCTTGAGTTTTGGGTGATTTTACGAGCCGATTGGTTAGCCGCTTGGCTTTTTCTTTTGCTTTTGGATTGAAGAAGGCCATGGGAGGCTATATGAAATATCCCGAAGTCCCCGGTGCAGGGGAGGTTATGGCGAAATTTTTCGAAAATTTAGGGTATTAGCCAAATTTTTGAAAAATTTGAAAAGTTCTAAGAAACTGAAAATTTGAAGAACTTAAGCCGTAAAGAAAATAATGATAGTTGAGTTGATTTGTTAAACAACTTTAGGCTTCTTTCCTTTTCGGGGACGAAAAATTTTAAGTAGGGGAGATTGTAATAACCAGGAAATCTGGGCCAATTTAAAATTTTTATTTTGGCGATTTTAGTGAATTTTGATTATTTAAAATGAATTATTTTAAATATTAACGACGAGAAATTTATTTTGAATAGAAATAGAATGTATATATTTATATAGATCGTTGTTAGAGTATAAATATTTATTTATAATTATAAAAAGAACTGAAAATGGCGCGGTAGTTCGATAATTCGATTTCAAAATTCAAATGAATGTACCGGGTGCAAACTAACCCGGATTTTAACGAAACCAAAAATGTTAGAATCTAAATGAGAATATTTTTCCAATGAATCCGAAAATCAAAATTTCATAGCGGGAATCAAAAGTTATGTCCAGTTGAAAATTCAGAACAGTCGCTATGGAATTTTGGCCCTTAAAAATGAGAATTTTGCAAACGACCTCGGTTTTCGACGAAACCACTTTTATTGGATCCGGGATGTAGAATTATTGCTAGATTCCAAAATTCATAATTTTTCGAATCAATATGTGAGTGTGGCAAAGGAAAACGCGTTTGACCAGTTTTAGTTGAATTTGGATCGACCAGAAAATGGCCATTTTTCAAACGATCTCGGAATTTGATGAAATTAGTTTTGTTAGAACCGTATCGTCAATACGAAGCTAGAAAATATTTTTCAGGAATTTTTTGAGTCAGTATGTGGCCCCGGTAAATTTAAATGTACTTTTAAATTCAATATATATTGATTTATATTTTAATTTATAGAAAAACTGTTCGAAATTATCGAATTGGCTTACGAAACATATCTTATTGTGTCTGGAATGGGGGTATTTAGCTAGGGGCAACAGTCGTTGGGTTTGATTTGGGGTTCGTATCGGTAATCATGTATTTTTGAAAATAATAGAATTAAATATTATTAAAATTTTAATATAAATAACCATTTTCCCCAACTAAACCCTAGAAGCCGTCATTCACTGTCGAACGGCTATAAGTGCTCAAAAACAAATCCCCTACAATCTTCAAATCCGAAACGAATTATGCTTAGGTTCCAAAGCGATTTCGATAGAGGTCTTCCCCCTCTCCAAATCCGTGCTAGTATCGGAAGTTATCATTCAGCGAGCAGTGAGAATTTCCAGCTCAAATAGCTTCCGTTCAGTGCGGATTTCAGGGTGAAGCAGACCACCGCAGGCGACGTGATGGACAGGGGAGGAGGCTCTTGCGTAGGCGGTCGAAGGGGGTTGCTTGGATGTGGTTTCGGTCTGGAGATGGAGTAGCACCGACGATTTGTTCAATGCGATGGTTGGGTTCGACAATTTGAAGCAGTTAAACGCAGGGGATGAAGTTAAGTAAAGGTTAAGGAGTTAATTAATAATTAAATTTATTAATATAAATTGTGTATAAAGCTTGTAAAATAAATATCTAGGTCATACGATGTCGGAATTCAGAAATTTCAGTTGCGTTGGAATTAGGGGGATAAGAGCTTCGCAATAGAACTGACCAAAATAAAAAAGGAGCAAATCGGAATTTCAGGAAAAATCAAAACCAACTGAACGGAAATTCAGATAAAAACTAACGGAGTGGAAACCCCAAAGTGAGAATTCTCTCACTATAAATTTTTCTGTATAGTTATTTATTTTATAACTGCATATATAAACTGCTCCCCGTCGTCCACAGACCATGGACGACTTGTTTGATTGTATTCTGTGTGAAAATTGATCGTGATGTGAAATGAAATAAATTGATCGTGATGTGAAATGAAATAAATTGATCGTGATGTGAAATGAAATATATATATATATATATGAAAAGTGAAAATATTATATACATGAAAGGTGGAAATAATATAGATATATATGAAATGAAAACGATATATATGAAATGAAAACGATATATATATGAAATGTCAAAACGATATATATATGAAATGAAAACAATATATATATGAAATGTGAAAACAATGTATATATGAAATGAAAACGATATATATATATATGAAATGTGAAAATGATTTGATTGTTTAAAAAAATATAATTTTTAACATATATATACCATGTATAAAATTGTCGTGTATGTGGAATATTCAATTTTGATTAGAAATTGAATATGAAGTTGAAATCATTTTGAAAACGAATTTACAGCGATTTATAGAATACGTTTTAGAAAGGAAATCGACGAAATGTATATTATATATATTATATATATAATATAATGGCCTGAATAGAACGCGCCGCGCTGCGGCAGTTCGCGAATTTCGACCATTGACTTCGAATGAACATTACGAGAGATCCAACCGTCGGATTCTCCTGAAACTAGAACAGTTGCGTTCGTATCGAAAAGAGCTTTCCAGCGAATATGAGAAATTAGAAATCTAACGGTTGGATTTGGAATTATGTCCAAATCAAATTTGGAAAAGGTCGTTGTAAGTGCAGTTCGATGGCCGTTGATGGAAATCGACTGTACGGGCCTTGATAAAATTATTAAAAATATCAAAAATTTATTTAAAATCATTATAAATGATTTGGAAAGAACTAAGATGAAAAATTCCACATTTGAAAAGATAAAAATAGATTTTTATCGAAATGAACTACCTATTAACTAGAATAATAATTTATTTATTTTTAAAATAAATAAATTGGATTTGAAATGGTTTTAAAAGTAACTAGAATTTCCAATATATGAATTGGAATGGATTTGAATCGAAATTATCTTCGGAATATTTCGATGTTGGATTTCGTGATTATACAGATATGGTTGTGGAAATTTGAAAGATATATTAATATCGTTATTTCCAATACGATATTTGTTGGTTTCAGAATTTGATGTTGAATATAAGCCGATACTATTTTCTATTCAGAGCCTTGTGTTTAATATCAAATGTGATTTGTGTTTGTCGTGAATGGTGTCTTCATTAACACTGTTCTTAAGCCCAGTGGAAAAAAAGATTAAATCTTTTTATTTAGATTTAATGAAGTGTACCAATTAAATAATATTTAATTGGAATTGAATTGGTATTGATTCTTGGGTTTATCGTGAATGGTGTTTTAAATATAACCCGATAATTAATGGAATGTGATTTTGGGTTTATAGTGAATCGTGTTTTTAAATGACACTGATTCTTTAACCCGGTTAAAGATTAAAACTAAGTGGAGTTTTAATGAATCTTTAATTAGATTGAAAAGATCGAGAAGGGAGTATCACCAGTTTGGCTCCAGGCGATAGTTGAATCTTTAATTAGATTTGAACGTGAAATGGTAATTGAATTTATCGATAACACCGTGGTGTTAGATATGAAGTATTACCAGTTTTACTTCATGGGATGAATATGTTGGGATTGGAAAATAAAATAAATGATTACTTCGGTGTGGTTCGCTAATCCCGACTAGTTTGAATTGATATTCAAAGAAGATTAAAGAATAAATTTAAAGAATTTAACTTTGATAAAATTAATGGGAACCTTTCCCAAAGTATAAGAATATTTGAATAAAAGAATATTCTGAGTTGGAATGAGGTGTATGTTGTGTTTGTGTAACACTTGTTTATTATATACGCGAGTTATTCAGAAAGACCGGGTTTATCCCATTCCGTGTCGTTACAGCTGGTATCAGAGCTTTGGCTAAACTCAAATCTTTGGGGTACAACTCATTAGAACAGAATAGAAGGACTCATCAGAGGTAGGATTAGTAATGTCCTATTAAAGAAAACTCATTAGAGATAGAATCAGTAGCATTCTAGAATGAGTAACTCGTTAGAGACGGGGTTAGTAATGCCCTAGAATGAGTTGTGTGTTATATGTTTATAAATAACGTATTTGTGATTTTATATATAAACTGGTTTTAAAAATATGATTTTTGAGCATATATAAAGTTATATATTTGAAAAGATAATCAATTAATTAATTGTTGGTTGTGTTATTTGATTATTAGTTAACTAATAAAATCAACATTTGAATGGAAAGTAAATTTAGCCAAATTGAATCAAATATTAGGCTGAGTTGAAATTTATTTGAAAATGCATGCATATACATGTATATACATTGAACAGGTTATAGCAAGGAGGCTAGAGAAGAGGAATAAAATTGTTTGCCCGACAAATAGGTACATATTTATTGTATTTCTTGAGGTTTGGGTGATTTTACGAGCCGATTGGCTAGCCGCTTGGCTTTTTCTTTTTCTTTTGGATTGAAGAAGGCCATGGGAGGCTATATGAAATATCCCGAAGTCCCCGGTGCAGGGGAGTTTATGGCGAAATTTTTCGAAAATTTTGGGTGTTAGCCAAATTTTTGAAAAATTTGAAAAGTCCTTAGAAACTGAAAAGTTGAAGAACTTAAGCCGTAAAGAAAATAATGATAGTTGAGTTGATTTGTTAAACAACTTTCGGATTCGTTCCTTCTCGGGGACGAAAAGTTTTAAGTAGGGGAGATTGTAATAACCCGGAAATCTGGGCCAATTTAAAAATTTTATTTTGTCGATTTTAGTGAATTTTGATTATTTAAAATGAATTATTTTAAATATTAACGACGAGAAATTTATTTTGAATAGAAATAGAATGTATATATTTATATAGATCGTTGTTAGAGTATAAATATTTATTTATTATTACAAAAAGAATTGAAAATGGCACGGTAATTCGATAATTCGATTTCAAAATTCAAATGAATGTACCGGGTGCAAACTAAAACGGATTTTAACGAAACCAAAAATGTTAGAATCTAATTGAGAATATCTTTCCAATGAATCCGAAAATCAAAATTTCATAGCGGGAATCAAAAGTTATGTCCAGTTGAAAATTCAGAATAGTCGCTATGGAATTTTGGCCCTTAAAAATGAAAATTTTGCAAATGACCTCGGTTTTCGACGAAACCACTTTTGTTGGATCCGGGATGTAGATTTATTGCTAGATTCCAAAATTCATAATTTTTCGAATCAATATGTGAGTGTGGCAAAGGAAAACGCGTTTGACCAGTTTTAGTTGAATTTGGATCGACCAGAAAATGGCCATTTTTCAAACGATCTCGGAATTTGATGAAATTAGTTTTGTTAGAACCGTATCGTCAATAAGAAGCAAGAAAATGTTTTTCGGTAATTTTTAGAGTCAGTATGTGGCCCCGGTAAATTAAAATGTACGTTTAAATTCAATATATATTGATTTATATTTTAATTTAAAGAAAAACTGTTCGAAATTATCGAATTGGCTTACGAAACATATCTCATTGTGTCTAGAATGGGGGTATTTAGCTAGGGGCAACAGTCGTTGGGTTTGATTTGGGGTTCGTATCGGTAATCATGTATTTTTGAAAATAATAGAATAAAATATTATTAAAAATGTAATATAAATAACCATTTCCCCCAACTAAACCCTAGAAGCCATCATTCACTGTCGAACGGCTGTAAGTGCTCAAAAACAAATCCCCTACAATCTTCAAATCCGAAACGAATTATGCTTAGGTTCCAAAGCGATTTTGATAGAGGTCTTCCCTCTCTTCAAATCCGTGCTAGTATCAGAAGTTATCTTTCAGCGAGCAATGAGAATTTCCAGCTCAAATAGCTTCCGTTCAGCGCGGATTTTAGGGTGAAGCAGACCACCGCATGCGACGTGATTGACAGGGGAGGAGGCTCTTACGTAGGCGGTCGGAGGGGGTGCTTGGATGTGGTTCTGGTCTGGAGATGGAGTAGCACCGACGATTTGTTCAATGCGATGGTTGGGTTCGACAATTTGAAGCAGTTAAACGAAGAGGATAAAGTTTTTTAAAGGTTAAGGAGTTAATTAATAATTAAATTTATTAATATAAATTATGTATAAATCTTGTAAAATAAATCTCTAGGTCATACGATGTCGGAATTCGGAAATTTCAGTTGCGTTGGAATCAGGAAGATAAGAGCTTCGCAATAGAACTGACTAGAATCAAAAAGGAGCAAATCAGAATTTCAGGAAAAATCAAAACCAACTGAACGGTAATTCAGATAAAAACTGACGGAGTGGAAACCCCAAAGTGAGAATTCTCTCACTATAAATTTTTCTGTACAGTTATTTATTTTATATCTGCATATATGAACTGCTCCCCGTCGTCCACAGACCATGGACGACTTGTTTGATTGTATTCTTTGTGAAAATTGATTGTGATGTGAAATGAAATAAATTGATCGTGATGTGAAATGAAATAAATTGATCGTGATGTGAAATGAAATATATATATATACATGAAAAGTGAAAATAATATATATATGAAAGGTGGAAATAATATAGATATATATGAAATGAAAACGATATATATATGAAATGTCAAAACGATATATATATGAAATGAAAACAATATATATATGAAATGTGAAAACAATGTATATATGAAATGAAAACGATATATATATATATGAAATGTGAAAATGATTTGATTGTTAAAAAAATATATAATTTTTAACATATATATACCCTATATAAAATTGTTGTGTATATGGAATATTCAATTTTGATTAGAAATTGAATATGAAGTTGAAATCATTTTGAAAACGAATTTAAAACGATTTATAAAATACGTTTTAAAAAGGAAATCGATGAAATATTATATATATATATATATATATATATTATATATATATATATATAATATAATGGCCTGAATAGAACGCGTTGTGGTAGTTCGCGAATTACGACCATTGACTCCGAATGGACATTACGGGAAATCCAACCGTCGGATTCTCCTGAAACCGGAACCTTTGGATTCGTATCGAAAAGGGCTTTCCAGCGAATATGGAAAATTAGAAATCTAACGGTTGGATTTGGAATTATGTCCAAATCAAATTTAGAAAAGGTCGCTGTAAGTGCAGTTCGATGGCTGTTGATGGAAATCGACTGTAAGGTCCTTGATAAAATTATTAAAAATATCAATAATTTGTGTAAAATCATTATAAATGATTTGGAAAGAACTGAGATGAAAAATTCCACATTTGAAAAGATAAAAATAGATTTTTATCGAAATGAACTAGTTATTAACTAGAATAATAATTTATTTATTTTTAAAATAAATAAATTGGATTTGAAATGGTTTTAAAAGTAACTAGAATTTCCAATATATGAATTGGAATGGATTTCGGAATATTTCGATGTTTGATTTCGTGATTATACAGATATGGTTGTGGAAATTTGAAAGATAAATTAATATCGTTATTTCCAATACGATATTTGTTGGTTTCAGAATTTGATGTTGAATATAAGCCGATACTATTTTCTATTCAGAGCCTTGTGTTTAATATCAAAATGGATTTGGGGTTTGTCGTGAACTGTGTTTAAAAGACATTAGTTCTTTAACCCGCGTTAAAGCAGGATTAATTTCCAGAAAGTTGAACAATCAATAAGAAATGATTTTAGAGATAGAAACCAATCGGAGTTTGAATAAATCTTTTAATTAGGTTGTGAATGAATATATGGTAATAAATAAATTACCAAAACGAGATTGAATCAAATGTACTTGGTTGTTGATATGGATTGGGCTAATTGATTGTTGATATTGATTCTTATTGATTGATTGACTATGTGAATGGTGCTCGACCAGTTTATGAGCAGAATATGCTTTTACATTTAGCATTGGGTTGGGTTGAAAATATCTGTGTGCTAACGCCTTGTGAAACATTTCACGATTTGACGATAAGGCGTTTAGCGAGTTGTGTTCATTTCAAATTTAATGAATGATTTGGAAATAATATTTTTCTTAAGTGAAAAGAAATATATTCCCGATTTTGGACAGGGAATGTTTTATAAAAATGTTTTATAAAACAGAAAGGATTTCGAGGCCTAAAACCCGATGATTTCTAAAATGATTTAGAAATGTATTATGTTTTACATTGTGGTTCATCGCGTATTCGATTAGTTGCTATTGATAACATATCTGTTTGGTGGCGGAGAATTTATTCTCTTACTTAACACCCTTCTTTGAGACATACAAGCTCAAAGGTTATGTGATTAATAGTGACTGATCATATGTGTGAATTGCTGATGTGAAGTACTATGTTTTGAAAGTACTTGTGATTATTATGTTGTGAAATGAATTTCTCTATTTCGGGATATGAAATGATTTAGTATGTGGCTAAAGAGTCGGGTAACCCTGAGACTAAAAGTATGGGTGAGAGGGCGGTGTATGCTCTCCATGTGTGGAAGGTGCATCGTCGGTGTAGCCTTGCTCCTATGTGGGGGTAGGTGCACATTTATATATCGAGTTACTAGGTGCGTACCCTTTGCCTTGTCGATGGGGAGCGCGATATTTAGTTGCATACTTGTTTGTATGCATTGTTATGTTTTGGAATTCATATTTTCAAACGATTTGATTTGAGATCCCTAAGTGAAATCTACTTTGATATAGAAAGTTAGATATGTATTTCAAATGATTTGAAATAGAAATCGGGAATTAAAGTCCAAAGGAATAATTTCTGTAAATTGAATGGATTTGGAAAATATAAGTGTGGTGATTAATCTAAATGGGTAGATTGGGATATTGCATGTTGATTGATGCATAGTAGATCCATATCTATATTACAGATTGTTGTTTATACACTGGCGTTCATGGGGGTAAACCCGTTCCGCGTTAGCAGCGTGGTCCTGTGATTTGTCTAATTATTAAATAAGTTAATTATAACTGTTTAGAGTTTTTCACACCAGTCCCATGACTGACCTTTAATTTTCTTTTCCCTTGCGAACTCAGGTGCCCCTATTTTCCACACGGGAAGTCGAGTAGTTTATTTTGCAGATATTTTGAGCAGGATTCTTGATTGAAGCTTAAAGCTGTGTCCAGTGCATTTTCGTCTTCCGCTGTGTTACTATATTTATTTTCCGCTGTGCACTGTATTACAGTTATTGTAAAATTTATATTCCGCTGTGTTATTTTTCGAAATACTCTGATATATTCTGTACTCTGATGTAACATTACTATGATGTTTATAAAAGTCTTCTATTATTAGTTCTAATGTGTTGTATGCCCAGAGTTAGCGTATACGGGATTCGAACGGTCTTGGTCGGTTTAGCGATCGATTAGGTCCGAGCGAAATCCGTGTCATTACAGTTGTTTAAAGTGACTAGGTGCGATTGTGTTGTAACAGCCCGGAAAATCAGAACCAATTTAAAATTTTTATTTTAAATAATTTGTTTAGAAAATGTGCTAGAATTTCATTTTTAAATAATCTTAAAGCCATTGAAAATAGTCAATTTTCAAACGACCTCCTTTTTCGAGGAAACCAATTTTGTTGGAACCGGAATGTCAAATTATTGCTAGGTTTCAATTTTTAGAATTTTTCGAATTAATATGTGAGTGTGGCGAAAGAAAATGTGTTTTGTCAATTCTAGTCAAATTTGATCGACTTGAAAATAGCCATTTTTCCATCGGTCTCGGAATTCGACGAAATTAATTTTTTTAGGACCGTATCATCATAAGAAAGCCAAATATATTTTTTCTATAATTTTTAGAGTCCGTATGTGGCCCCGGTGAATTTAAATGTAAGATCAAATTAATTAAATAAATGATTTAAATATTAAATTAAAAAAAACAGGCCACAGACAGTCGTTTGGGCTGACGGGACCTAGCCCATTGGATCTGAAAAGGGGGTTGTTGGGTGGGGTCAACTCTGGTTGGACTGAAATCGGAGTTGTTAAGAGTGTATGGATTTATTTGTAAAATTAATATTAAAATATTATAAGTAATAGGAAATTACAAACCCTAATCCGTTTCTTATTTCATCGGCCGCCGTATTCCTCTTTTCAGTGGCTAATATTCTTCGATTCTTTTTCTCTTAAAATCTCAAGATCCTCTCAACAAAATTCAGAGTTCCTTAAGACAATTTTGTGGAGAATCAAACCACCTTCACGTCCATACCCGATTCATCTCGAACCGCTGCCTGAATCGACTGTTCCAGGACCTGAAACCGGCGCTGCGTCGATCGCTGCATCACCTGAATCCGGCGATCGAGTTCACCATTAGGGGGTCCGCCGGTGCACCTTCTGAGGCTCTCTGACACTGCACCATCCGATCTTCAAATCGGCTGCACCAATTGTCTGAAATCTATAGACCTAGTTTTGAACAAAGTTTGAAACTATTGGCTGTGTTTAAAAGGTATTAAATTTAAAGGATTACAACACTAATAAGCATTATAAGTTATTAATTGAATTATAAAGATGATATCTTGTTCATACAAACACAGATTTGAATGATTTTAGAAATATTGGGATTGTGACAACGAATACACGACCTAGAACAAATTGGGACTGATTCTGAACCTTTTGAATTTTAGATCTGAATTTGAAACGAGGTGAGAATTCTGATTTATTTAATAATTAAAATTTAATTATTTTTATTATTATTTAAATCCTTGTCTGTACGATTATAAGTCAGATCCGTGATGCTTGTTATCTACAATTTGTTGATTTGTTGTTATGGCATATTTTATTGTCATGATTTGCTTGAGTTCTATGATTTAATTTCATTTTGTTCAATTTCTGGTTTGCAATTAAATTTAGATCTAAAATCACATTATATTCCAGATCTGTAGATGTTGGTTAGAATCCTTCTATTTAGATCCATAACCATGGAACTATCCTTCTACCCTCTAGATCTATCGTCTGTTATTTAGATCTGCGCTTTTTATTTCATGAACATGCAGTTGGTTAAGCTGAAAAATCCCATCTTTATTTTGTTCTATGAACATGAAATTCGATCAAAGATAAAAGTATATTTTATTCTATTTCATGGATATGAGTTTTTTTCTTTCAGATTTGGGATTTGTAATAAAAACCACATTTTTTCATGATTTACATGAAAAATGGATTTTTTATCAAGTCTAGATTTGGAATGTAAATCTCATTTTCATGAATCACATGAAAATGAATTTTTATCAAAAGTCTGATTTCCAATATTATTATATTAAGTATAAAAAGAACATTTTTATGTCATTTTCATTTTTTATAAAAAGTACATTTTTATTTACATGTTAGATGTAGATAAAAGATATAGATTTAAAAAGGTACATTTTTATTTACATGTTAGATATAGATAAAAATATAGATTTAAAAAGGCACATTTTTATTTACATGTTAGATGTAGATAAACACATAGAATTGAATGTTATATTTTATTTGACATTTAAGATGCAAATAAAAGAATATAATTGAATGTTACATTTTTTATTTACATTTTAGATGTAAATAGAAACATAGAAATAAAAGTTACATTTTTATTTACATTTTAGATGTAAATAAAAACATAGAAATAAAAGTAACATTTATATTTACATTTTGGATGTAAATAAAAGTATAGATAAAAAGTCACATCTTTATTTACATTTTAGATGTAAATAAAAAGAATAGATTTAAAGTTACATTTTTATTTACAATTTAGATGTAAATAAAAAAATTAGATAAAAAGGGACATTTTTATTGACATTTAGTTGTCATTTTCTTTTTAGTTAATAAGAACACATTTACTTGTCATTTTCTTTTTAGTTAAAAAGAACACATTTGGTGTCATTTTCTTTTTAGTTAAAATGAACACATTTAGTTGTCATTTTCTTTTTAGCTAAAATGAACACATTTAGTTGTCATTTCCTTTTTAGTTAAAAAGAACACATTTAGTTGTCATTTTCTTTTTAGTTAAAAAGTATACATTTAGTTGCCATTTTCTTTTTAGATTAGAAGAACACATATTGTTATCATTTCTCTTTTAGATAAAAAGGACATACTTTGTTAACATTTTCCTTTTAGATAAAAAGGACATAGTTTGTGGACATTTTCTTTTTAGATAACAAGAACTTATTTTTAGCATCAAAGTTTTTCAAATAAAAAGAATAGAAATTAATATTACATTTTTATCGTCATTTTAGATGCGATAAAAAGAGTAGAAATTAAAGTTACATTTTTATCGTCATTTTAGATGCGATAAAAAGAATAGAAATTAATATTACATTTTTATCGTAATTTTAGATGCGATAAAAAGAATGGAAATTAATGTTACATTTTTATCGTCATTTTAGATGCGATAAAAAGAATGGAAATTAATGTTACATTTTTATCGTCATTTTAGATTCGTCATTTTAGAGGCGATAAAAAGAATAGAAATTAGTGTTACATTTTTATCGTCATTTTAGATGCGATAAAAAGAATAGAAATTAAAGTTACATTTTTATCGTCATTATAGATGCGATAAAAAGAATAGAAATTAATGTTACATTTTTATCGCCATTTTAGATGCGATAAAAAGAATAAAAATTAAAGTTACATTTTATCGCCATTTTAGATGAAAAAAGAATAGAAATTAAAGTTACATTTTATCGTCATTTTAGATGCGATAAAAAGAATAGAAATTAATGTTACATTTTTATCGTCATTTTAGATGCGATAAAAAGAATAGAAATTAATATTACATTTTTATCGTCATTTTAGATGAGATAAAAAGAATAGAAATTAATGTTACATTTTTATCGTCATTTTAGATGCGGTAATAAGAATAGAAATTAATGTTACATTTTTATCGTCATTTTAGATGCGGTAATAAGAATTGAAATTAATGTTATATTTTTATTGTCATTTTAGGGGCAATAAAAAAATATAGAAATAAAATGCTATATTTTAATGCCATTTTCGATGTAATAAAAATGATAGAATAAAAATTACATTTTTATCATCATTTCAGATGCGAAAAAAGGAATAAATTTTAAAGTTACATTTCAGATGTATTGTTTGAAAGTAGTTGAAATTGCCAACGATATATAAATATAAATTATAAGTTAAACGAATCGCGCGCGGTTGTTCGCTTTTCGGCAATCGTAACTTTAAACGACTATACCGAAAGATCCGACCGTCGGATTTTCTCAAAACTGGAACCGTTAGGACCGCTTTGGGAAGATCTTTCCAATGAAATAAATTTCATCAAAATCCAACGGTTAGCATTGGGTTCTCTTTTGGCTAAAGATGAAACCTATCTTTTACCATTTATTTTTGACTTTTAGACATTACCTTATGTATGATGAAGTTGATTATAATGTAGACTTATTATCTACCTGATGGAACCTGTTATGTACTAAGTAGTATCATGTATCTGTGTAATTGTAACAACCCGTATTTTGATAACGTGTTATAACTATAAATAAAGGCAGAATTAATTTTTAAAATAAGAATCATGGGCAACGGGTTACGCCATTACATTCGTCTCGAAATTCTGCTTGGAAACGATCCGAGTTTTCGAAAATCGGAGTCCGTATGACCAAGTTATGACCCTTTGAAGTTTCAGGAATTTTTCAAGTTCAAAAACAGCTCAGAATTCGAATTCAAATTTCGAAATTCAAACCCCAGAACGGACTGGGCGGGAAATTTCCCGCCCAGGACCAGGTCGACCTGGGGGTCGACCATAGTGTCGACATGCCCAGGACCAGGTCGACCATAGAGTCGACCTGGGTGTCGACCTGGTTGTCGAGCCCATTTTTGAGTCAGAGTTCACTCTGATGTTTCTAGTCCGATTTCTGTCTAAATTCGTTGGCCTGACCCTATATAAACAGCCCCTAACTCTAGTCTCTCTACACAAATTCTCTCTGGTATTATGCTGCTAAAACTCTGGTAGTAAAGTTAGAGAAAAGGGATTGCTTCTTCTCCAACAAGACTACGTGTAGAGTTTTGCTGTTTGGGGGATTTCTGTTAGACTCGAGATTCAACATTGCCTCTTTGTTTTCTAATTTTCAAACCACGATCTGTAAGCCCCAGTTACTTTTAGATCTAAACTTTAAACTTAATATGAACATGTTGTAAATTGAAATTGAACCTAAGTATGATAATTATCTTGGATCTATCATTGTATATCTTGGGTCTATTATTGTTCCTTTTGGATCTATCATTTTGGATCTACTATTATTCACCTTGGATCTATTCATCTTGAACCTTGACTTGTGGGAATATTTATATGAAATTGATTTGGGGCCTAAACATGTTGTAAACCTAAACCCCTCATGTCCATGATGTTAACATGCCTGTGATGTTGAATTAGTTGTTATTCACAAGTTTGGGGCTATTATCTTATGTCAACTGTTACCATGTGTAACACCCCGTATTTTCTGTGAACTTAAGAATTACAAATCTGAGTATAATTAAAATATAAAATCATAACTAAGGGAAACGGGTTTCGCGGTTGCGTTCGTCTCGGAAAAATACGCGAAATAGAGTCCGAAATTTCGTAAATCGGAGTCAGTATGACCGAGATATGGCCTTCAGAAGTTTCACGAAAAATCAGAAAAACGAAACAGATTTCAAAAATGCAGAAAACGAGCCTGGCGGGAAAATTCCCGCCCAGACCAGGTCGACCTGGGGGTCGACCTGGGAGTCGACCTGGAGGGGACCAGGTCGACTTGGGAGTCGACCCTAGGGTCGACCTGGGAGTCGACCTCCCTGGTCGAGCCAGGTCGGCCTGGGTGCATCTGGATGGGTTTTTGGGCTGTTCTGGTGAGCCTATGACGAATTCTGACGGTTCTGATCTGTTTTAGGGTTTATCTAAAGGCCTAAAACAACTAACTACACCTATAAATACATCCTAAGACCTAGCCTCCTCTACACACAATTCTATTCTGCTTCTTCTCTGCCTCTGTTCTAATAAAAATAAAAATGGCGTCGCTGCTCTGCTGGAATTAAAACTAGAAGCTAATCAACATCAACCTAAGCAATTCAATTCAAATTTGAGATAAAAGCTTCTGCAACAATTCTGCAACAACTAAAGTTCTTTCTTTAATCCAATCAAGGCAAGTACAGTTATTTTCCGCTATAAACGTTAATTCTGATTTTGACATGAATTGTGAATCTGAATCTGGGATTATATCTGTTCTGTCCTGATTTGATTTATCTTATTCTGTACCTCTTTCCTCTTTCTGTTCTATAGCCAGGCTACTACGAGCCTGAGCCAATCTCATAAGAGATTAACATGAGCTAAAATGTTTGGGACAGTAAAACGAATGATGCATAAATTGGGCATGACCAATAGGTGACTAATTTGAGGAAAGAACATGGACTGTAGCTAGAACATGAATCTGAGACATAGGATCAGACATGTTATATTTATAACATAAAAAGGTATTGAACATATGATTTGTGGACATGACATAAAAAGGTATATAATTTAAATATAGACTGTATTGAACACATGATTTAGGATAAAGAGAGTATGGCCTAGGTATAAAGATTTACATGATAGTATGATATCTATTAATGTAAATAAACACCTAAGTACGGACCTTTGGGATATTTGACATGCGTAGTAATCTGTGGTTATATTTCGTATAAATTATATGGATCTTCTGTGCTATGCAAGTTCAATAAAAATTTGGAACATATGATATATGGTAAAGTTATGACCATAATCTGTGCTATGTATATTTGATACAAACATAGGGTATATGATAATATTGTGAATCAAGACTATTATTTATGCACGTGAACCTAGGCAAGATTTATAATTAGGCAAGGTATGAAACTTTATGGAATGAGTAAATTTGTTATATTTGCCTAATTTGCTAGTTGTGTTACATTGCCTAATCTGCTAGTTCTGTTATATTGCTTAATCTGCTAGTTCTGCTCTATTGCCTAGTCTACTAGATTTGTTCATCTGCCAAATCTGTTATCTGCTAAGTCTGTTGAAAATACTAAATCTGCTAGTTTGCTTAATCTGCTGAGTCGCCTAATCTGAGAAATCTGTTATCTGCTATATCTGTTAAGTTGGTATAATTAGTCCGCTATTGACATAATCTGAATTGGCTATAGTTATGAATAATTGACATGTATGTTAGGCATGGGTATAAATGGTAAATCATTAATTAATTGGCCACAAAGATAAACATGGCTAACTCGAGGTTAGAATGAGTTTGCGGCGTAATTCTGCCCGGAACCGCCCGGCATAATCCAGTGGCCGCAAACAATAGGTTCTAATGTGAGAAGTTAGTCATAATGTGCTAGAAACCCGAGGTTAGACTCAGTTTGCGATAGAAACCTGCCCGGAACCAACCGGCCTAACCAGTAGCCGCAAACTGTCAGTCTAATGTGAGAGGTTTGGGCATTAATATTTAATTAATGAAAATCTCAGATAATTATGATGTCTAAAACGTGTTGGGTAAGGTTAAACCAATTGGACCTATGAGTCTGATAAACCCGTTCCATGAATCTGTAGGCCCAATACAAAGTTAGACAAATCTGAAAAATCTGTACATCTGATCTGTTAGTCTGAAAACTTGTTAACATAATTTGTGAACTAGTAAATCTGAATTCTGTATGTCTGAACTTGTAAACAAGTTAATCTGAAATCTGTTAGTCTGGAGACACAAGGTTGGGAGGGGAATTACTTGTGTCATCTGTTTTTTGGGACCCATATTAGTCAGTAACCCTTTCTGGTATCAAAACTTTGACCCAACAGTAAGTAGGGTCCGGGCACGCTTACTGAACTAATTATAAGTGGTTCATTCTGATAATGACGAGGTGTGTTGATGGTGCGTTCCAACCGGGTCATGTGCGTGCATGGATCCCGGTCTGCCTCTGAGGATGTAAGACGCCGTGACATCTGTAAATAGGTCTATGCCAATTGGTTGTCACTTTAGGGAGTGATACACCCTACTGTGGGGCCGACACAGGATATTTATGTATTAGGGAGTCGATCGCTTGGGGTAGGGTATTAGGGTACACTTAGCTCTGTCTGTTTCTGTTGGTACCGCCTGTTTCTGTTGGGTGGTAACACCTGTCTGTTTCTGTGTGGTACCGTCTGTTCGGGTGGTAAAGGCCCATTACTAGTGTACACCTAATTCTACATTCTGTTTCCATAGGGATTAATCTGTTTCTGCTTCTGTCTATTTCTGATCGGGTAGTAATGGCCCATTATTAGCAATCTGTTCCTGTTAAATTATTCTGTACCCGTTTCCGTTTCAGTTTAGACATTAGGGTGACACCTAATTCTGTTATACTAGTATTAGTGCAGAGAAGTGTAAAGCAATAGTTTATGTCATTCTGTTCTTCTGTTATATCTGCTACACCTGTTACAGTTATCTCACATCCAGTTTTATGTTCATGTCATATTATTATTCTCTGTTCATATGCTGAAAGTCACTGGACTTGCCAGACTTTATGTCTGACCCTTGTTGTTTCGCCTCTTTTCTTCCGTCCCCCCCCCCCCCCAGGTTTTCTAAGGAGGGAATACTCTAGCTAGATCCGGATTTCTTCTGCTTGAAGTGCTTAAAGTATGGCTTGTCTTCTTCTGTGGGGATTATGATTTTAAACCATGTATTTTGAAGGCTTTTGTACAAGACTGATATTTTGTACTTGAACTCTGAGATTTGAAAGGATGTAACCATATTGACTTCTGTTTCCGCTGTAATAAAGTTAAAAAATTTCAAGTACTGTTTTATCTGTCTTGTAAGTTTCTGTTCTGTTTACTAAAATGCTCCACCAAAGTTAAGGCATTCCCTTTGTGAGTGACCTTAACGGAGGTGGGGTGTTACACTATGACTATCACCCTATTTTGCTAGGTTAGACATTTGAGACCACTATTCCATATGCCAGTATTGTTGTAGTCATTTAGCTCAAGTTATACCATGCTTGACTTATAATCACTTTTGCCACCTTATGCCCGTTCTTTCTACGTTATTCCCTAATTAGATTTGTTTGTATCGATTCGAATTCACGTGCGATGGGAATACGATTTGGGTAGTTTAGGCAAACCTGAATTTACTATAAACTTGAAACGTGAACATTGTTATAACTTGGACCTGGATATGGACATGAACTTGACACGATTCGACATGAAACATGACATGAAAACTTGACATGAATTTAGACTCGAAACTTGAACCTGGGCATGACACTTGAATAAACTTGAACATGGCCAACTCGAGGTTGGGTTGAGTTTGCAGTGTAAATCTGCCCAGAACCGCCCGGCGAATCCAGTGACTGCAAACAATAGGATCCAATGTGGGTAGTTGGTCATATCACACCTAAAACCCGAGGTTAGACTATGTTGTGGTGTAAATCTACCCGGAACCGCCCAACAAATCCAGTGACCACAACTAGTCTAATGTGAGAGGTTGGGGTGCATTAATGAATTTATGCTACATGATAGGGTTAAGTCATAAACCACTTGAATATACTTAAACCAATTTGACACGATGATTTGATAGGGTTAAGTCATGAACATGAAAGACAACGCTTAACCAACTTGATACATGATTGGATAGGGTTAAGTCACGAATTTGAATGACAACACTTAACCCATTAGAAACCCTAGTTACGTGGTCCTTTTTAGCAGTAACCCACTTGGATGTATCACGATACCCTGGGACTAGGCAGGGTGGGGCACGATTACTGGGCTGATTGTAAGCGACCAGAATGACGGTTGAGTTGGTGCGCCATTGTAGGTTCAGGCGGACTATGGTCGTGCACGTAGTCCGGAGTTGAAAAAGCAGGCATTGGGCACCAGTAGGTTTACACTGTGCGTGCTTGATTCGTGCCGGTGGTTGGCACCCTAGAGCTTGATACACCCTATGGTGGACCTAGCACAGGTGACTACATTTCGTGATTGGGCCGTATGACAAAGACACATGATGAGCTAGAACTTGTAGGGAGCCGATCGATTAGTAGATCGTACTGTAGGACCCCGTAATGGGTCATTTCATGATATTGGGCCAAGGGATCATTTCATGGTTAATACTTGACATGGGTTAGAATACTAGTACAGTTGGTGCAGCGAATCTTGAATATGCGATGCTAGACTTGATTTACCATGTTATCTTTGTTATCTTGCCAGACTTATTATCATCCCTATGTTTACTTTTCGTTTAGTCATGTCTTGTTAACTTTACTAGTTTTTATACTGAAAGTTACTAAGGCTTACCAGTCTTTATGATTGACCCTTTTTCTTTCGCCTATTTTTATTTCGTTTCCCCTCCCCCAAGTTATCAGGGAGGAAACTCTAGCACTTAGCTTGTATTTCGCTTGCTTTTGATTCAGCTCATGTACGGTTTGATCTTGGGCTATGCTATGGCTGCATTTTCCGCTACCTTTGGGGAATTAAGCTACTTTTGATGTTTTAAGTTTATGCTTCTTTATTTATGCAAGACAGAATTTGTTGTGATGGAAAATAATGACCTTGGTTATTTGATGTAAAAGGTTTTGACTCTTTTTGAAAGTAATGAAATTTATCTTTTGAATCTTCCGTTGTCTTATTTATGTTCTGTCTTGTAATAATTCTGTGTTTGTTTACCTCGATAACGCTCCTCCAAAACTAGTGCATTCTCTTTGTGAGTGACCCTAGTGGAGGTGGGGTGTTACAGTAACTCTGATGATGATGATGATGATGTTTATGATTCCATTGTTATGATGATGTATATTATTCTATGATTTCATGTTTCATGCTATTATCTGTAATCAACTGATGTGATTAATGTGTTATATTCCAATGATTATCCTTGCTTTCGTGGCTCGGGGGTTTAGGTTGTCTCAACGTGCTTCTCACTCAATATTTTTATCATATTTGTTATGATATTTATTTTTGGAGTTCAACACACGAATTCGCACAAATCACATAAATTGGAAGTAATGTATAAAAATTAGCGACATTCGCATTTCATACTCTGCGAATGGCCACTTATGGCGACGTAAATGGCATTGGATAGTTGAGTATTTATTTATTTAGATGATTTGGTGATTTGTGTATTGTGATGATGATTTTGTGATATTTAGCATGTTAGAAATGTTAATATTAAACTGATAGATGAAAATGGACAAAATAATCATTTATATATTGAACAGTGAAAATTGTTTAGTTAGAAAAATAATTCAAACCGAATTTGAATTGGTTAAATTTATTAACCAATGATTTATTTAGATCGACTGTTGTTGGTTGAAAACCCCATACGGGTATTGGGATGATATTTGATAGTACTTGTGATTATTATGTTGTCGAAATGATTTTGAAATGTATTATGGTTTACATTGTAGTTCAACATGTAACTGATTAGTTGTTATTGATGATGTATTTGTTTGGTAGTGGAGAATTTATTCTCTTGCTTAACACCCTTCTTTGAGACGTACGAGCTCAAAGGTTATGTGATTAATGGTGACTAATCATATGTGTGGATTGCTAATGTAAAGTACTATAGTTTGAAAGTACTTGTGATTATTATGTTGTGAAATGATTTTCCCCACTTCGGGATATGAAATGGGTTAGTATGTGGCTAAAGATTTGGGTAACCCAAACGACTAAAAGTATGGGTGAGATGGGCGGTGTATTTCCCCTAGGGCGTGGGAGGTGCATCGTCAGTGTAGCCTGTTCCATCGTGGGAGGTGCACATACATACATACATACATACATACATACATACATACATACATACATATATACATATATATATATATATATATATATATATCGAGTTGGTAAGGTGCATACCCTTTGCCTTATCTGATGGAAGGCCGATATTTGGTTGCATACTTGTTTGTACGCATTGTATTTATACATTTTTATTTCCGCTGCTATGTAAATTTTTAACCTCTGATATTATTTTTCCGCTGTGTAATGTTTATTTGAACTCTGATATATTCTTGTACTCTGATGTAATTGTTGTAATCGCAATGAAATGTTCTTCTATTTGTGTTCTGATGTGCCGTGTTCTCAAACCAATCCGGGCTCCTCCATCTCCTCGGGGATCGAGGAAGTGTCAAATATACTGGATAGATAAAGAATCACACTCCAGTCGCCCGGAGATGATCCTGATGATTACTATAGTATCATCAGTATCTATGTTCGAGTTTCGAAAGTGGGATGTCTATATATTTCCAATTGACTGGTGTGAGAACCATAACTTAGATAGGGTTTATTGTTGTGATTTAGCATTGAAAATATGATTTTTGAGTATATAAGAGATATATATTTGAAAAGCTAATAAACTAATTAATTGATGGTTGTGACATGTGATTATTAGTTCAACTAATTAAAATATTGGAATAATCAAACTAATAAGAGTATGAAAGGTAAAATTTAGTCAAATCGAATGTGATATTAAACTGAATTGAAAATTGATTGAAATTGACATACATAGACATGTAGATATATGTTGAGAAGGATAATGGATTCACTGTTGAGTAAAGAAATAATTTGCGTGCCTGACAAACAGGTGCACCTTAATGAGTTGGTTGTGAAATTTTATTATTATATCAACTCCTGTGAGTGATTTTGGATGCGTTGCAATGGTTTTTCTGTGTGAGATTATAAATATACGCCATAGGATAGCAACAAATAAATTATGAACTACACCGCATGGCATACTACATGAAGACAACATATCATATCATATTCCACACAAGCATTTGGCGCTAATATGATGAAGTTTGGATTTCCATATAGGTGAGATGCTTGTATGGCGATGACTGAATTACAGGTTAAACAAAAGACTGGTTATGGACTTAATAAAATACATGTAACAATTCCCACGGCAGGATTTAATAAAAACCCTACACAGGTCTGGAGATGACAATAATTCACGTCTCTCTTGTTGTTAATTAAGGCACATGGATTATTATTTCCAACACTGGGCAAGGTATGAGATTTTGATTTTTACACGTCTCCCCTGGGCATAGGTAAGTCACAAAACTTGTGTATGCTTTTTCTTGATTTATTAGGTGCCTAATATGACCCAATAAAATTTTCAAACCCTCCCCGTACAAAGGAGGTTATGGCGAATTTTTTTGAAAATTTAGGGTGTTAGCCAAATTTTTGAGAAATAAGAATGTTCTTAGAAACTAAAAAGTTGAAGAATGAAAGTTGAGTTGGTTAGTTAAACAACTTTCAGCTCCGTTCCTTTTCGAGGACGAAAAGATTATAAGCGAGGGTTATTGTAACAACCCGGAATTTCTGAACCAATTTAAATTTTTTATTTTAGCTATTTTAATGGATTTTGAATATTTATAATGATTTATTTTAAATAGTAATGATTTAAAATTTATTTAAAAGAAATTAGAGCATAAGAATTTAATCCAATTACAAAACAAACTTGAAATAGCATGGTAGTTTGAAAATTCGATTTTAAACTTCGAATGAATGTACAGAATTCAATATAAATCGGATTTCAGTGAAACAAGAAACATTGGAATATTTTGAACTGTAATTTTCTAACAAATGTAAGAAACTTAGATTTCACTTTATAAATTAAAAGTTATGCCCAGTTTAAAAATCAAAATATTCGTTATGGAATTTATATATATTTTAAATAATATATAGCCCTTAAAATAGCCATTTTGCAAACGGCCTCCGTTTTCAACGAAACAACTTTTTTTGGATCCGGAATATCAAATTCTTGCTAGGTTTCAAATTTCCTAATTTTTGGAATTAATATGTGAGCACAGTAAATTTAAACGTGTTTTGTAATTTCTATTTAAATTTAATCGACTAGAAAAAAGGCCATTTTTCAAATGGCCTCCAAATTCAACGAAATTAATTTTGTTAGGACGTATCGTCAAAACATAGCTAGATTTCAATTTTCATAATTTTTGGAGGCAGTATGTTGCCTTTGTAAATTAAAATGTACATTCAAATTCAATATTGAACATTATATTAATTTATATTTTAATTTTGATAAAAAATGATCGAAATAGCTGAATTGGCTTACGAAACATATCCCATTGTGTTTGGAATGAGGGTATTTGGCTAGGGCGGATAGTCGTTGGGATTTGTTTGGAGTTTAGACATGAAAACATTAACGTTTGGCAAAAGTTGAATTATATAATAATAATTAATTAAAAGAGATTGTTTATAAAAGGGGTCAAACCCTAGAAATTATCCAATACGATCAACCTGCTGAGCCGCCACCATCCAAAATCGATGGCCACCATCTTCCCATATACTCCTCCGATTTACCCAAAATTCATGAATTAACTACAGAAAATTTTAACTACAAAATCAAAGTAGGCCATGAGATCTATTTCATGAACCATATTGATCGGTTTTATCGCTTAGATCGCTCAGTTTTTACCCTCGAATGCACGCAGTTTAAGGCCAAGACTTCCCCGATCCCTAAGGAGACAGAGGAGCTCGGATTCCTTTGAGAACATGGCACATCAGAACACAAATAGAAGAACATTTCATTGCGATAACAAAAATTACATCAGAGTACAAGAATATATCAGAGTTCAAATAAATAATATACAACAGAAAAATATCAAAGATTAAAATACATAAATATAAAATGTATAAATACAATGTACAACAGAAATACATCAACTAACACAAATGAAAGAAATACACGGATACAAAGCTTTCTGAACCAGCTGTAAATCCAGGTCCTGTGTAAAGAAATATCTGCAAAAACCCAAAACTACTAGCTGCCCGTGTGGAAAATATGGGAACCCAGAGTTTAGGTCGAAATAATAAACTTCGAGTCAGTCATGGGACTAGTGTGAGAATTAAAACAGTTATTAAATCTTTACTTTAAAAGTTGGGAAATCACGGGACCACGCTGTATAACACAGAATGGGTTTACTCCATATGAATCTCAGTTTAAAATAAAACAACGCAATGCTTTTTGGAAAATGAAGCTATATAAGACTCAAGTCCCATCACACAATGCAACGCAAGCCGGAGGATAGAGTTTTACCTTATAATAGCCAAATATGCTTGGTACTTTTAAAACAAATCATTTTGATATTACTATAAGTGCATACTGCCAAAATCAACTTCAAATATAATTGTATCAATCATAAATGACATAGGTACCATATATTATGCTGCCATACATAGGTTTACAACTAAAACCGAAAGGTCATGTATTGGAAATTGGATTTCCATCATGAGTCAAGGCAAGGGATGGTCTCCTTACTGATTTGGATCACCTCTAGCAAGATGACCTAGGATCACACCTACAGGCAACCTTTGGATCCTGCAGTGCCAGCCCACACTTACTTTAGTGGATTGGTTATTCTTGAACAATATGTTTCCTGGTCTTATCGGACCTCCAAAATGGTTAGTACGTCGACCAATCATATCCGAGGCGCCCGCTATCCATCATCCACATAAGTAAATATGCCTGGGCTCCATACCACGACACTACCTCTAGCTTGAAAGAAACGTATGCACTCACTGCAACCCTTATCCTATTTTCGACTCATACCGAGGTGTGAGGCTTGCGAATTAACGCTATACAAAAAGTTGTGCTATTTAAAACCGTGCTTTGGTCATCAACCACAAGACTCTGTTTTTCAATAAAAGTCTTGATCATTGCATCTTAGCATGCCACATTGACAATTCATGTCATACAACTGATGTCTATCAATATATAACCTCTAAGCTCGTACGTCTCAGAGAAGGGTATTAAGCAAGAGAATAAATTCACCGCCACCAAACAGATATATATTTAATAGAAATCAATCAATAGAAAATGAAATCCAATGTCAGACAATATCCATTTACAAGTCTGTTCTAGGTTTGAACGAAACCGGGGCACGTTATTCCTCGTCCCATATGTCTAATACAGGAGAGAGGTCCTCGCTTATCCGGTCGATCTCCAAGTACGTCTGGACGATCACCACTTATTACCATGTCTTGGGTGTACAGCCCAATCAAGACATAAGTGATCATCCAAACGATGTGAATATCTTCGGTCTTCGACCAACGTCTTCATTGTCGACTTTTAGTCGTCATGTTAGTTATTCAGAAGGGTATAAACACGGTCTTTCTGAACAACTCGCGTATTTTATAATCAATAGTACAATGCTATAAAAGCAAATCGTACGCCTCATTCCAATTCATAATATTATTTTATTCAAATATTTATATCTTAGGGGAAAGGTACCTGTAAATTTTATCAAAGATAAATTCTTTTAAATTTATTCTTAAATCTTCCTTTGGATATCAATTTCAAAATATTTTATTCTATCTTTAAACAATTCTAAATCAAATAAAGGTTTATAAACTACTCGGGATTAACGAGCCTTACCGAAGTAATCATTTCTTTATTAATCCCAATCCCAATCTATTTATCCCATGGAGCAAAACTGGTAGTAACCCATATCTAACACCCACGGTGTTATTGGTAAAATTAATTACCATTTCTCGTTTAAATCTAATTAAAGATTTAACTATCGCTGGAAGTAAAACTGGTGATACTCCATTCTCGATCATTTCATGAATTCGATAAATTTAATTATCTCATTTACATTCCAATCTAATTAAAGATTCATCAGAACTCCATTTGGTTTTAATCCCCAAAAATCATTACTTAATGATCATTCCAGTTTAGGAAAATTAATCCTATCTTTAATTGGGTTAAAGAACCAATATCATTTAAACACAGTTCACGATAAACCCAAATCATTTTCCATTACTATGGAAATTCGATCAGTATATAATTGATATAAATTTCCGTATCAGACTAATAACATAAATGGAATAATGGCAAAGCCTTTTAAATTCCATATCAAGTACCCACCTTCCTTTATAGAGCTCATTTCGATTATTACTAAATTGAATTCCATTCAATTCCAATTTAATATATTAAACTGGAAAATTTTACTTTGGAAAATTTCAATTAAATCTTAATAAAAGATATATAAATTCCAAATCACATCTTCACTGTTAATTGGGTTTTAAGAACAAATGTTATTTAAAACATCGTTCACAACGAACCCGAAATCATATTCCATTTAATTCAAATTTAAAATTATAAGTTGGAAACTTCATTAATCTTAATTAAAAGAATTATTCTTTTTTCAACGGGGTTTAAGAACAGTGTTATTAAAGACGCCATTCACGGCAAACCCTATAATCCAATTTGATATTAAATACAATGCTCTGAATAGAAATTAATATTGGCTTATATTCAATATCAAATTCAAAAACCAACGGATATCGTATTAGGAATAACGATATCTGTATCTTCCAAATTCCTCAAAAATATCATATAATCACGGAATCCAATATCGAAATATTCCGAAGATCATTTCCATTCAAATCCAACCCAATTTATTCATTGAAATTTTTTGGTTCCATTAAAACCATTTCACAATCCAATTTATTATAGTCAATAACTAGTTCATTTTGATAAAAATATATTTTTATCTTTTCAAATATGGAATTTTTTATCCAAATATCTTTCCAAATCATTTATTATGATTTTACATAATTTTTCCATATTTTTAGTAATTTTATTAAGGCTCTTTCAGTCGGTTTCCAATAACGGCCACCAAACCGCATACATAGCGACCTTATCTAAAATTGATTTGGACATAATTTTAAATCCAACCATTCAAATTTAAATCTCTGATATTCATTAGAAAGAACTTTTCAATAGAAACCCAAGGTTCCGGTTTTAGGAGAATCCGACGGTCGGATCTCCCATTACTTCAATTTGAAGTTAATGGTTGAAATTTGCGAACGGTCGCTGCGCAGTGCGTTCTATTCAAGCCATTATATATATATATATAATATATATATACACACATATATTGTCGATTCCATTCAAAACGTATTTATAAATCGTTTATAAATTCATTTTAAAACGATTTCAACTTCATTTCCAATTTTAAATCAAAGCTGAATATTCCATATCATTATAATATTAAAATGATAATATTTTGAAAATATCAGATTTTGAAATCCATTCTTTTCGATATTCATTATAAAACGAATAAAATAGATAGAGAAACCATTCGAATTAAAATGGCTAATATCTACTTACCCGGCTTCATATATTCCAATATTTTCTTGTCCATCCAAAATCGGATATTAAAATCATATTTTAATTCTTTACCTAATTTTATTTTAAAATATTCATTCAGATTTTGAATTGGAATGCGATTAATCAATTACCATATAATTTCAGTTATATGGGTTTCATGCATCGCATGGATTCATCAATAATGATAAATAAACATTACACATTCAAACATCATCCAGAGTGCATTCTACAACTGTATAAGCGTTAAATAATTAAATAACGTTCACCAGAGTCTATCAAGCCATCGATTGACATACAACTAAATATTGGGATTAGTGTATGTCAAATATCATCTCAATACCCGTGTAGGGTTTTCAAACAACAACAGTAAATTTAAATAAATTATTGGTTAACAAATTTTAACCGATTCCAATTCGTTTTGAATTCTTTTTCTACTTAGCCAATTTTCACTGTTTAAATTATAAATAAATAACTTACGTCCATTTTAGCTATCATAATAATTTTATAATTGTTTTTCTAAAGTATTAAACATTTCAAAATCAAATTCACAATCATAACTTAGCAATTTACCAATATCATCCATATAAATAAATACTCAACTACCCAATGCCATTTACGGTGCCACAAGTAGCCATCTGCGAAGTATGAAATGCGAGCGTCGCTAGTATCCATACATCGCTTCTATTTAAAATGATTTGTGTGAGTTCGTGTATTGAACTTCAAAAATAAATAACATACAACAGATAAAAATCAATACTGGTATATAATTTTAGTTATAAAATTAAAAAACTATACAAATATTTTAGTGAGAGAATTCTGAAGCAATTTAAAATTTTTATTTTAGCTATTTTAAAAGATTTTGAATATTTAAAATGATTTATTTGAAGTAATAACGATTTAAAATTTATTTAATCCAAGTTAGAACGTATAAATTTAAAATTTAATTAAACAAACTCGAAATGGCGCAGTAGTTTGAAAATTTGGTTTTGAACTTTAAATGGATGTACATAATGAAATATAAATCGGATTTCAGTAAAACCAGAAACGTTAGAATATGTTTAATTATATCTTTCTAATGAATGTGAAAAATTCAGATTTTATAATATAAATTGAAAGTTATGACCCGTTTAAAATTTAGAATAGTAACTATGGAATTTATTTATATTTTTTAAAATTATATATAGCCCTTAAATATAGCCATTTTGCAAACGACCTCCATTTTCGATGAAACCACTCTTGTTGGATCCGGAATGTCAAATTATAGTCAGGTTTAAAATTTCATAATTGTTGGAATTAATATGTGAGCGTGGTAAATTTAAACGTGTTTTATCAATTCAGTTTAAAGCCATTTTTCAAATGATCTCTAAATTCGAAGAAATTAGTTTTATTATGACCGTTTCGTCAAAACATAGCTAGATTTATTTTTCTGTAATTTTTGGAGTTAGTATGTGGCCCTGGTAAACTAAAATGTACGATTAAAATTCAATATATATAGTTATATTTTAATTTTGATGAAAACTGATCAAAACGATCGAATTGGTTTACGAAACATATTTCATTGTGTCCAGAATAGGGGTATTTGGCTAGGAATGATAGTCGTTGGGATTCGTTTGGAGTTCAGAGCGATATGGAAGGAATTAGTGAATTAAATGTTAATTTATATATTATAATATGTATATATAACGTTATTTTCAGAAACCCTATTTTTTCCATTTCTTAAATGCACCGCTGAAAAGGATGGATGATATCGCTCCACATTTCCTCCCATTTATTCGCAATCCCTAAATCGAAATCATAAATTTGTAAAACAAAAATTCTAGAACGCTTCAACATCTTCAATTGGGTATGGATAAATTCAGTTTTTGTTTGGTGAGCTGCTTGAATTTCGAGCTAAAACCACCGGAGTTTGCACCAGTTTTTGGAGGCAATGGGGAGTTCGATCGGGCGATGCTTGCATGCAGGAGGAGGTGGAGGATGGGCTTGCGAAGGGAGGAGGTCGATCATGTTCCGGCGGCCTGTGGTGAGAGCGACGGAGGAGAGAGGGAGTGGAAGATGGGTTACAACGTATACGACGAATGAGGGAGAAGGATTAGTGATGTAATTAGTTTTAATCATTATTTAATTATATTGATTTTGTAATTAATGTAAATAATAGCATATCTTTGTCATACGAGGTCCGAATCTGATGATTTCAATTGCGTTACGCTCACAACGACGAACTCTACAACATGGAACTGACCATAAAGAAAATGGAGAAAATTAAATTTTGAGCCAAATTAAACATTCCTTTAATTTGGTTTAAAATCAAAATCATCAAATAAAGAATGGCGGAGTGGAGCCCACAGTGAGAATTCTCTCACTAAAATATTTATGCTGTTATTTATTTTATAACTGAAAATATATGAATTGCCAGTGTTGATTTTTATTTGTTATGTTTTTTATTTTTGGAGTTCAACACACGAACTCACACAAATCATTGAAATTAGAAGCGATGTATGGATAGTAGTGGCACTCGCATTTCGTACTCCGCGGATGGCCACTTGTGGCGTCGTAAATGACACTGGGTAGTTGAGTATTTATTTGTATGGATGATTTGGTGATTTGTGTATTGTCATTGCAATGTTTAACATATTAAAAATAATGTTAACATTAATGTGGTAGTTGAAATTAAATTATAAATATCCATTTATAATTTAAACAGTAAAATAGGTTAATTAGAAAAATAATTCAAACCGAATTAGAATTGGTTAAATTTATTAACAAATAATTTATTTAAATAGACTGTTGTTGTTTGAAAACCCCACACAAGTATTGGGATGATATTTGACATACACTAATCCCAATATTTAGTTGTATGTCGATTGATTGATTGACAGACTGTTGTAAGCGTTAATTATTCATTTATTTATTTTAATGCTTAAACAGTATAGAATGCACTCTAGATGAGGATTGAATGTGGGTAATTATTTATCATTACTATTGAGTACATGTGATGTATGAAATCCATATAACTGAAATTATATAGTAATTGATTGAGTCTCCTTTCCAATTCAGAATATGAATAAATATTTTAAAATACTATTCAATGAAGAATTAAATTTTGATTTAAAATTTAAATGTGAAGCTAAGTTAAGTAGATATTCGCCATTTTAACTCGAACAAGTTTATAGACCGATTTTATTCATTTTATAATGAATACAAAAAGGAAATGGATTTCAAAAATAGATATTTTGAAAATATTATCATTTTAATATTATATTGATGTAGAATATTCAATTTTGATTTAAAATTGAAAATGAAGTTGAAATCGTTTTAAAACGAATTTATAAATATTTTATGAAATATGATTTAAATAAAAATCAATGATATATATATTATACATATTTAATGGATTGAATAGAACGCGCCGCGCAGCGACCGTTCGCGAATTTCAACCATCGACTTCAAATGGACGTAATAGGAGATCCGACCGTTGGATTCTCCTAAAACTAGAACTGTTAGGTTCGTATTGAAAATATCTTTTCAATGAATATAAAAGATTTAAATTTAAATGGTTGGATTATAAATTATGTCCAAATCAATTTCAGGAAAGGTCGCTATGAATGCAGTTCGGTGGCCGATATTGGAAACCGACTGTAAGGGCCTAAATAAAATTATTAAAAATATGGAAAAATTGTGTAAAATCATAATAAATGGTTTGGAAAGATTTTGGATGAAAAATTCCGAGATTTGAAAAGATAAAAGATATTTTTATCTAAATGAACTAGTTATTAATTGGAATAATAATCCCATGTTTTTAAATAAATAAATTGGATTTGCTAATGGTTTTAATATAACTAGAATTTTCCAACGTATGAATTGGAATGGATTTGAAAATTAATATTCTTTGGAATATTTTGATATTGGATTCCGTGGTTATACAGATATTGTTGAGGAATTCGGGAGATATATATCGTTATTCCCAATACGATATTGGTTGGTTTCAGAATTTGATGTTGAATATATGCTGATATAATTTCTATTCAGAGCCTTGTATTTAATATCAAATTGGATTTTGGGTTTGCCGTGAATGGTGTCTTAAATAACACTATTCTTAAACCTAGTTGAGAAAAGAATAAATCTTTCAATTAATATTTAGAAGTTTACCAATTAATTGATATTTAATTGGAATTGAATTGAAATTGGATTTTTGGTTTATTGTGAACTGTGTTTTAAATAAAATTTTGTTCTTTAACCCAATTAACAATGAAGATATGATTTGGAATTTATAAATCTTTTAATCAAGATTTAATGGAAATTTTCCAAAGTAAAGTTTTCCAATTTAATATGTGTTAAACTGGAATTGTATGGAATTCGATTCGGTAATAATCAAAATAAGCTGCTGTGAAGGAAGACCGTTGGTACATATGGAATTTAAAAGACTTTGACGTTATTCCATTTATAGTATTAGTCCAATACAGGAATTTGTATTGATTATATACTGTTATGATTTCCATTTAGATTACATTTTGATGGAAGATGATTTTTGTTTTATCGTGAACGATGTTTTAAATGATGTTCGTTCTTTAACCCAGTTAAAGGCAGGATTTATTTCCTAAAGTTGAGTAATCATTAAATAATGATTTTTGGAGATTAAAACTAAGATGGAGTTTTAATGAATCTTTAATTAGATTGAAATGTGAATGTGATAATTAAGTTTATCAAATTCAAGAAATGTTCAAAAATGGAGTATCACCAGTTTTACTTCATGCAATAGTTAAATCTTTAATTAGATTTAAAACGTTGAATGGTAATTGAATTTACCAACAACACAGTGGGTGTTAGATATGGAGTACTACCAGTTTTTCTCCATGGGATGAATAGGTTGGGATTGGAAAATAAAATAAATGATTACTTCGGTAAGGCTCTATAATCTCGACTAGTTCGATAAGCCTTAATTTGGTTTAAATTTTGAAAAGAATGTTTGAATAAAACAATATTCTGGATTGGAATGAGGCATATGATGTGTTTTTATAGCACTGGATTATAAGATACGCTAGTTATTTGGAAAGACCAAGTTTAACCCATTCTGAATAACTGATACAACAATTAAAAGTCGAAGATATTGAAGACGGTGCAAGATCGACGATCTTCACATCAATGGATTACTATTGATGCCCTGTATTGGTTAGCTCCCAAGAAGGGGTTATAGTGGTAGTTGTCCGGACGTATTTGTTGATTGTCTGGATATGCGAGGGCCTCTCTCCTGTATTGGACATATGGGATGAGGAATATGGTGCCTCCGGTTTCGTTCAGACCCAGAACGGACTTGTAAATGGATGGTTTGTCTGACATTGTATTCCTTTATACTGTATTCGTAGATCTCTACTAAATATATATCCGTTTGGTGGCGGAAAATTTATTCTCTTACTTAACACCCATCTCTGAGATGTACGAGCTTAGAGGTTATATATTAGTAGATGATCAATGATATGGTATGGATTGACAGTGTGATATGCTGAGTTGCTGTGATCCAAGCTTTTGTTGAAAAGAAGAGCTTGGTGGATGATGATCAAAACACAACTTCAAGTAGCATAGCTTTGTGTAGCTTTAATTCGTGAGCCTCACAAACCGGTATGATGGTGAACTGATGGTTTTATCAGTATGCTTTTGAGATGAGGATAGACACCTTTAGGGTTGTCATGGACTCGGTCGGCCGAGGTTGGCTGGGTGTGGTCGCTCCACACCTTTAGGGCACACCCCCCGATTCCCAGAGGGATAAAGTAAGCGGTGTTTTCTCTAGCCGTGATGTAAGCCGCAGTGATACTTGATTTCCCAAAAGGCGGATGTGCATTACGGTGTTTTCCAATGTCCTGAACGTAAGCCGTTGTGAAACACCCCACCTCCGTTAGGGTCACTCTCAAAGGGAATGCCCTAATTTTGGTGGAGGTTTTTAAGTATAAGTCATAGAGATACAAGACAGATATAAGAACACATATTTGTAAACAGCGGAAAACAACAACCTTTATTTCATAAAAGCAAATACGTGTTACAAAACATCACCATGATTGTCTTACATCCTTTCCAAAAACATAACATAACTCCTTCATAATCTGTCTTGATTACATTATTAAAGAAGCATAAATAAAACATAGATAAACTGCAAAAGCCCCCATAGTGATTTGTCCAAAGCCATAGTTCAAAATGAAAAGGTCCAAGCAATACATTTCTCTTCTTCAACCTGGATGTTAAGGCTGGTCAAGCTGCTGTGTTCCCTCCCTGTGGACCTGGGGGGGGGGGGGGGGGGGGAACGGAAGAAAAGAAGACGAAAGAAGAGTAGAGTCAAACATAAAGCCTGAGTAAGTCTAGTACTATTTTGTCTATGAATAAAGAACCGGGTATGATAAGTATAAACAAGAAGTGGAAAAGCACTATAACTTGGTTAAGTTGTCTAGGGTCGAATATACTATCGTGCCCCATGTTAATCTCTGAACCCATATAAACTAGTTTCCAACTGGCACCCCATAATCAGGGTGATGTGATCCGTTCTATGATGATCGGCTCCTACTCGCATAGTTACATGTGTCTTACGGCCCCCGATGTTGTAGTTACCTATGCTGGTCCCACCATGGGGTGTATCAAGTCCCATGGTTGCGGCCCGACACAATCCTAGAGTGCACAGGTATGCTACTGGTGTCCAGTGCCTTATTTTTCTGCGCCGGAGTGTGTGCACGCCCGCACCCCGTTAGAACCTACACTGCTACACCACCGCCGTCGATTTGACCTCTTACAATCAGCCCAGTAATCGTGCGCCACCCTGCCTAGTTTCAGGGTATCCTGATACACCTTCTAGGGTTACTGCTGAAAAGGGTCCCCCGTTACTAGGTTTTCTATCTCTAGCCAACATGCTAAGTTGGTTAAGTGTTTTCTAACCTAACCCCCACCAGTCCGTTTAGTTTAGCATGTTCCATTTTGATTAAGTCTTTAGTTCACTTAATCCTAACAATCCTGACTCAGCCTTAATTGTCTTATTACGGCCCTGACCTCTCACATTAGACAGGTATTGTTGTGGCTGCCTGTTGCCGGTTGGTTCCGGGCAGTCTTACGCCACAACTCAGTCTAACCTCGGGTCCTTATTGGGCTCCATGTTTAACCTCCCACATTGGATAGGTATTGTTGTGACTACTGGACAGCCGGGCGGTTCCGGGCAGGTTTACATCACAACTCAATCCAACCTCGGGTTAAACACATCGTATGTTCTACATTTACATATTTTGTCTTTCTTCCTTATTTTCTTATATGTAAATATTTGCGGCCCATTATTAAGTTAATGGTGTAAAGGTTACACCATTCATGGGCCCAACCCATACTTGAATTTGGGCCCTTCTACTTTATATTTTCATTTATTAATTTATTTAACCCAACGTTATTTTCCCCCGTTTAACGCGTCCGTTTATTACATATATGTTGGGCTTAGCCTTTTTAAGCCCAACTTAGCCATGCGAAAAGGGGAGGCTTAAAGCGTGATTACATACACAAAGAGGGGAATGTGAGCGCATGAACTTGCAATATGACGTTGGAAATACAAAATAGAAACTGGTGTACTTGCATAGTAGTGACATATACTTTGGTCATAAAGCATAGGTGACATGAATCAAAGCATGTGAACTTGTTGAGATAAGAATCTAAATTGGGTATCATTATTGACACATAGTCATAACTACAACATGAACCTATATTTTTATTTAGGCATAATGTCAAACATAAGCATGGCATAAATATTTCTAACATAAGCATGGCATAATGTCAAACATAAGCATGGCATAATGTCAAACATAAGCATGGCATAAGTATAGTTAAATTTGTTCACATAACCATGGCATATATATTTCTAACATGAAATCATGATTTTTACTTTAGTCATGCAAACTTGCAAAAAGGGATTTTTGAATCTAACCTAGCTATGTACCACATATGTCATCATAAAATTCTTGTTAACAATATGGATTTCAATTATGCAAAATATCAATCATAGCCTAGTCATATCCATAAGTTTGCAAATAGGTTTTCTAGTACAAAAGCATGGCTTAATACATGATGCCAAATTTTCAACATAATTTCATATAGATTATAATAACCCAAACTTATTCCAATTACTTCACAAAAATGATGTTTGTATAAAAATATACATTATGATGGCATAATAGCAAAGCCCCAAACTTGCATGAATTTTAATTAATCAACTACATACATGTAGCTTCAACATGGATTACATAATTTGCGAAATATTCCAAACGTATACTTGCATAGAACTACCGCATGTAGTTCTTTATAACATAATATGAGGATATCCAAACGTATACAATATTCCAAATCGATAAGAATCACAGTAACGCACAAATTATGAATTATTTATCACCACAATCAAGTATACAAACCAACACAGTTATTTGTTCATACCAAAGTAATACTCTACTTACAATGGTGCGGCGAATTCTCTAATTTAGGGATTTGAAGATGCGGTTTGATTTGATTGAGTTGCTTTATGCCTTAGAATTTGCCTCCTAATCCTCTCTCCAATTGGTGGCTACCCCTAGTCGTTCCTCAGCAACATGGCGGCTTTGTTCTTATTTTTGAATGAATAGATTAGGGTTAGTCTAGGGTTGTTTTTATAGGGGTAATGAACTGATTAGGACCATTGATGTTGCTTGGATTGATCGTAGCCATTCATCCTAAGGAGAGACCAATTAGAGCCTGCCACCTAGCCCTAATGACAAAGCAGACCACAGAAAATCGGCCAATATAGAATAGGCCAGCCAGGTTAGACTGGGTTCGACCTGGGTCTGGACCAGGTCGACATGCCTGTCGACAGCCCTGTTGACAGCCCTGTCGACCTGGTTAGACCAGGTCGACAACCCAGTCGACCTGGGTGCGTGAGGCGGGTGTTCTTCCGCCCTGGCCCATTGGGCCCCACTTTTAATTTTAAACTGTTTTATTCTGTTTGAATTTAATTTAGAAACTTCCGAAGGCGATATCTTCTTCATACGGACTCCGTTTTTCGAAAACTCGGACTCTATTTCGCGTATTTTTCCGAGACGAACGCAATGGCGTATCCCGTTTCCCTTAGTTCTTTGATTTCGAATTAATTATACTTTAATTTGTTAATTTCACAGTTATAGAATTCGCGGGGTGTTACATTCTCCCCCACTTAAAAGGATTTCGTCCCGAAATCTTCAAGTTAGGAGGAATGTATATCCTAACATCCAATCATCCATCTACTCATCCATCAAACACGAGCATCCATTGTCCCGAAATCAAACTCGGACTCTATTTCGCGTATTTTTCCGAGACGAACGCAATGGCGTATCCCGTTTCCCTTAGTTCTTTGATTTCGAATTAATTATACTTTAATTTGTTAATTTCACAATTATAGAATTCGCGGGGTGTTACACGTTGAGTATTGCACTATGCGATACATCTTTCCAATCAGCAGCCATCCTGTTGGAAATCCAAACTTCCAATACGACATTTTTCGGTTTTAGTTGTAAATCTATGTATGGCGACATAATATATGGTACCTATGCCGTCTATGATTGATACATTTATATTTGAAGTTTTTTTGACACTATGCACTTATAGTAATATCAAAATGATTTGTTTTAAAGCGTACCAAGCATATTTGGCTATTATAAGGTAAAACTCTGTCCTTCGGCTTGTGTTGCATTGTGTGATGGGACCTGACTCTTATAATACCTTCAATTTTCTATTATTTAGCATGGCGATTTTTGTTTTATGGTATTCTTAGGAGGAAACCCGTTCTGTGTTATTTAGGCATGGTCCCTTGTTTTACCCTACATAAAAATAAAGTTAATAACTATTTTAGTTCTCACACCAGTCCCATGACTGATTCGGAGTTTATTGTTTCTATCAAAACTCTGGGTGCCCATATTTTCCACAAAGGCATCTTGTAGTTTTGGTTTTCACATATATTTCTTTTCCCAGGATCCTGAATTATAGCTGGAGCTATATTCGGAAAGCTTTGTATCTGTATATTTCTTTCAGTTGTGTTAGTTGATGTAATTCCGTTGTGCTTTGTATTTATACATTTTTATTTCCGTTTCTATGTAATTTAATCTTTGATATTATTTTTCCGCTATGTAATATTTATTTGTACTCTGATATTCTTGTCTCTGATGTAAATTATTGTAATAGCAATGAAATTTTCTAGTGTTTGTGTTCTAACGCGTCGTGTTCTCAAAGCAATCCGGTGTTTCCCGTCTTTTCGGAGACCGGGGGATTTTGGATCGTTAAATTTGGTTTGTTTGAATGGATTTTAGGAGATTTTCACTTAAAGGGCTCATTTATTCAGGGTAGTAAGTTTTAAGGACTGCACTTCTAAAAAATTAGTTTTAAGAACATTTTACAGGAAAAAGATAGTAGAATTTATCATTTTTAGCTATGTATAAATAAAGATAAAATAATTTATCTTTCTCCTGTATAACTTAAAAAGATAAATAAGTTTATCTTGTTCCTGTAAATTATCCTTAAAACTTATTATCATAAATTAAATTGCACTTCAACCGAGTTTCCACTTGTTTAAATGTATTGACATATATTGAATATATATATATACTGAATTGGTTTAGTGTGATTTGTATGACTTAAAATGGTCGTTTATATTCATATAAGTTATAATAGTTAGAATATTATAGTTATTTCATTTAGATATTATGTTTATTTAGAATAATATTTAGATGTTAGAATTATGCTTTAGTTTTAGAGGGAGCATTAGGATCTAGTTAGAATTATATAGTTTTTGTTGATTACAAATGGGGAGAATTATAAAATAGGGCTTAGTGTAAGGGGGAGTTAATAATTTCAAGGGATGATTAATGGAGTAAGGGGAGTAACCGAAGAATTGAGACATTTGGTAAGAATATTTTATAATCAAGGTTATCATCATCAAAAAGAGGGAGATTGTTAGAGACTGGGACATTGATAGTGATGGTTTTGATGATAATAACCTTGTTTCTACTTTTATTCAATTATTATTGTTATAAAAAATATACTAACACTATTTTCTAGAATATATATATTTATGTGTGTTTTTGTTTGTGTGTGCAGGAAATCTATGCAGGTATTTATTATTGAAGACTGTATAGTTTAGAGAATCAAGATTTCAAAGTAGAAGAGTTCAAGTGTCAAGACTCATGAGTAATAAGAAATCAAGAGTTCAAGAGTTCAAGAATTACCGAGGAAATATATCTAGAAATTCTTTTAAAACTCTTGTTAGCACTTGATTCTGATTTCAAATTTAAATTTATTTCTGATTTCAAATTTAAATTTAATTCTAATTTAAAATTCTTTTCAAATGATTTCATTTTTAAATCTAGTTTTCAAATGACTTCAAAATTACTTCCTAACTTATAAATATATACTTCTTTATTTTTAGAAATATTTTAACTTGTGAAATTCAAAGTTATGTTTAATAATCTTTTAACTTAAGATTTACTTACTACTTTTATAATTACTTATATTTTTTTAAACTTCCTTATTTATATTAAGTTTTAATATTTATAGTTTTATATTTATAGTTTTATATCATTTTATATTTAATTTCTTAAATACTTTTATTACATCTTTATATAAGTTTTTAAATATATTTTACTTTGAAAAGAATGTTTTAATATAAAGGAATTTAGTTTGTTTTAACTCTTAATTCACCACAATTTATTTAAACATTTTATTTTTGTTTTAAAATTCAATTTTTGAATTTACACTAGCATGCTATAAAGTGATTTTTTAAAATTTTGAAAAGAGGTGTCTTTTGAATTCAGACCTTTTCAGAATTGTTATGACTATTGGAAACCTAAAAATTCCTTCCAGAATTCGAATTTTTTAACTTTTCTTCTCTTTCTTCCTCTCTTAACATTCACCATTAGAATACTTTATTTCTTAACTTTTTGCGCATATACTCTGCCGATTTCAATAGAAATCATATCATTCTTCTTCTCTTCCAATTCTAAATCAAAATCTCTCTGAATTCAAGTGCTACTCAAGAGTTATAGGCTGTTTTAATTAAAGATCTCAAAATCAAGTCCTATAAAGTCAATACTACAAAAATTGATAAGAGAAGGATATCGTCATGTCCCATTTAAAGTGACTAGGTACGATTGTGTCCCGAAAATCGATTGGATGTAAAGTTATGGCCCGGAAATCGACTAAGTCTCACTGTACTTGGAATCAGTTGGATGTGCCCTTGTAGCCCTGAAATCAAGGATTGTAATCGGATGTTGTTGAATAAAAATACGCATAAACCCAACGTTGTACGGGACTGGATGTAGTGGAGTCCCGAACCAGTAAAAAATCCCGGTATGTACTTTCCTTTTACTGTTTTTACTTTTATTTTCTGCATTCTGTGATTGACTCTGTGTCTGTTATTATATGTGATCTGCATAATGTTTTGTTTAATACAAAAAGATTTCAATAAATTAACAATTTAATAAAACACTATTCACCCTCCCCTTTAGTGTTTAATTAGCCTTAAGATCCTTAATCTTTATCTCCAATATTCAAGTTGGGGTTTCAGTTTTATTTCTTAAATTCAATTCTCCTAGTTCATTTTCTTGATGTTTTCGTACAAATGAAATCTATATTTTCAATTTACTCAATTCTAAATATTTAACTTCAATCGTATTTAGACTCCATCATTTACTTATTAAATTTGTTATCAAATCAATTTGTTAAGTTTCATAATCATAGCAAATTTCTATAAAACACATTTTATTATTTCTAAATCACATACAAAATAAATTCAACTTAATTTGACAAATTCTGTTTCAGTTAAGTGATTTAAACAAATTAAAATGCAACTACATTTAAAACTTCAATTTTAAACCTTTTTTAATTTTAAAGAATTCAAAAAATCTATATATATTATTATAAAATCTATATTTATATTAAATTTAAAACTTCAAATAATATTAAATTAAAATAAAAGATTTATTAAATAGATTATAAAATAAATTAAATTATTTAAATTTGAAAAATAATATTATAATTAAAAATACAGTAAAATGGCTTTATTAAATCAAAATATATTTGTAATTTAGAAAAATACTTTTCAAAATCGACCAAGGGTGTCCGTATATAATTTTCTACCTAGTTTAAGTAATACAGATATGTATTATTTCAATTCATTTTAAAAAATTAGTCCCAAGTATATATCATTTCAACCCCATTCCAAATCGATTCAGTTTATTTCCTAAATCTATACAGTGGTTCGGGTATGTATCATTTCAACCCATAATGGTTTTCCAAAATCTACAGGGAAATTTCAATGTGAGAACATAAAATTAAAACATAAAAAATACTAATATGTCACATAGTAAATTCATATCATGTCATTTGTGTCAATAACAATCAAGACATATCATACATGGCATAATTAAACATATTTCACAAAATAGCACAACTTCATGTTATGAAAGCAAATTTAAATTTAACATAACAATCATATTAACTAAAACAATCCTAAAAATTGAAACACCCCACCCTCCATTGAGGTCACTCACAAAGGGAATGCCTTAACTTTGGTGGAGGTTTGTAAGTAAAAGTCACAAATAAAACACAAGACAGATATAAACACATATATATAAGCAGCGGAAAAACAACAGACTTTTTATTTCATAAATAAGTGTTCATACAAAAACATTTCCATAACTGTCACATAACAACTTTCAAAATGTTACATCATCATATCTGTCTTGGTTATTAAATAAAGAAGCATAAAACATAATTAAAACTGCATAAATCCCCATGATTGTGTCCAACAGCCATAGCTAAAGCAAGAGAGTCCAAATCGTACATCTGCTATCTTGGAGCTTGCAAAGAGTCTGACTAAAATGAGTTGTTTCCTCCCTGTGGACCTGGTGGGGGGGGGGACGGAAGAAAAGAAGACGAAAGAAAATAGGGTCAGACATAAAGCCTGGTAAGTCTAGTGACTCTTCAGTATGAGAATAAAAAAAAGGGCATGATAGGTATAAACTGGAAATAGGAAAGTATCATAAGCTAAGGTAAAGCAGTTTTGAAACGAATATACTATCGCACCCCATACTATATCTCTGCACCTACATGTATTAGTTCTGAACTGGCACCCCATGCTGAGGGTAAAGTGATACCCTTTTTCTAAAGATCGGCTCCTACTCGCATAATCATCTGTGTCTTACAGCCCCCAAAGATTGTAGATACCTATGCTGGTCCCACCATGGGGTGTATCAAGTCCCGTGGTGGCGGCCCAACACAAAACTAGAAATGCATAGGTTATACTACTGGTGCCCCCAGTGCCCTGTTTGTCTGCTCCGAAGTGTGTGCACGCCCGCACTCCGTTAGAACCCACACTGTTGCACCCACCGCCGTCGCTTTTGACCGCTTACAATCAGCCCAGTAATCGTGCCCCACCCTGCCTAGTTTCAGGGTACCATGATACCTAATTGGGTTACTGCTGAAATGGGTCCCTATTACTAGGGTTTTCTAGTCAAACATGTTAAATGGTCAAGTGTCTGTATTTACCTAACCCCACCCGTCAATTTCATTAACATGTTGAATTGGTTAAGTGTTTTAGTTAACTTAACCCTACCATCCTGACAAACTGTCCTTAGCTTTTTAAAGCACCGACCTCTCACATTAGACAGGTATTGTTACGGTTACTGGATGTGCCAGTCGGTTCCGGGCAGATTTACACCGTAACTCAGTCTAACCTCGGGTCCTTATTGGGCTCCATGCTTAACCACCCACATTGGATAGGTATTGTTGTGACTACTGGACAGCCGGGCGGGTCCGGGCACGTTTACATCACAACTCAATCCAACCTCGTGTTAAGCATACTCGTATTTTCTAAATTTACATATTTGTCTTTATTACTTAATATATGTAAATTTGTCAACAATTAAATGTTGTGGCCCACTTTCCAAGTTTAACGTTTTTGGTATAAGAATTTATACCATTCAAACGCCGCCAATTTTGGCATGTGACAAACATGCCAATTTCATATATTTTTACCAATTTATGTCAAGTTTTACCAATATTCCCAACGTTACCCCGATTAAATATTAGGCTAACAATCTTAGCCTAATTTTCGTTCGCATGGTTTTTAACATATAATATTAGGCTAAAAACTTAGCCTAATTTAGCGCACATAAAATTGGCATAAGGGAATTTATACACATAAGCATGACATAGGTGTAAACTTGGCATTTTTGGCATAGTCAATATGAACATCATGGGTGTAAACTTGCAACATAGACTAATCATCATACATGTGAATTTACAACATAGCCTAAATCAACTTTCATATATTTGAACTTGCATTGAAATAGGGATCTAACCAAATAGGTGCCACATAAATTAGCATTTGATTAAGCCTAAACATGTTTTGGATCTAGGCATAACATCGAACATAAATAGCATATGACAAGAATGTGACATTTTCATAAGGTATGTATAATTTCATCGCATGTGTGAACTAGATCCAATCATATGTCTAACTACATAATGAAACATATATTAAAGTGGATCTTGACATGGATCCAATTAACTTGCAACTTTCTTACAAACATACTAGCATGAATGTAAACATAATCGTTTAGGCATAAAGGTTCTAGCATATATGTATATATATATGAAATCTTAATCACATACAACCTATATAATCACATAAACATATAGGTGTCGATTTCAACATGAACTATACAACTTGCAGGTGATTCAAAATGTACAATATGATCAATATCAACTCAACTATACCACAAACACCACAATACCACAATCATTTCAATACATTGATGTGAATTAACATCGTTGTTACATAATAACACAATTCCTTTTCCATTTTACATCGAACCAAATCCTAATTTTTATTCACATCGGAAAAATCACTATACTTACAACAAACGACTGTCTTGTTTTCTGATTTCGGAGTTCTAAATTTGATATGCTTTCCTTTGGGTAGACTAACGTTGATTTGATTCGTGTTTTAACTCTAATTTGGCTCGTCTCTAAGCTTTTCTACAAGTGGAGGCTCCTCTCAATTTTCTACCGACAGCATGGTGGCTCCGTCTCTAATTTCTTATGTGAATTTAGGTTGGAGTCTTAGGTTGTATTTATAGAATTTCAGATTGATTTGAGCCGTCAGATGATCATAGACGAATCTAGACCATTCACTTCGAAAGGAGCCAACCAAAATGCGACATGTCAGCCTTAGTGACACAGCCAAGCCTCAGAAATCGACCAGAACCCGACCAGGCCAGTCAGGGCCAAACCAGGTCGACCTGGTCACCCAGGTCGACCCCCAGGTCGACCTGGTGCCTAGGCGGGAATTTTCCCGCCCAGCCCAGTTTGGGTCTGAATTCAAAATTTGAACCAATTTTTGAACTGTTTGAATTTTAATTTGAATTCTGAAACTTCCGGAGGTCATAACTCCTTCATACGGAGTCCGATTCCCGCAAACTCGGACTCTATCTCAAGCAGAATTACGAGACGAACGCAATGGCATAACCCGTTTCCCTTAATTCTTTCATTAAGAATTAATTATACTTTAATTTTTCAATTTATAGTTAATAGAAAATTCGAGGTGTTACATTCTCCCCTCCTTAAAGGATTTCGTCCCCGAAATCTTCAAGTCTAGGAGAACGTAAGTCCTAACATCCAATCGTCAATCTACTCAACCATCAAACACAGGCGTCCACTATCCTTAAAAGACTTCTAATGCTTCATGATCATATGCACAGTGTGTGTACATGTCCTTATCTAATGCAAAATCCGGCAGTCTACTGATTCAGTTGACCTCCTTAATGCAAATCATGTAAGTGTCATGAATCCATTATGTATGCAAATTTTTCCTACTCATAATTCTACATGAGTGCGGAACCATTCATACAAATGCGACATCCATATGAAACATATCAATTTTCTACCACATACAAATATGAATACACATATGCATATGCAGTATGAAGTGACTGAGCCGATCTAAAACCTAGGTTGTGTGTGTATATGCATCCACGAGCAACCACTTGCAACTGCTTGCAGCCATCAACCATAACATGTTTCAAATACATGTTTACATCCAAAGGGGTTTTCTACCTAAGGATAAAAGGATAAGACCAAGGAGATATACTTAAAAAGATAGATATAAGCATAACTTAAGGAAAAAGAGAAATCAAAGATGTACACTCAAAAAGAAAAGGGTAAGCCGCGCGTATTCTGTCCTCAGTTTCCCAAGTCGCGTCTTCCTCGGCATCGCTCCACTGAACTTTGACGAGCTTGACTTCGCGGTTGCGTAGCTTTTTCACTTCAGTTCCTATGATTCGAGTTGGAACTCTCCTTACAGTTGCTTCACGTTCCACTTCAGCTTCTTCTAGAATGCTTGGCTCCACCACTTCCGCAGATTCATGTAGACATTTCCGGAGATGAGAAACGTGAAAGACGTTGTGAATTCCAGCCAATCTTTCAGGCAGCTCTATTCTATAAGCCATTTTCCCAATCTTCTCGATGATAGGGAACGGTCCTACAAACCTTGGTGCTAGTTTTCCTACGGATCCAAAGCGAACGACGTTCCTTAAAGGGGATACCTTAAGGAAAACCTTGTCCCCAACCTCAAACTCAAGGTCGGTCCTTCTTTTGTCGGCGTAGGATTTCTGTCTGTATTGGGCTGTCTTCATTCTCCTTCATATCAAGTCCACTTTCTCTAAAGTCTCTCGAATCATGTCCGGCCCAAGTATAAGTTTGTCAGTAGAGTCCCACTAACAAGTTGGTGATCGGCACGGTCTTCCATACAAAGCTTCGAAGGACGCCATACCGATGGTGGCTGGGTAGCTGTTGTTGCAGGAGAATTCCACTAGAGGAAGTTGATCCTCCCAAGTCCCTCTGAAGTCAAGAACGCATAGTCTCAAAAGATCTTCCAATACTCTATTCACCCTTTCTATCTGGCCATCAGTTTGGGGGTGATAGGCCGTGCTCAAACATAACTGTGTGCCTACAGCTTCTTGCAGGCACCGCTAAAATTCGCTTGTAAAGATGGGATCTCTGTCACTCACTATGCTGGAGGGTATTCCATGGAGTCGAACTATTTCCTTGAGATAAAGAGAAGCTAGAGACGAGGCAGTCCTTCTACTCTTGATAGGTATAAAGTGGGCACTTTTAGTAAGCCTGTCCACTATTACCCATATGCTAGTATTGCCTCTTCTTGACCTAGGAAACTCGTCAATGAAGTCCATTGAAATGCTATCCCACTTCCGTTGCGGGACTTCTAGAGGATGAAGCAGTCCTCCAGGCTTATTCTGTTTCGCCTTGACCTGTCGGCATATCATGCACGAAATCTGCCACGTTGTGACGGCCCGCCCCGCACCAACCGACATTTACTCCAAAAGTGCGTTGTACACATGTCCAGTTAGCACGGAATGGGTCGTCAGAAGGAAAAGGAAGAAGGAAATGAACATTCAAAGAACCTGTAGAATGTCTCACAGCGCATAGAATAAAGTATAATAATAACATACTTGACATAAAACAGGAGAGACAGTGCATAAGCTGAAAATCAGAACTAAACATCATAGCAGCGGAAATCCAAAATACAACTTATTACAACTTTCAAACTGTCTCAAAGCAAAAGTAAGATAAAGGAGGTACACTACTAATGCCCAAGTAGCGACCACCAACGACACAGGGAGAATATATATATATATCATACGTGGAAGCCTTCTGCCCGCCTCCGAATCAGCTACTCGCGCATCACCAGCTAACCTGTCTCTAGTCTGCTCGTGTGAGCACCCAGAGTAATAAGAGGAGACATAAAACTCTGGGTCAGACATAAAGCCTGGTATGAGCGATAAGCATCTAAAGTGAACAATAACAGGTAGACTAAAACATACCTGAACCTGGACCTGCAACCAAAGAGTTAGCACTACATACTGTACAACACTCTAAGGTACCATATCAAACGATGTAAAGATACGGAGGTGGGGGAGGTGTGCATGTCATAAAGATGGCAAACAATCAAACATAGCATCCATCCTCACATCTCTCACTCAGTGCGTAAAGTATACGATATTCACCACTTCGATCACCCAACAAACTTTGCTACGATCACTTTGCCCCATGAAGTCATAAATGGCTTCACTGCACTGATAACGTAGCCACCAATCCTTTGTTTTGTCGACTTTGCCCCATGGAGTCACAAGGACCCCACTGCACTGGCTCATAGCCTTACTACGCATCACCTTGCCCCTCAGGTCATGATGACCCTACTGCATTGATAACGTAGTTTTGGTACCATCACTTTGCCCCTCGAGTCGCAATGACTCTACTGCACTGATAAGTAGCCCATCATTCATTTTTAGTGGTGAATCGAAGTTATGAACGTCGACAACTCCTTAGCACACGTCCCGCAGCATAGTCCAACCATGAAGTGAACTCATTGGTTCCCAACTGGATCCTGAGCTCTAACTTCCCATTTTGGACTACCTTTGCATCTCGGGTTATTGATCAATACTGGGTCGGGTCGGATCAGAACGCTTCTTCTTCACTGGATCGGGTCGAGTCGCCATCACCCCTAACGGATCGGGTCGGGGTCTCCAGCTTGCCACGGTTCGGATCGTCATCGCGGTCCTCTTTCTCTTTACTTTAGATCGTGCTCCTCCCCTTGGTTCGGATCGGAATACCCCATACGGTTCGGATCGCGCTCCTCCAGCTCGTGGCTCCCCCTGGTTCGGATCGACGTCTCGTAGTGCATCGGATCGTGGATGCTGCTTTCCTCTAGTCAGATCGTGATACGAAGCACGAGTGGATCGGATCGGATAGCAGTTCACGGTTAAGGTTCGTGGACCTTGCGCAGATGGTTCGGGTCAGAGGAGATGACTTGACTCGTGGTGGTGTCCCACGGTCCCATAGGGCGATCCGATCGACCCTCAATCCCCTATCCGATCCGAATTCCTGCACCTTGTCCAGCGAGCTGTTTGTGCCCCTCGACGGCGTTTTCGACCATTCCAACTATTCTAGTCAATCACAAAGCATACCATACAGTCATAGAAACATGTGTAATCAACCACAAACATCAAAACATCAATATGATAGGTTAAAATGGATCAACATACCCAAAATCCCATGTTTTCCCTTAAGCATGTTTAGGTGAAACTAATGATAGGATTAGCAAAACTTAACCAAATTAACCCAAATTCATATCAGAGGTCTAAAACATCATTTAGAAATTTATGAACATTTTTCTAGAATTTTATCATGCTTAAATTCGCTAATTAACAATAATTACCCTTAACTAGCCATAATTAGTGTAAAACTATGCAAATCACTCACCTTAGCCACAAATAAACTAAGATGTGAAATAAATCTCCGATTTGATGTGAATCCCAATGATAAACAACAGCTCCAATGTTGATTTGGTGTAGATCTTCCTTGATTAGAGGTTGCTAAGCCAAATCCTTGACCAAAAGATGATTTGGAGGTGATTTAGAGGTTGGAGACCATTTTTAGGGTTCCTTGGTGATAAGTGGAGGCTAGAAAACTGAAATGGAATGATCCTCTATCTCATTTCAGCCTCCCCATAACCCTAATCCCGAAATGGGTTATGGGCCTACTCACTAATCACCCGATTTGGCCCGGTTAAGCAGTTTTTCACCTTCCAAACCTTATTTCAGCCATATCTCCCAAACGGTAAGTCCGTTTCGCTATTATGACCACTCTAAGGAAAGGTAAACCATCAAACGAATCCAATGGAAGTAGTTTCAGGTCAAAATTCCTTTCCAATCAAAAGTTATGGCCAAAACAGTACCAACTAAGGGCAAAATGGTCATTTAAAAATCGACAAAAATCATGAACACGGGAAATGAATCTAATGGATGTTTCCCAAAGTTACATGACCATACAACTTCATATGGGAAAGAAATAAATATTCTATGATACCCCGATGCGTAGAATGCGGGTCATTACACACTTCCTTCTTCATGCCGTCCCAAAAGAAAACTCTCTTTGCGTCCTTGTACATCTTGTCCCCGCCTGGGTGTATTGTCATCTTGGAATGATGTGCTTCCTCGAGAACCTTCTTTACCAGCTCCCTTGCTTGTGGGACACACAGTCTTCCATCTCGCCTCAGCCAACCCTTATCATCGATGGAGTACCTATTGAGGTGACTGGAAGTTTCACCCCTAATTAGATTATCAATCACATCCACAAGCTGAGGGTCTTCACGTTGTGTGGCCCCTATTGAGTCTAAAAGAGTGGGCCATACTTCTAGGGATGCCAATAAACCAGGTATAAAATCAGAGGAAGGCCTAAAGTCAAAACTGGCTATATACTCCAAGCTTTGCCTTTCTACAAAGAGAGGGCTTAAGGTCAGTTTCTTTCGGCTCAACGCGTCTGCTACTACGTTGCCTTTGCCAGGAGTATAGGAAATTTCAAAATCATACGAGGCAAGGAATTCCATCCATCTTTGCTGCCTTAAGTTAAGATCTTTCTACGAGAAAAGATATTTCAACGATTTATGGTCAGTATATAATTCGAACTTCTCACCTAGGAGATAATGGCGCCAAGACTTAAGCGCAAAGACAATGGCGGCCAACTCAAGATCGTGGGTTGGGTAGTTCTTTTCATGCACTTTCAATTGTATTCCACCATAAGCTACTACCCTCCCTTCTTGCATCAGAACAGCGCCTAGTCTCGTATCACAAGTATCAGTGTATATGGTGAACATCTTGCTTCCATCTAGCAAGGTCAGAACTGGGGCTGTTGTGAGAGCCCTTTTTAATCGTTGGAGAGCAAACTCGCAATCCAAATCCCAAGCGAACGCCAGATTCTTCTTTGTTAGCCTTGTGAGTGGAGCTAAGATTTTTGCGAAATCCCTAATGAACTTTCGGTAAAACCGGCTAGCCCAAGAAAGCTTCGGACTTCGGTTGCATTTCTTGGTGTCTTCCAATCTTGCACTGCCACTACTTTCGCGGGGTCTATGGCTATCCCCTCTTTGGACACTATATGTCCAAGAAATCTGACCTCTTCTCTCCAAAAGTGGCATTTGGAGAATTTGGCTTTTAGCTGATGTGCATGGAGAGTTTCCATGATTTCTTTCAGATGCCGAGCTTGTTATTCCTCATTCTTTGAGAAGATCAAAATATCGTCTATGAAAACCACCATGAATTTATTGAGGAATTCTCTGAACACCTTGCTCATAGGTCTACAAAATAAGAGGGTGCGTTTGTCAAGCCGAAAGGCATGACAAGCCACTCATAGAAACCGTCTGGGGTTCTGAACGTCATTTTATCAATACTATCTTCAGCTACCCTTAGCTGATGGAACCCAGTAGCTAGATCAAGTTGGGAGAAGACCGACGCACCTACAAGCTGATCAAACAGATCGTCTATTCTGGGAAGCAGGCGTCTATTCTTTTTAGTCAGCTTATTTAGCTCCCTATAGTCCACACAAAGACGTAATGAACCATCTGCCTTGGTGGCGAACACCACTGGAGCACCCCATTCCGAGATACTTCTCCTTAACTTGTTTACTGAGCTCCTTTCTCTCCTTTGGAGTCATATGTCTAACAGGCAGAGCTACAGGCTTTGCATTATCAACAAGATATATGCGGAAGTCTATTTCCCGCTTTGGAGGTAAGCCTTTCACCTCTTCAAAGACATCCGGATATTCCCAGACCACTCTAACCGACTGCAAATTCTCAACAGAAGCGTCAAGCAACTCTAGATAACTAAGCATAATAGCATTCAAGGGATTACAAGAAATTTCTAGAGTGTTACCGAGCCGAATCAAGAGCCTAACCACTCTTTTCTCACAATCGAGAATGGCACCGTTACTGGATAACCAGTCCATGCCTAAGATCAATCCATATCCTGAGAAGCCTAAAACAAAGGCACTACATCTAAATTCAACACTTAGAATAGAGATTTTCAAATCAAAGCAAACCATCGACAAATAAGCCGAACCCCCAATTGGATTTGAAACAACCAAGGGATCCTCTACCATACTAGTGTCTAGGTGCAGAGATTCTACTAAAGCAGATGAAAGAAAGGAGTGTGATGCACCAGAATCAAAGAGAGTGCGAACTAGATGATCATACAGATAAACTAAGCTTTCTACAGAAATATTTCTACCTCGTTCCTGTGGAGGTGCCGTCAGCGCGTGAACCTACCCTCCTGAGGTGGATCCAGTCCTTTGTCCCTGCCCTCGCTTCTTTGGGCAGTCCTTAGCCAAGTGCCCCGTCTCACCACAATGGAAACAGCCACCATTCATCTTCGCCTTCTTCTTTCTGCAGCCCTTTGCTATATGTCCCACAATACCACAGAAATTGTACTTTCTCTTTTCACGGGTTTTGTTGTTCTTTCCGCCTTTCTTGAAGTCTGTTTTCTTAGCCTGTAAACCCTCTTTCTTTTCTTGAGGCACTTCCACCTTTGCCTCTTTCTTGCCTTTGTCTTCCTCGTGTAGCAGCGCCATGTCCACCAAGCTTTCATAGGTCGCCCCCATGGGTATATGGGTCATTGCAAGGCCGTGTAGAGGTTCATTCATACCTTTGACAAAGCGAAGGGCCTTCTTGTGTTGGGTGTTTACTAAATCCAGCCCAAATCTGGCCAACTGATTAAACTGATTTATATATTCCTTGATTGTCATACTTCCTTGTTTAAGGGTTAGGAACTTTTCCATTTGCAGGCTTCTTTCAGCTTGGGAGAGGAATTTCATCTCAAACCGCATCCTAAAATTTTTCCAAGTCTCCACTGGCCTTTCAGCATGGGTAACTTCCCACCAATAGGAAGCTTCATCTTTAAGCAACCACACCGCTAGCTGTATCTTTTGCCTGTCATCAACTTTGAAGGTGACGAACAAGTCCTCGGTCTCCTTCAGCCAGTTTCTTGCTACTACAAAGGATTCAGTTCCATAAAAGTCCTTTCCACCCATAGCCTTGAAGTTTCTACATATCTTAGCGAAAGTATTACCACGAAGAGGAGGAGGAGGTGGAGGAGCTGCTGTTATGGTGGGAGGAGGAATGTCTGCTGGACCCGCACCATTGGCCCTAGCCTCTAGGTACCTTCGGAACCAGCCAGGTATCGGTACTCCTTCCGGAAGGTTAAGATCTCCAGACATGCTGGAACAAAAAGGAAAGTATTCAAGACAAAGTATAGAGAGATAGTGCATATGGCTTTGGGGGAGTTATGCCTTATAAAAACAACGCTTTTTCTTGAAAAAGATGCTTCTTTAAACTTCTTTTTGAAAATAGTTTTCAAAATTTTTATCTAATCTGGTAAATCTACGCTCTGATACCAAGTGAAACACCCCACCCTCCATTGAGGTCACTCATAAAGGGAATGCCTTAACTTTGGTGGAGGTTTGTAAGTAAAAGTCGCAGATAAAACACAAGACATATATAAACACATATATAAGCAGTGGAAAAACAACAGACTTTTTATTTTATAAATACGAGTTCATACAAAAACATTTCCATAACTGTCACATAACAACTTCCAAAACGTTACATCATCATTTCTGTCTTGGTTATTAAATAAAGAAGCATAAAACATAATTAAAACTGCATAAATCCCCATGATTGTGTCCAACAACCATAGCTAAAGCAAGAGAGTCCAAATCGTACATCTACTATCTTGGAGCTTGCAAAGAGTCTGACTAAGCTGAGTTGTTTCCACCCTGTGGACCTGGGGGGAGGGGGGAACGGAAGAAAAGAAGATGAAAGAAAATAGGGTCAGACATAAAGCCTGGTAAGTCTAGTGACTCTTCAGTATGAGAATAAGAAAAAGGGCATGATAGGTATAAACTGGAAACAGGAAAGTATCATAAGATAAGGTAAAGCAGTTTTGAAACGAATATACTATCGCACCCCATACTATATCTCTGCACCTACATGTATTAGTTCTGAACTGGCACCCCATGCTGAATGTAAAGTGATCCCTTTTTTCTAAAGATCGGCTCCTACTCGCATAATCATCTGTGTCTTACGGCCCCCAAAGATTGTAGATACCTATGTTGGTCCCACCATGGGGTGTATCAAGTCCCATGGTGACGGCCCAACATAAAACTAGAAATGCATAGGTTATACTACTGGTGCCCCAGTGCCCTGTTTGTCTGCTCCGAAGTGTGTGCACGCCCGCACTCCGTTAGAACCCACACTGTTGCACCCACCGCCGTCGCTTTTGATCGCTTACAATCAGCCCAGTAATCGTGCCCCACACTGCCTAGTTTAGGGTACCACGATACCTAATTGGGTTACTGCTGAAATGGGTCCCCGTTACTAGGGTTTTCTAGTCAAACATGTTAAATGGTTAAGTGTCTGTATTTACCTAACTCCACCCGTCAATTTCATTAACATGTTGAATTGGTTAAGTGTTTTAGTTAACTTAACCCTACCATCCTGACAAACTGTCTTTATCTTTTTAAAGCACCGACTTCTCACATTAGACAGGTACTGTTACGGTTACTGGATGTGTCGGTCGGTTCCGGGAAGATTTACACCGTAACTCAGTCTAACCTCGGGTCCTTGTTGGGCTCCATACTTAACCAACCACATTGGATAGGTATTGTTGCGACTACTGGACAGCCGGGCGGGTCTGGGCAGGTTTACATCACAACTCAATCCAACCTCGTGTTAAGCATACTCGTATTTTCTAAATTTACATATTTGTCTTTATTACTTAATATATGTAAATTTGTCAACAATTAAATGTTGTGGCCCACTTTCCAAGTTTAACGTTTTTGGTATAAGAATTTATACCATTCAAACGCCGCCAATTTGGCATGTGACAAACATGCCAATTTCATATATTTTTACCAATTTATGTCAAGTTTTACCAATATTCCCAACGTTACCCCGATTAAATATTAGGCTAACAATCTTAGCCTAATTTTCGTTCGCATGGTTTTTAACATATAATATTAGGCTAAAAACTTAGCCTAATTTAGCGCACACAAAATTGGCATAAGGGAATTTATACACATAAGCATGACATAGGTGTAAATTTGGCATTTTTGGCATAGTCAATATGAACATAATGGGTGTAAACTTGCAACATAGACTAATCATCATACATGTGAATTTACAACATAGCCTAAATCAACTTTCATATATGTGAACTTGCATTGAAATAGGGATCTAACCAAATAGGTGCCACATAAATTAGCATATGATTAAGCCTAAACATGTTTTGGATCTAGGCATAACATCGAACATAACTAGCATATGACAAGAATGTGACGTTTTCATAAGGTATGTATAATTTCATCGCATGTGTGGACTAGATCCAATCATATGTCTAACTACATCATGAAACATATATTAAAGTGGATCTTGACATGGATCCAATTAACTTGCAACTTTCTTACAAACATACTAGCATGAATGTAAACATAATCGTTTAGGCATAAAGGTTCTAGCATATATATATATATATATATATATATATATATATATATAAATGAAATCTTAATCACATACAACCTATATAATCACATAAACATATAGGTGTCGATTTCAACATGAACTATACAACTTGCAGGTGATTCTAAATGTACAATAGGATCAATATCAATTCAACTACACCACAATACCACAATCATTTCAATACATCGATGTGAATTAACATCGTTGTTACATAATAACACAATTCCTTTTCCATTTTACAACGAACCAAATCCTAATTTTTATTCTCATCGGAAAAATCACTATACTTACAACAAACGACGGTCTTGTTTTCTGATTTCTGAGTTCTGAATTTGATATGCTTTCCTTTGGGTAGACTAATGTTGATTTGATTCGTGTTTTAACTCTAATTTGGCTCGTCTCTAAGCTTTTCTACAAGTAGAGGCTCCTCTAAATTTTCTGCCGACAGCATGGCGGCTCCGTCTCTAATTTCTTATGTGAATTTAGGTTGGAGTCTTAGGTTGTATTTATAGAATTTCAGATTGATTTGAGCCGTCAGATGATCATAGACGAATCTAGACCATTCACTTCGAAAGGAGCCAACCAAAATGCGACATGTCAGCCCTAGTGACACAGCCAACCCTCAGAAATCGACCAGAACCCGACCAGGCCAGCCAGGGCCAAACCAGGTCAACTGGGCAGGTCGATCCTATGGTCGACCTGGTCACCCAGGTCGACCCCCAGGTCGACCTGGTGCCTGGGCGGGAATTTTCCTGCCCAGCCCAGTTTGGATCTGAATTCGAAATTTGAACCGATTTTTGAACTGTTTGAATTTTAATTTGAATTCTAAAACTTCCGGAGGTCATAACTCCTTCATACGGAGTCCGATTCCCGCAAACTCGGACTTTATTTCAAGCAGAATTCCGAGACGAACGCAATGGCATAACCCATTTCCCTTATTTCTTTCATTAAGAATTAATTATACTTTAATTTGTCAATTTATAGTTAACAGAAAATTCGGGGTGCTACAACAATTCAATTTAACTATTCACACGTGTTAAATCATACTTTCACAAGATGTTAGTCAAATGTGAGATGTTCTCACCTTTTGTGGCACTGAATGGAAAAGACAAAAGAATGGGTACGGATACAAAAAGCAAGATGCGCAAGTCCAATTGCAAGCACAACTACATGCTTTTTAACATCATGGAACATATAAATTCTCAAATTAATACTTCAAGAAATTTAAAAGAAGAGAACAAAGGGGTTTTGGTTAGGGAAGATGATTTTTATTTTCACAAAATTTACAAAACAGAACAGGATTTTGGACGTTTTAAAATAATTTTTGGATATGTTAGCCACTAAATTTGAAAATGTGGTCAACTGCGACGCTTTAGGAAATTCTTTTCTCTTTAATTTAAAAAAAAAACTAGATTTGGATAACATTGGAGGAAAAAAAGCCTGAAAAAGTGATAGAACATTGTCGGTTCAAAAATCTAGATTCCAAAATGTGTTTGAAAGATATGCGACTTCGATATAGAAAATCAAAAAATTTGGAATAATTTAAAACATAAAAATTGTAGATAATTCAATTTCACCAAAAAAATAGAAGTCGATTCGGATTTTCTTGAGCAAGTTATGGCTTCTGCGAAACGGGTAAAATTCTGAATAATACAGCAAATCAAAAGCCTTTGGTTTCAATGGGAAAAGTAGTCATAGCTAGGGTTTTCAGGTGGGGCCTGCTTGCTGGAGATGGAGGGAGGGAGGCCAGTCGTGGTGGACGTTCTAGGTGGCGGTGGTGGCCAAAGAGAGGAAGACCAGCAAGGTTTTGGGTGAAAAGGAAGGTGATTTGAGTAATTTTATGTCTAAGGTTTTCATCTTGAAAAGGAGAATATGTTTTTGTGGGAAAAAGGATTTGGATGGTCGGAGGCTGGCTTGGGGGTGGTCGGAGGTGGTCTAACAGGTGGCATAGGTCAAAGGGGAGTTGACGTAGGCAACAGATACAAAGGGGATGGATGATTGTTTGCATTTTTAGGTCAAGATTTTAATAATTCCCAAATTAGTTGAATTTTTAAAGTAAATTAGGATTAGAAAATAGAGAGATAACTATTAGTAATCATTACAATGAATTAGAAGTTACTTGGTGATTAATTTGCGAAGGGAAGGAATTTACAGAGAGGAAGAATTTATTGAGGAAGTAGAAGAACCTCAGAGGAAATACAGAGAATGAAATGAGAAGTTTAGATTGTTCGTACCGGATTCCACTAAGATTTTAAACTATTATTTAACTAAGAGATGATGTGGCACATATATCGTCTCCATGAAGCTAAATCTCAATTCTAATGTGGGTAGGATTGATAATAATACAAAGACTGCCCATTTACATTGTTTATCCACATAAAATGTAAAATTTGGAGCAAATGGAAACAATTTTTTATAGAACTAAAAAAGGCGACCTTTGAATAATTTCGAGTAGGATCATAAAAAATATAATTTCAAATTTTAAAACTTCTAAAATTTCAGCTCAAATTCAAATTTTGACGAATTTTGATCGAAATTGTCTTTTTCAAGAAAAGTTTCATTTTAAACAAAATTTGGCAAACATATTACTCAATATTACAATTTTATTATTTAAATTAAAATAATAATATAAATCAAGTTAACTCAATAATTAAGGCCTGAATTGACAACCATTTAATTCTAGTTACCAAATTGTCTCTACTCATGTTTGTATATAGGAATCCAGTTCATTTACTTCATTTAACTCAATAATAAATTATAACATAAATTTTCGAAACTTAAGTTTCAATAATTTCATCATTTAAAATTTTCAAAACTTTGGGTTGTTAATCCTTGTTTCCGATGATCCTTATTCAAATACATCTTATTTGAAAGTGTGCGATTGTGCTGTTTTACAAGAAGCCTAGGAACATAACTGGTAGTCAGCTTATTATTTAGTGTTAATAGACTCGGCTTGCAATGGAGTTCTTAACTATTTTTTTGCAATGAAAATCACCAAATTACAACTCTAGTTTGGAAAAAGAATTAGTCACAAACTGCAATGAAGGAATAACAACAAAAATATTTATGTGTGGTTTCTCTATTACTGTTTACATTGTGGACGTATTATGTACAAAATATTAATCTTTGTTTTCCTTGCATGTAGTTTTTAGTCGAAGCAATTAAGAAAAAAAAAAGGAGTAAGTAATGATGGTAAAAGTTAGAAGATTAGGAAAAGGTCTCATTTAGGTATTGGAAAATGGCCTTGGGAATCATTTGATATAGTTTGTGGAGATTCCGTGGTTTGGTTTAATTATTGTTTCTTATGGTACATTCGAAGATATTTCAATGTTAGGATATTTTTATGTTATATATACATATGCACTAAAAAATTCATATGCTAAACTCGTAATATTTTGAACTTCACTATTATGAAATATAAGTTTTTGATGTATATATTCTAAAATTGATTATATGTTTATTGTAAACTTGAATCTGATGTACGAATATATAGTATCACGTACAAGGCAGTGTAGTATAATTGATTCAAATAATATTTGATGGTACTATAAGCTGTTGAATGATATATTGTTTAGTTATACCGAGATAGTAGGAATTCCAAATGGTTATAACCATTGTAACTACAAAATTTTCGGAAAGTCATAATCATTGGAGCTAAAATATTTTCCAACGGTTAATATCATTGGAAGAAAAAAGTACCCAAACAGTTGTAACCATTGGAATTCATAACCATTAGAAGAGAAAAGTTTCCTAACGGTTATAACCGTTGGTAAATATGTTACAGAATTAACCGCATACCTTCTACCAACCATTATAATCGTTGATAATTTTATTTGTAATGGTTATTACCGTTCGATGTTATGCTTGGATATATATAAAGACAATTATTTATCATGGATATTGGATATTAGATACAGAGATCCACTTACAATCTCAATATTTAGAAAATGGAATTAAGAAAGTAATAATATATCCTAACAGAACAAAGAAAAGGCTTTGATATTTTTAAGATGATACATATATGTAATATCAAAATAGAGTATTTTATTGGAAAAAATCAACTTCACATGGAACTCCGTGAAAGAGCATTATGACGACTAGAAGACAGTCATACTTCCAAAGGATTGGCAAGAGTGGTTGAATTTGAGGTTTCAAGACTTCAAATCTGTTAGAGAATACAATTATTGCATGTTTAAAATTATTTCCAAAATTGAAATTATATAGAGGAAAGATGAATGATGCACAAATGATTGAAAAGATCTTTTCAACATTTCATGTCTCGAATATACTGTTATAGCGATATCAAATACGTCATTTTACAAAACATTGTGAACTCATAGAATGTCAGTCAATTGCTGAGTAATATAATGAATTAATTATTAAAATTCACTTCTTAAGACCTATTGATTCAGGTCCATTACCAGAAGTTAATTCTAATTTTACCTACTTCGAAAGAGGTTGATGTTGCATCGAGGTTGAGTACATGATCGTAGATGTGGACGGGGGTATGACTCCAAGAGAGGTGGTTATAGTGGCTTTAGAAGTAACAAAACTGCAAACTTAAAAAACCAACAAAAGAAAATTGAGCATGAAAAGAACAATGATTCAACTTTAGAAAATAAAAGGCATAATAAGGAAGTTTGTTATAGATGTGTGAATTCTTTAGACATTAATTGTAACACCCCACCTCCGCTAGGGTCACTCATAAAGGGAATGCACTAGTTTTGGTGGAGTATTATCTAGGTAAATGTAACACCCCGTGTATTCTATAACCGTGAAATTCATAAATTAAAGTATAATTAATTTCAAATCAAAGAATTAAGGGAAACGGGATACGCCATTGCGTTCGTCTCGGAAAAATACGCGAAATAGAGTCCGAGTTTTCGAAAATCGGAGTCCGTATGACCAAGATATGGCCTCCGGAAGTTTCAGAATTAGGTTTAAAATTCGAACAGACGAAAACAGCTCAGAAAAACTAATTCAAAATTCAAAATCGGGCCCAATTGGCCAAGGCGGGAAAATTCCCGCCCAAAGCACCCAGGTCGACTTGGCAGTCGACCTGAGGCTAGCCAGGTCGACTGGGCAGTCGACCTGGGTAACCCGTGTCGACTGCCAAGTCGACACGGTGTCGACTGGGGTGTCGACCTGGCCCCTGAGCCAGGTCGAACCCAGCCCACCCTGGTTGGCCAGGTCTGTGTTTGGTCGATTTTCTGAGCCTTGCCTTGTCACTAGGGCTAGGTGTCAGCTCCTGGTTGGTCTCTCCTTCAAACGAACGGCTATTATTGAACCAAGCTTCATCAACGGTCTAAATCAACTCAAAAACTCTATAAAAAGGACCTAAGGCTAACCCTAATTCACATAAACTAAAATGGAGATGAGACCGTCATGCTGCTGAGGAGAGACTGAAGATAGACGTCAGAAATAGAGAGACAACTAGGAGATAATTCAAAGCTTAAAGAAACATCAAATCAATCAAAGCAACGCCTACAACAACAAAAAAATAGCGTCTCCAAATTCAGAATTCAGATTTCTGAATTGAAGATTCGCCATACACTGTAAGTAGAGTGCTATTCCGGTATGAATTAAATAATTGTGTTGATTTGTGTAATGTAAGAAATGGAATTGTGGCGATAATAATAATCTATATTTGCATGTTGCTTTGATGCAAAACGATTTGGGAATATTATGGTATACGATTGGATATTTGCAAGTACGCAATTTGCGTTGGAAACGAAATGGAATTGTGGCGATAATGACTTATATTTGTATGTTATTTTGATTCTAAATGATTTGGCAATGCTATGGTTTGATTCATACAAGTATGTGGCTTATGTTGACAACCACATGTTGTGGAATTTTGATTGGGACTTATGCAAGCATATGATTCATATTGAAAACTACATGTTTGTGGTAGTTATTTACAACACCCATTTGGTAAATGCAAGTATAAGATTCATGCTGAAACAACAACTATATGTTGTAATAGTTTATTTTGAAATTCATGCAAGTCTATGATCTATTGTTATGACAACATGATGTATAATTCTATGGTCATCTTTAGTGTAATTTGATCCACTTAAGTATTAGGATTCATATGAAGGTTATGTTGAAATTGGCATCATAGTTCAAGTATAAAAATCATATTTTTGTGATAGTGACAAAAGCATGCATCTTTGTAAATTTGTATTAATTTTATGAACATGACTAAACTATGTTCGTTATTATGCCCAATTGAAAAACATGTTTTTAGGCTCATGTTGTTATCATAAGTTACATTAGAATTACATTAGAATTACATTCCTCTTGCAAGTTTACATAGATAAAATAAAAACCATGATGTAAGTTTAGATATGTTTATGCTATAATTCTATGAATAGAATGAAAACCATGATTCATATAAGAATTAGGTTGGGATAATTCTAGTTGAACCATACTTTTGTATTAGTGACAAAAGTAAGTACCCTTTTGTTAACATGTAGTGATTTTATGAAAACTATTAGTTTATGCCTAAATAAAAATATAGGCTTATATTTCTAGTCAAGACCATGTGCCAATAATAATGATATCTAATTTAGTTAGATTCTTAATTTCAAGTTTACATGGTTAGTTGAACCTATGATTCATGTTTAAGTATTGTTTATGCCATAATCATATGAATAGAATAATTCATGTTTAGGTATTGTTTATGCCATAGTCATATGAATAAATGATTCATGTTTAAGTATTGTTTATGCCATAATCATATGAATTGAATAATTCATGCTTAGGTATTGTTTATGCCATAATCATATGAATAGAATAATTCATGTTTAGGTATTGTTTATGCCATAGTCATATGAATAAATGATTCATGTTTAAGTACTGTTTATGCCATAATCATATGAATAGGTTGATTCATGTTTAAGTATTGTCTATGCATTAACCATATGAATAGAATGATTCATGTTTAAGTATTGTTTATGCCATGATTATACGAATAGAATGATTCATGTTTAAGTATTGTTTATGCTATGATTATATGGATAAAATGATTCATGTTATGCCATGATTATATGATGTTACAACTGCAAGTTCACATGTGCCTATTTTATGTTAATTGAATCGTTCGTTGCAAGTTCATGCGTTCACACTCCCCTTTTTCATGTTATCTTATAAACATCATGTTATAAGCCTCCCCTTTTCATTTGGCTAAATTGGGTTTAAGTATTAAACCCAACACAACTTACGTTGGAGCGAACGTATAATACGGGGGTAATGACGTTTGGGCTAAAATATAGAACATATGTGTTTTCATGTTTAACGCATGCCAACAACCTTGAAAGAACAATTAAGTGGCATAAATGAAATTTAACCAATAAAGATGAATTTGAATAATGGGCCGCAAATATTTACATATAAAAAGAAAAGAGACAAAATATGTAAATGTAGAAAAATACGATGTGTTTAACCCGAGGTTGGATTGAGTTGTGATGTAAACCTGCCCGGAACCGCCCGGCTGTCCAGTAGTCACAACAATACCTATCCAATGTGGGTGGTTAAACACGGAGCCCAATAAGGACCTGATGTTAGACTGAGTTGTTGCGTAAGACTGCCCGGACCCAACCGGTAAACAGGCAGCCACAACCATACCTGTCTAATGTGAGAGGTCAAGGCTTTAATAAGACAATTAAGGCTGAGTCGGGATTGATAGGATTAAGTAAATTATATTAATACTTAATCAAGATGGAACATGCTAAACTAAACAGACTGATTGGGGGTTAGGTTTATAACACACTTAACCAACTTAGCATGTTGGCTAGAAATAGAAAAACCTAGTAGCGGGGGACCCTTTTCAGCAGTAACCCTATAAGGTATCATGATACCCTGAAACTAGGCAGGGTGGGGCACGATTACTGGGCTGATTGTAAGAGGTCAAATCGACGGCGGTGGTGCAGCAGTGTAGGTTCTAACGGGGTGCGGGCGTGCACACACTCCGGCGCAGAAAAATAAGGCACTGGGCACCAGTAGCATACCTGTGCATTCTAGGATTGTGTCGGGCCGCCACCATGGGACTTGATACACCCCATGGTGGGACCAGCATAGGTAACTACAACATCGGGGGCCGTAAGACACATGTAACTATGCGAGTAGGAGCCGATCATCATAAAATGGATCACTTCACCCTGATTATGGGGTGCCTGTTGGGAACTAGTTTATATGGGTACAGAGATTAGTATGGGGTACGATAGTATATTCGACCCTAGACAACTTAACTAAGTTTATGGTGCTTTCCCATTTCTAGCTTATATTTATCATACCCAGTTCTTTATTCATAGACTGAATAGTCCTAGACTTACTCAGGCTTTATGTCTGACTCTACTTTTCTTTCGTCTTCTTTTCTTCCGTTCCCCCCCCCCCCATGTCCACAGGGAGGGAATACCGCAGCTTAACCAGCCTTCATATCCAGCTTGAAGAGGAAGAATGTATTGCTTGGATCTTTTCGTTTTGGACTATGGATTTTGACAGCAACTATGGGACTTTTGCAGTTTATTTATGTTTTCTTTATGCTTCTTTAAATAATGTAATCAAGACAGTTATGAAGATGTTATGTTTTTGGAAGTATTGTAAGACAATTATGGTATGGTTGTTGTAACACGTATTTTTAATGAAATAAAAGTTGTTGTTTTTCCACTGTTCAAAAATATGTGTTCTTATATCTGTCTTGTATATCTGTGACTTATACTTATAAACCTCCACCAAAATTAAGGCATTCCCTTTGAGAGTGACCCTAACGGAGGTGGGGTGTTTCACTTGGTATCAGAGCATAGGTTTACCAGATAAGATAAAAAGTTTTGAAAATTTATTTTCAAAAAGGAAATTTAAAGAAGCATTTTTAAAAGATAAAATATTATTTTATTTTAAAAGGCAAAGTCCCCTCCCCAAAGCCATAGGTACTATCTCTTATCCTTCGTTTTGAATCTACCCTTTCTGTTTCAGCATGTCTGGAGACCTTACTCCCCAGCTGCTGACGCTTTCACTCCTCCTCCTCCACGTGAACCAGCAAGCGGAAGAGTCCCAGAGTAGGAAGACGAATAATAGTCAAACAAGAAAGGATCGTAACAGTAATAATAAGAAAAAGGAAAAAAGGAAATGCAATTTTTGTGGTACGGAAGGGCACTGTAGTAACCCGGATTTTCGAGCGGCTTTGGTTATCGACGTAAGCCCGACGTCGATAACCAAAACATCAAAAAATCCCGGTAATTAATGAAAGAAATTAGAAGGTGATAATAGATAAGATAGAACTTATAGAATAGAAGAAGAAGAAGAACATCATCATTAGAGTAAACACGAATCTCACAGCGGAACGAATAAAATATATCTTTGAAATAACATCAGTATATGTATACAATAACACTTATCAGATTACAACACTTACAACAACAGCGGAAATAATAATAGCTATAGAATCCTGAAGCCTCCTGCTCCAAGCTCTCCAAGTGTATCTGTAAAATCCCGACTACTTGACTGCCCGTACAAATTTAGGCACCCAAGAGTTTAGGGAAAACAACAAAATAAACTCCGGGTCATTCATGGGACTGGTATGAGTAAACTCAAATCATTTAAACAGGTATAAGATATCTCATAAGACCACGCCGTGAATACGGAACGGGTTTTTCCCTTATGAGAATCCAAATAACTTTTCAAAGCAATATCATTCTGATATTATAATAATGTCTAAGTACAAATAAATATCAATCTAGCAGAAACGCTTGCATCTCACGTTACTACATATATAGTATACAATCAAAATCGCAAGCACGTATTGGATTATTGGATTTCCAACTATGATAAGGTATGGAACCACCTTCCGATCAGTGTATTCTAGGAACGATACACTGGAGTTCAACAAGAACATCTTGCAACTCAGCCACACATGACCACTCATTTCGCTTGAGTGTATCGAATGTACATCACCAACGGTTGGGATCAGCAACCGTTCCCGTATATATAAGGGACAGCATTGATAGATTTAAGAAACAAATGAATATTCACTAGATAGGTGATTATACACCCTACTTCGGTGCGACCGACTTAGCCATGCTGCCTGCCCGATTTCTGTCATTTACCGGATGATGAGGCTAGAAGCTACGCTTTATCATCACAATAGATTCACTTCGAATGCTACATTGTCAAATCCATCGAAAATCACTAATTGACGTCTACAACAATACATTACGTGTCAGCTAAAAGAAGTTTCCTTCTTCGCTTCCACTCTTGGTACGGTTGAAGAAATCAATGTACGTGACCTTTCTGGAGATACTCTGTCAGACATCCATCTTCATTCACTTAGAATGTCACATCGTCATACCCGCCAAATCACAAATTGACTTATCCAAAAATAACACGGGTATACAGCTAAGAGAAACGAATTCCTCCGCCACCAAACGTGAATACGTTTGAACAGATCAACTTACGCGATCCATTGGGTATACTCTGTCAGACCTTCGTCCATACAAGTTGTCCTGGGACTGGACAAACCGAAGGCACTATTCTGTAAACAGGATAGCCCTTGCATTTTACTCCGTCTTCAATTATCTTTGGCATATATGATTCGCGACGCTTATGCCAATACAGAGTGGTTCTATGGATAATAATCCAACCGGTCTCTCCATATTAACAACGTTAAAATGGTCAAACTTCGATAGTCGGTGAGTTAACTATCAAATAAAAACAAGTGTTCAAACAACGATATTATTTCCAAATGGAAATTATATCGAACAAACATCATTTAACATAAATCTCTTTAGTTCATTTATTTACTTATCTCTTGTTTCTCTATATTCTAAATTCTTATTTTCTTTTATCAGAAAACATTTCTAATTCTCGTTTGGAAAACATTTCCAAAACTCCTTTACGATCAAACCTTACCGTTTCTTAGTTAAGAAGGAAGTCACTCAAGTTGGGGTATAATTACCTCTCAGACCTTAACTGAACAACGTTATAACTTCGAAATGGTCAAAGTTTATCTTAAATCTTTAACAACTTCCTTACGCCTTTCTCGAATTCAATTTTACTAATTCACTTCTATATTTAAAACATTGGTTATGACGGTAACGTTATAATCCCTACTTTCGAATTATCTAACTTTAATTATAACTTCTATTCTTATTAGTGAATAATTTACCTAACACTTATTTATTTATAAATAAATAAATCTCTATTTAAACACTGGAAAAGTATAAGTACTTTCCCGAATTCGATATAATCGAATTTGCCGATTAACTCTCTTCGAGAAATCTCTATTTGATTAACTCTTCTTCGAATAACCTATATTCGATTAACTCCTTCTTGAATAAACGATATTCGATAATCTCTCTTCGAATAACTAATATTCGATAACTCTTCCTTTTCAAATATCTCATATTTGAAAATCTCACTTCGATTAAACTAAAATCGATAACTCCCTTCGATGAAACTAACATCAGTAACTCCTTTCGATGAAACTAACATCGATAACTCCTTTCGATGAAACTAACATCGATTACTCCTTTCGAATTATCTAACATCGATAACTCCTTTAGATTCGAATTATCTAACCTCGATTTATTTAACTCGACGAACTTAACTCGACTAACTTAACTTGACTCGACTAACTCGACTTACTTGGTTCAACCAATTCGATTCGATTAACTAGGCTCGACTAACTTGACTAACTTAACTCGACTTACTTGGTTCGACCAATTCGATTCAATTAACTAGGCTCGACTAACTTGACTAACTTAACTCGACTTACTTGGTTAGACCAATTCGATTCGATTAACTAGGCTCGACTAACTTGGTCGAACCACCCGATCAACTCAACTTATTTAACTTAACTTATTTCTCAACTCGATCAACTCGATTTACTCCTATCGAATAACTAATATTCGATTAAACTCCATTCTCTTGACTCTAGATCGCAGCGATCACAATGGTTACGCCTGACTCCCTCAGGAAACATCCGACCGCCGTAGGCTATTTACAGCCCTGCGAATTACGCTAGCAGTCGTACAAGATGGAAACTTACCCTGATTACTATGTTTGACTAACTCTGTCTCAAATAACTATATTTGATTAACTCTAGTTCGTTTTAACTCTAATCGATTAACTCTAACTAATTAACCGCAACTGGTTAACTCTAACTGATTAACTCTAACTGGTTAACTCTAACTGATTAACTCTAACTGATTAACTCTAACTGATTAACTCTAACTGGTTAACTCTAACTGATTACTCTAACTGGTTAACTCTAACTGATTAACTCTAACTGATTAACTCTAACTGGTTAACTCTAACTGATTAACTCTAACTGGTAAACTCTAACTGGTTAACTCTATTTGACTAACTCGACTTGACTAACCCCTTTCGAATAACATATTCGATTAACTAACTTTCGAATACCATATTCGATTAACTAACTTCGAATACCATATTCGATTAACTCCTTTCGAATGTCTATATTCGATTAAATAACTTCGAATACCATATTCGATTAACTAACTTCGAATACCATATTCGATTAACTCCTTTCGAATGTCTATATTCGATTAACTAACTTCGAATACCATATTCGTTTAACTCCTTTCGAATGTCTATATTCGATTAACTAACTTCGAATACCATATTCGATTAACTTTATTCACTTTATAAAGATTTCCTTTTTAACAACGTTTTATTCATTTGAAAAGATTTACTTCGAAATAACGGTTCTACACTTTAAAAATGATTTCCTTTTTATAATGTTCCCTTTCCAATTCTGTTTGTAAATGGTTTACAAATATTTCCTTTTCAAATTTATTCTTGAAATATTCTAACTCCTTAAATTCCCGGGAAAATTCGCCATAACCTCCTTTGTATCGGGAGCATCGGGAAAATCCCCAAACTCGCCACACAGGCCTTTCCATTAAAAAAGAAATGTTTTGAATTTATTTCCTTTTCAAATATCTCCTATTTATAAATATTCCAATTTATAAATATCTCTTATTTATAAATATTTCACTTTATAAATATGCTATTTTCAATATCACTTTGAAAATTCCCTTATCTACATTCCGGTATGTTATGATATTCAATCATATCAAATCACGATGTTCAATATCGTCCAAGCACATATAATCGTCCACAGATTTTATATCACATCATATAACAATATATGAAAAACAATAAAATAACTGTTGAGGAATCCAGTCGGATTCCTCCAAACTATTTCCCTGCATCTACAGATGTTACACAATAAAATCAGCATCACTTTCAGTTCCATATGATATATTCTGTTAAACAGAATCAATATAGAAATTTAACTAACTGACTAGCAGTTCAATCAAACAATCAACACACAGTAAATCAGACAATTTCTAACAGTTCTAAAGATACAACATAAAATTATAAACTGTTTAGAGTTGGTGAGATTTACTCACATTTGCAGTTCATCGTTAAATAACGGTTTGCGTTATTTGATTTAGTTGGACAATTTATTTCGCCATAAATTGTAACAAGCTCGAATTCACTCCCGGTCAGTCTCATTGTGTTGCTCCCGTCTATACGATCCCAACGCAACTTACGGTTCGCGAATCCGACCTCGTATGAAATAGATATCGCGTTACGAATTTTATACACGTATATAATTAAAAATAAGACTTAGTTAAATTCAAATGGGCTTAACTTTCATAACCCGGCCCACTAACCTTCTATTTACCAGACCCGAACCCATACTCCTTTCTTCCTCATTCATGAATTCGACTCCAGACCCAAACATTTCCCCTTTGACCCTCACGTTGACCGACCTGCTCTCCTCCTCTGATCACCAGATTCCGGCGCCGCCCCCATCATTCTACGCGCCACTCAACCACGCACCTGGCGGTCACCACAAAACCCAACTCGTCGCCCCTTATCTGAAACGGCCTGTAGCCCCAATCCCACCATAGCCGACGACGCATTCCACAACTGACCACGTTGACAGCCTAACCACCACCATTCGACTTCTCTTAGTACCCCGAACCCAACGACCTCCTCCTCACAACCTTCGGCATCACAAATGGAAGTCCGACCACTCTCAAGGCTTCACGGCGAAAAACTGGAGCATCCCAAACTTATGTCGCACTATCCAAAACCAACCTCAACTCGAAGCTCTTCACTCCAGGATGCTCGATCTATCCATGTTTTGATTTATAGAATTTATGTTGATTTTCTAGAGATTTTTGAAGTATGAAATTGTTTGCTGTGAAAGCAAACACTGGCGGCTACAAGGTTTGACTTCGGAATTAGGTTATAAGGGATGAAGGGTAGCTATTTATAGACAACGGGTTGGAGATATTTTGATGGGATATTTTTGTTTTATTTCCTTTTATTATTTTATATTATTTTCAGTCTTCTAAAAATCCCTAAGAACACATACGATACCTAAAAATCATGAAACTGGACATGTAGCTAGAGTTTGACATTACGGTCCCAACGAAACTGGTTTCGTCGAATTCCGACTCCGTATGCTCACACAGTGTATTTTTAAAGCTCAATTTATCGACTATTTTTCACTCTAAAAATCCGTACAGTCACATATTAACTCTAAAAATCACGCAACTTGTCATCTGATAATAATTCAACATTACGGATCCAACAAAACTGGTTTCGTTGAATTCCGACTTCGTTTGCAAAACTGGCTATTTTTAGACCCTTGAATAATCCATTTAAATATATAAATATATTTAAATAAAGAAAATTAAATATAAATAAATTTATATTATCGTATATAATCACAGTGGAATACCATACAGCTCCAGGAAAATTATATACTTTCTATTCCAAGTCCAGATTGAATCGATATTCACTTTACATTGAAAAATCCTTTTATAACGTATATAAAGCGTTACGAATTATAAAGGAATTCCATAGCGACTTTTTCTGAAATTTGATTTGGACATAAATCAAAATCTACACGACGAAATCCCGATTTTTCTCTTCCACTAGAAAGGTATACTCCACCAGCTCCACGTGTTTCTTGTTTCACAGAAATCTGGCTTAAAACGAATCCCGTACATTCAGTTGAAGTCTGAATCGCCAAATAGCGAACTGCCGCGTCATTTCAAGCTCTATTTTAATTATATTATAATTATACATTCAAACTGTCGTCGATTGAATATATTCGTCAATATAATCCAACTCTAAGTTGAATTACATCTTAGGGATGACCCCGTTCACCGAATATTTGTATTTCCAATATTTTTTATTATTTCGACATTATAATATATTTTATTATATTATAATTATTAATTAAATACTCAATATTATTTAATTTCACGTTCTCGATATCGATAAATCGATATTTAATAATTAAATAAATTAATTGTTCAACAGCTAAAAATGCGGGTCACTACAATCTTCCCCCCTTAATAAAATTTCGTCCTCGAAATTGCTAAGCTAGGGGATGACCCTATCTTCTGGGTAAAAATTTATCTGTTTACATCTTGTCTCCGGTTTCAACTGAACCAATAAATATCGACTAAAATATTAATTTATTCCGACTTACTAAATTTTCAAAAATTCTGGAAATTTTCTATCACCTTAACTTTTCGAAAATTTTGCCAGTACCTCCTTTGTACTGGTCAATATCTCAAACTCCAACTCGCCTCTCTGGGCCTTTTTTAACCCAAAAGAAAATAAAACAGCCAAGCGGCTTGCCAATTCGGCTCATAAATCTCATATCCATATATAATATAAACTGGTACCTTTTTGTCGGGAATATCAACTCTATCACTTCCATATGCTATCAACTCAGCATATACCAGTGTTATTTCCATTAAATTCCAATCAGTTCATATCCTCAAAACCAAATCGAATTTCATTCGAACCCGAATATCAAATTTCAAATTCTTAACTCATCAACCCAATTCCATAACAAATTATTCTCCAATCCAATTCAATTCTATTTAACTCAGTTCAAGTTAATATTTCAATTTATTTCTACTATCTTATTCTATTTAACTTCATAAGTTAAAATTGAATTCCGAAACTTAATTTCCTGGGTCTATTTCGAATCAATTTGAAATTACAATGCCAATTCAAAACCTTTGAAATTCTCAACAACTTGTTTTCTCAAAACAATTCAAAAACAAAACCTTTGGTAGTAGTCCGTCACTTAGAACTCGAAAATGAACACTGATGATGTCGCGATTCATCATCAGAATCTATTTTCCAGCTATCGAAGTGAGTTCAATACTATATCACCTTCAGTTTGAAAAACGTTTTCAAAATCTCCCAGGAACTTAAAATTTCCTTATTTTAATTCCAATCTGATTTAAATTCAGTTTTTTCTTCTTTTTATTTCATATACTTTACTTATATGAATTCTGATTAGTCATTTATAATCATTTTACCTTTTTATAATCTTACTCGATTATAATAACAACCAACACAACCAATATACTATATCAAATATATTCGGGTAAAATTATTCCATTTACCCTCTTTCAAAACATACCATGACGGTTCATCGTATTCGAGTGTTTAGTAACCCCCATCGATACAGTGGATCAAACTGATCTACCAGAATTTACAAACAACTCAACCAATAAAACTCCACAATATAAAATCATTTTGTATTAACTAACAAATACGTTCACTCGTATATATACACTCAAACTCAGTCTAGGATATTACTAATCCCATCTCTACTGAATCACGCCACAGAGCCAAGGTAATAACTAAACCAATGCTCTGATACCAACTGTAGTAACCCGGATTTTCGAGCGGCTTTGGTTATCGACGTAAGCCCGACGTCGATAACCAAAATATCAAAAAATCCCGGTAATTAATGAAAGAAATTAGAAGGTGAGAATAGATTAGATAGAACTTATAGAATAGAAGAAGAAGAAGAAGAACATCATCATCAGAGTAAACACGAATCTCACAGAGGAACGAATAAAATATAACATATCTTTGAAATAACATCAGTATATGTATACAATAACACTTATCAGAGTACAACACTTACAACAACAGCGGAAATAATAATAGCTATAAAATCCTGAAGCCTCCTGCTCCAAGCTCTCCAAGTGTATCTGTAAAATCCCGACTACTTGACTGCCCGTAAAAATTTAGGCACCCAAGAGTTTAGGGAAAACAACAAAATAAACTCCGGGTCGGTCATGGGACTGGTATGAGTAAACTCAAATCATTTAAACAGGTATATGATATCTCATAAGACCACGCCGTGAATACGGAACGGGTTTTTCCCTTATGAGAATCCAAATAACTTTTCAAAGCAATATCATTCTGATATTATAATAATGTCTAAGTACAAATAAATATCAATCTAGCAGAAACGCTTGCATCACACGTTACTACATATATAATATACAATCAAAATCGCAAGCACGTATTGGATTATTGGATTTCCAACTATGACAAGGTATGGAACCACCTTCCGATCAGTGTATTCTAGGAACGATACACTGGAGTTCAACAAGAACATCTTGCAACTCAGCCACACATGACCGACCCCTCATTTCGCTTGAGTGTATCGAATGTACATCACCAACGGTTGGGATCAGCAACCGTTCCCGTATATATATGGGACAGCATTGATAGATTTAAGAAACAAATGAATATTCACTAGATAGGTGATTATACACCCTACTTCGGTGCGACCGACTTAGCCATGCTGCCTGCCCGATTTCTGTCATTTACCGGATGATGAGGCTAGAAGCTACGCTTTATCATCACAATAGATTCACTTCGAATGCCACATTGTCAAATCCATCAAAAGTCACTAATTGACGTCTACAACAATACATTACGTGTCAGCTAAAAGAAGTTTCCTTCTCCGCTTCCACTCTTGGTACGGTTGAAGAAATCAATGTACGTGACCTTTCTGGAGATACTCTGTCAGACATCCATCTTCATTCACTTAGAATGTCACATCGTCATACCCGCCAAATCACAAATTGACTTATCCAAAAATAACACGGGTATACAGCTAAGAGCAACGAATTCCTCCGCCACCAAACGTGAATACGTTTGAACAGATCAACTTACGCGATCCATTGGATATACTCTGTCAGACCTTCGTCCATACAAGTTGTCCTGGGACTGGACAAAACGAAGGCACTATTCTGTAAACAGGATAGCCCTTGCATTTTACTCCGTCTTCAATTATCTTTGGCATATATGATTCGCGACACTTATGCCAATACAGAGTGGTTCTATGGATAATAATCCAACCGGTCTCTCCATATTAACAACGTTAAAATGGTCAAACTTCGATAGTCGGTGAGTTAACTATCAAAGAAAAACAAGTGTGCAAACAACGACATTATTTCCAAATGGAAATTATATCGAACAAACATCATTTAACATAAATCTCTTTAGTTCATTTATTTACTTATCTCTTGTTTCCCTATATTCTAAATTCTTATTTTCTTTTATCAGAAAACATTTCTGATTCTCGTTTGGAAAACATTTCCAAAACTCCTTTACGATCAAACCTTACCATTTCTTAGTTAAGAAGGAAGTCACTCAAGTTGGGGTATAATTACCTCTCAGACCTTAACTGAACAACGTTATAACTTCGAAATGGTCAAAGTTTATCTTAAATCTTTAACAACTTCCTTACACCTTTCTCGAATTCAATTTTACTAATTCACTTCTATATTTAAAACATTGGTTATGACGGTAACGTTATAATCCCTACTTTCGAATTATCTAACTTTAATTATAACTTCTATTCTTATTAGTGAATAATTTAGCTAACACTTATTTATTTATAAATAAATAAATCTCTATTTAAACACTGGAAAAGTATAAGTACTTTCCCGAATTCGATATAATCGAATTTGCCGATTAACTCTCTTCGAAAAATCTCTATTTGATTAACTCTTCTTCGAATAACCTATATTCGGTTAACTCCTTCTTGAATAAACGATATTCGATAATCTCTCTTCGAATAACTAATATTCGATAACTCTTCCTTTTCAAATATCTCATATTTGAAAATCTCACTTCGATTAAACTAAAATCGATAACTCCCTTCGATGAAACTAACATCGGTAACTCCTTTCGATGAAACTAACATCGATAACTCCTTTCGATGAAACTAACATCGATTACTCCTTTCGAATTATCTAACATCGATAACTCCTTTAGATTCGAATTATCTAACCTCGATTTATTTAACTCGACGAACTTAACTCGACTAACTTAACTTGACTCGACTAACTCGACTTACTTGGTTCAACCAATTCGATTCGATTAACTAGGCTCGACTAACTTGACTAACTTAACTCGACTTACTTGGTTCGACCAATTCGATTCGATTAACTAGGCTCGACTAACTTGACTAACTTAACTCGACTTACTTGGTTCGACCAATTCGATTCGATTAACTAGGCTCGACTAACTTGGTCGAACCACCCGATCAACTCAACTTATTTAACTTAACTTATTTCTCAACTCGATCAACTCGATTTACTCCTATCGAATAACTAATATTCGATTAAACTCCATTCGCTTGACTCTAGATCGCAGCGATCACAATGGTTACGCCTGACTCCCTCAGGAAACATCCGACCGCCGTAGGTTATTTACAGCCCTGCGAATTACGCTAGCAGTCGTACAAGATGGCAACTTACCCTGATTACTATGTTTGACTAACTCTGTCTCAAATAACTATATTTGATTAACTCTAGTTCGTTTTAACTCTAATCGATTAACTCTAACTAATTAACTCCAACTGGTTAACTCTAACTGATTAACTCTAACTGGTTAACTCTAACTGATTAACTCTAACTGATTAAGTCTAACTGATTAACTCTAACTGGTTAACTCTAACTGATTACTCTAACTGGTTAACTCTAACTGATTAACTCTAACTGATTAACTCTAACTGGTTAACTCTAACTGATTAACTCTAACTGGTTAACTCTAACTGGTTAACTCTATTTGACTAACTCGACTTGACTAACCCCTTTCGAATAACATATTCGATTAACTAACATTCGAATACCATATTCGATTAACTAACTTCGAATACCATATTCGATTAACTCCTTTCGAATGTCTATATTCGATTAACTAACTTCGAATACCATATTCGATTAACTAACTGCGAATACCATACTCGATTAACTCCTTTCGAATGTCTATATTCGATTAACTAACTTCGAATACCATATTCGATTAACTCCTTTCGAATGTCTATATTCGATTAACTAACTTCGAATACCATATTTGATTAACTTTATTCACTTTATAAAGATTTCCTTTTTAACAACGTTTTATTCATTTGAAAAGATTTACTTCTAAATAACGGTTCTACACTTTAAAAATGATTTCCTTTTTATAATGTTCCCTTTCCAATTCTATTTGTAAATGGTTTACAAATATTTCCTTTTCAAATTTATTCTTGAAATATTCTAACTCCTTAAATTCCCGGGAAAATTCGCCATAACCTCCTTTGTATCGGGAGCATCGGGAAAATCCCCAAACTCGCCACACAGGCCTTTCCATTCAAAAAGAAATGTTTTGAATTTATTTCCTTTTCAAATATCTCCTATTTATAAATATTCCAATTTATAAATATCTCTTATTTATAAATATTTCACTTTATAAATATGCTATTTTCAATATCACTTTGAAAATTCCCTTATCTACATTCCGGTATGTTATGATATTCAATCATATCAAATCACGATGTTCAATATCGTCCAAGCACATATAATCGTCCACAGATTTTATATCACATCATATAACAATATATGAAAAACAATAAAATAACTGTTGAGGAATCCAGTCGGATTCCTCCAACCTGTTTCCCTGCATCCACAGATGTTACACAATAAAATCAGCATCACTTTCAGTTCCATATGATATATTCTATTAAACAGAATCAATATAGAAATTTAACTAACTGACTAGCAGTTCAATCAAACAATCAACACACAGTAAATCAGACAATTTCTAACAGTTCTAAAGATACAACATAAAACTATAAACTGTTTAGAGTTGGTGAGATTTACTCACATTTGCAGTTCATCGTTAAATAACGGTTTGCGTTATTTGATTTAGTTGGACAATTTATTTCGCCATAAATTGTAACAAGCTCGGATTCACTCCCGGTCAGTCTCATTGTGTTGCTCCCGTCCATACGATCCCAACGCAACTTACGGTTCGTGAATCTGACCTCGTATGAAATAGATATCGCGTTACGAAGTTTATACACGTATATAATTAAAAATAAGACTTAGTTAAATTCAAATGGGCTTAACTTTCATAACCCGGCCCACTAACCTTCTATTTACCAGACCCGAACCCATACTCCTTTCTTCCTCATTTACGAATTCGACTCCAGACTCAAACATTTCCCCTTTGACCCTCACGTTGACCGACCTGCTCTCCTCCTCTGATCACCAGATTCCGGCGCCGCCCCCAACATTCTACGCGCCACTCAACCACGCACCTGGCGGTCACCACAAAACCCAACTCGTCGCCCCTTATCTGAAACGGCCTGTAGCCCCAATCCCACCATAGTCGACGACGCATTCCACAACTGACCATCGTTGACAGCCTAACCACCACCATTCGACTTCTCTTCGTACCCCGAACCCAACGACCTCCTCCTCACAACCTTCGGCATCACAAATGGAAGTCCGACCACTCTCAAGGCTTCACGGCGAAAAACTGGAGCATCCCAAACTTATGTTGCACTATCCAAAACCAACCTCAACTCGAAGCTCTTCACTCCAGGATGCTCGATCTATCCATGTTTTGATTTATAGAATTTATGTTGATTTTCTAGAGATTTTTGAAGTATGAAATTGTTTGCTGTGAAAGCAAACACTGGCGGCTACAAGGTTTGACTTCAGAATTAGGTTATAAGGGATGAAGGGTAGCTATTTATAGACAACGGGTTGGAGATATTTTGATGGGATATTTTTGTTTTATTTCCTTTTATTATTTTATATTATTTTCAGTCTTCTAAAAATCCCTACGAACACATACGATACATAAAAATCATGAAACTGGACATGTAGCTAGAGTTTGACATTACGGTCCCAACGAAACTGGTTTCGTCGAATTCCGACTCCGTATGCTCACACAGTGTATTTTTAAAGGTCAATTTATCGACTATTTTTCACTCTAAAAATCCGTACAGTCACATACTAACTCTAAAAATCACGCAACTTGACATCTGATAATAATTCAACATTACGGATCCAACAAAACTGGTTTCGTTGAATTCTGACTTCGTTTGCAAAACTGGCTATTTTTAGACCCTTGAATAATCCATTTAAATATATAAATATATTTAAATAAAGAAAATTAAATATAAATAAATTTATATTATCGTATATAATCACAGTGGAATACCATACAGCTCCAAGAAAATTGTATACTTTCTATTCCAAGTCCAGATTGAATCGATATTCACTTTACATTGAAAAATCCTTTTATAACGTATATAAAGCGTTACGAATTATAAAGGAATTCCATAGCGACTTTTTCTGAAATTTGATTGGGACATAAATCAAAATCTACACGACGAAATTCCGATTTTTCTCTTCCACTAGAAAGGTATACTCCACCAGCTCCACGTGTTTCTTGTTTCACAGAAATCCGGCTTAAAACGAATCCTGTACAGTTGAAGTCTGAATCGCCAAATAGCGAACTGCCGCGTCGTTTCAAGCTCTATTTTAATTATATTATAATTATACATTCAAACTGTCGTCGATTGAATATATTCGTCAATATAATCCAACTCTAAGTTGAATTACATCTTAGGGATGACCCCGTTCACAGAATATTTATATTTCCAATATTTTTTATTATTTCGACATTATAATATATTTTATTATATTATAATTATTAATTAAATATTCAATATTATTTAATTTCACGTTCTCGATATCGATAAATCGATATTTAATAATTAAATAAATTAATTGTTCAACAGCTAAAAATGCGGGTCACTACAGGCACATAGCCAAGGATTGTAGAAAGAGGAAAAGAAAGCAAGGAGAATGTTTTCATTGTGGGGAGACTGGACACATCAGCATAGACTGCCCTGAGAAGACAGACTTTGAGAAGGGCGGGAAAGACAATAAGTCCCGAGAGAAGAGGAAGTGTAAATTCTGTGGCAAAGTGGCGCACTTAGTGAAAGATTGCCGGAAAAAGAAGGCCAAGATGAATGGTGGGTGCTTTTCTTGCGGTGAGACAGGCCACAGGGCTAAGGACTGCCCAAAGAAACGAGGACAGGGGCAGAGGGCTGGATCCACCTCAGTGGCACAAGTTCGTGTGCTAGAAGCGCCACCTCTGCAACAGCAAGGTATAAATACTTCTGTAGAAAGTGTAGTTTAACTTTATGATCACCCCGTTCGCACTTTATTTGATTCTGGCGCATCACACTCCTTTATCTCGTCTGCTTTAGTAGAATCTCTGCACCTAAAAACTAGTATGGTAGAGGACCCCTTAATTGTTTCAAACCCAATTGGGGGCCCAGCTCATTTGTCTATGATCTGTTTGGGATTGAAAATTTCTATTCTAAGCGTAGAATTTCAATGTAGTGCCTTTGTTTTGGGCTTTTCGGGATATGGTTTGATTTTGGGCATGGATTGGCTATCCAGTAATGGGGCCATCCTTGATTGTGAGAAAAGGGTTGTTAGGCTCCTAACCCAGCTCGGTAATACTTTGGAAATTTCTTGTAATCCCTCGTATGCGGTTATGCTTAGTTACCTTGAATCGCTAGATGCCTCTGTTGAAAATTTGCAATCAGTTAGAGTGGTCCGGGAATATCCGGATGTCTTCGAAGAGGTGAAGGGCTTGCCTCCGAAGTGGGAGATAGACTTCCGCATATACCTTGTAGATAATGCAAAGCCCGTTGCGTTGCCCGTTAGACACATGGCTCCACGGGAAAGGAAAGAGCTCAGTGAACAGATTAAAGAGCTTCTAGAAAAGGGGTTCATTAGAAGGAGCATTTCAGAATGGGGCGCTCTAGTAGTGTTCGCCACTAAGGCAGAAGGTTCATTTCTCTTATGCATGAGTTGTGGAGAAACACCTTAGTAAGTACATTTGGCAACATGGCTGGCATTTATTTCCAAGAGATAGTTCTTCTACGTGGAATACCTGATAGTAAGTGGACGAGATCTAAGATTCACTAGTGAATTTTGGAGAGCTTGCATGAAATCATGAGTACGCCGTTATGTTTGAGCCGAGTATACTAGAAGTAGAGTAAGTGAAAGAGGAACGAGAGGCAACAGTGAAACAGGTTCCAACTCATATTTTGGAAACAAGAATTAAGAAGCTACGAAATTGTGAAGTTAAAGACGGACAAAGTATAATGGAGTTAAGCTCAAGGAAATGCGACTTAGAAGATTGAAGACTAGATTCGTGCATCATATCTCTTCATAAGAGTATATCCTTGATCCCTCTCTTCCTGTAGAGCTTACTTGCATGCTATCTTTTCTGTATATCCTCTCGTTCCCATTCTCAATCCGATTTCTGTTGCAAACCCCATAGGGAGTATGAATCATCTGTTAGTAACACATGTTGGGGCTTGAGGGTGTTCGTTGGATTGACCAAACTCTTTGGGTTTTATAGGATACGGGTTGGTCTTAGGAAGGGACTCCCTTGTGACCTAAAAGGAGTCCATCATGCTTAGTTTCCTAGAATCATATATAGTGGTTGGGTTGAGTAATCCTTTGGGTGTCAGTCTGATGTTGATTTCGGTCTTCGGGGCTGATGCTTAGAGAGTTCTTCTCCTAATCAATATATATGTGGCATAGATTTCCAGTTTTGACATTGCCTAATGGGCACAAAGTTTTTACTTGCTTCTATCATTCGACTATACCTTTAGATAGGAACAATTGGGAAAATGGCCTATAGATTAGAGCGACCCGAAAGATTGGCCGGAGTTCACAACGTTTTTCATGTTTCACATCTCCGAAAATGTCTACATGAGTCTTCTGAAGTGGTAGAGCCAAATATCCTAGAAGAAGCTGAAGTGGAACGCAAAGCAACCGTGAGGAAAGTTCCAACCCGCATATTAGGAACGGAAGTGAAGAAGCTACGCAACCGCGAAGTCAAGCTCGTCAAAGTTTAGTGGAGCGACGCCGAAGGAGATGCAACTTGGGAGACTGAAGCTAGAATACGCACTGCCTACCCTTTTCTTTTCGAGGGTACATCTTTGATCCTTCCTTTTCCTTAAGTTGCGCTTTTATCTATCTTTTTTTAGGTATATCTCCTCGACCCTATCTTTTAGGTAGAAACTCTTTGGATGAAAACATGTAGTTGAAACATGTTATGGATGATGGTTGCAAGTAGTTGCAAGTGATTGCTAGTGGTTGCTCGTGGTTGCATATACACACACAATCTAGGTTTTAGATCGATTCAGTCACTTCATATTGCATATGCATATATGTTTGCATTCGTATATGGTTGAAGTTTAATGTGTTGTCATATGGATGTTGCATTTATATGAATGATTGTGCACTCATGTAAAATCATGAATAGGAGGATTTGCATACATAATGGATTCATAGCACTTACATAATTCGCATTAAGGAGGTCAACTGAATCAGTAGACCGCCTGATTTTGCATTAGATAAGTACATGTACACACACACTTCGCATATGATCATGAAGCATTAGAAGTCTTTTAAGGACAATGGATGCTCGTGTTTGATGGATGAGTAGATGGATGTTTAGATGTTAGGATATACATTCTTCCTAACTTGAAGATTTCGGGGACGAAATCCTTTTAAGTGGGGGAGAATGTAACACCCCGTGTATTCTATAACCGTGAAATTCATAAATTAAAGTATAATTAATTTCAAATCAAAGAATTAAGGGAAACGGGATACGCCATTGCGTTCGTCTCGGAAAAATACGCGAAATAGAGTCCGAGTTTTCGAAAATCGGAGTCCGTATGACCAAGATATGGCCTCCGGAAGTTTCAGAATTAGGTTTAAAATTCAAACAGACGAAAACAGCTCAGAAAAACTAATTCAAAATTCAAAATCGGGCCCAATTGGCCAAGGCGGGAAAATTCCCGCCCAAAGCACCCAGGTCGACTTGGCAGTCGACCTGGGGCTAGCCAGGTCGACTGGGCAGTTGACCTGGGTAACCCGTGTTGACTGCCAAGTCGACACGGTGTCGACTGGGGTGTCGACCTGGCCCCTGAGACAGGTCGAACCCAGCCCACCTTGGCTGGCCAGGTCTGTGTTTGGTCGATTTTCTGAGCATTGCCTTGTCACTAGGGCTAGGTGTCAGCTCCTGGTTGGTCTCTCCTTCAAACGAACGGCTATTATTGAACCAAGCTTCATCGACGGTCTAAATCAACTCACAAACTCTATAAAAAGGACCTAAGGCTAACCCTAATTCACATAAACTGAAATGGAGATGAGACCGTCATGCTGCTGAGGAGAGACTAAAGATAGACGTCAGAAATAGAGAGACAACTAGGAGATAATTAAAAGCTTAAAGCAACATCAAATCAATCAAAGCAACGCCTACAACAACAAAAAATAGCGTCTCCAAATTCAGAATTCAGATTTCTGAATTGAAGATTCGCCATACGCTGTAAGTAGAGTGCTATTCCGGTACGAATTAAATAATTGTGTTGATTTGTGTAATGTAAGAAATGTAATTGTGGCGATAATAATAATCTATATTTGCATGTTGCTTTGATGCAAAACGATTTGGGAATATTATGGTATACGATTGGATATTTGCAAGTACGCAATTTGCGTTGGAAACGAAATGGAATTGTGGCGATAATGACTTATATTTGTATGTTATTTTGATTCTAAACGATTTGGCAATGCTATGGTTTGATTCATACAAGTATGTGGCTTATGTTGACAACCATATGTTGTGGAATTTTGATTGGGACTTATGCAAGCATATGATTCATATTGAAAACTACATGTTTGTGGTAGTTATTTACAACACACATTTGGTAAATGCAAGTATAAGATTCATGTTGAAACAACAACTATATGTTGTAATAGTTTATTTTGAAATTCATGCAAGTCTATGATCTATTGTTATGACAACATGATGTATAATTCTATGGTCATCTTTAGTGTAATTTGATCCACTTAAGTATTATGATTCATATGAAGGTTATGTTGAAATTGGCATCATAGTTCAAGTATAAAAATCATATTTTTGTGATAGTGACAAAAGCACGCATCTTTGTAAATTTGTATTAATTTTATGAACATGACTAAACTATGTTCGTTATTATGCCTAATTGAAAAACATGTTTTTAGGCTCATGTTGTTATCATAAGTTACATTATAATTACATTAGAATTACATTCCTCTTGCAAGTTTACATAGATAAAATAAAAACCATGATGTAAGTTTAGATATGTTTATGCTATAATTCTATGAATAGAATGAAAACCATGATTCATATAAGAATTAGGTTGGGATAATTCTAGTTGAACCATACTTTTGTATTAGTGACAAAAGTAAGTACCCTTTTGTTAACATGTAGTGATTTTATGAAAACGATTAGTTTATGCCTAAATAAAAATATAGGCTTATATTTCTAGTCAAGACCATGTGCCAATAATAATGATATCTAATTTAGTTAGATTCTTAATTTCAAGTTTACATGGTTAGTTGAACCTATGATTCATGTTTAAGTATTGTTTATGCCATAATCATATGAATAGAATAATTCATGTTTAGGTATTGTTTATGCCATAGTCATATGAATAAATGATTCATGTTTAAGTATTGTTTATGCCATAATCATATGAATTGAATAATTCATGCTTAGGTATTGTTTATGCCATAATCATATGAATAGAATAATTCATGTTTAGGTATTGTTTATGCCATAGTCATATGAATAAATGATTCATGTTTAAGTACTGTTTATGCCATAATCATATGAATAGATTGATTCATGTTTAAGTATTGTCTATGCATTAACCATATGAATAGAATGATTCATATTTAAGTATTGTTTATGCCATGATTATACGAATAGAATGATTCATGTTTAAGTATTGTTTATGCTATGATTATATGGATAAAATGATTCATGTTATGCCATGATTATATGATGTTACAATTGCAAGTTCACATGTGCCTATTTTATGTTAATTGAATCGTTCGTTGCAAGTTCATGCGTTCACACTCCCCTTTTTCATGTTATCTTATAAATATCATGTTATAAGTGTAACGACCCGCCATTTTGGCCGCTTCAAATCGGTTTTAAACCAACTTAAAACGTTCAAATCGACGGAGCGTATTTAGCTTACAGAGTTTAAAAACACAATTAACACAGAAAATACAGAATAAATGACAGAGTGTTGAACAACAGGATAATTCTTTTATTTATAAATCAGAATTTTTGATACAATATCTTTTTATACAGCGGACTTAGAAATACAGTTGAATACAAAAAGATATTTACTGGTTTATGAACTTCAGAGTGCGCCGTCTTTGGAATTCCCAGCTTTGCAAATCTTCGAATCCTAAGTTATAATCGCTACATCTGTAACGCTCAGAGTCTGACCCGAGCGTTCCATGCAAAAACATAAAAACACTCGGGTCAGGATTAATCATAGTTCAAGTAAAATAATTTCAATATAAACTGAAATATAACAGTTTATCACAACATCGGTGTCATGTGTAAAGTAAACAGTTGCATTATCTGTTCATATCAGTGTATCTAAACCAAGTGCGTGTTTGTTCATATTGGTGTACCCAGATAAGTGTGTCCATTCATATCAACTTTAAAATGCATAATAACCATGCGAACGCAACCCGACGCCAAGGGTCAACTATGGCAACATGATTTATTAAATCAATTTGCCAATACACCCAAGGTGCTACAGTAACATGTATAATGACGGAGCGTGCATAGAAGTATCCATGGCAAACTACTAAAAGGAACAAATGGACACGCAAGGCAACATATGTCATGCAGCCACTAGGTTCCAGGAAATGTAAATGTATTCCAAACCGAGATACTTTAACATAGCATGCATAAAAGGAAGATCCTGTTAACACACATGGGAATAGGGTTATGTGGCAACATGTAGTTTAGTTACAGGCTGCAACTTGCGGGTTTCTTAATGCCAAACGTACATAGTTAATCCAAATATAAATATATACAATTCATGGCAACTTGGGTGTGCTTAAGGCCAAACAACAATATACACAGTGATACAAGCTAGCTAATTAGCAACCAGTTCACAAACAAGGCAAAAGGGGAAACGAAACATAAGAATCGTAGAACAGCAGAGTTTCAACAAAAAGGTGAGGCCGCACTCGATCCATACAATTACCTTGAATGCCTCATGATAAAAGTAATTATTTAAACATTTGTCGATGTTTACTGGCAGCCAATGATTTTGTCTCTACAGTGTTATTTGCTATCAATAATGTACAATATATGCTGCTTTAGATTATACTTATTACCAACTGCTTGTTTGGACTACTAATCTTTTGATCCCGAGAACTACGGTGGACTCTACTGTTTATATTATGAACCAAGTAACTGGAACTCAATAGCAAACGAAATTTATTTGTAATCTTTGACATGTACTCATAAATACAAATAGAGGTAAAACATGGTTCAAATTCTCTATATATTCCTCACTAGACATTCACTGAAAGTAAACATAAACAAGAAAAAAAAAAAATGTTGAGTCTAGTATCATGTAATAAGTTATTTTATAAAATAGTTGGTCTACTAAATTTTCAGTTATATTCATTTACAGTTATATTTTCTTTCTACACAGTCAAATAGCAAGCAACCTGCCATATTTGTTGCAGGTAAAATGAACATGAATATATCATGCTCTAGATCCTTCCACTGCACAAAACATGCACAAGAAAGTAGTCCCACACATATGCTGATCTAAATAGTTGATTTAAAATGCTTTTGCTGTTGCAACTTATGTTCTTCTAGAAACTTTTCTTGTTGTCCAAAAATGTTTTAACAAACAGCAAATATTATGTCAGTATTTAACTTCTGAAAACATATCTTCTTGTCAGCCTAAACCACTTTTTAAAGTCATGATGTTCATGTATAAAGATGCAACAGCAACTATTTATGAAATACATCAGCAAACCATTTAAAGGCCATGATTTTCATGTATTCCAAATGAATGTCATCATGTATCCTATACAAAGGCAAACTATATGTCATCATGACTTTAATGCAATCCATTTATAAAGTGCAACAGCAGCAAATTTAAACAAAGGCAAAGTATATGTCATCATGAACTCCAAAGGAATGGATGTTTGGAAAGAATTTAAATCGAGGTGGAAAACAAGTCCAAGACACGCAAATTTGCCAATCTGTACAGTGACATGATACCTAAAAACAGTATCAAATTACACTTGATACACAGTTTCTTGTTTTTAAAATAAAAGGAATGGGTGCAGCTTTTTACTATTCAAAAACACATTTAAATCAGGCAGAAGGTAACATATACATCTAAAGAAGATGTGACACTTGCAATAAAACAAAAGCCTGTGAATGGTCATCCAAACTGGTTCAGGTTCGATACTGTCGAGTGGGATAAAATGGCTAAGACTATCAATCAGCGGCTATCAAATATCACCCCCACCCCCCCAAGCTACGTTTTTTTTATTTGCTTTGCTGTTGATGTTCAGATACTTAAGGCAGGTAAATAGAGCTTATTGTACATATGTATGTTGACTGCGCACATATATACATACGTGAAAATATGCATATACATGGCCCCATCAGCCTCCGCATCTATACCATTCAGCTTTTAAATCCCCAAACAACAACAAACAGAAACACGTACCAACAAGCAGCAAATAACGAGCACGAAATTTGATTGTTATATTCAAGTTTGTACCGATATTGGATTACTCAAAATTAAGGTAAATCGTGGGCTCACTATTATATTCAATTTAATAGAAATCAAATTACTTGAAACAGTGATTAACCAATCGTGAGTATAAATACTCACCTTGAAACTAACGCAGCAAGATCTGTAGGCCGTTTGCCGTTGGTGCGAGCCTCGATTTAACAGCGGGAGGCGGCTTCCAAAGGCCGGAGAACAACAAAGGGGAAAGGCCGACTTCGATACGAACGGCTAAAGCGATTAGGGTAAAGATCCAGAAAAGGGCAAGCTCCGGTTTTTGCGGTGGCTTTGGCTTCAGCGATGGAGGAAGGAGAATGATTTCGGCGGTGTAACATATTGGGGAAGGAGGCCATGGAGGATTTCGCAGACGCCATGATTTTAGGAGCGAGGTGGGGCTCTGGAATTTGGGGGAAATGGTTTTTTGAAGGAATAAAGGGCTTGGTTCTTTTATAAATGTAAACACCGTGGGTAGCAATTTACCGTGGGAACCAAGGCATCGTTAGTGTGTGTCGGAAGAAACCAAATGTTTTATTTTATTTATTTATGATTCCTCAATATTTCTACCATAACTTATGTTGACTCTTTATATTTGAATCGCCACAAACGATTTTCAATCGTGATGAAATTGGACATGCGGTTACATCTTCACGCTTTGAATTCAATCAAATTTGTTTGATCAACTCCGATTTCATTTACCCGATGTTATTTTATTTTTAAATCATCTATTTGTTCACGGTTTTTACTTTGTTTGTTTCCAAAACAACCTCGTTCGATTCCAACTCTGAGACGTTAAAAATTAATTTCTTTATATATGAATACACACGTATCCCAGCAAATTTCCGACATAATTTATCAAATACAGACTCCAATTTATTTACTGATAACAACGTATATTTTTAACTTCAACTGTTTGTATTCCTCAATCGAATTTCATGTCTACTTCAAATATCCCATGATAAATATTTGATTCAAAACTAACTATTCTGGATTAAATATCGAATTCAATCCATACACAAAATAATATATTAAATTTTAATTTATAAATTAAATTTTCGATTTATCTCATAATCAAGTTGTCGAGATTTCTGGGTCGTTACATTCTTCCCCCCTTTAAAACTTTTCGTCCTCGAAAAGGAGAGATCGTTAGAGTTATACCGTCGTATACTTCAAATTTCCATATTTGTGTGGAATTCTTTCACCACTAATTATATATCGATATTTAAGTCATCGATCGTCCTTATTTATCGTATCCCATTAACTCGGGAAATCAAATTTCTTTTCGTACAATTGGCGATCAATTTCCTATCAACCATGATTTTCCCTATCTTCTTAAATCGGTCTTTATTTATTTCCCTGCCTTTTAAATTGTATTTAATTTCCTCAGACAAATTTCTATCTTAATTTATTTTGAGATATCTCTCAATTCTCATTTTATCTAAACTTCGAACAAATTCAAAGTCATGCAATTTCCTTTCGAAACCAATCTCGTTTAAATTCCAATTTCTACATCAGTTGGATTTATACATCCCAACTACTTCAATTTCAGTATAAACATCATCTGTCAACGTTACTTATCCACCGTTGCAACTGTAATGGGTCTAGGCTTAGCAATCCTCAACCCAATCGTCTTACATTCAATCCATTTAATCCGTTCCAATACTCATTATAGAGTGTAAATAACATCTCCTCTTCCAGATACAAATTTTTGACTTGAAATTTTCCAAAAATCCAATTTCTTTTATTACTTCTATACAACATTCGTGCGGAAAATATTTGTATTATCATTCCACGGCTATGGAAAATACTTCGAATCATCTAACTTATTTAGTTAAAGCACATTTTAAATTTCAAATTATTGATTTGAAAACACTTTATAACTCGAAGTTTGACAAGTCTATTGTCGTTCTCACAGATATCAGACATACGCTGGCCAGGCGCATGACTAAAATCTCCAAGTACTAAATATCCTTGCTTCAACTCCCCCTGAAACTATTTCAAAAATTTAAAAAAAAAAAAACAGATACGGAAAGTACCAATGTGATAGTATGTTGATTGTTCATGAATCGCAGATACACAATGGTTCTGTCTGGATCCCCCAGAAAACATCCGTATCCGTAGGAAATCACTTCCCTGCGAATTTCGTCATGGACAGATCATCGGAAGATACTTAAGAATCAAAAGACGATCTGAGGTCATTGAGCGTTGGTTGCTTTCTCTCAGGATCACTAAATCATCCAATTATGAAGATAAATCAAGTCAAGAGGACAACACAAGTCACAAAGACAAATCAGGTCACGAAGACCAATCAAGTCACGAAGACTAACTGCTGCATCAAACAGGTGGCTCGCTATCACTAAGATATCTCAAATACTATGGACCGCAGGTACACAATGGTTACGCCTGAGTCCCCCAGGAAACATCCATACCCGTAAGCTTTCGCAGCTCTGCGGATTACGCCCTCACAATTCGACTGTAGATTGCAGCAGTCACAATGGTTACGCTTGGTTCCCCCAAGAAACATCCGTCCGCCGTAGGCTATCTACAGCCCTGCGAATTTCGCTACACGGTCGAATTCTAACGACTCTAGATCGCAGCGATCACAATGGTTACGCCTGATTCCCTCAAGAAACATCCGACCGCCATAGGCTATCTGCAGCCCTGCAAATTACGCTAGCAGTCGTGCTCAATGGCAACTCATGAGTTTTATGTCCGGACAACCTACCGCCACCAGCAGCATATCTCAGCTAAGCTCGAATTTCATAGAGAAGGAAGGTACTTTCCTTATCTTTATTTTGAAAAACACACGATACTATATACATATAGTATTTTATTTCATACTTCTCATAAATCATACTTATGTGAACTTACATAAGATTTAATTTCCAAATCATATTTCAAACATCTCGTCTTATATAAATTCCGTTATATAAGATTTTATCTTAATCGATTACCTTTCAAATCAATAGTTCTCGACTTCGCTATATTTTTATGCATTTCTCATATAAGTTCTGAAAATTTCTATATCCACTATCTCACATCGAGCATCCTCAAATCTCCATTCAATTTCTGTTTTGATCTCTTATCCAATTCAGATATCTAATATTTCCTTTAACTCGAATTTATGAATCTATTGGTTATAACCAATTCTTCTTCCAAACCTCTAATTAAAAATTCATCACTTCAGTCACAACTTTATTCTCTCAAAATTCCATTTTTTTTTTCACAAATTTTTTTTCTTCATGCATTATCACTCCTTCACGTCCACACCTCGACCATCAATTAGCAAGCGAACAATTCCCTAAGTATCAACCCCGAAGGCCGAAACCAACATCAGATCAATACTCAGAAAACTATTCAACTTAACTAATCTTTAGTCAGTTTCTAAATTCCTTAAGTCCACTTCTTAATTTCTTATCAATCATTGTTTACGAAATTCTCGGATTCAATTTACAATTCCGCTTCTCTTTATGTTCTGCCCTCCTTCGTCTTCGACGTAGCTCTTTGTTCTTCAGTTCTTGTTATTCTGAATTATGTTAACCTCTCACTATCCTTTGAAAATATTTCCAATTGTTCTATTCATTTTCTCCATTCTTAAAAATCATTTATTGTCACCGGAAAATATTTCCATATATTCACAAAGTTTTATTTTCTATCAAGAATATACTTTATTCTCTTGCAACATCTCTAAATCTGTTAGTTTGATTTTAAACAGATGTTAAATAAAACATCGTCATTCCCACTTATTGTTGGCGCTCATTAGCTCTCTTCACTTAACCCTTTTCATTTGATTTTCATCAACTTATATTCTTAACTTCAAAATAAAATTCATCGTTTCCTCTTTGAAACGATTTCAAATTTTCCTTTTTCTATTCAAACTGGATTCTCATTTACAATCAACCTCAGTTATCCTTGATTTCCAAGACTCACGCTTAACGAAGTTAATTCGTTGTTTCTCTCCTACTTATCTACCTCAGATACCATCCGATGATGGATTCTAGATTCAAATCTTAAGGGAACTTATTGAAGAACAGCTCTGGCAAATCCGGATTCGAAGACTTCCAAAGACTGGGGATTCCGGAAAGAATTTTAAATCTTAAAACAAAATTTTCATTTCCACTGTATTATCTTTCAAAACACTTTCAAAATCATTTACTTTTCAAAAATATTTATATTTTGAAATCCTTTATTTTCAAAATCAACCTTTCTAGTGTTGATCCGATTCATTTAAACCCGATAAGCTAAGCTTTGAATAAACCAAAGCTCTGATACCACTTGTAACAACCCGCCATTTTGGCCGCTTCAAATCGGTTTTAAACCAACTTAAAACGTTCAAATCGACGGAGCGTATTTAGCTTACAGAGTTTAAAAACACAATTAACACAGAAAATATAGAATAAATGACAGAGTGTTGAACAACAGGATAATTCTTTTATTTATAAATCAGAATTTTTGATACAATATATTTTTATACAGCGGACTTAGAAATACAGTTGAATACAAAAAGATATTTACTGGTTTATGAACTTCAGAGTGCGCCGTCTTCGGAATTCCCAGCTTTGCAAATCTTTGAATCCTAAGTTATAATCGCTACATCTGTAATGCTCAGAGTCTGACCCGAGCATTCCATGCAAAAACATAAAAACACTCGGGTCAGGATTAATCATAGTTCAAGTAAAATAATTTCAATATAAACTGAAATATAACAGTTTATCACAACATCGGTGTCATGTGTAAAGTAAACAGTTGCAGTATCTATTCATATCAGTGTATCTAAACCAAGTGTGTGTTTGTTCATATTGGTGTACCCAGATAAGTGTGTCCATTCATATCAACTTTAAAATGCATAATAACCATGCGAACGCAACCCGGCGCCAAGGGTCAACTATGGCAACATGATTTATTAAATCAATTTGCCAATACACCCAAGGTGCTACAGTAACATGTATAATGTAACGACCCGGATTTTTGGCTAATTTATTTTTAAATATTTAGTATGGTTTAAATATTTATTCAAATATAAATGGATTTAATTATTGAATTAGAACGATAATATTAATTTATTTTCAATAAAATTAACTGTTTGGGATTGAATTATATTTTTAAATCAAATTTTGTTTAAACCCTTAAATGAGTAGTATAGATTCTATTTCAATAGACAATAATAATTTATTTTTAAGAGATTTACTTGTTTAAGTTAAAATTATATTATATTGATTATTTTATATTACGTTCAAATTAAATTGTTTAACCTATTCAAAATAGCAAAATGACTTGGAGACATCAGTCGTTATAGTTAAAAGGGGTTTAGGATTTTAAATTAGAGACACGAGACAATGGTGTTATTTTATTTAAAACAAATCTAATCAAGATCCTTTCAGTATAAACATCAACCGACCTAAAAACTGAAAATCGCGCAGCTACTCCTTCCTCGAGCCAAAATTCTGTCTCCCTACTTTAGTATCAAAGAAACAAGGGATTAATGGCTTTCGTACTATATGTTTCTGTCCACATCTATATAAAATCGCGACTAACCCCTCACTCCTATTTTTATTTCTTCCCGTCCCTCAGAAAATGAACTCAAAAATCATTATTTCTCTTCCGTTGAAATCAAAGCTCGAACCGCGATGTCAGGATGAGGGAGCAAATTAGAATTCACATGAATGAATCGATTTCGACTTCGATGTTCTCATGCTCGCAAGAGTTTCACCCTCGTACCATCGATACAGGGTTCGATCAAATCCTCTGAAGTGCGATTTGGGGGTAACTCGATTTAGGTTGTGGAGCTGCTACCGAGCTCGATGAAGGTGCGACTGCTGGAGGGGTGCGAGGCGACGTTCAATAAGTAGGGTTCGCTTTTGGGTCAAGGTTAGGAGTCGATGGTGCGATGGGAGATTGAGGTGTCGATTAAGTCGCGATGTTGAACTGGGTACAGGGTGTTGACGATGGTTTGGGGAATAGAACTCTGTTGATTTAGTGATGCAGCGTGAAGTTTGAAGGGGAGAACAATAGCCGATCTTCAGTGTCTGAATTGGGTTAGGCAGTGAAGTGGGGCGGCTAGCTAGTGGTATTTGGGAAGGATGTAGATCACCTGCAAACTGTTTGGTGAATTGCCGAAATAGGAATTGCCGAAATATAGGGACCCACTGAGCTGATCGAGAACATACTTCGTCGATCTATCGAGTTATCTGCCGTATCAATAAGGTATATATATATTTTTACCGGATTTAAATTCATAGAGTAATTACTTTATGTCAAGATTTATTTAAATAAATAGAGTTTAATCGATAGATTGAAAAAAATAATTAAAGGTTCAAGATTGGTGATTCAAGTAAATGCATAACAAGACGATATGGAATTAATCAGGATATTCGACAATGGAAAATCCCGGTGAGTAAATCTCACTCACCTTTAGAATTATTTTTATTTTATTAAAAATAATTGTTTTGTTGCTTGTGTGCATGTTTTATGGTTGTTTTATATATATTAGTTATTTAGGCTATATATATATATATATATATATATTGGGTTGATTGATTGGTTGGATTCCTGCAGTCTCATTAGCGGATGCCCGCAGTTTCATAGCGGATGATTACCCTATACGCCCCACGCTATGATTAGTGGATGACCTTCTATACCGCGATATTCTGCCACGAAGAAGAATGGGTATTATTTATGTGCTAACATCTGTGGATGCAGGAAAACAGGTTGGAGGAATCCAACAGGATTCCTCAAAAATATATTATCTGTTTGTTGTTGCTGATTTCACATATATTCATATATGATGTGTTAAAACCAAATGATTGAAAATTGGGTGGTTTGATTGTTTTAAATATCACTGGGCCAATCGTTAATTTATTAAAATATCATGGGAATGATATTTGAAGTTTAAAAAGGGAAATTCTGTTTTTCTCCAATAGAATTTGAAATTCAAGTAGAATTTAAAAATATAGAATTTCAAAGAAGAATGGAATAGAATTTGAAATATAGAATTCCAAAGAAGAATTCAAATATTAAATTTGAATAGAAATTTGAAATGGAATTCAAATATGGAATTTGAATAGAGATTTGAATAAAGAAATTCAAAAATTGAAATTGAATATAGAAATTCAAATAGAGTTTGAATAAAGGAAATTCAAAAGGGCATTTAAATAGAAAGAATTTGAATAATAGGAATCAAATGGGATTTGAATGAGTGGAATTAGAGAAGGAGTTTAAATATTTGAATTTTTATAGAAAAGGAAAGGAGTTTGAATATTAGAAATTCAAAGCGAAGTTCAAATAGAATTTGAATATGCGAAATTAGCATGAAATATAGGATTTGAATTCAAATAAAGAAAATGCAAATAGAGATTTGAATATGAAAATTCAAATGGAGTTTGAATTGGGAAATTGAAAATAGTAAATTCAAATAGAGATTTGAATATTGAATTTCAAAATAGAATTTGAAATAAACTTTGAAAATAGGATTTCAAAGTAAGAAGTGGAATAGGATTTCAAAATAGGAAATCCAAATAAATTTTGAAATGGAATTTGAATTTAAAGGAGTTCAAATGGATTTGAAATAAGGAAAATTTAAATGGGATTTAAATAATGGGTTTTAATAAAAAGGATTTAAATATAAGAATCTAAATAGAATTCAAATGGTGATAAATATAAGAATTCAAACAAAACTCAAATGGAGTTTAATTAGAAAGAATTTGAATAAGAGGGATTCAAAGAGATTTGAAACATGATATTTGGATTCAAAGGAATATAAATGTGGTATTTGAAGTTCAAGTAGAAATGGAGTTTAAATATTTGAAGTTCAAATGGAATTTGAATTCAAATAGTTGAAATAGAATTTGAATATAGAATTTGAATTAGAATCGAATTGGAATTTGAATATAGACTTCAAATATAAATGAAATAGAAGATCAGAAATATTTGTTGAGTTGGAAAAAAATGGTTTGATATAAATCAGAATGGAATTGAATTTTATTTTAAAGAAGTTTAAAAGTTTATATATATAAATATAATTAAAACGAACTCGCCGCAGCGCTGCAGTTCGTAAAATAGCGATTCGAACTTCAATTGAGTATACAGAACGCAATTGAAGTCGAAATTCTTCGAAACAAGAAACGTCAGGACCGATGTGATAATAGTTTTCTAATGAAGGAGAAAAAATATGAATTTCGTCGTATAGGTTTTGAGATATGTCAAAATCAAATTTTCAGAAAAGCAGCGCCAGAATCGTTTTAAAACCATAATGGTTTATTTAATTTTATCAAAGGATTTTTAAGCAAATAAAATCCGAAGTTCTATTTAGAAATTTCAGAGTTGAGTTGTAAAATATATGCGAATTCAAGTTGTGTAAATGAATATGATTTTTGAAATAGAAATCAGATTTTTGATTTATTGAATGGAGTTAACTAATTCGAATAGAAATTAGTTAATGAGATTTCGAATGAATATTGAGCTTTAAATAAGTGAATTCGATTTGAGAATTTATATTCGAAATAGAAAAGAGAACTAGAATTGAAATTGAAATTCAATTTGGTTATGAACGAGTTAAATAATTTATTTGAACATGTTATGTTCAACAAAGAAGTGAAATAGACAAAAGGGCTAATTAAAGAAAAATTGAGCAAAACTGAATTCAAACGATTCAAAATTGAATTCAAACGAATGGATTGAGTTGAATTGAATTGGAAACAGGTGAACAGGTGTTAAACAGATATGGGATGGAGTATATGAAGATTTAAATTTATGTGCTCAACAAAAAGGTACATGTTTAAATTCATATATGGGTTTTATGCGCCGTATCGGCAAGCCGCTTGGCTTTTTCTTTTTTCTTTTTGAGATTGGAAGATACCGGGATGCTATTTGAAATTTCCCGATGCTCCCGATACAGGGGAGGTTATGGCGAAATTTTCCGGGAATTTAAGGAGTTAGAATATTTTTAAGATATTTTGATAATTTGAAATCATTGTATCGGCGTATTAAATTCGATAGTAAAGTGAATATAAAAATCGAATGTTGTAAACAAAAAAGGGATAGAGATAAGTGATTGGAATTGTTTCCAATTGCAAATAGAGATATTTTCTAATATATAGAAAATAAAAGAAGTTAATGTTTGGAAACGTTTTCCAAATGACATAAGAGGCCGAGATGATTATTGAAAATATTTGGCTAACAAATATTGATTGAGAAAATAGAGAAGAGATTTAATTAATGAAATATTAATTAAAGAGCCCAGTGGTTTGTTTGATATGTTGGATGAACACTTGTTTTTATTCGATAGTTAAATCACAGACTATCGAAGTTTTTGACCATCGTTGTCAATATGGAGAGACCGGTTGGATTATTATCCGAAGAACCACTCCGTATCGGCATAAGCGTTGCGAACCAAGTATGCTGAATATATTGAAGACGGAGTAAAGTGCAAGGGCTTTTCTAGTAATAGAAATAGTGCCTTCGGTTTCGTTCAATCCCAGAACGAACGTATATGGACGAATGTCTGACAGAGTATTTCCAATGATCAAATGGGTTGGTCTGTATGAATATATATGGTTGCAACGGATTTATCCCTTAGCATAATATCCAGAATATTTGTGCAAACTCAACTAGTGATTAACGGATCTGACAATGTGGCATTCAAAGTGATTGTGCTATCAATGAATGGTAAGTATGCGTAGCCTCAGGCCTCAACAACCGGGAAAGGACAAAAATCGGGCAGGCAGCATGGCTATGTGGGTCGCACCCATTAGGGTGTATAATCACCTATCTAGAGAAATTCCTTTTGTTCTAAATCTATCGATTCTGCCCATTCGGGAAACGGTGGTTTGAGTCCAACCGTTGGTGATATACATTCGATACACTCAAGCGAAATGAGTGGTCGGTCATGTGTGGGCCGGGTTACAAGACGTTCTTGTTGAACCCAGGTGTATTCGCCTCTAGAGATACATCATCGGAAGGTGGTTCCATACCTTGTCATGTTGGAAATCCAATCTCCAATAAGCGCCATGCGGTTTTTGATTTTATACTATGTATGTGGAGCGGGAGATGCAAGCGTTCTGCTATTTGGTTATTTATTTGATGTAGACATTATTATAATATCACTGGATTTGATATCAAAGTGTTTTGGGTTATAGTAAGGTAAAAACCGTCCATGTTTATGTGTGGGCTGGTCTTACTATTATCTTTTCTTCCGAAAAGAGTTTTGAAAGTTAAACAAGTGGTTGGAGTTTACTCACACCAGTCCCATGACTGACCCAGAGTTTATTTTGTTTTGTTTTCCCTAAACTCTTGGGTGCCCAAATTTGTACGGGCAGTCAAGTGTTTCAGGCTTTTACAGATACACTTGGAGGAGCTTGAAGCTGGAGGCTTCAACGTTAGTTATTTAGAGTTACTTCCGCTGGATCAAATGTTATGTGTACTCTGATGATGGTATGTATATATGTACAAAACAGATTTGTATTTCGAAGCTGATGTTATATAATATACTTTATTCGTTCCGCTGTGAGTTGTGATCTTCGTTTTTCTCCTATTCTAATATTTCTTTCTTTCTATTTCTCATCCTCTAACTTCTTTCTATTAATGAGTCGTATTTCTGTGCAATTTGAGTTGAACGTGTGGAGTATTTAGTCAACTCAGATAACACGGATTTGCGGGTCGTTTCAGTTGGTATCAGAGCTTAGGTTGAGCGAATACCTAGGCTTGATGGGGTTGTGCTCATTAGAGATAGGGTCAGTAGTACCCTAGAATGAGTTGAGTGTATAGATACGAGAGAGCGTATTTGTTAGTTGATATAAAAGTTGTTTTATATTGTGTTGGCTAGTCTGTTGAGTGGTTTATGAATTCTGGTCGAATCGTGGGACGCCACGACGTCGATAGGAGTTTGTAAACACTTGGACAGAAGAATCGACATAATATTGTTTTAAAGAGGGTAAATGAAATAATTTTACCCAAGATTCTATTTTGATATAGAAGAATAAATTTTCTAGAATTATTATATGGATGTGTTGGATGTTGATTTTATAATCAAATGAGATTATAAAATTAGAATGGTTATTTATAACCAGAATAGAATTTGTATAGGGATTAAATATACAAATGAGATAAATTAGAATTAAATCCAAACCAGAATTAAGAATTCAAAATCCTGGGAAATTGAAAAATATTTTTTTCAAAGTATATTAAAGTAATATAGCTTTGTTTTAGAAGGAGTTGAAAGAAAATCAGTTTAAATGGATTTTGAAATAATAAAGCACTGAACTAACTTCAGTGGCTGGGAAATAATTCTGATGATGATTGCAACATCATCGGTGTTCATTTTCGAGTTTCTAAGTGATGGATTGCTACCTTAGAAAGATTTTGAAGGAAATTTGTTTGAAAAAAAAAACAAGTTGGTTTGAAAATTCAAATGTTTTGAATTTGAAATGAAAATAAATATATGTATATATTTATAGGATTTCAAAAGAATTTGAAAAGAAAACCCAAGGATTTGAATTCTGGAATTTAAATTTAACTTAAGCAAGTTAAATGGATTGAAGTAAATCAATTGACTAGAATCAATTTGAATTGGTTTAGTGGAATATAGATTGGATATAAATGGATTGATCGTAGATCATTCAAATTAAAGGAAGGAAGACCAAAAGTTTTGGTGAAATTAAATATGTTGAAATATAAGGAGGTGAGTTTCAACATAAGAGGGATATTGAAAAGAAATGGATTTGTACCCTTTTTCCCACCTTAGCAATTTCGAGGACGAAATTATTTTAAGGGGGGAAGAATGTAACGACCCGGATTTTTGGCTAATTTATTTTTAAATATTTAGTATGGTTTAAATATTTATTCAAATATAAATGGATTTAATTATTGAATTAGAACGATAATATTAATTTATTTTCAATAAAATTAACTGTTTGGGATTGAATTATATTTTTAAATCAAATTTTGTTTAAACCCTTAAATGAGCAGTATAGATTCTATTTCAATAGACAATAATAATTTATTTTTAAGAGATTTACTTGTTTAAGTTAAAATTATATTATATTGATTATTTTATATTACGTTCAAATTAAATTGTTTAACCTATTCAAAATAGAAAAATGACTTGGAGACATCAGTCGTTATAGTTAAAAGGGGTTTAGGATTTTAAATTAGGGACACGAGACAATGGTGTTATTTTATTTAAAACAAATCTAATCAAGATCCTTTCAGTATAAACATCAGCCGACCTAAAAACTGAAAATCGCGCAGCTACTCCTTCCTCGAGCCAAAATTCTGTCTCCCTACTTTAGTATCAAAGAAACAAGGGATTAATGGCTTTCGTACTATATGTTTCTGTCCACATCTATATAAAATCGCGACTAACCCCTCACTCCTATTTTTATTTCTTCCCGTCCCTCAGAAAATGAACTCAAAAATCATTATTTCTCTTCCGTTGAAATCAAAGCTCGAACCGCGATGTCAGGATGAGGGAGCAAATTAGAATTCACATGAATGAATCGATTTCGACTTCGATGTTCTCATGCTCGCAAGAGTTTCACTCTCGTACCATCGATACAGGGTTCGATCAAATCCTCTGAAGTGCGATTTGGGGGTAACTCGATTTAGGTTGTGGAGCTGCTACCGAGCTCGATGAAGGTGCGACTGCTGGAGGGGTGCGAGGCGACGTTCAATAAGTAGGGTTCGCTTTTGGGTCAAGGTTAGGAGTCGATGGTGCGATGGGAGATTGAGGTGTCGATTAAGTCGCGATGTTGAACTGGGTACAGGGTGTTGACGATGGTTTGGGGAATAGAACTCTGTTGATTTAGTGATGCAGCGTGAAGTTTGAAGGGGAGAACAATAGCCGATCTTTAGTGTCTGAATTGGGTTAGGCAGTGAAGTGGGGCGGCTAGCTAGTGGTATTTGGGAAGGATGTAGATCACCTGCAAACTGTTTGGTGAATTGCCGAAATAGGAATTGCCGAAATATAGGGACCCACTGAGCTGATCGAGAACATACTTCGTCGATCTATCGAGTTATCTGCCGTATCAATAAGGTATATATATATTTTTACCGGATTTAAATTCATAGAGTAATTACTTTATGTCAAGATTTATTTAAATAAATAGAGTTTAATCGATAGATTGAAAAAAATAATTAAAGGTTCAAGATTGGTGATTCAAGTAAATGCATAACAAGACGATATGGAATTAATCAGGATATTCGACAATGGAAAATCCCGGTGAGTAAATCTCACTCACCTTTAGAATTATTTTTATTTTATTAAAAATAATTGTTTTGTTGCTTGTGTGCATGTTTTATGGTTGTTTTATATATATTAGTTATTTAGGCTATATATATATATATATATATATATATATTGGGTTGATTGATTGGTTGGATTCCCGCAGTCTCATTAGCGGATGCCCGCAGTTTCATAGCGGATGATTACCCTATACGCCCCACGCTATGATTAGTGGATGACCTTCTATACCACGATATTCTGCCACGAAGCAGAATGGGTATTATTTATGTGCTAACATCTGTGGATGCAGGAAAACAGGTTGGAGGAATCCAACAGGATTCCTCAAAAATATATTATCTGTTTGTTGTTGCTGATTTCACATATATTCATATATGATGTGTTAAAACCAAATGATTGAAAATTGGGTGGTTTGATTGTTTTAAATATCACTGGGCCAATCGTTAATTTATTAAAATATCATGGGAATGATATTTGAAGTTTAAAAAGGGAAATTCTGTTTTTCTCCAATAGAATTTGAAATTCAAGTAGAATTTAAAAATATAGAATTTCAAAGAAGAATGGAATAGAATTTGAAATATAGAATTTCAAAGAAGAATTCAAATATTAAATTTGAATAGAAATTTGAAATGGAATTCAAATATGGAATTTGAATAGAGATTTGAATAAAGAAATTCAAAAATTGAAATTGAATATAGAAATTCAAAAGGGCATTTAAATAGAAAGAATTTGAATAATAGGAATCAAATGGGATTTGAATGAGTGGAATTAGAGAAGGAGTTTAAATATTTGAATTTTTAAAGAAAAGGAAAGGAGTTTGAATATTAGAAATTCAAAGCGAAGTTCAAATAGAATTTGAATATGCGAAATTAGCATGAAATATAGGATTTGAATTCAAATAAAGAAAATGCAAATAGAGATTTGAATATGAAAATTCAAATGGAGTTTGAAATGGGAAATTGAAAATAGTAAATTCAAATAGAGATTTGAATATTGAATTTCAAAATAGAATTTGAAATAAACTTTGAAAATAGGATTTCAAAGTAAGAAGTGGAATAGGATTTCAAAATAGGAAATCCAAATAAATTTTGAAATGGAATTTGAATTTAAAGGAGTTCAAATGGATTTGAAATAAGGAAAATTTAAATGGGATTTAAATAATGGGTTTTAATAAAAAGGATTTAAATATAAGAATCTAAATAGAATTCAAATGGTGATAAATATAAGAATTCAAACAAAACTCAAATGGAGTTTAATTAGAAAGAATTTGAATAAGAGGGATTCAAAGAGATTTGAAACATGATATTTGGATTCAAAGGAATATAAATGTGGTATTTGAAGTTCAAGTAGATATGGAGTTTAAATATTTGAAGTTCAAATGGAATTTGAATTCAAATAGTTGAAATAGAATTTGAATATAGAATTTGAATTAGAATCGAATTGGAATTTGAATATAGACTTCAAATATAAATGAAATAGAAGATCAGAAATATTTGTTGAGTTGGAAAAAAATGGTTTGATATAAATCAGAATGGAATTGAATTTTATTTTAAAGAAGTTTAAAAGTTTATATATATAAATATAATTAAAACGAACTCGCCGCAGCGCTGCAGTTCGTAAAATAGCGATTCGAACTTCAATTGATTATACAGAACGCAATTGAAGTCGAAATTCTTCGAAACAAGAAACGTCAGGACCGATGTGATAATAGTTTTCTAATGAAGGAGAAAAAATCTGAATTTCGTCGTATAGGTTTTGAGATATGTCAAAATCAAATTTTCAGAAAAGCAGCGCCAGAATCGTTTTAAAACCATAATGGTTTATTTAATTTTATAAAAGGATTTTTAAGCAAATAAAATACGAAGTTCTATTTAGAAATTTCAGAGTTGAGTTGTAAAATATATGCGAATTCAAGTTGTGTAAATGAATATGATTTTTGAAATAGAAATCAGATTTTTGATTTATTGAATGGAGTTAACTAATTCGAATAGAAATTAGTTAATGAGATTTCGAATGAATATTGAGCTTTAAATAAGTGAATTCGATTTGAGAATTTATATTCGAAATAGAAAATAGAACTAGAATTGAAATTGAAATTCAATTTGGTTATGAACGAGTTAAATATTTTATTTGAACATGTTATGTTCAACAAAGAAGTGAAATAGACAAAAGGGCTAATTAAAGAAAAATTGAGCGAAACTGAATTCAAACGATTCAAAATTGAATTCAAACGAATGGATTGAGTTGAATTGAATTGGAAATAGGTGAACAGGTGTTAAACAGATATGGGATGGAGTATATGAAGATTTAAATTTATGTGCTCAACAAAAAGGTACATGTTTAAATTCATATATGGGTTTTATGCGCCGTATCGGCAAGCCGCTTGGCTTTTTCTTTTTTCTTTTTGAGATTGGAAGATACCGGGATGCTATTTGAAATTTCCCGATGCTCCCGATACAGAGGAGGTTATGGCGAAATTTTCCGGGAATTTAAGGAGTTAGAATATTTTTAAGATATTTTGATAATTTGAAATCATTGTATCGGCGTATTAAATTCGATAGTAAAGTGAATATAAAAATCGAATGTTGTAAACAAAAAAGGGATAGAGATAAGTGATTGGAATTGTTTCCAATTGCAAATAGAGATATTTTCTAATATATAGAAAATAAAAGAAGTTAATGTTTGGAAACGTTTTCCAAATGACATAAGAGGCCGAGATGATTATTGAAAATATTTGGCTAACAAATATTGATTGAGAAAATAGAGAAGATATTTAATTAATGAAATATTAATTAAAGAGCCCAGTGGTTTGTTTGATATGTTGGATGAACACTTGTTTTTATTCGATAGTTAAATCACAGACTATCGAAGTTTTTGACCATCGTTGTCAATATGGAGAGACCGGTTGGATTATTATCCGAAGAACCACTCTGTATCGGCATAAGCGTTGCGAACCAAGTATGCTGAATATATTGAAGACGGAGTAAAGTGCAAGGGCTTTTCTAGTAATAGAAATAGTGCCTTCGGTTTCGTTCAATCCCAGAACGAACGTATATGGACGAATGTCTGACAGAGTATTTCCAATGATCAAATGGGTTGGTCTGTATGAATATATATGGTTGCAACGGATTTATCCCTTAGCATAATATCCAGAATATTTGTGCAAACTCAACTAGCGATTAACGGATCTGACAATGTGGCATTCAAAGTGATTGTGCTATCAATGAATGGTAAGTATGCGTAGCCTCAGGCCTCAACAACCGGGAAAGGACAAAAATCGGGCAGGCAGCATGGCTATGTGGGTCGCACCCATTAGGGTGTATAATCACCTATCTAGAGAAATTCCTTTTGTTCTAAATCTATCGATTCTGCCCATTCGGGAAACGGTGGTTTGAGTCCAACCGTTGGTGATATACATTCGATACACTCAAGCGAAATGAGTGGTCGGTCATGTGTGGGCCGGGTTACAAGACGTTCTTGTTGAACCCAGGTGTATTCGCCTCTAGAGATACATCATCGGAAGGTGGTTCCATACCTTGTCATGTTGGAAATCCAATCTCCAATAAGCGCCATGCGGTTTTTGATTTTATACTATGTATGTGGAGCGGGAGATGCAAGCGTTCTGCTATTTGGTTATTTATTTGATGTAGACATTATTATAATATCACTGGATTTGATATCAAAGTGTTTTGGGTTATAGTAAGGTAAAAACCGTCCATGTTTATGTGTGGGCTGGTCTTACTATTATCTTTTCTTCCGAAAAGAGTTTTGAAAGTTAAACAAGTGGTTGGAGTTTACTCACACCAGTCCCATGACTGACCCAGAGTTTATTTTGTTTTGTTTTCCCTAAACTCTTGGGTGCCCAAATTTGTACGGGCAGTCAAGTGTTTCAGGCTTTTACATATACACTTGGAGGAGCTTGAAGCTGGAGGCTTCAACGTTAGTTATTTAGAGTTACTTCCGCTGGATCAAATGTTATGTGTACTCTGATGATGGTATGTATATATGTACAAAACAGATTTGTATTTCGAAGCTGATGTTATATAATATACTTTATTCGTTCCGCTGTGAGTTGTGATCTTCGTTTTTCTCCTATTCTAATATTTCTTTCTTTCTATTTCTCATCCTCTAACTTCTTTCTATTAATGAGTCGTATTTCTGTGCAATTTGAGTTGAACGTGTGGAGTATTTAGTCAACTCAGATAACACGGATTTGCGGGTCGTTTCATATAATGACGGAGCGTGCATAGAAGTATCCATGGCAAACTACTAAAAGGAACAAATGGACACGCAAGGCAGCATATGTCATGCAGCCACTAGGTTCCAGGAAATGTAAATGTATTCCAAACCGAGATACTTTAACATAGCATGCATAAAAGGAAGATCCTGTCAACACACATGGGAATAGGGTTATGTGGCAACATGTAGTTTAGTTACAGGCTGCAACTTGCGGGTTTCTTAATGCCAAACGTACATAGTTAATCCAAATATAAATATATACAATTCATGGCAACTTGGGTGTGCTTAAGGCCAAACAACAATATACACAGTGATACAAGCTAGCTAATTAGCAACCAGTTCACAAACAAGGCAAAAGGGGAAACGAAACATAAGAATCGTAGAACAGCAGAGTTTCAACAAAAAGGTGAGGCCGCACTCGATCCATACAATTACCTTGAATGCCTCATGATAAAAGTAATTATTTAAACATTTGTCGATGTTTACTGGCAGCCAATGATTTTGTCTCTACAGTGTTATTTGCTATCAATAATGTACAATATATGCTGCTTTAGATTATACTTATTACCATCTGCTTGTTTGGACTACTAATCTTTTGATCCCGAGAACTACGGTGGACTCTACTGTTTATATTATGAACCAAGTAACTGGAAATCAATAGCAAACGAAATTTATTTGTAATCTTTGACATGTACTCATAAATACAAATAGAGGTAAAACATGGTTCAAATTCTCTATATATTCCTCACTAGACATTCACTGAAAGTAAACATAAACAAGAAAAAAAATAAAATGTTGAGTCTAGTATCATGTAATAAGTTATTTTATAAAATAGTTGGTCTACTAAATTTTCAGTTATATTCATTTACAGTTATATTTTCTTTCTACACAGTCAAATAGCAAGCAACCTGCCTTATTTGTTGCAGGTAAAATGAACATGAATATATCATGCTCTAGATCCTTCCACTGCACAAAACATGCACAAGAAAGTAGTCCCACACATATGCTGATCTAAATAGTTGATTTAAAATGCTTTTGCTGTTGCAACTTATGCTCTTCTAGAAACTTTTCTTGTTGTCCAAAAACGTTTTAACAAACAGCAAATATTATGTCAGTATTTAACTTCTGAAAACATATCTTCTTGTCAGCCTAAACCACTTTTTAAAGTCATGATGTTCATGTATAAAGATGCAACAACAACTATTTATGAAATACATCAGCAAACCATTTAAAGGCCATGATTTTCATGTCTTCCAAATGAATGTCATCATGTATCCTATACAAAGGCAAACTATATGTCATCATGACTTTAATGCAATCCATTTATAAAGTGCAACAGCAGCAAATTTAAACAAAGGCAAAGTATATGTCATCATGAACTCCAAAGGAATGGATGTTTGGCAAGAATTTAAATCGAGGTGGAAAACAAGTCCAAGACACGCAAATTTGCCAATCTGTACAGTGACATGATACCTAAAAACAGTATCAAATTACACTTGATACACAGTTTCTTGTTTTTAAAATAAAAGGAATGGGTGCAGCTTTTTACTATTCAAAAACACATTTAAATCAGGCAGAAGGTAACATATACATCTAAAGAAGATGTGACACTTGCAATAAAACAAAAGCCTGTGAATGGTCATCCAAACTGGTTCAGGTTCGATACTGTCGAGTGGGATAAAATGGCTAAGACTATCAATCAGCGGCTATCAAATATCACCCCCACCCCCCCAAGCTACGTTTTTTTTATTCGCTTTGCTGTTGATGTTCAGATACTTAAGGCAGGTAAAGAGAGCTTATTGTACATATGTATGTTGACTGCGCACATATATACACACGTGAAAATATGCATATACATGGCCCCATCAGCCTCCGCATCTATACCATTCAGCTTTTAAATCCCCAAACAACAACAAACAGAAACACGTACCAACAAGCAGCAAATAACGAGCACGAAATTTGACTGTTATATTCAAGTTTGTACCGATATTGGATTACTCAAAATTAAGGTAAATCGTGGGCTCACTATTATATTCAATTTAATAGAAATCAAATTACTTGAAACAGTGATTAACCAATCGTGAGTATAAATACTCACCTTGAAACTAACGCAGCAAGATCTGTAGGCCGTTTGCCGTTGGTGCGAGCCTCGATTTAACAGCGGGAGGCGGCTTCCAAAGGCCGGAGAACAACAAAGGGGAAAGGCCGACTTCGATACGAACGGCTAAAGCGATTAGGGTAAAGATCCAGAAAAGGGCAAGCTCCGGTTTTTGCGGTGGCTTTGGCTTCAGCGATGGAGGAAGGAGAATGATTTCGGCGGTGTAACATATTGGGGAAGGAGGCCATGGAGGATTTCGCAGACGCCATGATTTTAGGAGCGAGGTGGGGCTCTGGAATTTGGGGGAAATGGTTTTCTGAAGGAATAAAGGGCTTGGTTCTTTTATAAATGTAAACACCGTGGGTAGCAAGTTACCGTGGGAACCAAGGCATCGTTAGTGTGTGTCGGAAGAAACCAAATGTTTTATTTTATTTATTTATGATTCCTCAAAATTTCTACCATAACTTATGTTACTTCTTTATTTTTGAATCGCCACAAACAAATTTGAATCGTGATGAAATTGGACATGCGGTTACATCTTCACGCTTTGAATTCAATCAAATTTGTTTGATCAACTCCGATTTCATTTACCCGATGTTATTTTATTTTTAAATCATCTATTTGTTCACGGTTTTTACTTTGTTTGTTTCCAAACAACCTCGTTCGATTCCAACTCTGAGACGTTAAAAATTAATTTCTTTATATATGAATACACACGTATCCCAGCAAATTTCCGACATAATTTATCAAATACAGACTCCAATTTATTTACTGATAACAACGTATATTTTTAACTTCAACTGTTTGTATTCCTCAATCGAATTTCATGTCTACTTCAAATATCCCATGATAAATATTTGATTCAAAACTAACTATTCTGGATTAAATATCAAATTCAATCCATACACAAAATAATATATTAAATTTTAATTTATAAATTAAATTTTCGATTTATCTCATAATCAAGTTGTCGAAATTTCTGGGTCGTTACAGTAAGGCTCCCCTTTTCATTTGGCTAAATTGGGTTTAAGTATTAAACCCAACACACCTTACGTTGGAGCGAACGTATAATACGGGGGTAATGACGTTTGGGCTAAAATATAGAACATATGTGTTGGCATGTTTAACGCATGCCAACAACCTTGAAAGAACGATTAAGTGGCATAAATGAAATTTAACCAATAAAGATGAATTTGAATAATGGGCCGCAAATATTTACATATAAAAAGAAAAGAGACAAAATATGTAAATGTAGAAAAATACGATGTGTTTAACCCGAGGTTGGATTGAGTTGTGATGTAAACCTGCCCGGAACCGCCCGGCCTTCCAGTAGTCACAACAATACCTATCCAATGTGGGTGGTTAAACACGGAGCCCAATAAGGACCCGAGGTTAGACTGAGTTGTGGCGTAAGACTGCCCGGACCCAACCGGCAACATGCAGCCACAACAATACCTGTCTAATGTGAGAGGTCAAGGCTTTAATAAGACAATTAAGGCTGAGTCAGGATTGATAGGATTAAGTAAATTATATTAATACTTAATCAAGATGGAACATGCTAAACTAAACAGACTGATTGGGGGTTAGGTTTATAACACACTTAACCAACTTAGCATGTTGGCTAGAAATAGAAAAACCTAGTAGCGGGGGACCCTTTTCAGCAGTAACCCTATAAGGTATCATGATACCCTGAAACTAGGCAGGGTGGGGCACGATTACTGGGCTGACTGTAAGAGGTCAAATCGACGGCGGTGGTGCAGCAGTGTAGGTTCTAACGGGGTGCGGGCGTGCACACACTCCGGCGTAGAAAAATAAGGCACTGGGCACCAATAGCATACCTGTGCATTCTAGGATTGTGTCGGGCCGCCACCATGGGACTTGATACACCCCATGGCGGGACCAGCATAGGTAACTACAACATCGGGGGCCGTAAGACACATGTAACTATGCGAGTAGGAGCCGATCATCATAAAATGGATCACTTCACCCTGATTATGGGGTGCCTGTTGGGAACTAGTTTATATGGGTACAGAGATTAGTATGGGGTACGATAGTATATTCGACCCTAGACAACTTAACTAAGTTTATGGTGCTTTCCCATTTCTAGCTTAAACTTATCATACCCAGTTCTTTATTCATAGACTGAATAGTCCTAGACTTACTCAGGCTTTATGTCTGACTCTACTTTTCTTTCGTCTTCTTTTCTTCCGTTCCCCCCCCCAGGTCCACAGGGAGGGAATACCGCAGCTTGACCAGCCTTCATATCCAGCTTGAAGAGGAAGAATGTATTGCTTGGATCTTTTCGTTTTGGACTATGGATTTTGACAACAACTATGGGGCTTTTGCAGTTTATTTATGTTTTCTTTATGCTTCTTTAAATAATGTAATCAAGACAGTTATGAAGATGTTATGTTTTTGGAAGTATTGTAAGACAATTATGGTATGGTTGTTGTAACACGTATTTTTAATGAAATAAAAGTTGTTGTTTTTCCGCTGTTCAAAAATATGTGTTCTTATATCTGTCTTGTATATCTGTGACTTATACTTATAAACCTCCACCAAAATTAGGGCATTCCCTTTGAGAGTGACCCTAACGGAGGTGGGGTGTTTCAGTAAACATACACAGAGATATCACAAGGCAGAACATAAATAAAGCAGCGATAGAAATTAAAAACCAAATTTCATTACTTTCAAGAAAAGAGTCAAAACCTCATATATCCAAGGTACAAATTATTCCATTACATCAAGTTCTAGATAAAGAAGCATAAACTTAAAGTAGCAAAAGTAAATTATTCCCCAAACATAGAAGAAGTGCAGCCATAGCATAGCTCAAGACCAAACCGTACATGAGCTGTCAGAAAGCAAGCTAAATCCAAGCTAAGAGCTAGTGTTTCCCCCCTGAGAACCTGGGGGGGGGGGACGAAAGAAAAAGAGGCGAAAGAAAAAGGGTCAGTCATAAAGACTGGTAAGTCCTAGTGACTTTCAGTATAAAAACTAGTAAAGGTAACAAGATAGGTATAAACTGAAAATAAACATAAGGATGATAACAAGTCTGGCATGATAAACTAAGATAACGAGATAACTTAAGTATATCATCACATGTTCAAGGTTCGCTACACCAACCGTACTAGTATTCTAACCCTTGTCAAGTATTTATCACGAAGTGATCCCTTGGCCCAATATCATGAAGTGACCCATTATAGGGTCCCACGGTACGATCTACTAATCGATCGGCTCCCTACAAGTTATAGCTCATCAAGCGTCTGTGTCATACAACCCACTCATGAAATGTAGTCACCTGTGCTAGGTCCACCATAGGGTGTATCAAGCCCTAGGGTGCCAACCACCGACACGAATCAAGCACGCACAGTGTAAACCTACTGGTGCCCAATGCCTGCTTTTTCAACTCCGGACTACGTGCACGACCATTGTCCGCCTGAACCTACAATGGCGCACCAACTCAGCCGTCGTTCTGGTCGCTTACAATCAGCCCAGTAATCGTGCCCCACCCTGCCTAGTCCCAGGGTATCGTGATACATCTAAGTGGGTTACAGCTGAAAAGGAGCGCGTAACTAGGGTTTCTAATGGGTTAAGTGTTGTCATTCAAATTCGTGACTTAACCCTATCCAATCATGTATCAAGTTGGTTAAGTGTTGTCTTTCATGTTCATGACTTAACCCTATCATGTAGCATAAATTCATTAATGCACCCCAACCTCTCACATTGGACTAGTTGTTGTGGTCACTGGATTTGTCGGGCGGTTCCGGGCAGATTTACACCACAACATAGTCTAACCTCGGGTTTTAGGTGCGATATGACCAACTACCCACATTAGATCCTATTGTTGCAGTCACTGGATTCGCCGGGCGGTTCCGGGCTGATTTACACTGCAAACTCAACCCAACCTCGAGTTGGCCATTTTCAAGTTCATTCTAGAGTCATGACCATGTTCAAGTCTCATATCAAGTTCGTGACTAGTTTCAAGGTAAGTTTCACGTCCATATTCAGATTCAAGTTATAACAATGTTCATGTTCCAAGTTCATGGTAAATTCAGGTTTGCCTAAACTACCCAAATCGTATTCCCATCGCATGTGAATTCGAATTGTTACAAACAAATCTAATTAGGGAATAACATAGAAAGAACATGCATAAGGTGGCAAAAGTGATTACAAGTCAAGCATGGTATAACTTGAGATAAACGATTACAACAATACTAGCATATGGAGTAGTGGTCTCAAATATCAAATCTAGCAAAATAGGGTGATAGTCATGGTAACAGTTGACATAAGATAATAACCTCAAACTTGTGAATAACAACTAATTCAACATCACAGGCATGAATATTATGGACATTAGGGGTTTTAGATCTACAACATATATAGGCCCCAAATCAATTTCATATAAATATTACCACAAGTCAAGATTCAAGATGAATAGATCCAAGGTGAACAAATAGTAGATCCAAAATGAACAATGATAGATCCAAGATGTACAATGATTGATCCCATATAATTGTCATACTTAGGTTCAATTTCAATTTACAACATGTCCATATTAAGTTTAAAGTTTAGATCTAAAAGTAACTGGGGCTTACAGATCGTGGTTTGAGAATTAGAAAACAAAGAGGCGATGTTGAATCTCGAGTCTAATAGAAATCCCCCAAACAACAATACTCTACACGTAGCCTTGTTGGAGAAGAAGCAATCCCTTTTCTCTAACTTTTCAACTAGAGTTTTAGCAGCATAAGGCCAGAGAGAATTTGTGTAGAGAGACTAGAGTTAGGGGTTGTTTATATAGGGTCAGGCCAACGAATTTAGACAGAAATCGGACTAGAAACATCAGAGTGAACTCTGACTCAAAAATGGGCTCGGCAACCAGGTCGACTCTATGGTCGACCTGGTCCTGGGCAGGTCGACACTATGGTCGACCCCCAGGTCGACCTGGTCCTCGGCGGGAAATTTCCCGCCCAGTCCGTTCTGGGATTTGAATTCGAATTCTGAGCTGTTTTTGAACTTGTAATTTCTGAAACTTCGAAGGGTCATAACTTGGTCATACGGACTCCGATTTTCGAAAACTCGGACTCGTTTCCAAGCAGAATTTCGAGATGAATGTAATGGCATAACCCGTTGCCCTTGATCCTTATTTTAAAAATTAATTATGCCTTGATTTATGGTTATAACACATTATTAAAATACAGGTTGTTACATTAATCATGTATATGTAGATCGCCAAAAAAAACAATTGAAGATATTAACGCAAAAAGAATATTGAGGAAAAAAATACTAAAGGATTTTCTAATAGCATCAACTTGAAGTTATAAATTTTGTTAGAAGTCGGTGATTGAAATTATAATGACTCATAAATTTGAACATTTTAAATTTATATAATAATTGAAATATAACTAAAATTTGAATTGGTAATTAAATATTAATTAAAACTAATTCAATAATCTCAATTGACTTTATAAGCTAATTACTACGTGTAACAACCCGGAAAATCTGAACCAGTTTGAAAATTTTAAATTGGCTATTTTGGTGGATTTTAAATATTTAAAATAAATATTTTAAATAATAACGACGAAAAGTGAGTTTGAATCGACCTTTGAAAATAAATATAATTAATTCTAATTATAAACAAGGCCTGAAATGGCGCGGTAGTTTCAAATTTTGAATTCAAACTTTGACTGACTGTACCGGGTGCAAAATAAAACGGATTTTAGTGAAGCCAAAAATATTTAAATCTGTTAATGAATATCTTTCTAACGAATCTGAAAAATTGAAGTTTCATAGCGGGAAGCAAAAGTTATGGCTAAATGAATTTTCAGAAAGGTCGCTATAGAATATATAGCCCGTGAAAATGGCCATTTTGCAACCGACCTCAGAATTCGACGAAACAACTTTTGATGGATCCGGGATGTCAAATTATTGCTAGGTTTCAAATTTCATAAATTTTGAAGCTAGTATGTGAGCGTGGAAAAGGAAAATGTGTTTGGTCGATTTCTATTAAATTGGATCGACCAGAAAAGGGCCATTTTTCAAATGGTCTCAGAATTCGACGAAACTAGTTTTGTTGGGACCGTATCGTCAAAACATAGCTAGATTTATTTTTCAGGAATTTTTAGAATCAGTATGTGGCCCGGGCAAATTGAAATGTACGTTCAAATTAAATATTGAGTGTTTTATATTTTAATTTAAAGAGAAACTGACTCAAACAGTCGAATGGGCCTACGAAAAATGTCCCATTTTGTTTGGAATGGGGTTATTTAGCTAGGGACGAGAGTCGTTGGGTTTGGATTGGAGTTCGTATGAGAAGATGGGTATTTTAGGATTTTTAAAATATATAAATATATATAAAAATATTATCATTGGTCAGCTGATTCTCTCTCTCCCCCGATTAAAAATCGCGAACGGTGGCTACCCTTTCTCCCCTTCCCTCCTAGTTTCCGACCGATTCCTTCATCGTTGACCCTCGCCGTAGTTGAAGATTTCGAAGACCTCTCCGAGAGCTTCAAATCAACGCAAGCCTCACCCTCCACTTTGCCCTGTGCGACGAGATCTACCAGCTCGAAGTTCGGAGCTTCGAGGAGCCGCCGCCGTCGACTGGCATAGTCGAAATGGGCCCCACCTACCTCTTCAGGTGCGCGCCTCCTAGCTCTCCAACGTTGCGAGGTCTGATCGACACCACGCTACACGCTTTGGCCAGAAAATCCAACCCTAGTTTTGAACGAATTTTGAAGGTAATGGCCTAAATTATATTAAACTATTTAATAGCACTTTAAAGCGCTACGGTTTTTGATTTCACTGTAAAAATCATATCTTTTTCGTTTGTTGACGAAATTCAGTGAAACAAGAGACAGTGGACGTGGACGCCTTCTACATTCTAGAAGAGACCGCATATTTTTCTGAGCCTTCTGCTATTTTTGGTGGAGTGGAACCCAATGTGATATTTCTAAATTATAAACGATATGGAAAACGACGATGTATAAATTATATAGTCGATGTATGAGTTATATAAGCATTGTACACCTCATGTATAAGCGTTGTATAAGTTGTACGTTCGATGTATAAGTTATATATGCGTTGTAAAAATTATATATATGTTGAAATAGAAGTGAAATATACTTATATATATATATATATATACGCCCCTCGTCCACAAACCATGGACAATATTTATTGGCTGTGATTGGTGTGAAAATTGGTTGATAGCGAATGGTTGATTTGAACTGTTTGTGGTTGAAATTGATTGATTATGGTTGAAAAATACCCGTTTGTGGTTGAGAATTATTTGGTTGAAACCACATAGGATTAGTTTGTGGAAAAGAAAATAAACATGCTACCTGCGTGCGAACTTGATGCATGAAATCCCCATTGTCAAAAGCTGCGAGGCTTTAAGGTAGAGCGAGGAGCCGTACTAGGGACGGTCCCGGTTTTAACTACCCTGCCGTTATGCTACCGAAATTTTGAATAATATTCATGTGTTAGAATTATTTTCATGTGTTGAAACTGTATTCGTGTGTTGAATAGAAATTCATGTGTTGAACGGCATTCATGTTTTGAAATAAATTGTTTTATAATAAAAATCATATTTTTATCATCTATATGAACTATATAAAATAGTCGTGTTTTGAAATAAATTGTTTTATAATAAAAATCATATTTTTATCATCTATATGAACTATATAAAATAGTTGTGTTTTGAAATAAATTGTTTTATAATAAAAAACATATTTTTATCATCTATATGAACTATATAAAATAGTCGTGTTTTGAAATAAATTGTTTTACAATAAAAATCACATTTTTATTATATACATGAATTGTTAAAAATAGTGAAGTGTCGAAATAAATGTTGGTTGGATAAAAATATCATTTTTTTATCAAATGTATGAAAAGAATATGGTTTTGAAATTGAAGAATAGATTATATTTATATATATATATATATAATTAAATTGAATCGAATAACGAAGCTGCAGTTCTTGTTTTGAAACCATGATTTCAAACGATTAGTGCGGGAGATCCGACCATCGGATTTTCTCGAAACCGAAACCGTTGGGTTCGCTTTGGAAATATCTTTCCAACGATACCAACTTTGTGAAGATCTAACAGTTGGATTTTCTTGAATGTTTAATTCAAGTTTGAAGAGAAACAACACCAGGATCGATTATATATATAATTAAATTTAATCGAATAACGACGCTGCAGCTCGTATTTTGAAATCGAAACTTCAAACGAGTGTACTGGGAGATCCGACCGCCGGATCTTCCCAAAACTGGAACCCTTGGATTCGTTTTGAAAAGATCTTTCTAATGATATAAAATTTATGAAGATCCAATGGTTAGATTTTCAGATATGTGTAAATCAAATCTGAAGAAAAACAGCGCCATGGCGCGTTATGGCCTGAAGCGTCGTTTGAATAAATTGGCTATTTTTAAATAATAAAAAATAGCGATAAATCGTTATAAAATATTACAAACGATATGGAATGGAAATAAACCGAATTTACTTGGTTTATTTGATATTTGATGGTTGAATGTGAAATTTATAAACTAACTGAAAGTTAGCTAAATCGAATGGTTTCCTGGGTTTTGATCTGATGTTGGTTTCGGCTTTCGGGGTTAATACTTGGGAAATCGTTCTCTTACTGATTTACGGTTAGTGACTGACGAATTGGAATGAGGCGTATGTTGTGTTTGTGTAGCACTTGTTTATTATATACGCGAGTTGCTCAGAAAGACCGGGTTTATCCCATTCTGAATAACTAGATCGGCGATAAGAAGTCGATGATGAAGACGGTGGTTGAAGACTGGAGATCTTCACCTCGGTTGGATGATAACTGATGTCCTGATTAGGATGCATCCTGAAATATGGATAATGAGTGGTGATCGTCCAGACGTACGTGGAAATCGATGGGTATGCGAGGTATATAGTACCTACGGTTTCGTTCAGACCCAGAACGAACTTGTAAATGGACTGTGTGTCTGACATTGGAATTCATTCTGTGTGATTGATAGCCATCAGTTGCATGGTGTGAATTGCCTGTGTGGCATGCTAAGATGCAGTGATCAAGGCTTCTGTTGAAAAGAAAAGTCTTGCGGTTGATGATCAAAGCACGTCCTGTGTGGCATAGCTTTGTGTATAACGTGAATTCGCGAGCCTCACACCCCGGTATGGACCAGAAACGGGAGAGGACATCAGGGAGGGCATGCGTTCTTTTCTAGCTAGAGGTGGTGTCAGTGCTTAAACTAGCTGACATTTATATTATTTTCATCTCTGTGGTTGTTGCTGTTGCGAGGCGCCTCGGATATATCGGCGACTACGTGAAGTCGATGGAGTCATTCGTTGGCTCATTTATGCCCCAAAGGGCGGGGGAACGCAGTGTTCAGGCATTTTAATCCACATCGGTGGACCGACCCTGACAATCCAAAGGCTGGACTGAGTACTTGCCTGAGGCTCGGGCTAGACAGTCTCGAAATTCGGTAAGGACTATCTTTTGCCTTGGTTCATGACGGTAATCCAATTTCCAAATACGTGACTGTGTGGTTTTGATTGCATACCTATATATGGCGACATAGTGGTATGGGGCATTAATGCCGTCTATGATTGACACTTATGATTTGAAATTATTTTTGAAATATATAAACACTAGTAATAATATCAAATTCTTTTGTTTTATTAGTATCAAGCATATTTTGGCCATTATAAGGTAAAAACTCTATCCTCCGGTTTGCGTTCATTGTGTGATGGGAACTGAGTCTTATAATGGCTTCATTTTTATGAAAAGCATTGCGATGTTTAAAAGATTTACTTGTGTTAAAGCACTGGCAATCCAATGGAGTAAACCCGTTTCGTGAAAGTGGCGTGGTCCTGTGATTAGCCATATTATAAAATATGTTAAGTAGATTTCTCATACCAGTCCCATGACTGACTCGTAGTTTGTTTCACTTGCAAACTCAGGTGCCCCTTTTTCTACATGGGCGGCCTTGTATTCAGGTTTTAGCAGGCTCTTTCTGGATAACTGGAGCTGAAGATGGATTCTATCATTGATCTCTTTTTATGTTGTTCAGCTCCTATTGTACATATTATGTTTGTTTTCCGCTGTAGACATTTATGTATAGCTGAACTGTATTTTGTACTAAGTATGATCCTGTATACTGTGTAACTTTGATGTTTATTATATCCAGTATATTCTGTTTTGCATTATCTGGTGTATTTATTTATTTCTGTTCTGCTATTATCTGTTTATGTGTTATATTCCAAAGATTACCCTTGACACCGTCGTACGGGGTTTTGGGGTCGTCACACTACTGATTCGAACTTCATTTTGTGAATTTGTGGGCAATAATAAATAGTTGGAATTTCGGTCGATATCCGAATCATAATTCAAATTAATATTTTAATATGGAAATAGTTATTTTGAAAATAGTCCTCGTATTCTAAGAAACCAGTTTCATTGGATCTAGAACGGTGATTTATTGTAATATTTCAAATTTTATGAAAATCGGACCAGCTATGTGTCTCGTGCGACTTTGAAACACGCGACGAAATCAAAGAAAATAAGGATATATATAATTAAAGTGAATTTGTAGGGGAAAATGAGAAATTAACACGTGTTTGAAGGTTGAAAATGTAACTCACGCTTGTACATCCTCTCCTCTTCTCTAATTCTTGCATGTCAAAAAATTCCTCCTTCCCTATTCATGTTTTCATTCTCTTCTCCTTTTAAAATCACTTTCCCCAATCGAATCAAAGAAAATCTGGTCGTCCACATCTTTCCATCGAGCTCCGGCTTCCTATAGCATCGCCTCTGCCCTGCTCCCAACTGCCATTAAACTCGATTAACCCATCTCCAATTTCAGCATCTATCGCCTCGTGAGCCTTTGGAGGACTCGATTGTTGAGTCAAGGATTTCATAGAGTTTTGATTTCTGATAAAGAAATAAGCCATGATCGACAAAAAGAAGATATTCATTGGTTTGAAGAGATACAAAGAGCTACATATGGTATTTTACATCAGAGGTTGATTATTTGGTGTTATAGTAGTATTACTCATATTAAGATCTATCCTCAAATAATCACACACCTCGAATAATTTATATATATATATATATATATGTATGTATGTATGTGCACATTGATTGGGCAAACTGGGCAGAACCGGTTGACCGCCCAAAATTGGACCAGTCGACCGTTTTTACCTAGTTTGCACATATGAATATACCGTATATATATTTTAAATTTCTGCCTACCAATTCTTTTTGACCTGTCGACCGTTTTCTTCCAGAAACCAACCTTTCGTATAGACACTTCCATTTCTTCAATGGTTGCTTCTCTTTCTCTTCACCAACAATCATGACCATTGTTTATAACTTCTCACAAAGGGTTACAACTGTTTATTCTTTATATAAACAACATGAGATCAACATTTCTATTATCGATTTCTATCATACTAACTTGACTTATTTGCTATCTATATTCTTGATCTCATTCTATACTCTCAAAGTGCTCAATCGCTAATATTCAATATAATATTGTTTAAATCCTAGAATCTATTTAACATTCTTTTGATTTAATACGATATCCACTTCCAAATCTTCATATACACAAATATTCTGTTTGAGGATAAGAATATAGAAGGTTGTACCACAACTGACAAATTCATGTTATCAAGAATGCATATTGTCAACAACAAATATATTCATCTTTGTTGAAGTCCTCAGTATTGTAAGAGGCAAGTGTTGAAGTCCTCGGTGTTATTAGAGGTGTGAAATCCCGTTCGTCTGCTCGGGAGTTGTACACTTGTTCCTCCGGGTTTAGTGTGGTGGTTGTTAGTGAAAATCCAGGTAGAAGTCTGGGACTGGACGTAGGACGGTGCTCCGAACCAGTATAAAAATCCCTGATATGATTTTCTAGTTTACTGCATTTACTCTTATATATATATATATATATATATATATCTGTGATTAGCTATTATTTCATACTTATGTGTTATACACCATATTACACAATCCGTGTGTATTATATTAGCACGTACACACATTTTTCACCGATCCCATCATCCATCACCTTACCTCCACGTTTCTCGCTTTTACCGACCATAGACTCTTCCCTAATCCAAAATGTCGCCACGTAGCCTGAGACGACCCCAAACCCCGTACTGACGGTGGCAAGGGTAATCCGTGGAATTTAACACAGAAACAGATAACAGCAGAACAAAATTAAATAAATACACCAGATAATGAACAATTGAATATACTGGATAAAAGTAATCATCAGAGTTACACAGTATATAGGAACATACTTAGTAAAAATACAGTTCAGCTATACATAAATGTCTACAGCGGAAAACAAACATAATATATACAATAGGAGCTGAACAGCATAAAAAGAGTTAGATGATAGAATCCATCTTTAGCTCCAGCTATCCAGAAAGAACCAGCTAAACCTGAATACAAGGCTGCCCATGCAGAAAAAGGGGCACCCGAGTTTGAAAGTGAAACAAACTACGAGTCAGTCATGGGACTGGTATGAGAAATCTATTCAACACATATATAATATGGCTAATCACAGGGCCATGCCACTTTCGCGGAACGGGTTTACTCCATTGGATTGCTAGTGCTTTAAACAAATCATTCTTTTAAACATCGCTATGCTTTTTGTAAAAATGAAGCCATTATAAGACTCAGTTCCCATCACACAATGCAACGCAAACCGGAGGATAGAGTTTTACCTTATAATGGCCAAAATATGTTTGATACGAATAAAGCAACGGCATTTGATATTATTGCTAGTGTTTATTTGTTTTGAAAACAATGTCAAATCATAACTATCAATCATAGACGGCATGGGTACCATATATCATGTCGCCATACATATATACAATCAAAACCGTACAGTCACGTAATTGGAAATTGGATTTCCGTCATGAACCAAGGCAAAAGACAGTCCTTACCGAATTTGTGACTCTCTAGCCCGAGCCACAGGACCCAGACTCTGGTGGGCCCTTGGAGCGACAGGGCCGGTCCACCGATGTGGATTAAAATGTCTGAACAATACGTTTCCCCGCCCTTTAGGGCGTAAACGAGCCAACGAATGACTCCATCGGACCCGGATCATCCGATCAAACCGAGGCGCCTCGCAACAGCAACAACCACATAGGTGAAAAGTATATAAATGTCAGGGCTGGTAGGTCACTGACACCACCCTAGCTAGAAAGAAATGCATGTCCTCCCTGAGGTCCTTCTCCCGTTTCTGGTCCATACCGGGGAGTGAGGCTCGCGATTTCACGTTATACACAAAGCTACGCCACACAGGCGGTGCTTTGATCATCACCACAAGACTTTGCTTTTCAACATAAGCCCTGATCACTGCATCTTAGCATGCCACATAGGCAATTCATGCCATGCGACTGATGTCCATCGATATACAACCTCTGAGCTCGTGCGTCTTAGAGAAGGGCGTTAAGCAAAAGAATAAATTCTCCGCCGCCACGCTGATGTATATTTAACAGAAATCAATCAACACAGAATAAACTCCAATGTCAGACACATAGTCCATTTACAAGTCCGTTCTTGGTCTGAACGAAACCGGAGGCGCTAAATACCTCGCAAACCCATCGATCACCACGTACGTCTGGACAATCACCACTCATTATCCATATTTCGGGATGCCTCCCAATCAGGACCTCGGTTACCATCCAAACGAGGTGAAGATCTCCGGTCTTCGACCACCGTCTTCATCTTCGACTTTCAATCGTTGGTTAATTATCTGAAATGAGAATTAACTCGGCCTTTTCAAATAATTCACGTATATTTAGAATTTAAAATCAATTTATTTCAATGGTTAAATCATTTGACAACACCAATTTGGTTCTTTAAGGTAATTTTCACACCAAACACATTCAACCATCAAATACCACATAAATCGAGCAAATTCAGTTTATTTCCATTCCATATTGTTTATGATATTTTATAACGATTTATCGCTATTTTTATTTATTTTAAAATAGCCAATTTATTCAAAACGACGCTTCAGGCCATAATGCGGCCGTGGCGCTGTTTTTCTTCAGATTTGATTTACACACATCTGAAAATCTAACCGTTGCATCTTTACAAAATTTACATCATTAGAAAGATATTTTCAAAACGAATCCAACGGTTCCAGTTTCGGGAAAATCCGACGGTCGGATCTCCCGATACCATCATTTGAAGTTTCGATTTCAAAATACGAACTGTAGTGTCGTTATTCGATTAAATATAATTATATATATATATATATAAATATAATCGTTTCCGGCGCTATTTTTCTTCAAAATTGAATTAAACATTCCAGACGATCCAACCGTTGGATTTTTACAAAGTTGGTGCCGTTGGAAAGATATTTCCAAGGCAAACCCAACGGTTGCGGTTTCGGGAAAATCCGATGGTCGGATTTCTCGTACTAATCGTTTCAAATTACGATTCCGAAACGCGAACTGCACGGCTTCGATTCCTTTTAATTATATTTATATTTATATATATATATATATAAATATAGTTCATTCTATAATTCCAACTATAGTTCATTCTATATTTTTAACTTCGTTTTCACTTCAAATATTTCACTAACGCCTTAATATTTCGAAAAATTTCGCCACAACCTCCTTTGTACGGGGAGGAGTTTGGAAATTTATTGGGCCGTGTTAGGTACCCAATAAATCCTAAAAAGCATTCACATATTTATAGTGATATATTCTGGTGTTTACGGGGGAGCATGTATAGATAATCACTCCAGAGAATAAATTCTCGTCACCCCGTTTCCGTGTGGAAATAAATAGTCCATGTGCCGTATCTAATAACTAGAGAGACGTGATTATTGTCAACTCCAGACCCGTGTGGGGTTTTTATTAATCTGGCAATTTATCGTAATATTTTATAGAGTCCATATCAGTCATCAGTTCAACCTGCAGTATATAATCATCGCCATACAAGCCTCTCGCTCGTATGGTAAATCTTCCACCTCGTCACACAAGCTCCAATTGCTTATGTGGAATATGATGAAGTATGCCTATCATCAAGAAGTATGCCATGTAGCGTAGTTCAAATTTAATTGTTACTATCCTATGGCGATATTTATTATTTCACACAGAATAACCAGCACTCCGCATCCAATGGCATTCACAGGAGTTGATATAAAAATAAAATTGCGCAGCCAACCCATCAAGGCTTACCTATTTGTCGGGCACGCAAATAATTTCTTTACTCTACAGCTAATCCATTTTTCCTGTTCAACACATGTATATATGTGCAGAACAAAGCCAATAATAATATTTTTAGCAAACTATTATTTATTTCAACACGTGTGTATTTTTATCAAAGCGTATACATGATAAAAGAATTATTTTTATCATCAAAAATATTTATTCAACACGTGATTGTTTTTAACACTTCATATTCACAATAAAAATGTAGTTTTTATTGTCTATTCACTTTATTTTAAAATACGATAACATTCAACACATGAATTTCAACTCGACGAACGAATTTCAATTCAACACATGAATATTCTCTATAGTTTGTATATATATAAAAATGTGATTTTTATCGCTAAAACTATTTGTTTAAATTCAAATAATATTCAACACATGAATTTCAACTCAACGAATGAATTGCAACTCAACACATGAATATTCTCTATAGTTTGTATATATATAAAAATGTGATTTTTATCGCTAAGACTATTTGTTTAAATTCAAATAATATTCAACACATGAATTTCAACTCAACGAATGAATTGCAACTCAACACATGAATATTCTTTCAACATATGTAATTTATTTCAACGAATGAAAATTATTATAACACATGTATATTTCAGAAAATTTCGGTAGCATAACGGCAGAGTAGTTAAAACCGGGACCGTTCCTATTACGGCTCCTCGCTCTACCTTAAAACCTCGCGGTTTTTGACAATGGGGATCATGCATCTAGTTCGCAGGCGGCATGTATATATTTATTTCATTTCCACAAACTAATCCTATGTGGTTTCAACCAAATATTTCTCAACCACAAAAGGGTATTTTTCAATCACAATCAATCAATATCAACCACAAACAATCCCAAACAATCATTCGCTATCAATCAATTTTCACAACAATCACAACCAATAAATATCGTCCATGGTTTGTGGACGAGGGGCGTATATATATGTGTATATATATATATATATATATATAGCAATTCACTTCTGTTTCAACACATATATAATTTTTACAATGCATATACAACTTATACATCGAACGTACAACTTATACAACGCTTATACATGAGGTGTACAATGCTTATATAACTCATACATCGACTATATAATTTATACATCGTCGTTTTCCATATCATTTATAAATTAGAAATCTCACCTTAGGTTCCACTCCACCAAAAATAGCAGAAGGCTCAGAAAAATATGCGGTCTCTTCTAAAATGTAGAAGGCGTCCACACGGTCACGATGTTTCCTGTTTCATCGAATTTCGTTAACGAACGAAAAAGATACGATTTTTCAAAGTTTTGCAACGCTTTAAAGTGTTAAAATCAGTTGAAAATAAACAAGCCGTATACCTCGTTTGAATGTTCAAAACTAGGTCGCCAATTTTCGAGCAAACCGTGTATCGTTAGGCCGATCGGGTGGTGCAGCGTCGAAGGGCTAGGAGAGGGCTTCGCGCACATGGGGGAATTGGCCAGCTCGGTGGGGCCCAGTGGCCACGGCGGCGCTCCAAAGTCCGGTGGTTCTCGAAGGTGATTCAGCCCCAATACCCCACGATAAATCCCAAACCTTGTCTTGATTTGAAGAGCGTGCGGAGAGCTTCAAAATGGATCCAAGAACACCCGATTTCGTTGAGAAACGGAGGAGAAAAGTGGCCGGGAAGAACTGAATCAAATCCGCCGTGCGCACGAAGAACGGGGAGAGAGAAACGGGGGGAGAGAAAAATAATTGACCAATCAGAATTTTTCTTATATTTATAATTTTTAAAAATCCGAAAATACCCCTCGTCACACACGAACTCCAATCCAAGCCCAACGACTGTCGTCCCTAGCGTTTCACCCCCATTCCGAACACAATGGGATATGTTTCGTAGGCGCATTCGACTGTTTCAGTCAGTTTCCCTTCAAATTTAAAATATAAAACATTCAATATTTGATTTGAACGTGCATTTCAATTTGCCACGGCCACAAACTAATTCGAAAAATTCCAGAAAAATAAATCTAGCTATGTTTTGACGATACGGTTCCAACAAAACTAGTTTCGTTGAATTCTGAGACCGTTTGCAAAAAGGCCCATTTTTGGTCGATCCAATTTAACTGTAATTGACCAAAACACATTTTCCTTTGCCACGTTCACATACTAGCCTCAAAAATTATGAAATTTGAAACCTAGCAATAACTTCACATCCCGGATGCAACAAAAGTAGTTTCGTCGAATTCCGAGGTCGTTTGCAAAATGGCCAATTTTACGGGCTATATAAAATCTATAGCGACCCGTCTGAAAATTCATTTGGCCATAACTTTTGCTTTCCGCTATGAAAATTCGATTTTTCAGATTCGTTAGAAAGGTATTCACTAACAGATTTAAATATTTTTGGTTCCACTAAAATCCGGATTGTATTGCACCCAGTACAGTCTGACAAAGTTTGAATTCAATTTTTGAAACTGCAGCGCCTTTTCAAGCCTTGTTTATAATTATAATTAATTATATTCGTTTTCAATTGTCGATTCATACCCACTTTTCATTGCCATTATTTAAAATATTTATTTTAAACATTTAAAATCCATTATTTTAGCCAATTTAAAATTTTTAAATTGGTTCAGATTTTCTGGGTCGTTACAATCTCCCCCACTTAAAACTTTCGTCCCCGAAAAGGAACAAAGTCGAAAGTGGTTTGATAAACCTACCATCACACAACCCAACAACCAATCCAATTGTTTTTAACTTTTCAAAACCATACAATTTAATTCCTATTCTCTTTTAAAATCATTCAGACTATAGAATTTTAAACGTTCACATCCATGGAAAGAAAATAACAGCAGAGTAGAGAATTAAATGGTAATGCAAAGTAGGGTAAATGTACCTTGCACCGGAGTCAATCAGAGATATCTACTCGGCATTTAGGGTAAGCTTTCTGAATGCTCTCCTCAGTTTCCCAAGTACAATCTCGCGGATCTCCACTCCATTGCACTTTGACTAAGTGGAACTTCTTGTTCCTCGGCTCTTTGGTTTCTTTGCCGATAATCTTTAGCGGCTCTCGTCTCACAGCTAATTCTGGAGTAATTTCAATATCCTGTTGAGCTGCTTCTTCCACGATCAAATCTGGATCATGAACGTGCTTTCGAAGTTGGGATATATGAAATACATCATGAACTCCAGGCAACCAATCAGGCAATTTAACTTTATATGCGAGAGTTCCAATTCGTTCCAGAATAGGAAACAGACCAATGAATTTGGGTTCCAACTTTCCAGTTTTACCGAACCGGATAACTCCTCTCATAGGCGATACTTTCAAATATACATAGTCGCCAACCACAAAGGATATATCTCTTCTTCTTCTATCGGCATAGCTCTTTTGTCGGCTTTGAGCGGCAAGTAATCGCTTCTTAATAAAATCGACTTTGTCGGCAGCTTCTCGAATCATATCGGGACCCAACACAAGTCTATTTCCGGGTTCGACCCAACAAGCAGGGGATCGGCACGGTCTACCATACAATGCTTCGAATGGCGACATTGTCAGACTCGCCTGGTAGATGTTGTTATAAGAGAATTCAGCCAGATGCAGATGGTCTTCCCATGATCCACCGAAATCTATAACACAAGCCCGCAATAGATCTTCATACTGATAAGCCATATAAATCATTTCAGAAAAGGGGAGCTTCACGTTCCTCATTACACTATTCTGATATTTTCTCTGAAGCCCGTGAATGAATCTAAGATTCTTCCTTTTTGGGTCTTTGATCAGATGAGGAGCAAAGTGAGAAAGTCGTTGAATTTCTTATGATATTCTGGGATGGTCATATCACCTTGTATCAGATAAGAAAATTCGTCGTATAATCGCTCTGTCGCTTCCGGAGGAGTAAATCTTTCTAGGAAAATCACTTTGAATTTGTCCCAGGTGATATCACCTTCTGGATTATTCTCTATAACTGAATCCCACCAGAACAAAGCTTCGTCTTTGAGTGCCCAGGAGGCCAGTAATCTTTTCTGGTCATCCCTCATCTTTAAACCATCAATGATCTTTTCAGCCGAACGAATCCAAGACTGTGTCTTCATAATAGATTCTTCACCTGCGAACGGTATTCCACACATATTTCGATATTTGATTAATAGGGCCTCAATATCCAGTTCTGCATTCCTTCTGTTTCTGACACTCATTTTCTAGTATTTCTGCAAATGCCAGATTAAGTGTCAGGTCACAGAAAAGGTATTTTAAAATATAGAAACACCTACTTCAAATGTAAATGTGTCTATCGAGGTGTTATTTCATTCTGCTACTCATACTAGGATATTACTGATCCTATCTGTAATGAGTTACCCGTCTTAGAACACTACTGGTTCTATTTCTGACGAGTTTGTTAATATGTTATATTCCTGAACTAAGCTTAACTAAAGCTCTGATACCAAATTGAGACGACCCCAAACCCCGTACTGACGGTGGCAAGGGTAATCCGTGGAATTTAACACAGAAACAGATAACAACAGAACAAAATTAATAAATACACCAGATAATGAACAATAGAATATACTGGATAAAAGTAATCATCAGAGTTACACAGTATACAGGATCATACTTAGTAAAAATACAGTTCAGCTATACATAAATGTCTACAGCGGAAAACAAACATAATATATACAATAGGAGCTGAACAGCATAAAAAGAGTTAGATGATAGAATCCATCTTTAGCTCCAGCTATCCAGAAGGAACCAGCTAAACCTGAATACAAGGCTGCTCGTGCAGAAAAAGGATCACCAGAGTTTGAAAGTGAAACAAACTACGAGTCAGTCATTGGACTGGTATGAGAAATCTATTCAACACATATATAATATGGCTAATCACAGGGCCACGCCACTTTCGCGGAACGGGTTTACTCCATTGGATTGCCAGTGCTTTAAACAAATCATTCTTTTAAACATCGCTATGCTTTTTGTAAAAATGAAGCCATTATAAGACTCAGTTCCCATCACACAATGCAACGCAAACCGGAGGATAGAGTTTTACCTTATAATGGCCAAAATATGTTTGATACGAATAAAGCAACAACATTTGATATTATTGCTAGTGTTTATATGTTTTGAAAACAATTTCAAATCATAACTATCAATCATAGACGGCATGGGTACCATATATCATGTCGCCATACATATATACAATCAAAACCGCACAGTCACGTAATTGGAAATTGGATTTCCGTCATGAACCAAGGCAAAAGATAGTCCTTACCGAATTCGTGACTCTCTAGCCCGAGCCACAGGACCCAGACTCAGGTGGGCCCTTGGAGCGACAGGGCCGGTCCACCGATGTGGATTAAAATGCCTGAACAATACGTTTCCCCGCCCTTTGGGGCATAAACGAGCCAACGAATGACTCCATCGGACCCGGATCGTCCGATCAAACCGAGGCGCCTCGCAACAGCAACAACCACATAGGTGAAAAGTATATAAATGTTAGGGCTGGTAGGTCACTGACACCACCCTAGCTAGAAAGAAACGCATGTCCTCCCGGAGGTCCTTCTCCCGTTTCTGGTCCATACCGGGGTGCGAGGCTCGCGATTTCATGTTATACACAAAGCTACGCCACATAGGCGGTGCTTTGATCATCACCACAAGACTTTGCTTTTCAACAGAAGCCCTGATCACTGCATCTTAGCATGCCACACAGGCAATTCATGCCATGCGACTGATATCCATCGATATACAACCTCTAAGATTGTGCGTCTCAGAGAAGGGCGTTAAGCAAAAGAATAAATTCTCTGCCGCCACGCAGATGTATGTTTAACAGAAATCAATCAACACAGAATAAACTCCAATGTCAGACACACAGTCCATTTACAAGTCCGTTCTGGGTCTGAACGAAACCGGAGGCACTAAATACCTCGCAAACCCATCAATCACCACGTACGTCTGGACGATCACCACTCATTATCCATATTTCAGGATGCCTCCCAATCAGGACCTCGGTTACCATCCAAACGAGGTGAAGATCTCCGGTCTTCGACCACCGTCTTCATCTTCGAATTTTAATCGTCGGTCAATTATTTGAAATGAGAATTAACTCGGCCTTTTCAAATAATTCACGTATATTTAGAATTTCAAATCAATTTATTTCAATGGTTAAATCATTTGACAACACCAATTTGGTTCTTTAAGGTAATTTTCACACCAACACATTCAACCAGCAAATACCACATAAATCGAGCAAATTCAGTTTATTTCCATTCCATATTGTTTATGATATTTTATAATGATTTATCGCTATTTTTATTTATTTTAAAATAGCCAATTTATTCAAAACGACGCTTCGGGCCATAATGCGGTCGTGGCGCTGTTTTTCTTCAGATTTGATTTACACACATCTGAAAATCTAACCGTTGGATCTTTACAAAATTTACATCATTAGAAAGATATTTTCAAAACGAATCCAATGGTTCCAGTTTCGGGAAAATCCGACGGTCGGATCTCCCGATACCATCGTTTGAAGTTTCGATTTCAAAATACGAACTGCAGCGTCGTTATTCGATTAAATATAATTATATTTATATATATATATATAAATATAATCGTTTCTGGCGCTGATTTTCTTCAGATTTGAATTAAACATTCCAGATGATCCAACCGTTGGATTTTTACAAAGTTGGTGCCGTTGGAAAGATATTTCCAAGGCGAACCCAACGGTTGCGGTTTCGGGAAAATCCGATGGTCGGATTTCTCGTACTAATCGTTTCAAATTACGATTCCGAAACGCGAACTGCACGGCTTCGATTCCTTTTAATTATATTTATATTTATATACATAAATATAGTTCATTCTATATTTTCAACTTCGTTTTCACTTCAAATATTTCACTAACGCCTTATTATTTCGAAAAATTTCGCCATAACCTCCTTTGTACGGGGAGGAGTTTGGAAATTTATTAGGCCGTGTTAGGTACCCAATAAATCCTAAAAAGCATTCACATATTTATAATGATATATTCTGGAGTTTATGGGGGAGCATGTATAGATAATCACTCCAGAGAATAAATTCTCGTCACCCCGTTTCCGTGTGGAAATAAATAGTTCATGTGCCGTATCTAATAACTAGAGAGACGTGATTATTGTCAATTCCAGACCCGTGTGGGGTTTTTATTAATCTGGCAATTTATCGTTATATTTTATAGAGTCCATATCAGTCATCAGTTCAACCTGTAGTATATAATCATCGCCATACAAGCCTCTCGCTCGTATGGTAAATCTTCCACCTCGTCACACAAGCTCCAATTGCTTATGTGGAATATGATGAAGTATGCCTATCGTCAAGAAGTATGCCATGTAGCGTAGTTCAAATTTAATTGTTACTATCCTATGGCGATATTTATTATTTCACACAGAATAACCAGCACTCCGCATCCAATGGCCTTCACAGGAGTTGATATAAAAGTAAAATTGCGTAGCCAACTCATCAAGGCTTACCTATTTGTCGGGCACGCAAATAATTTCTTTACTCTACAGCTAATCCATTTTTCCTGTTCAACACATGTATATATATGCAGAACAAAGCCAATAATAATATTTCTAGCAAACTATTATTTATTTCAACACGTGTGTATTTTTATCAAAGCGTATACATGATAAAAGAAATATTTTTATCATCAAAAATATTTATTCAACACGTGAATGTTTTTAACACTTCATATTCACAATAAAAATGTAGTTTTTATTGTCTATTCACTTTATTTTAAAATACGATAACATTCAACACATGAATTTCAACTCGACGAACGAATTTCAATTCAACACATGAATATTCTCTATAGTTTGTATATATATATAATAATGTGATTTTTATCGCTAAAACTATTTGTTTAAATTAAAATAATATTCAACACATGAATTTCAACTCAATGAATGAATTGCAACTCAACACATGAATATTCTCTATAGTTTGTTTATATATAAAAATTTGATTTTTATCGCTAAAACTATTTGTTTAAATTCAAATAATATTCAACACATGAATTTCAACTCAACGAATGAATTGCAACTCAACACATGAATATTCTCTATAGTTTGTATATATATAAAAATGTGATTTTTATCGCTAAAACTATTTGTTTAAATTCAAATAATATTCAACACATGAATTTCAACTCAACGAATGAATTGCAACTCAACACATGAATATTCTTTCAACATATGTAATTTATTTCAACGAATGAAAATTATTCTAACACATGTATATTTCAGAAAATTTCGGCAGCATAACGGCAGGGTAGTTAAAACCGGGACCGTCCCTAGTACGGCTCCTCGCTCTACCTTAAAACCTCGCGGTTTTTGACAATGGGGATCATGCATCTAGTTCGCACGTAGGCGGCATGTATATATTTATTTCATTTCCACAAACTAATCCTATGTGGTTTCAACCAAATATTTCTCAACCACAAAAGGGTATTTTTCAATCACAATCAATCAATATCAACCACAAACAATCCCAAACAATCATTCGCTATCAATCAATTTTCACAACAATCACAACCAATAAATATCGTCCATGGTTTGTGGATGAGGGGCGTGTATATATATATATATATATATATATATATATATATATATATATATATATATATAGCAATCCACTTCTATTTCAACACATATATAATTTTTACAATGCATATACAACTTATACATCGAACGTACAACTTATACAACGCTTATACATGAGGTGTACAACGCTTATATAACTCATGCATCGACTATATAATTTATACATCGTCGTTTTCCATATCGTTTATAAATTAGAAATCTCACCTTGGGTTCCACTCCACCAAAAATAGCAGAAGGCTCAGAAAAATATGCGGTCTCTTCTAAAATGTAGAAGGCGTCCACACGGTCACGATGTTTCCTGTTTAATCGAATTTCGTTAATAAACGAAAAAGATACGATTTTTCAAATTTTTGCAATGCTTTAAAGTGTTAAAATCTGTTGAATATAAACAAGCCGTATACCTCGTTGGAATGTTCAAAACTAGGTCGCCAATTTTCGAGCAAACCGTGTAGCGTTAGGCCGATCGGGTAGTGCAGCGTCGAAGGGCTAGGAGAGGGCTTCGCGCGCGTGGGGGAATTGGCCAGCTCGGTGGGGCCCAGTGGCCACGGCGGCGCTCCAAAGTCCAGCGGTTCTCGAAGGTGATTCAGCCCCAATACCCCACGATAAATCCCAAACATTGTCCTGATTTGAAGAGCGTGCGGAGAGCTTCAAAATGGATCCAAGAACACCCGATTTCGTTGAGAAACGGAGGAGAAAAGTGGCCGGGAAGATCTGAATCAAACCCTCCGTGCGCACGAAGAACGGGGAGAGAGAAACGGGGAGAGAGAAAAATAATTGACCAATCAGAATTTTTCTTATATTTATATTTTTTAAAAATCCGAAAATACCCCTCGTCACACACGAACACCAATCCAAGCCCAACGACTGTCGTCCCTAGCGTTTTACCCCCATTCCGAACACAATGGGATATGTTTCGTAGGCCCATTCGACTGTTTCAGTCAGTTTCCCTTCAAATTTAAAATATAAAACATTCAATATTTGATTTGAACGTGCATTTCAATTTGACAGGGCCACAAACTAATTCGAAAAATTCCAGAAAAATAAATCTAGATATGTTTTGACCATACGGTCCCAACAAAACTAGTTTCGTTGAATTCTGAGACCGTTTGCAAAAAGGCCCATTTTTGGTCGATCCAATTTAACTGTAATTGACCAAAACACATTTTCCTTTGCCACGTTCACATACTAGCCTCAAAAATTATGAAATTTGAAACCTAGCAATAACTTCACATCCCGGATGCAACAAAAGTAGTTTCGTCGAATTCCGAGGTCGTTTGCAAAATGGCCAATTTTACGGGCTATATAAAATCTATAGCGACCCGTCTGAAAATTCATTGGACCATAACTTTTGCTTTCCGCTATGAAAATTCGATTTTTCAGATTCGTTAGAAAGGTATTCACTAACAGATTTAAATATTTTTGGTTTCACTAAAATCCGGATTGTTTTGCACCCAGTACAGTCCGACAAAGTTTGAATTCAATTTTTGAAACTGCAGCGCCTTTTCAAGCCTTGTTTATAATTATAATTAATTATATTCGTTTTCAATTGTCGATTCATACCCACTTTTCATTGCCATTATTTAAAATATTTATTTTAAACATTTAAAATCCATTATTTTAGCCAATTTAAAAATTTTAAATTGGTTCAGATTTTCCGGGTCGTTACAATCCCGAACCACCTTCTTCAAGCCCTTCAAATCTGTCTCCCATAAAGCTGTAGCCTTCACCGTAAAATTTCCTCCCACCATAACCGATTCTCCACAAAAGGCTAGCTGAATAAAATTTCCTAATAGGGACTAAGTGAAGTCGATTGTGGCAGGCTCAGCTAGGTCTATCAAGTGAAACAATAAAGATCAAATTGGGAGTTGGATTCCATGGAGAGCAACATGGCGGGAAGAAAAAGCCTAAGCACATCGGAATATGTTGATGGACATACTCAGGTAGTTTTTTTGGGAGATGATGTTTGAATTACTAAGAAGATTTGATGGTTGGATTGCAGTAGTTGAGTGTGGTGTTAGTGGATAAGTGAAGAGGACGGTGACTAGTCGGATTTCTGGTATTTGGCAGTTCTAAATGTCTTAACTGAGGGAGAAAGGTTTAGGAGGCATTAAGGTAAATTCGTTAGTTAATTTAAATTAGTTAACGATGTATATTTACTTTAATCCATTCAAAATTATTAAACTTATATCTAATTCAATTTAGATCAAAATCAAATGTTGTTCGTAGTGTTGGACATGTAGGAGCGGTTACTACATTTCAGGATTGGATTGATGAATTTTTGTATCTTTTGGATTTAGGCAATGTCGTTTGGTTTTACTTTAAATCCAAACTCTTCGTCAATAACGCCAATCAAGGCGAGTTTGCTTACTGATAACTAACATTTTCATTAAGTAAATTAACACTTTTGAAGTGGCATTTGTAGTGTTAGGATCGTTTAGAAAATTTGCAATTATTTGTTATGTAACTTGTGCACATGTGACATGCACACTATGTTGAAAACTATATAGGTAATCGTTATGGTATATGCTGACTTATGTGTGATATCTGTTATGTTTTACTTTTTTTGTTCTCACACTGCAAGTTCCGTAGATTTAGGTAAATCATTATGGGTTGAAATGATACATTCCCGAATGATTGTATATATTTTAGGATCTGAAATGTATTTTTGAAATTCTATCAAAATTTTATTTTAACTTAGATTTTGAAACAATATAATAAAGATCTCAATTTAGTATCCAAAATGAAATTGGATGTTTGAAATCAAATTTACAAGTTAATATATGTTTTAGAATAAAATTAAGGATTTTTGAACTTTATTTTTTTAAATATATGAAATTTATATAACATACTATAGTAAAGTAAGTTAATTGGTAAGTCTATGTGTATATATATATATGAAATTTTATATAAATACGGATTGGAAAATACCGTAAGTTTGAAAAAAAATAAAAATTGTAACTTCCTTGTGGTAATAGAAAGAAGGAAAACTCGAAAATAGTATTATTGAGAAGTTTACTTTAAGATTATGGTTTGGAAGTTGAATTTTAATAATTTAGTATAAGGGAAATTTTATTTAATAATAATTTAACACTTGATAAGTATAATAATTTAACAACTTTTGTAATGACCTGGAAAATTCGATGCTCGAATTTTTGACACAATTACATCTAGTATCCAAACTCGAGTACCGAACATCCAGAAAGTTATTAGAAAGAAGTTAGAGGGTGAGATAAGAAAGAAATATTAGAATAGAAGAAGAAGAAGAAGAAACAACACACAGAGTCTCACATAGCAACGGAACAAACTATAATATATAAATAATCTTTATTGATAGCTTGATATAAAACTTACAAATCATCAGAGTACATCAATATATCTGGACAGTTATAATATCCTGCCATCATAAACAGTCACACAGCGGAATAAACACTAGATATCATACGTCTGGACACCTCCAGCTCATCTCTAGGCTTCGCAGCATCCGATAACCAGGACCTGTAAACTCGGTCTAACCTGAGCATCCCAAATACCAGGTCAGTCTGATGAACCAGAGTGAGAACAACTCGCAAAGTTTTAAGGGGGGTCATCCAACTTGATTTTTAAAGTTCAAAATCTTTTTGGAAGGAAAGGATAATAGTAAGACCAGCCCACACATAAAAACGGTTGGTTCTTACCTTACTATAACCCAAAACATTTTTGAAATCATATATTTCTCTGATATTATAATAGTGTCTAAATACAAATAAATAGCAATCTAGTGGAACGCTTGCATCTCACGCTTCGCATATATAGTATAAAATCAAAACCGTGGGTGCTTATTGGAGATTGGATTCCGACTATGACAAGGTATGGGACCACCTACCGATAGTGTATCTCTAGAGGCGAATACACTGGGTTCAACAAGAACGTCCTACAACCCGGCCCTCAGATGACCGACCACTCATTTCGCTTGAGTGTATCGAATGTATGTCACCAACGGTTGAGCTCAAACCACCATTTCCCGAAAGGGACAGCATTGATAGATTAAAGAAGCAAATGGAATTTCTCTAGACATGTAATTATACACCCTAATGGGGGCAACCCACATAGCCATGTTGCCTGCCCTATTTTTATCATTTCCCGGTTGTGAGACTTGAGGACATAACGTATATTTTGAAACATCTGGCCACCATTCACTTTGAATGCCACATCGTTAGATCCTCCAGCAATCACTAATTGATTTCCACAAAAATAATTGGGTTGATAAGTTAAGAGAAGGCGTCTTCTCCGCCGCCACGGAAATACGTTTGAGTAAATCAATGTGCGCAATCCATTTGGAAATACTCTGTCAGACATCCATCCATACAAGTTGTCCTAGGACCGGACAAATCGAAGGCACTATCCTACTACATCCAAAGGATCAGCAGCGAGTAGTCCTTGTAAATCAGCAGAATCTCAACCACGACCGAATCACATAAGAATATCTCTAGTTGTACGGCCAGAGAATATTCGACAAGTAATCCTTCCGCTTATGAAGATCACGGTCTTCAATTGCTCCATCTCATTCAACATCTGATATCTTCACGTTTACGTACTCATTGGTCAGAACGGTTTTCGAATATAAATTCGATCCCGGTCTTTCCGTACCAACAATCGTATTGGCCAGATTTCATAGTCAGTTATTTAACTATCAAATGAACAACCATTCAATCATGAAAATGAAATGAATTCATTGCTTCAGTACTCAATAACATTTGGCCCTTTTAAAATTATAAACAACCAACGAAAGATTAAATACTTCTAAGTCTTTTATATATTTTAAAATATCGTATTACCTCTTAGTAATATTCTCAAAATCATTTCAAATCTCCATTAGTTGGGAAAACCTCTTATAACTATATCAAATTTATTATTTCAAAACATTTTTCATAACATTACTTATTATCTAAAAATTGCAGAATCAATTTAATTTAACATCGTACAATAATCGTTACGAAATCTCTCTTTTTGTTTCCGTTATTTGAATACCATAATCGTCGCTTATCCTTTTAGAAATAACCCATTCTGAAAGTTGTCTCCTTATTTGAAAATATCGGTATATTTTCACGAATCTCCTTTTGTTTATTTCAATTATGGAAATAACATTTCATTTCATTTTATATTTAGAATCCCATCATATATATATATATATATCTCTGAATTCTTTGCATAACAATACATTATTATTTCTCAAATAGATTACTTTAACATTTCCACCATAGCGATTAATATCATCTTTCGATAATCCCGAAGTCGTTCAAGTTGGGATATTTTAATTACCTCTCAGACCTTGATCAACAACGTTTTTATCTTAAGATAGGTATCAGTTGTAAACCGAAAACCCATATTCGTTTCCAATATCAAAACAAATCCCAAACTCATATCTCAATTAATATAGCGAATTTTAGCTCGCATCTTTATTATTCAATCCTCCTAATCACTTTAATTCAAATTTGGATTTCCGTTCGATTTCCATTTCGAATTCATTTAACTATTTCCAACTTGAATATCTTCCTTCAAATTCCATTGTTAAGTAACGTTAATTTAAAACTTAACGTTTTAGCCTCACGTTCCCTCTTATAAACATTGTTTATAAAACTTAGGTTTAATATAAACCCTTTTAATCTGCTTCTCCTATCCTTAATTTAAACACTTATTTTAAGACATCATCTCGGCTTTAAATCCCTTTTACAACTTGGTTACAAAATTCGGTTTTAGTATAAAACCGTTCATCGACTCTTTTCAAAAATCCCATTATATTCAATATCCACTTTGATACTTACCTTAATGAATCTCACTACTAATTTGATCGCTTAAATTATTAAAATAATAATTTACATTATCTTTACTATTGTAGAAATAGTCACTTCTTATTTAACCAAAACAAACAGTAAACTTTTTATTTGAAATCGTATTAAAGAAAAAAACAAATATTCGTTAATCTTTTCCATTAGATTAATTAACACAAAACTAAATTAATCAATTCTAAAACATGACCATCTGGTTAATCAATTCAAATTATTCATTCTTTTAAATTAATTAATAACACAATTAATTTAAATAAATTCCATTTACTTGTTTCTTGAAACAATAAATTCAACTCTTGCATTAGTTTTTGCTCATCTCTTTATAAATCTCGTAAGACTTTGATTTGTAAACTACTTAATAATACTTAAAACTTATAAAATAAATAATAACCTGAATTTCCTTTATTTATTTAAACATATAGATTTAAAAATCTATGTTCGATTATAAATTAAATTTCATAACTTTATTACCGTTGATTCAATCGAGGTAAATCAATACTTGTAACACCATTTATTTTTAGGCCAACTACTGCCAATTACTCAACCAATACAGTTTATTGGTTAAAACAAAACAAACATTGAATTTAGATCCAACAAACAATGATCAATTAATCATTAAACCATATTGGTCAAACATTTCATATAAATGCAATACGAAAATAAATAATAAATTTGAGGAATCCAGTTGGGTTCCTCCAACCTGTTTTCCCTGCATTCAAATATGCTATCTCAACAATATTACTTCAATAAACTGATATAATATTCAAACATCAAACAATAACAGCCATCCAAACATCCATCACTAATTAATAATCATAACACACAAATATTTAAACCCAACTTATTTAAAATATAAGTGGGATAAAAACTGAGTGAGTTGAACTCACCTTGATTTCATTCGGCGTTGAAATAAGCCGTCTTAATAACTAGCAACTGCGCTCAACTCTGCTCAAACGTTAATAGAATTTGGCATAAATAAAAACGAAACTTCATAATTTATATCGGGCCCAGGCATAAATAAAAACGAATTTGGCATATTCTAATTCCGGATCAACTGTTCACGTAAATAGAATTTGGCCATTATTAAGTAGGATTAAGTTTATACATTTAATGTAATATTTTCCTCTCTTTGCTTACCCAAACTGATGCCCTTCCATGCATGAAGCCGCACCCCCGTTACTTCAACCGTACATGAGCCACCTCCCCCTCTTTAGTTCCGAACAACTCCACTACCCGGTGTCCGATCAACAGACCTCTCCTTATACACAAACTCCTTTCCATCACACAAACCTTCTTCTCTTGAGCTGCCATATTTATCCCTTCCCCATGCGGCTTATACTGCTCCTACTCGCCACTTTATTTTCTCCCCTGTCTGTCTCGCTATAATTCGCATGTTATAGTATATATATTTTTACATATATTTTATGGAATGGATCTTGAAGAGAACCGGAAGGAGGAGTGTGCAGTTTCTTCTGCTTACCTTGCGTATTTATAGCCAAGTCTCCTTGGCGTCCAAGGAACGAAGTGCATAGGTTCGCAGCATATAGGTTGTTAGTTCTGTGATTTGGTTGATATGACAAAACAAGGTAGAGTCCTTTCTTTTGCTGGCCATGCTCAGCTTCAGTGATGGGAGAATAGCTGTGCACTATGTTTTTCCCCTTTCGTAGCATGTAAAGTAGGATGATGGTTCTTACTGTTGAGGTGATGTTTGTGAAGGGAAGGTGCAGCTGTTTGATATGAAAACACAGTGCAGAGGAAATGTTGACAGGAAGTTTGCATGAGAATAGGAAAATATTGGTTGTACAATCTCTATAGAGCTGTTGGGTAGACTACAAACAAGTAAGGATGGGGTAGGTCTGCATCTCCATATCGAAGGAGGCATGTGCGCTTCTGTTTAAGAGAGGCTAACATATAGTATTGATATATATATATATATATATACACACACGTACAGGTTTTCTTTTTCTAAAGAAGGCAGGCACGTGCATATGAAAACATATAGGCTGTACATGCTTGTAGTATATGAAACACTCTGTACGATTTAAATATAGACATAGGGTAGGCTAGTTTGTTTGAAAAGAAAATATAGGAAAGCTATAGGTTCATTGTATTTTCAATCAAATTCTTAGGCCATTGGCTTTAATTGATGGAAAGGCATGTGATGGAGATACTCTTTGATAGGAAGATGCATGTGAAATTTCTCGGCGTAGAACGTACGATGGAAGAGAGTAGGTGCCGGATTTAGCTTGGCGGTTAAGTTTTCATTTTATTTTATTATGGTAATAAACCGTACCACTTATAACGGTTAATCATATATATTTCATATGGTCACATGAGATCTCAAAACGAAATGAAAATAAATATACCGCTATGTTTCAACGTTGCAGTCCTAATGAAATAAATTTTGTCGAAAACGGACGTTGCTTGAAAAATAATTAATTCTAATGCCCATAATATATATCGAAAAAATTTCCATGTGCGAAGCACAAGCCTACTTGTATTGATTTGAACGCTCTATTTCCTATGATTAACTAATCCCCTCGTCAATTGTCATTGAGCGTTTTATATTCGTACCGATATACGTGAATTTCACATCGTAAATTATGAAATACCGCAATGTTGACGTGTTAAATTATATAAATATATGTTCAAACTCCGTTATATAAACAAATTATATATTATAAATCCATTTAAAAATACCGAATCAATATTTAGAATAATAAAATAATTTAAATATCTAACTAGCAAAAATACGGGACATTACATTCCTTCCCCCTTAAAAGAATTTCATGCCCGAAATTACTAAAGTAGAAGAAATGCTATAAATTTTGTTAACTTTTCTAAAATCTAATTTATTATAAATCGAAAGCCAATTCATTCAACTTTTTTTCAGACAATTGATGAATTTTGCTCAACCAATCTTACAATAATTAACCAAACAATGTACGATCAACTCAATTAAATCATTCAATTGAATTTATATTCAACATTGATATTTATTTTGATAACACACTTCAATTATCTATCGATTAATATCTAACTGGGTTCCATTATATGGTTTTATATCCAAATTCCAAATTGATTTCATTCCAATATCCATTTTTAACTTAATCAAGTTAAGTTTCAAGTCCAAATTCAATTAACTAATCGAATTTCTAATTGGTTCACTTTCATTTCACACTCCAATACTGATTTTAATCCAAAACTCATCCATTCTAATCCATCCTATTTTCATTTAACTTAGCTTCAAGTTAAATCCTAATTCATATAATCGATTTAACTTCATTTGTTAAATCTTTATCCATTTAAGAAAATTCTCATTTACGAGTTTCACATGTGAAATCATTTGGTTATATTAAACCCTTTTAAATCTTCAATCTAATGCGAATTCCATTCAAACCAAGCAAACAGTCAAACACATCAATATTTAAATAGCTTGATAAAAGTATTCTTTTCTATTAAATATAATTTTGTTAAAATTATTTTATTCGACCATCTTTATAAAACCATATTGTATCAGTTGTTAGTTCAATGCTTCTCAACACTAGAACCGATCAAATAATACAATACAAAACATTTTTTTAACATTTACAAATACGCTCTCATATATACACTCAAACTCAATCTAAGGTATTATTAACCCATCTCTATCGAGTTACGCCACAGAGCCGATGTTATTACAAAACCAATCGCTTTGATACCACTGTAACGACCCGGAAAATTCGATGCTCGAATTTTCGACACAATTTCATCCAGTGTCCAAACTCGAGTACCGAACATCCAAAAAGTTATTAGAAAGAAGTTAGAGGGTGAGATAAGAAAGAAAGAAATATTAGAATAGAAGAAGAAGAAGAAACACCACACAGAGTCTCACATCGCAACGGAACAAACTATAATATATAAACAATCTTTATTGAGAGCTTGATATAAAACTTACAAATCATCAGAGTACGTCAATATATCTGGACAGTAATAATATCCTGCCTCATATACAGTCACACAACGGAATAAACACTAGATATCATACGTCTGGACACCTCCAGCTCGTTTCTGGGCTTCGCAGCATCCGATAACCTGGACCTGTACAACTCGGTCTAACCCGAGCATCCCAAATACCGGGTCAGTCTGGTGAACCAGAGTGAGAACAACTCGCAAAGTTTTAAGGGGGTCATCCAACTTGATTTTTAAAGATCAAAATCTTTTTGGAAGGAAAGGATAATAGTAAGACAAGCCCACACATAAAAACGGACGGTTCTTACCTTACTATAACCCAAAACATTTTTGAAATCATATATTTCTCTGATATTATAATAGTGTCTAAATACAAATAAATAGCAATCTAGTGGAACGCTTGCATCTCACGCTCCGCATATATAGTATAAAATCAAAACCGTGGGCGCTTATTGGAGATTGGATTCCAACAATGACAAGGTATGGGACCACCTACCGATAGTGTATCTCTAGAGGCGAATACAGTGGGTTCAACAAGAGCGCCCTGCAACCCGGCCCTCACATGACCGACCACTCATTTAGCTTGAGTGTATCGAATGTATATCACCAACGGTTGGGCTCAAACCACCGTTTCCCGAAAGGGACAGCATTGATAGATTAAAGAAGCAAATGGAATTTCTCTAAATAGGTGATTATACACCCTAATGGGAGCGAACCACATACCCATGTTTCCTGCCCGATTTTTATCATTTCCCAGTTGTGAGGCTTGAGGACATAACGTATGTTTTGGAACATCTTGCCATCATTCACTTTGAATGCCACATCGTCAGATCCTCCAGAAATCAGTAATTGATTTCCACAAAAATAATCAGGTTAATAAGTTAAGAGAAGGTGTCTTCTCAGCTACCATGGAAATACGTTTGAGGAAATTAACGTGCGCAATCCCGTTGGAAATACTCTGTCAGACATCCGTCCATACAAGTTGTCCTAGGACTGGACAAACCGAAGGCACTCTCCTACTGCATCCAAAGGATCAACAGCGAGTAGTCCTTGTAAATCCGCAGAATTTCAACCACGACCGAATCACGTCAGAATATCTCTAGTTGTATGGCCAGAGAATATTCGACAAGTAATCCTTCCTCTAATGAAGATCCACGGTCTTCAATTGCTCTATCTCACTCAACATCAGATATCTTCATATTTACGTACTCATTGGTCGGAATGGTTTTCGAATATAAATTCGATCCCCGTCTTTCCGTACCAACAATCGTATTGGCCAGATTTGATAGTCGGTTATTTAACTATCAAATGAACAACCATTCAATCATAAAAATGAAATGAATTCATTGCTTCAGTACACAACAACATTTGGTCCTTTTAAAATTATAAACAACCAACGAATGATTATATACTTCTAAGTCTTTTATATATTTTAAAATATGGTATTACCTCTTAGTAATATTCTCAAAATCATTTCAAATCTCCATTAGTTGGGAAAACCTCTTATAACTATATCAAATTTATTATTTCTAAACATTTGTCATAACATTACTTATTATCTAAAAACTGCATAATCGATTTAATTTAACGTCATACAATAATCGTTATGAAATCTCTCTTTTTGTTTCCGTTATTTGAACACCATAATCGATGCTTATCCTTTTAGAAATAACCCATTCTGAAAGTTGTCTCCTTATTTGAAAATATAAGTATATTTTCACAAATCTCCTTTTGTTTATTTCAATTATGGAAATAACATTTCATTTCTTTTTATATTTAGAATCCCATTATATATATATATCTGAATTCTTCACATAACATTATATTATTATTTCTCAAATAGATTACTTTAACATTTCCACCATAACGACTAATATCATCTTTCGATAATCCCGAAGTCGTTCAAGTTGGGATATTTTAATTACCTCTCAGACCTTGATCAACAACGTTTTTATCTTAAGATAGGTATCAGTTGTAAACCGAAAACCCATATTCGTTTCCAATATCAAAACAAATCCCAAACTCATATCTCAATTAATATAGCGAATTCTAGCTCGCATCTTTATTATTCAATCCTCCTAATCACTTTAATTCAAATTTGGATTTCCGTTCGATTTCCATTTCGAATTCATTTAACTATTTCCATCTTGAATATCTTCCTTCAAATTCCATTATTAAGTAACGTTAATTTAAAACTTAACGTTTTAGCCTCATGCTCACTTTTATAAACATTGTTTATAAAACTTAGGTTTAATATAAACCCTTTTAATCTGCTTCTCCTATCCTTAATTTAAACACTTACTTTAAGATATCATCTCGGCTTAAAATCCCTTTTACAACTTGGTTATAAAATTCGGTTTTAGTATAAAACCGTTCATCGACTCTTTTCAAAAATCCTATAATATTCAATATCCACTTTGATTACTTACCTTAATGAATCTCACTACTGATTTGATCGCTTAAATTATTAAAATAATAATTTACATTATCTTTACTATTGTTGAAATAGTCACTTCTTATTTAACCAAAACAAACAGTAAACTTTTTATTTGAAATCGTATTAAAGAAAAAACAAATATTCGTTAATCTATTCCATTGGATTAATTAACACCAAACTAAATTAAACAATTCTAAAATATGATCATCTCGTTAACCAATTCTAATTATTCATTCTTTTAAATGAATTAATAACATAATTAATTTAAATAAATTCCATTTACTTGTTTCTTGAAACAATAAATTCAACTCTTGCATTAGTTTTTGCTCGTCTCTTTATAAATCTCGTAAGACTTTGATTTGTAAGCTACTTAATAGTAATTAAAACTTATAAAATAAATAATAACCTGAATTTCCTTTATTTATTTAAACATATAGATTTAAAAATCTATGTTCGATTATAAATTAAATTTCATAACTTTATTACCGTCGATTCAACCAACGGTAAATCAATATGTGTAAAACCATTTATTTCTAGGCCAACTACTGCCAATTACTCAACCAATATAGTTTATTGGTTAAAACAAAAAAAACGTTGAATTTAGATCCAACAAACAATGATCAATTAGTCATTCAACCATATTGGTTAAACGGTTCATATAAATGCAACATGAAAATAAATAATAAATTTGAGGAATCCGGTTGGATTCCTCCAACCTATTTTCCCTGCATTCAAATATGTTATCTCAACAATATTATTTCAATAAACTGATATAATATTCAACCATCAAACAATAACAGCCATCCAAACATCCATCACTAATTAACAATCATAACACACAAATATTTAAACCCAACTTATATAAAATATAAGTGGGATTAAAACTGAGTGAGTTGAACTCACCTTGATTTCATTCGGCGTTGAAATAAGCCGTCTTAATAACTAGCAATTGCGCTCAACTCTGCTCGAACCATTCTAAATGTTACGTTCATCAGTGCGGTCATGTCGTCACTTGTTTCTTCCAGTTCTGTTACTGCATGACATAGTTATACGTTTAAACCGATATTCTAGCTTTAAATTAATACTATTGTAACCTTAAATTATAATCTATTATTATAATTATTATTTTAGTTTCATGTTAAAACAAATACTGGTTTAGGCATAATTCACGCTACTGTATGCTAGCAGTTTAAAATTTGTTTTATACGTTCAACAAAATGGGCACATTATCAGTTAACCACGTTAATAACTTATATACACGGTTTAAAGTAAACCCTTATGTTATACACCCAGGTTGTGTTAATATTTGATTCAACAAAGATTGGGCATAGTATAAATTATATTAGACACAAAATAATAATCATCATAAGGCATTTCGAAAAATGGTTACGCACGGTACTAAACAGCACATCAATATTTAATCCCAGTCACATTGTAAACTTCCTTGGGCATGTTATAAACTTAATATAATATACTAGAGCATGGTAAAACTCGTTTTACTCCTAATTCAAAACTTGGCCTCGTAAAAACATACTCACCATTTGTATTGCACATTAATATATAAATAAAATTTGGTGCGTTATCATTACTCCTCCTACATGGTTCCATTTGTATTGCTTAAGCCACATATTCACATAAACTAGCCATGGATCCTTCAACCTATTGTCGTGTTTAAATGGTATGTTATTAATATTATGATTGGGCACCCGAACTGGCTTATGTGTTAACAACATGATTAGTGTAAAACTAAATTCCTCAGGTCACGTTCCGTGCTTATATATCTATACCACAGGCCAGCACGTTTGTGTCTACTGTATAAATGGGGACAAAATAGTTTGGTTAAGCATGGTATGTATAAATATAATAATAATAATATTAACTTTAAATCTTAACTTGCTTTACATTAAGGAGAGATTAGGCATCAACTAAACTTCATAATTTATATCGGGCCCAGGCATAAATAAAAACGAATTTGGCATATTCTAATTCCGGATCAACTATTCACGTAAATAGAATTTGGCCATTATTAAGTACGATTAAGTTTATACAGTTAATGTAATATTTTCCTCTCTTTTCTTACCCAAACTGACACCCTTCCACGCATGAAGCGCACCTCCATTACTTCTACCGTACATGAGCCACCTCCCCCTCTTTAGTTCCAAACAACTCTGCTACCCGGTGTCCGATCAACATACCTCCCCCTGTACACAAACTCCTTTCCATAACGCAAACCTTCTTCTCTTTAGCTTCCATATTTCTCCCTTCCCCATGTGGCTTATACTGCTCCTACTCGCCACTTTATTTTCTCCCCTATCTGTCTCGCTATAATTCGCATGCTATAGTATATATATTTTTACATATATTTTATGGCATCGATCTTGAAGAGAACTGGAAGGAGGAATGTGTAGTTTCTTCTGCTTTCCTTGCGTATTTATAGCCAAGTCTCCTTGGCGTCCAAGGAACGAAGTGCATAGGTTCGCAGCATATAGGTTGTTAGTTCTGTGATTTGGTTGATGTGACAATACAAGGCAGAGTCCTTTCTTTTGTTGGCCATGCTCAGCTTTAGTGATGGGAGAATAGTTGTGCACTATGTTTTTTTCCCATTTATAGCATGTAAAGTAGGATGATGGTTCTTACTGTTGACGTGATGTTGGTGAAGTGAAGGTGCAGCTGTTTGATATGAAAACACAGTGCAGAGGAGATGTTGACAGGAAGTTTGCATGAGAATAGGAAAATATAGGCTGTATAATCTCTATAGAGCTGTTGGGTAGACTGCAAACAAGTAAGGACGGGGTAGGTCTGCATCTCTATATCGGAGGAGGCATGTGTGCTTCCGTTTAAGAGAGGCTAACATATAGTATTGATTTATATATATATATATATATATATATATACACACGTACATGTTTTCTTTTTCTAAAGAAGGTAGGCACGTGCATATGAAAACATATAGGCTGTACATGCTTGTAGTATATGAAACACTCTGTACGATTTAAATATAGGCATAGGGTAGGCTAGTTTGTTTGAAAAGAAAATATGGGAAAGCTGTAGGTTCATTCCGTTTTCAATCAAAATCTTAGGCCATCGGCTTTATTGATGGATAGGTATGTGATGGAGATACTCTTTGATAGGAAGATGCATATGAAATTTCTCGGCGTAGAATGTACGATGGAAGAGAGTAGGTGCCGGATTTAGCTTAGCGGTTAAGTTTTCATTTTATTTTATTATGGTAATAAACCGTACCACTTATAACGGTTAATCGTATATATTTCGTATGGTCACATGAGATCTCAAAATGAAATGAAAATAGATATACCGCTATGTTTCAACGTTGCAATCCTAATGAAATAAATTTTGTCGAAAATGGACGTTGCTTGAAAAATAATTATTTATAACACCCATAATATCGAAAAAAAATCCATGTGCGAAGCCCGGCCTACTTGTATTGATTCGAACGCTCTATTTCCTATGATTCGAACGCTCTATTTTCTTCGACACATGAATATATATTTCTCTTTCAACACATGAATATTCTCAACACATGAGTATCGTCAACACATGACTATTTTTTTATTTAATATATTTTATAAAACTATGATTTCTATCGTTTAATTCTTAATCAGACTCCAACCGTAAATTAGTAAGAGATCGATTCCCTAAGTATTAACCCCAAAGGCCGAAACGAACCTCAGATCAATACCCAGGAAACCACTCATCTTAACTAGTTTCCAGCTAGTTTCTAATTTTATATATGATAAAAATGTGAATTTTATTGTTAAAATATTTCGATCAACACATGAATATTCTCAACACATGAGTATCGTCAACACATGACTATTTATTCTATTCAACACATGAATCTTTATTTTATAATATTCTTTATTTTCCAAATTGGAATGTGGCCCAATCAATTACCATATAACGTTAATTATATGGATTCGATACAACAGATGTATATAATAGCAATGATAAATAATCAACCATCATCCAAAGTGCACCTCACAACTGCATAAGCATCAAATATAATTAATTAACGCTTAAACAGTCCGTCGACCAACCGATCGACATACAACTAAATAATTGGGATTAGTGTACGCCAAATATCATCCCAACACCCGTGTGGGGTTTCAATCCACAAACACCGAATATTATTTGTGCAGTTGGGCGACGTGTAAAATTTATCGTCCCAATCAATATCAGTCAAATTGGTGTACATAAATAAATCGTCCGATTTGTAAATGAATATTTATTTATTTACATTCACGTTAAAAATTATATTTTTAACTATATAATATATATTTCAATACATGAATATATATATATATATTTCCATTCATTCCACATCACAATCAATTTTCACCACACAACAAAATCAAACAAGTCGTCCATGGTCTGTGGACGACGGGTTTCGGGTGTTGCTAAGCACCATCTGCATCCTAGCATATATTTAACTAGAAAACAAGAATTAAAGTGAGAAGTTCTCACCGAGAGCTAAACCAAACGCCACGACTCTTCATATGTAGAAATCTTCGTCGTGTTTCCTTTTTTCACTTTCGTTGCCTGTATTCACAACATATATAAAAATCACATTTCATTTATGATTCATATATTTTAACAACACTCTTCCTATATAAAAATTATATTTTTAATCTTTGTATAATATAAAAATCATATTTTTAATCTTCACATATAATAAAAATCATATTTTTAATCTTTCTATAATATAAAAATCATATTATTATACGAATAAAAATCATCTTTTTACATACTTAAAAAATCCATTTTTCCATAAATAAAAATCTTACTTTTATTCTCTTACCAATCACCAATCTAACATGAATTTACAGTAAAAACTGAAAACAAATTCAAGGTTATTCACCTGGCCTAAACGTGTTGTACACCTCGTCTTCCTCCTTGAACCTTCATCGTCGTGCTGTGGTGGGTGTTGCTCGTCGCTGGAGATGAAGGGGCTAGTTTTCTTCGAATGAGGGCCCCACTGTTCGATCGGATGCGGAGGGGAGGGTGCTGCTAGCGGCGGCAGCCTGGTGGTGATCGGTGGTGGGCTGCTGGGGCTGGAGGCGCGGGATTCAGGTGGGTTTGGGTGCTTCGGGTGTTCAAATCGAGAGGGAGAGAAGCGGAGGAAGGGGCGGTGGCCATCGAAGAGGAGGGGGGTATGGGGAAGGCGGCGGTGGCGCGGAGGGTGCGGCGCTAGCCAAGGAGGTGGCGATGTGGAGCTGCGTTGGGTGGAAGAGGGCAGTGACGGGATTATTTCCAAAGGGGGCTGGTTTGACTTATGTGGAAGGAGACTAGGGTTATATAATTTAATTAATTATTATTTTATTCTCCCTAAAAGTAGCTAACACTTTCGATCTCAAAACGAGACCCACCGCCTGCCGTCCCTAGCTAATTACCTCCATTCCGAACACTATGGGATATGTTTCGTAAGCCAGTTCGTCCGTTACGATCAGTTTTTCTCAAAATTAAAATATAAATCATTTTATATCTAATTTAAACGCACATTTTAAATTCCCGGGGTCACATGCTTATTCTAAAAATTCCAGAAAAAATATTTCTAGCTTCGTATTGACGATACAGTCCTAACAAAACTAATGTCGTCAAATTCTAAGACCGTTTGAAAAATGGCCATTTTCTGGTCAATCGAAATTGACTGAAACTGTTAAAACAGTTTAACTTCGCCATACTCACATATTGATTCAGAAAATTATGAATTTTGAAATATAGCAATAATTTGACATCCCGGATCCAACAAAAGTGTTTTCATCGAAAACCGAGGTCGTTTGCAAAATTTCCATTTTTAAGGGCCAGAATTCCAAAGCGACTATTCTGAATTTTCAACCGGGCATAACTTTTGATTCCCGCTATGAAATTTCAATTTTTCGGATTCGTTGGAAAGATATTCTCAATTGGATTCTAATATTTTTGGTTTCGCTAAAATCCGTTTTATTTTGAATCCTGTATATTCATTTGAAATTTGAAATCGAATTTTCAAAATACCGCGCCATTTTCAATTCCTTTTATAATTAAAATAAAATATTTATATTCTAACGACGATTCAAATAAATATACACGTTCTATTTCTATTCAAAATAAATTTCTCGTTGTTAATATTTAAAATAATTCATTTTAATTATTCAAAATTCATTAAAATTGCCAAAATAAAAATTTTAAATTGGCTCAGATTTCCGGGTTATTACAATCTCCCCCACTTTAAATTTTTCGTCCCCGAAAAGGAACGAAGCTGAAAGTTGTTTAACTAATCAACTCAACTTTCATTATTTTCTTTACGGCTTAAGTTCTTCAACTTTTCAGTTTCTAAGAACTTTTCAAATTCTTCAAAAATTTTGCTAACACCCTAAATTTTCGAAAGATTTCGCCATAACCTTCCCTGCACGGGAGCTTCGAGATATTTCCAATAGCCTCCCATGGCCCTCACCAATCCAAAAGAAAATTAAAAAGCCAATCGGCTCATAAAATCATCCAAAACGCAATAAATTTGTAAACATGTACCTATTTGTTGGGCAAACAATTTTATTCTTCTGCTCTAGCCTCCTTGCTATGACCTGTTCAATGGATATACATGTATGCATGCAATTGTAATCATTTTTCAATACAGTTCAATATTTGGTTCCATTAGGCTAAATGGTTCAAAATTTTAATTAATCAAAACAATAATCAAACAACACAACCATCAATCAATTAGTGAATTAACGTTTCAATTTCATAATTTGTTATATATACAGAAAATCATGTTTTTGATGCCAAATCACAACAATAAGCCCTATCTAGTTTTGGTTCTCACACCAGTCAATTGGAAATATATAGATATCACAATTTCGAAACTCGAAAATAAATACTGGTGATGGTATACTTCATCATCAGGATCATGTCCGGGCGACTAGAGTGTGATTCTATATCTATCCAGTATATTAAAACTTCGAATATACGTTCATGACGTGTATATGAAAAATCTTCATATACTAGATTGTCCAAATTCAATACAAATAAAATATTCAAATACGTATAAAACGACTTAAATTTCAAAACAAAATTTGTTTTCAATTTTTATTTCAAAAATTTCACTCTTTTGACTCGCTCTAGGACACTACTGATCCCATCTCCAACGAGTCATTCTCATTGGATATTACTAATCCAATCTCTGATGAATTCTTTCATTTGGTTATAATGTGTCTTGTTCTCGAGCTCTGTAAACCAAAGCTCTGATACCACTTTGTAACTACCCGAACTTCCCCGTGAAGGGAAGTGCGGATTGCTTTGAAAACAACACACATCTGAATGCAAACAGAAGAACATTTCATTGCTATTACAACAATTTCCATCAGAGTACAAGAATATACAGAGTATGAATAAATATTACACATTTGATAAATATTAAAGATTTAAATTACATTTAAACACATAGCAGCGAAAAAATCATTCAATACACAACTGAAAGAAATACACGGATACAGAGCTTTCCGAGTATCATTCTAGCTATAAACCAGGATCCTATGAATATAAATCTGCAAAACCAAAACTACTAGCTGCCCGTGCAGAAAATAAGGGCACCCAGAGTTTAGGTTAAAACAATAAACTCCAGGTCAGTCATGTGACTGGTGTGAGAACTAAAACAGTTATTAATCTTTATTTTTAAAGTTAGGTAAATCAAGGGACCACGCCGTATAATACGGAACGGGTTTCATCCCAAGAATACTAGTGCATAAAACAAACAGCGCAATGCTAAATTAAGAAAAATGAAGCTATTATAAGACCCAGGTCCCATCACACAATGCAACGCAAGCCGGAGGATATGATTTTACCTTATAATAGCCAAAGAATGCTTGATACGCTAAATTTCTTCTTTTATTATTACTATAAGTGTATAGTGTCAAAACAATTTCAATCATAAGTATCAATCATAGACGACATAAGTTCCCCATACCACTATGTCGCCATACTAGTTCTACAATTAAAACCGCAAAGGTCGTATTGGAAATTGGATTCCATCATGAGTCGAGGCAAGGGGCAAGCTCCTCTCCGTTCGAGACACTCTAGCAGATGTCTCAGGACCACACACAGCGATCCTTGGAACCTCCAAGGCCGGTCCTCTCTTACTTTTGAGGATTGGCAATTCCTGAACAAACATTTCCCGCTCCTTTCAGACATATATCTGAGGCGCCTCGCATCCAACAACCACACAGGTAAAAATAATATAAATGTCAGGGCTGGTAGGTCACTGACATCACCCATAGCTAGAAAGAAACGTCGTGCACTCCTTGGGTCGTTATCCCGTTTTTGATCATACCGAGGTGTGAGGCTCGCGAATTAACGCTATACACAAAGCTATGCTACACAGGACGTGCTTTGATCATCAACCACAAGACTTTGCTTTTCAACAGAAGCCTTGATCATTTGCCACTTATGCATGCCACACAGGCAATTCATGCCATGCGATTGATATCCATCAATGTATAACCTCTAAGCTCGTACGTCTCAGAGAAGGACGTTAAGGAAGAGAATAAATTCTCCACCGCCAAACAGATATATATTTAATAGAAATCAATCACACAGAATAAAATCCAATGTCAGACACACAGTCCATTTACAAGTTCGTTCTGGGTCTGAACGAAACCGGAGGAACCTTATTCCTCGCATATCCATCGATCTCCAAGTACGTCTGGACGATCACCAACTGATTCCCTCCTCTTGGATGTACAACCCAATCAAGATCATCAATAATCATCCAAACAATGTGAAGACCTCCGGTCTTCAACCACCGTCTTCATCTTTGACTTATCGTCGAATCGGTTATTCAGAATGGGTATAAACCCGGCCTTTCCGAATAACCCGCATATATAATAAACAAGTGTTACACAAACACAACATACGCCTCATTCCAATTCAGAATAATCTTTTATTCAAATATTCACATTCTTAGGGAAAGGTTCCCATTAATTTTATCAAAGATAAATTCTTCTAAATTTATTCTTTAATCTTCCTTTGGATATCACTTCAAACCACGTTAATGTTTTCCAAACTAGTCGGGATTAGCGAACCACACTGAAGTAATTATTTTTTTAATTTCCCAATCCCAACCTATTCATCCCATGGAGCAAAACTGGTAATACTCCATATCTAACACCACGATGTTATCGGTAAATATTAATTACCATTTCACGTTCAAATCTAATTAAAGATTTAACTATCGCTTTGGAGCAAAACTGGTGATACTCCATTCTCGATCAATTTAATCTAATTAAAGATTCATTAAAACTCCACTTAGTTTTAATCTTCCCAAAAATAAATATCCTATCTTTAACTGGTTTAAAGAACCAATGTCATCTAAAACACGGTTCACGATAAGCACAAAATCACATTCCATTGTTAATCGGGTTAAAGAGCAGGTGTTATTCAAAACATCGCTCACGATAAACTCCAAAAACCAATTTAAATTCAATTCCAGTTAAATACTAATTAACTGGACAATTTCACTAAATCTTAATTAAAAGATTTATTCTTTTCTAAACTGGGTCCAAGAACAGTGTTAATTAAGACACCATTCACGACGAACCCAAAATTCCATTTGATATTAAATACAAGGCTCTGAATAGAAAATATATCGACTTATATTCAATATCAAATTCTGAAACCAACAAATATTGTATTGGAAATAACGATATAAATATATCTTTCAAATTTCCACAACCATATCTGTATAATCAAGAAATCCAACATCGAAATATTCCGAAGATAATTTCGATTCAAATCCATTCCAATTCACGTATTGGAAATTCTGATTATTTTTAAAACCACTTCAAATCCAATTTTATTTATTCAAAAATATTGGATTATAATTCTAGTTCATAACTAGTTCATTTCGATAAAAATATATTTTTATCCTTAAAAATGTGGAATTTTTCATCCCAGTTCTTTCAAATTCATATATTATGATTTTACACAAATTATTAATATTATTAATAATTTTATGAAGGCCCGTATAGTCGATTTCCAATAACGGTCGTCGAATTGCACTTACAGCGACCTTTTCAAAATCTGATTGGACATAATTCCAAATCCAACTGTTAGATTTCAAATTTCTAATATTCATTGGAAGGCTCTTTTCAATCCGAACCCAATGGTTCCGGTTTCAGGAGAATCCGATGGTCGGTTCTCCCGTAACGTCAACTCGAAGTCAATGGTCGAAACTCGCGAACTGCCGTGGCGCGGCGCGTTCTATTCAGGCCATTAATATATATAATATATATATTATATATATTTCGTCGATTCAATTCAAAACGTATTTTATAAATCGTTTTAAATTCGTTTTCAAAACAATTTTGACTTCATATTCAAAATTGAATATTCCATATCATTAATATATAAATGATAATATTTTCAAAACGTTATATTTTGAAATCACTTCTTTTTCTATATTCATTATAAAAACGAATATAATCGATATAAATATCGTTGGCGTCAAAATGGTGCATATCTAATCAACATGGCTTTATATATTTCAATAACTTCGTTATTCTATTCAATAAATGAATATTTTCTTCAACTCATGAATATATATTTCTCTTTCAACACATGAATATTCTCAACACACGAGTATCGTCAACACATGAATATTTTTGTTATTTAATATATTTTATAAAATTAAGATTTCTATCGTTTAATTCTTAATCAGACTCCAACCGTAAATTAGTAAGAGAACGATTCCCTAAGTATTAACCCCGAAGGCAAAAACCAACATCAGATCAATACACAGGAAACCACTCATCTTAACTAGTTTTCAACTAGTTTCTAATTTTATATATGATAAAAATGTGAATTTTATTATTAAAATATTTCGTTCAACACATGATAAGTTTCAACACATGAATATTCTCAACACATGAGTATCGTCAACACATGACTATTTATTCTATTCAACACATGAATCTTTATTTTATAATATTCTTTATTTTCCAAATTGGAATGAGGCCCAATCAATTACCATATAACGTTAATTATATGGATTCCATACAACACATGTATATAATAGCAATGATAAATAATCAACCATCATCCAAAGTGCACCACACAACTGCATAAGCATTAAATATAAATAATTAACACTTACACAGTCTGTCGACCAACCGATCGACATACAACTAAATAATTGGGATTAGTGTACACCAAATATCATCCCAACACCCGTGTGGGGTATCAATCCATAAACACCGAACATTATTTGTGCAGTTGGGCGACGTGTAAAATTTATCGTCCCAATCAATATCAGTCAAATGGGTGTACATAAACAAATCGTCTGATTTGTAAATGAATATTTATTTATTCACCATCACATTAAAAATTATATTTTTAACTATATAATATTTATTTCAACACATGAATATATATTTCCATTCATTCCACATCACAATCAATTTTCACCACACAACAAAATCAAACAAGTCGTCCATGGTCTGTGGATGATGGGTGTCGGGTGCTGCTAAGCACCGTCTGCATCTTAACATATATTTAACTATAAAACAAGAATTAAAGTGAGAAGTTCTCACCGAGAGCTAAACCAAACGCCACGACTCTTCATATGTAGAAATCTTCGCCGTGTTTCCTTTTGTCACTTTCGTTGCCCGTATTCACTACATATATAAAAATCACATTTCATTTATGATTCATATATTTTTACAACACTCCCCCCTATATGAAAATTATATTTTTAATCTTTCTATTTTATAAAAATCATATATTTAATCTTCACATGTAATAAAAATCATATTTTTAATCTTTCTATAACATAAAAATCATATTTTTATACGAATAAAAATCATCTTTTTACATACATAAAAAATCCCATTTTTCCATAAATAAAATCTTATTTTTATTCTCTTACCAATCACCAATCTAATATGAATTTACAGTAAAAACTGAAAACAAATTCAAGGTTATTCACCTTGTCTAAACGTGTTGTACACCTCGTCCTCCTCCTTGAACCTTCGTCGCCGTGTTGTGGTGGGTGTTGCTCGTCGCTGGAGATGAAGGGGCTGGTTTTCTGTGAATGGGGGCCCCACTGTTCGATCGGATGCGGAGGGGAGGGTACTGTTGGCGGCGGCGGCCTGGTGGTGATCGGCGGTGGGCTGTAGGGGCTGGAGGCGCGGGTTTCAGGAGGGTTTGGCTGCTTCGGGTGTTCAAATCTAGAGTGAGAGAAGCGGAGGAAGGGGGCGGTGGCCATCGACGTGGAGGGGCATCTGGGGAAGGCGGCGACGGCGCGGAGGGTGCGACGCTGGACGAGGAGGTGGCGATGTGGAGCGGTGTTGGGTGGAAGAGGGCAACGACGGGATTATTTCAAAAGGGGCTGGTTTGACATATGTGGAAGTAGACTAGGGTTATACAATTTAATTAATTATTATTTTATTCTCCCTAAATGTAGCTTACACTTTCGATCTCAAAACGAGACCCACCGCCTGCCATCCCTTGCTAATTACCCCCATTCCGAACACTATGGGATATGTTTCGTAAGCCAGTTCGGCTGTTACGATCAGTTTTTCTCTAAATTAAAATATAAATCAGTTTATATTTAATTTTAACGCACATTTTAAATTTCCGGGGTAACACACTAATTCTAAAAATTCCAGAAAAATTATTTCTAGCTTCTTATTGACGATATGGTCCTAACAAAACTAATTTCGTCAAATTCTGAGACCGTTTGAAAAATGGCCATTTTTGGTCGATCGAAATTGACTAAAACTGTTAAAACATATTTAACTTCGCCACGCTCACATATTGATTCAGAAAATTATGAATTTTGAAACCTAGCAATAATTTGACATCCCGGATCCAACAAAAGTGATTTCGTCGAAAACCGAGGTCGTTTTCAAATTTTCCATTTTTAAGGGCCAGAATTCCATAGCGACTATTCTGAATTTTCAACTGGGTATAACTTATGATTCCCGCTATGAAATTTCAAATTTTCAGATTCGTTGGAAAGATATTCTCAATTGGATTCTAATATTTTTGGTTTCGCTAAAATACGGTTTATTTTGAATCCTGTACATTCATTTGAAATTTGAAATTTGAAATTTGAAATCGAATTTTCAAACTACCGCGCCATTTTCAATTCCTTTTATAATTAAAATAAAATATTTATATTCTAACGATGATTCTAATAAATATACACGTTCTATTTCTATTCAAAATAAATTTCTCGTCGTTAATATTTAAAATAATTCATTTTAAATATTCAAAATTCATTAAAATTGCCAAAATAAAAAATTTAAATTGGCTCAGATTTCCGGGTTATTACATAAGTGTTTTGAAATCTAACGGTTGGATTTGGAATTATGTCCAAATCAATTTCAGAAAATGAAACACCCCACCTCCGTTAGGGTCACTCTCAAAGGGAATGCCCTAATTTTGGTGGAGGTTTATAAGTACAAGTCACAGATATACAAGACAGATATAAGAACACATATTTGTAAACAGCGGAAGAACAACAAACTTTTATTTCATATAAACAAATACGTGTTACAAAACATCACCATGATTGTCTTACATCCTTTCCAAAAACATAACATAACATTTTCATAATCTGTCTTGAGTACATTATTTAAAGAAGCATAAATAAAACATAGATAAACTGCAAAAGTCCCCATAGTGGATTGTCCAAAGCCATAGTTCAAACAGGAAAGTCCAAGCAATACATTTCTCTTCTTCAAGCTGGATGTTAAGGTTGGTCAAGCTGCTGTGTTCCCTCCCTGTGGACCTGGGGGGGGGGGGAACGGAAGAAAAGAAGACGAAAGAAAAGTAGAGTCAGACATAAAGCCTGAGTAAGTCTAGTACTATTTTGTCTATGAATAAAGAACTGGGTATGATAAGTATAACAAGAAGTGGAAAAGCACTATATCTTGGTTAAGTTGTCTAGGGTCGAATATACTATCGTACCCCATGTTAATCTCTGAACCCATATAAACTAGTTTCCAACTAGCACCCCATAATCAGGGTGATGTGATCCATTCAATGATGATCGGCTCCTACTCGCATAGTTACATGTGTCTTACGGCCCCGATGTCGTAGTTACCTATGCTGGTCCCACCATGGGGTGTATCAAGTCCCATGGTGGCGGCCCGACACAACCTTAGAGTGCACAGGTATTCTACTGGTGTCCAGTGCCTTATTTTTCTGCGCCGGAGTGTGTGCACGCCCGCACCCCGTTAGAACCTACACTGCTACACCACCGCCGTCGATTTGACCTCTTACAATCAGTCCAGTAATCGTGCCCCACCCTGCCTAGTTTCAGGGTTTCCTGATACACCTTCTAGGGTTACTGCTGAAAAGGGTCCCCCGTTACTAGGTTTTCTATCTCTAGCCAACATGCTAAGTTGGTTAAGTGTTTTCTAACCTAACCCCACCAGTCCGTTTAGTTTAGCATGTTTCATTTTGATTAAGTCTTTAGTTCACTTAATCCTAACAATCCTGACTCAGCCTTAATTGTCTTATTAAGGCCCTGACCTCTCACATTAGACAGGTATTGTTGTGGCTGCCTGTTGCCGGTTGGTTCCGGGCAGTCTTACGCCACAACTCAGTCTAACCTCGGGTCCTTATTGGGCTCCATGTTTAACCTCCCACATTGGATAGGTATTGTTGTGACTACTGGACAGCCGGGCGGTTCCGAGCAGGTTTACATCACAACTCAATCCAACCTCGGGTTAAACACATCGTATGTTCTACATTTACATATTTTGTCTTTCTTCTTTATTTATATGTAAATATTTGCGGCCCATTATTAAGTTAATGGTGTAAAGGTTACACCAATCATGGGCCCAACCCATACTTGAATTTGGGCCCTTCTATTTTATATTTTCATTCATTAATTAATTTTAACCCAACGTTATTTTCCCCCGTTTTACACGTCCGTTTATATATATTGGGCTTAGCCTTTTAAAGCCCAATTTAGCCATGCGAAAAGGGGAGGCTTAAAGCGTGATTACATACACAAAGAGGGGAAGGTGAGTGCATGAACTTGCAATACGACGTTGGAAATACAAAATAGAAACTGGTGAACTTGCATAGTGATAACATATACTTTGGTCATAAAGCATAGGTGACATGAACCAAAGCATGTAAACTTGTAGTTATGTTAAGAATATCGCTATTGACACATAGGCCTAACTACAACATGAACCTATGTTTTTATTTCAGGCATAATGTCAAACATAAGCATGGCATAAATATTTCTAACATAAGCATGGCATAGTGTCAAACATAAGCATGGCATAATGTCAAACGTAAGCATGGCATAAGTATAGTTAAATTTGTTCACATAACCATGGCATAAATATTTCTAACATGAAATCATGATTCTTATTTTAGTCATGTAAACTTACAAAAAGGGACTTTTTGAACCTAACCTAGCCATGTACCACATATGTCATCATATAATTCTTGTAAACAAGATGAACTTAATCATGGATTTCAATTATGCCGAATATCATTCATAGCCTAATCATATTCATAAGTTTGCAAATAGGTTTTCTAGTACAAAAGCATGGCTTAATACATGATGCCCAATTTTTAACATAATTTCATAAGGATTATGATAACCCAAACTTATTCCAATTACTTCACAAAAATGATGTTTGTATAAAAAAATACACATTATGATGGCATAGTAGCAAAGCCCCAAACTTGCATGAATTTAAATCAACTACATACATGTAGCTTCAACATGGATTACATAATTTGCGAAATATTCCAAACGTATACTTGCATAGAACTACCGCATGTAGTTCTTTATAATTGAATAACATAATTCAAGAATATCCAAACGTATATAATATTTCAAATTGATAAGAATGCACAAATATGAATTACTTTATTGCCACAATTCAAGCATACAAACCAACACAATTATTTGTTCATACCAAAGTAATACTCTACTTACAATGGTGTGATGAATTCTCTAATTTAGGGATTGAAGACGCGGTTTGATTTGATTGAGTTGCTTTAGGCCTTAGAATTTTCCTCCTAATCTTCTCTCCAATTTGGTGGCTACTCCTAGACGCTCCTCAGCAACATGGCGGCTTTGTTCTTATTTTTGAATGAATAGATTAGGGTTTAGTCTAGGGTTGTTTTTATAGAGGTTAGGAACTGATTAGGACCATTGATGTTGCCTGGATTGATCGTAGCCATTCATTCGATAGAGAGACCAATTAAAATTTGCCACCTAGCCCTAGTGACAAAGCAGACCACAGAAAATCGACCAGCATAGAATAGGCCAGCCGGGTTAGACTGGGCTCGACCTGGTCTGGACCAGGTCGACACCCCTGTCGACAGCCCTGTCGACAGGCCTGTCGACCTGGTTAGACCAGGTCGACAGCCCAGTCGACCTGGGTGCGTCAGGCGGGACTTTTTCCGCCCTGGCCCATTGGGCCCCATTTTTGTTTTCTGAGCTTATTTTATTCTGTTTGAATTTTAAATTTAATTCAGAAACTTCCGAAGGCCGTATCTTCTTCATACGGACTCCGTTTTTCGAAAACTCGGACTCTATTTTGCGTATTTTTCCGAGACGAACGCAATGGCGTATCCCGTTTCCCTTAGTTCTCTGATTTCAAATTAATTATACTTTAATTTGTGAATTTCATAGTTATAGAATTCGCGGGGTGTTACATTCTCCCCCACTTAAAAGGATTTCGTCCCCGAAATCTTCAAGTTAGGAGGAATGTATATCCTAACATCCAATCATCCATCTACTCATCCATCAAACACGAGCATCCATTGTCCTTAAAAGACTTCTAATGCTTCATGATTATATGCGAAGTGTGTGTGTACATGAACTTATCTAATGCAAAATCAGGCGGTCTACTGATTCAGTTGACCTCCTTAATGCGGATTATGTAAGTGCCATGAATCCATTATGTATGCAAATTTTCCTATTCTTGATTCTACATGAGTGCACAATCATTCAATACAAATGCAGCATCCACATGACAAAACATTAAAGTTCAACCACATACGAATACAAACATATATGCATATGCAATATGAAGTGACTGAGCCGATCTAAAACCTAGATTGTGTGTGTATATGCAACCACGAGCAACCACTAGCAATCACTTGCAACCACTTGCAACCAACATCCATAACATGTTTCAATTACATGTTTTCATCCAAAGGGTTTCTACCTAAAAGATAAGGTCGAGGAAATATACCTAAAAAGATAGATAAAAGCGCAACTTAAGGAAAGAGAAAGATCAAGGATGTACCCTCGAACAGAAAAGGGTAGGCTATACGGATTCTAGCTTCAGTTTCCCAAGTCGCGTCTCCCTCGGCGTCGCTCCACTGAACTTTGACGAGCTTGACTTCACGGTTGCGTAGCTTCTTCACTTCCGTTCCTAATATGCGGGTTGGAACTTTTCTTATGGTTGCTTCGCGTTCCACTTCGGCCTCTTCGAGGATATTTGGCTCTACCACTTCTGCAGACTCATGTAGACATTTTCTGAGATGTGAAACGTGAAAAACGTTGTGGACTCCAGCCAACTTCTCGGGTAGCTCTAATCTATAGGACATTTTCCCAATTGTTCCTATCTAAAGGTATAGTCGAATGATAGAAGCAAGTAAAAACTTTGTGCCCATTAGGCAATGTCAAAACTGAAAACCTATGCCACATATATATTGATTAGGAGAAGAACTCTCTAAGCATCAGCCCCGAAGACCGAAATCAACATCAGACTGACACCCAAAGAGTTACTCAACCCAACCACCATATATGATTCTAGGAAACTAAGCATGATGGACTCCTTTTAGGTCATAAGGGAGTCCCTTCCTAAGACCAATCTGTATCCTATAAAACCCAAAAACTTTAGTCAAACCAACGAACACCCTCGAGCCCCAACATGTGTTACTAACAGATGAGTCATACTCCCTATGTGGTTTGCAACAGAAATTGGATTGAGAATGGGACCGAGAGGATATACAGAAAAGATACTATGCAAGTAAGCTCTACAGGAAGAGAGGGATCAAGGATATACTCTTAAGAAGAGATATTATGCATGAATCTAGTCTTCAATTTTCTAAGTCGCATTTCTTGAGCTTAACTCCATTATGCTTTGTCCGTCTTTAACTTCACAATTTCGTAGCTTCTTAATTCTTGTTTCCTTTTTCACTTATTCTTCTTCTAGTATACTAGGCTCAAGCCTAACTGCGTACTCATGGTTCCATGCAAGCTCTCCAAAATTCACTAGTGAATCTTGGATCTTGTTCACTTACTAGAAGGTATCCCACATAGATGAATTATCTCTTGAAAATAAACAATTGTCAACTTCGTGAGCGGAGCTGAGATTTTCACAAAATCCCTTATGAACTTTCGATAGAGACCTGCTAGTCCTAGAAAGCTTCGGACCTCAGTTGCATTCCTTGGTGTCTTCCAATCCTGTACCGCCACTACCTTAGCAGGGTCCACTGCTAACCCTTGTTTGGATACTATGTGCCCAAGGAACCTCACCTCTTCTCTCCAAAAGTGGCATTTGGAGAATTTGGCTTTTAGTTTATGGACTCGCAAAGTTTCCATGATTGCCCTTAAGTGTTGAGCATGTTCCTCTTCACTCTTTGAGAAGATAAGGATATCATCTACGAAGACCACTACGAATTTGTTGAGGAAATCTCTAAATACCCTACTCATTAGGTCCACGAAGTAAGCAGGTGCATTTGTCAAGCCGAAAGGCATGACAAGCCATTCAAAGAAGCCGTTTGGGCTTCTGAACGCCATTTTATCGATGCTATCTTCAGCCACCCTTAGCTGATGAAAACCGGTTGCTAAATCGAGTTGGGAGAAAACAGACGCTCCTACAAGCTGGTCAAACAAATCGTCAATTCTAGGGAGAGGGTGCCTATTCTTTTTCGTTAGCTTGTTGAGCTCCCTATAGTCAACACATAGGCGGAGTGAACCATCCGCCTTTGTAGCGAACACCACTGGAGCGCCCCATTCTGAAATGTTCCTCCTAATGAACCCCTTTTCTAGAAGCTCTTTAATCTGTTTACTGAGCTCTTTCCTTTCTCGTGGAGCCATGAGTTTAACGGGCAATGCAACGGGCTTTGCATTATCTACAAGATATATGCGGAAGTCTATTTCCCGCTTCGGAGGCAAGCCCTTCACCTCTTCGAAGACATCCGGATATTCCCGGACCATTCTAACTGATTGCAAATTTTCAACAGAGGCATCTAGTGATTCAAGATAACTAAGCATAACCGCATACGAGGGATTACAAGAAATTTCCAAAGTATTACCGAGTTGGGTTAGGAGCCTAACAACCCTTTTCTCACAATCAAGGATGGCCCCATTACTGGATAGCCAATCCATACCCAAAATCAAACCATAACCCGAAAAGCCCAAAACAAAGGCACTACACTGAAATTCTACACTTAGAATAGAAATTTTCAATCCCACACAGATCATAGACAAATGAGCTGGGCCCCCAATTGGGTTTGAAACAATTAAGGGGTCCTCTACCATACTAGTTTTTAGGTGCAGAGATTCTACTAAAGCAGACGAGATAAAGGAGTGTGATGCGCCAGAATCAAATAAGGTGCGAACGGGGTGATCATAAAGATAAACTACACTTTCTACAGAAGTATTTATACCTCTCTTTTGCAGAGGTGGCGCCTCCAGCACATGAACCTGTGCCCCTGGGGTGGATCCAGCCCTCTGCCCCTGTCCTCGTTTCTTTGGGCAGTCCTTAGCCCTGTGGCCTGTCTCACCGCAAGAAAAGCACCCACCATTCTCCTTGGCCTTCTTTTTCCGGCAGTCCTTTACTAAGTGCCCCACTTTGCCACAGAAATTACACTTCCTCTTCTCCTTGTTGCCTTTCCCACCCTTCTTAAAGTCTGTCTTCTTAGGCTGCAAACCCTCTTTCTTCCCTTGAGAGCTTTCTGCCTTTGTCTCCTTCTTGCCCTTATCCTCTTCATTCAGCAATGCCATTTGCACCAATCTTTCATACGTAGCTCCCATGGGTATATGGGTCATGGCCAAACTGTGTAATGGCTCATTCAACCCTTTGACGAAACGGAGAGCCTTCTTGTGCGGGGTGTTGACTAGGTCAAGCCCAAACCTAGCCAGCTCATCGAACTGATTCACATATTCTCTGACTGTCTTGTCCCCTTGTTTAAGAAATAAGAATTTTTCCAACTGCAAACTTCTTTCTGCATCTGAGAGAAATTTAGTCTCAAACCTTGCCCTAAAGTCCTCCCATGTCTCCACTGGTCTTTCAGCATTAGTGACTTCCCACCAGTAGGAAGCCTCGCCCTTCAATAGCCACACTGCCAATTGTACTTTTTGTCTATCCTCTACCTCAAAGATAATGAATAGGTCCTCCGTTTCTTTCAGCCAATTTCTAGCTGCCACGAAGGACTCAGTTCCATGGAAATCCCTTCCTCCCATAGCTTTAAAATCTTTACATATCCTAGCAAACGTGTTTCCCCGAGGAGGAGGTGGAGGAAAAGGTGCCGCTGCAGCTGGATGATTTCCGGCAGCTGGGGGAGGAGGAATGGTAGGACCTGGCTGAGTGGCTCTTGCTTCTAAGAACCGTCTAAACCAACCAGGTATTGGCACCCCTTCCGGCAAGTTAAGATCTTCGGACATGCTGAAACAAAAAGGATAGATTCAAAACGAAGGATAAGAGATAGTACCTATGGCTTTGGGGGAGTGGACTTTGCCTTTTTAAAATAAAATAATATTTTTCTTTTAAAAATGCTTCTTTAAATTTCCTTTTTGAATATAATTTTTCAAAACTTTTTATCTTATCTGGTAAACCTATGCTCTGATACCAAGTGAAACGCCCCACCTCCGTTAGGGTCACTCTCAAAGGGAATGCCCTAATTTTGGTGGAGGTTTATAAGTACAAGTCACAGATATACAAGACAGATATAAGAACACATATTTGTAAACAGCGGAAGAACAACAAACTTTTATTTCATATAAACAAATACGTGTTACAAAACATCACCATGATTGTCTTACATCCTTTCCAAAAACATAACATTTTCATAATCTGTCTTGAGTACATTATTTAAAGAAGCATAAATAAAACATAGATAAACTGCAAAAGTCCCCATAGTGGATTGTCCAAAGCCATAGTTCAAACAGGAAAGTCCAAGCAATACATTTCTCTTCTTCAAGCTGGATGTTAAGGTTGGTCAAGCTGCTGTGTTCCCTCCCTGTGGACCTGGGGGGGGGGGAACGGAAGAAAAGAAGACGAAAGAAAAGTAGAGTCAGACATAAAGCCTGAGTAAGTCTAGTACTATTTTGTCTATGAATAAAGAACTGGGTATGATAAGTATAACAAGAAGTGGAAAAGCACTATATCTTGGTTAAGTTGTCTAGGGTCGAATATACTATCGTAACCCATGTTAATCTCTGAACCCATATAAACTAGTTTCCAACTGGCACCCCATAATCAGGGTGATGTGATCCATTCAATGATGATCGGCTCCTACTCGCATAGTTACATGTGTCTTACGGCCCCCGATGTCGTAGTTACCTATGCTGGTCCCACCATGGGGTGTATCAAGTCCCATGGTGGCGGCCCGACACAACCTTAGAGTGCACAGGTATTCTACTGGTGTCCAGTGCCTTATTTTTCTGCGCCGGAGTGTGTGCACGCCCGCACCCCGTTAGAACCTACACTGCTACACCACCGCCGTCGATTTGACCTCTTACAATCAGCCCAGTAATCGTGCCCCACCCTGCCTAGTTTCGGGGTTTCCTGATACACCTTCTAGGGTTACTGCTGAAAAGGGTCCCCCGTTACTAGGTTTTCTATCTCTAGCCAACATGCTAAGTTGGTTAAGTGTTTTCTAACCTAACCCCACCAGTCCGTTTAGTTTAGCATGTTTCATTTTGATTAAGTCTTTAGTTCACTTAATCCTAACAATCTTGACTCAGCCTTAATTGTCTTATTAAGGCCCTGACCTCTCACATTAGACAGGTATTGTTGTGGCTGCCTGTTGCCGGTTGGTTCCGGGCAGTCTTACGCCACAACTCAGTCTAACCTCGGGTCCTTATTGGGCTCCAGGTTTAACCTCCCACATTGGATAAGTATTGTTGTGACTACTGGACAGCCGGGCGGTTCCAGGCAGGTTTACATCACAACTCAATCCAACCTCGGGTTAAACACATCGTATGTTCTACATTTACATATTTTGTCTTTCTTCTTTATTTATATGTAAATATTTGCGGCCCATTATTAAGTTAATGGTGTAAAGGTTACACCAATCATGGGCCCAACCCATACTTGAATTTGGGCCCTTCTATTTTATATTTTCATTCATTAATTAATTTTAACCCAACGTTATTTTCTCCCGTTTTACACGTCCGTTTATATATATTGGGCATAGCCTTTTAAAGCCCAATTTAGCCATGCGAAAAGGGGAGGCTTAAAGCGTGATTACATACACAAAGAGGGGAAGGTGAGCGCATGAACTTGCAATACGACGTTGGAAATACAAAATAGAAACTGGTGAACTTGCATAGTGATAACATATACTTTGGTCATAAAGCATAGGTGACATGAACCAAAGCATGTAAACTTGTAGTTATGTTAAGAATATCGCTATTGACACATAGGCCTAACTACAACATGAACCTATGTTTTTATTTCAGACATAATGTCAAACATAAGCATGGCATAAATATTTCTAACATAAGCATGGCATAGTGTCAAACATAAGCATGGCATAATGTCAAACGTAAGCATGGCATAAGTATAGTTAAATTTGTTCACATAACCATGGCATAAATATTTCTAACATGAAATCATGATTCTTATTTTAGTCATGTAAACTTACAAAAAGGGACTTTTTGAACCTAACCTAGCCATGTACCACATATGTCATCATATAATTCTTGTAAACAAGATGAACTTAATCATGGATTTCAATTATGCCAAATATCATTCATAGCCTAATCATATTCATAAGTTTGCAAATAGGTTTTCTAGTACAAAAGCATGGCTTAATACATGATGCCCAATTTTTAACATAATTTCATAAGGATTATGATAACCCAAACTTATTCCAATTACTTCACAAAAATGATGTTTGTATAAAAAAATACACATTATGATGGCATAGTAGCAAAGCCCCAAACTTGCATGAATTTAAATCAACTACATACATGTAGCTTCAACATGGATTACATAATTTGCGAAATATTCCAAACGTATACTTGCATAGAACTACCGCATGTAGTTCTTTATAATTGAATAACATAATTCAAGAATATCCAAACGTATATAATATTTCAAATTGATAAGAACGCACAAATATGAATTACTTTATTGCCACAATTCAAGCATACAAACCAACACAATTATTTGTTCATACCAAAGTAATACTCTACTTACAATGGTGTGATGAATTCTCTAATTTAGGGATTGAAGACGCGGTTTGATTTGATTGAGTTGCTTTAGGCCTTAGAATTTTCCTCCTAATCTTCTCTCCAATTTGGTGGCTACTCCTAGAAGCTCCTCAGCAACATGGCGGCTTTGTTCTTATTTTTGAATGAATAGATTAGGGTTTAGTCTAGGGTTGTTTTTATAGAGGTTAGGAACTGATTAGGACCATTGATGTTGCCTGGATTGATCGTAGCCATTCATTCGATAGAGAGACCAACTAAAATTTGCCACCTAGCCCTAGTGACAAAGCAGACCACAGAAAATCGACCAGCATTGAATAGGCCAGCCGGGTTAGACTGGGCTCGACCTGGTCTGGACCAGGTCGACAGCCCTGTCGACAGGCCTGTCGACCTGGTTAGACCAGGTCGACAGCCCAGTCGACCTGGGTGCGTCAGGCGGGACTTTTTCCGCCCTAGCCCATTGGGCCCCATTTTTGTTTTCTGAGCTTATTTTATTCTGTTTGAATTTTAATTTTAATTCAGAAACTTCCGAAGGCCGTATCTTCTTCATACGGACTCCGTTTTTCGAAAACTCGGACTCTATTTTGTGTATTTTTGCGAGACGAACGCAATGGCATATCCCGTTTCCCTTAGTTCTTTGATTTCAAATTAATTATACTTTAATTTGTGAATTTCATAGTTATAGAATTCGCGGGGTGTTACAGAAAAGGTCGCTATGGATGCAGTTCGGTGGCCGTTATTGGAAACCGACTGTACGGGCCTGAATAAAATTAATAAAAATATGTAAAAATTATGTAAAATCATAATTAATGATTTGGAAAGATTTTGGATGAAAAAATTCCATATTTGAAAAGATAAAAATATGTTTTTATCGAAATGAACTAGTTATTAACTAGAATAAATCATTAAATTAAGATTTAATGAAGTTTCTAATTAATTAATATTTAGTTGGAAGTAAATAAGTAAATTGGATTTTGGGTTGTCGTGAACGGTGTCTTCAATAACACTGTTCTTAAACCCAGTTGAGAAAAGAATAAATCTTTTATTTAAGATTTAGTGAAGTTTTCCCATGAATTAATATTTAGTTGGAATTGAATAAAAGAATTGAATTTTGGATTTGTCGTGAATGGTGTCTTGAATAACACTATTCTTAAACCTCGTAAGAAAAGAATAAATATTTTAATTAAGATTATTAGAGTTTCAAATTATATTTAGTAATTGAAATAAAATGAAATGTGAATTGGGTTTATCGTGAACTGTGTTTTAAACGACATTTGTTCTTTTACCCAATTAACAGTGAAAATATAATTTGGAATTTATAAATCTTTATTTAAGATTTAATGGCAATTTTTTTTCGAAATAAAGTTTTTTATTCAATTTAATGTATTAAATTAGAATTGATTGGAATTCAATTTAATAATAATCGAGATGAGCTTCTTTAAAAGAAGGTCGTTACTATATATGGAATTTAAAAGGCTTTGCCGTTATTCCATCTATATTATTAGTCTGATACGGAAATTTATATCGATTATGTATTGATTGGATTTCTTGGAAATTCCATATTTAATGGAAGATGATTTTGGGTTTATCGTGAACTGTGTTTTAAATGACATTGGTTCTTCAACTCAGTTGAAGACAAGATTGGTTCCTTATAGTTGAATAATCATAAAGTAATGATTTTTGATATTAAAACCAAATTGGAGTTTTAACGAATCATTAAAAAGAAGATTAAAGAATAAATTTGAAAGAATTTGTCTTTGATAAAATTTATGGGAACCTTTCCCCTAATAATGTGAATATTTTATTAAAAGAATATTCTGAGTTGAATTGTGGCGTTTGATGTGTTTTTATAGCACTAGATTTTTGATTATAAAATACGCGAGTTATTCAGAAAGACCGGGTTTAACCCATTCTAAATAATTACTACGACAATTAAAAGTCGAAGATGAAGTCGGTGGTTGAAGACCGGTGATCTTCACATCGAGTGGATGACTACTGATGCCTTGGACTGATTTGCTCCCAGGAAAGGGTTAAAGTGGTAGTTGTTTGGACGTACTTGTTGATTGTCCGAATATGCGAGGACCTCTCTCTTGTATTGGACATATGGGATGAGGAATAAGGTGCCTCTGGTTTCGTTCAGACCCAGAACGGACTTGTAAATGGATGGTATGTCGGACATTGTATTCCTTTATGCTGTATTCGGTTGATCTCTGCTAAATATATATCTGTTTGGTGGAGGAGAATTTATTCTCTTGCTTAACACCCTTCTCTGAGACGTATGAGCTTAGAGGTTATATATTGACAAAAATCAATGGTATGGTATGGATTGACAATGTGGCATGCTAAGATGCAAATGATCAAGGTTTATTGTTGAAAAGCTGTAACAACCCGTATTTTTATAACGTGTAATAACCATAAATTAAGGAATAATTAATTTTTAAAATGAGAATCAAGGGAAACAGGTTACGCCATTGCGTTCGTCTCGAAATTATTCTTGGAAACGAGTCTGAGTTTTCGAAAATCGGAGTTCGTATGACCAAGTTATGACCTCTCGAAGTTTTCAGAAATTTTCAAGTTCAAAACAACTCAGAATTTGAATTCAAATTTCGAATTCAAACCCCAGAATGGACTGGCGGGAAATTTCCCGCCCAGGACTAGGTCGACCTGGGGGACGACTATGTAGTCGTCCTACCCAGGACCAGGTCGACCATAGTGTCGACCTGGGAGTCGACCTGGTGACAGAACCCATTTTTGAGTCTGAGTTCGTTTTGATGTATCTGGCCTCATTTCTGTCTACATTCGTTGACCTGACCCTATATAAATAGCCCTTAACAATAGTCTCTCTACACAAAAATTCTCTCTGACATTATGCTGCTCTAATTCTGGTTGAAAAGTTAGAGAAAGAGACTACTTCTTCTACGTCGAAACTACGTTAAGAGAATTGTTGATTTGGGGACTTCTGTTAGGACTCGACTAAGCATATAAAGATTCAACATCGACTTCCTTTTTCTAATTCTCGAACCACGATCTGTAAGCCCCAGTTACTTTTAGTTTTAAACTGTAAACGTAATATGAATGTGTGTAAATTGAAATTGGACCTATGTATGATGACTGTTTCACATCCATTCTTGTTCATCTTGAATCTTGACTTTTGGGTATATTACTATGACATTGATTTGGGGCCTATTCATGTTGTAAATTAAAAGGAAAAACCCCTCCTAATATCATGCCTGAAATGTTGAATCTGTTATTAGTCACAAGTTTATGGCTATCACCTTATGTCAACCGTTACCATGACTATCACTTTATGCCAACTGTTATCTTGACTAGTACCTCCTTTTGCTAGATTTGGAAACTTTATGTTTGAGGCTGATATTCCATATGCCAGTAATGTTATAATCATTTATCTCAAGTTATACCATGCTATGCTAGTAATCACTTTTTCCACCATATATCTGTCCCCTTTTATGCTATTCCCTAATTAGATTTAATTGTATCGATTCGAGTTTACGTGCGATGGGAATACGATTTGGGTAGATTAGGTAAAACATGAATTGGCTTTGAACTTGAATATGAACGTTATTATAACTTGAACATGTATATGGACAAGAACGTGACATGAAACTTACATGAAATCTGACATGAAACTCGACATGAATTTTGACATGAAAACTTGAACGTGGACATGACACTTAGATAAACTTGAAAATGGCCAACTCGAGTTTGGGTTGAGTTTGCAGTGTAAATCTACCCGGAACCACCCGGCAAATCCAGTGACTGCAAACAATAGGATCCAATGTTGGTAGTTGGTCATATCGCACGTAAAACCCGAGGTTAGACTATGTTGTGGTGTAAATCTTCTCGGAACCGCCCGGCAAATCCAGTGACCACAATAATTAGTCTAATGTGAGAGGTTGTGGTGCACTAATGAATTAATGCCACATGATAGGGTTAAGTCATGAACCACTTGAATATACTTAACCAATTTGACACGATGATTTGATAGGGTTAAGTCATGAACCGCTAGAATATACTTAACCAACTTGATACATGATTTGGATAGGGTTAAGTCACGAATTTGAATGACAATACTTAATCCATTAGAAACCCTGGTTACGCGGTCCTTTTCAGCAGTAAACCACTTAGATGTATAATGATTCCCTGGGACTAGGCAGGGTGGGGCACGATTACTGGGTTGATTGTAAGCGACCAGAACGACGGCTCAGTAGGTGCGCCATTGTAGGTTCAGGCGGACTATGGTCGTGCACGTAGTCCGTAGTTGAAAAAGCAGGCATTGGGCACCCGTAGGTCCACACTGTGCATGCTTGATTCGTGTCGTTGGTTGGCACCCTAGGGATTGATACACTCTAGTGTGGACCTAGCACAGGTGACTACATTTCATGAGTGGGTCGTATGACACAGACGCTTGACGAGCTATAACTTGTAGGGAGCCGATCGATTAGAAGATCGTACCGTGGGACCCTATAATGGGTCACTTCATGATATTGGGCCAAGGGATCACTTCGTGATAAATACTTGACAAGGGTTAGAATACTAGTACGGTTGGTGCAGCGAACCTTGAACATGCGATGATATACTTTAGTTATCTCGTTATCTTAGTTTATCACGCCAGACTTATTATCATCCTTATGTTTATTTTCAGTTTATACCTATCTTGTTACCTTTACTAGTTTTTATACTGAAAGTCACTAGGACTTACCAGTCTTTATGATTGACCTTTTTTCTTTCGCCTCTTTTTCTTTCGTCCCCCCCCCCCCCCCCCAGGTTCTCAGGGAGGAAACACTAGCTCTTAGCTTGGATTTAGCTTGCTTTCTGACAGCTCATGTACGGTTTGGTCTTGAGCTATGCTATGGATGCACTTCTGCTATATTTGGGGAATAATTTACTTTTGCTACTTTAAGTTTATGCTTCTTTATCTAGAACTTGATGTAATGGAATAATTTGTAACTTGGATATATGAGGTTTTGACTCTTTTCTTGAAAGTAAATAAATTTGGTTTTTAATTTCTACCACTACTTATTTTATGTTCTGTCTTGTGATATCTCTGTGTATGCTTACCTAGATAATACTCCACCAAAACTAGAGCATTCCCTTTGTGAGTGACCCTAGCGGAGGTGGGGTGTTACAAAAGCGGAGCCTTATAGCTTATGATCAAAGCACAACTTTACTTAGTATAGCTTTGTGAAACACCCCACCCCCGTTAAGGTCACTCGCAAAGGGAATACCTTAATTTTGGTGGAGCATTTTAGGTAAAAGATGCAGATAAATTATAAGACAGACAAATAAAGCAGCGGAAAATAAAGTCATTTTATAAACAATGTGATTCAGTCAAGCTTTTACAATAGTTGTCTGTAACGGCCCGCAAATCCGTATTATCTGAGTTGACTAATAACACCATACATCCAACCCAAATTGCACAGAAATATGAATCATTATTAGAAAGAAGTTAGAGGATGACAAATAGAAAGAAAGCAATATTAGAATAGAAGAAAACAAGGAGACAAATCTCACAGCGGAACGAATAAAATATATTATATAACATAACTTTTGAAATACAAAATTTTCACTGTATAACATACAGTTATCAGAGTACAACACTTACAGCACAGCGGAAATAAAAATACTATATATCTAACACTGAAGCCTCCTGCTCCAAGCTCCTCCAAGTGAATCTGTAAAATCCCGACTACTTGACTGCCCGTACAAATTTGGGCACCCCAGAGTTTAGGGAAAACAAAACAAAATAAACTCTGGGTCAGTCATGGGACTGGTGTGAGTAAACTCCAACCATTTGTTTAACTTTCAAAAAAATCTTTTGAAAAAAAAAGATAATAGTAAGACCAGTCCACACATAAACACGGACGGTTTTTACCTTACTATAACCCAAAACACTTTGATACGAAAATCTAGTGATATTATAATAGTGTCTAAAAAAAATAGATAACAATCTAGCAGAACGCTTGCATCCTACGCTCCACATATATAGTATAAAATCAAAATTCGCAGGGGTGCTTATTGGAGATTGGATTTCCAACATGACAAGGTATGGAACCACCTTCCGCTAGTGTATCTCTAGAGAGGAATGCACTGGGTTCAACAAGAACATCTTGCAACCCGGCCCACACATGACCGACCACTCATTTCACTTGAGTGTATCGAATGTATATCACCAACGGTTGGGATCAGCAACCGTCTCCCGAATGGGACATCATCGAATAGAATAAGGAATTAAATGAATCTCTAGATAGGTGATAACACACCCTAATGGGAGCGACCCACGTAGCCATGTTGCTTGCCCGATTTTTGTCATTTCTTGGTAGTTGAGGCCTGAGGTGTAAAGACCCGCAAATTCCCACCCTTTGAATCGACCATAAACCACACAGGTCTGACCCAAAAAGTGAAAATCTACGAATACTTTAACTTTGGGCATACAACATATTAAAACAACAACAGAAGACTTTTATAACACTATAATAAATGTTACATCAGAGTACAGAATATACATATCAGAGTACATTAGAATATAATTACAGCGGAAGATAAATACAAAAAAATGTAATATACTGCAACGGAAGAACACAGCGGAAGACTCTCTATCTCTGGACACAGCTTTAAGCTTCAACCCAGAATCCTGTTTAATATATCTGCAAAAATAGCTACTCGACTGCCCGTGTGGAAAATATGGGCACCCGAGTTTGCCAGTGGACAAAACTACAGGTCAGTCATGGGACTGGTGTGAGAATTCTACTTAACCTATATAACATAATAAGGCTAATCACAGGACCACGCCACTTTCGCGGAACGGGTTTTCTCCTATGGATTGCCAGTGCATGACTAAAGTAAATCGTCAAAATAGCGCAATGTTTTTTTAGAAAAATGAAACCATTATAAGACCCAAGTCCCATCACACAATGCAACGCAAACCGGAGGATAGGGTTTTACCTTATAATGATCAAAAAATGCTTGATACGATAAACACGGTGTTATATAATAATAGTGTGCAACCAATTTGAAGGACATCAAAGTAAATGTATTAATCCTAGGCGGCATGAGTGCCCCATCCCACTATGTCGCCATATATAGGTATACAATCAAAACCGCGTGATGTCGTATTGGAAATTTGGGTTTCCATCTGAGTCAAGGCTAGGGAGGAGATCCTTACCGATTCGAGACACTCTAGCAATGCCCCAGGATTGGTACTCTGTCCAACCCTTGGATCCTGCAGGGCCGGTCCGTCCCCGTGTTGGTACTCTGTCCAACTGGTGCAATGGACTGGATTAGTTATTCCTGAACACACGCTTCCCGGTCCTTTTGGACCTATCCTACGGCCAGTAGCGACCGCATAAACCCGAGGCCTCGAAAAAGCAACAACCACAATGAATAAATGCCAGCGCTGGTAGGTCCCTGGCACCACTCTAGCTAGAAAGAAACGTGCGCACTCCCTGCGTTCCCTTCTCCCGTTTTAGACTCTACCGGGCTGTGAGGCTCGCGAAGTCACGTAACACAAAGCTATGCCTAAATAGACTATGCTTTGATCATCCCACAAGGCTCTGCTTTGCAACAATAAGCCTTGATCAAGTGCAACTTGGCATACCACATCAACAACTCATATCATGCGATCGGTAAATATTTAACATACAAAAGGGTGTTAAGCAAGAGAATAAATCCTCCGCCACCATGCATTTATATATTAAATAAAAACCGATTTAATTACATGAAATAAATTTCAATGTCGGGCATGCTATCCATTTACAAGTCCATTCTGGGTCTGAACGAAACAACGTATCCGTCGATCTCCAGTACGTCTGGAAGATCATCACTTTTACCTTGCCTTGGGGGATCAGTCCCAATTCAAGATATCAGTCACCATCAACCAAACGATGTGAAGCTCTCCGGTCTTCAGTCACCGTCTTCATCTTCGACTCTTGATCGTCGTGATGATTATTCAGAATGGGTTAGACCCGGTCTTTCTGAATAACTCGCGTATTTGTAATTAAAACCAACCAAACGCCACATTCCAACTTTGAATATCCTTTTAAATAAAAATTATTATTTATGTTAAAAGGTTCTCCTTAATTTTATCAAAGATAAAATAAATTACATTTTTAATCTTTCTAAAAAGATGCATTAATATTCCAATTTTGATTTAATTTATAAAACAGATTTATAAATTTCAAATAGTAATTTCAATGTAAATTGGATTAAAGGATAAATGTTATTTAAAACATCGTCCACTACAAATCCTTTCTACATATCAATCACCAACATAATTGTTAAAATCTAAAAATCTTAAATAAAAGATTTATCTTAAAGATATTAATTCATTACTATAAAAAAACACATTTTAAAATAATCAATGAAATATTCTATATATAAAAGATTCTGAATGTAAAATATACTTTATAATACAAAATCTTTTATTTTACAAAAATCCTTTTATTATATAAAAATTCTTTATTTAAAAAGAAATTCTGCATTGGAATGCGACTCAACCATGTACCATATAATTTGGGTCATATGGGTTTCATACATTTCATGTATAGGGTAATAACAGGAAATAATTCTCAATCCATCCATTAACAACCAGAGTGACAATGTCAACTGTGTGAGCATTAAAATAAAACAATAACGCTCATCGCAGCCTGTCGATCAATCGATAGACATATAATTAAACATTGGGATTTGTGTTAGTCAAGTATCGTCCCAATACCCGTGTGGGGTTTTCAGCCAACAACAGTTCATATAAATAAATAAATATAGAATTGGTTAATAGGTTTAACCAATTTCAATTTCACTTAACATGTCACTTATATCAAGTAAAATGTATTTTACTCTTATGACTTCCCTATATACTTCTAAAGTTACATAAACAGTAATTTATTTATACAGTTTTATTGCGGATGACAAATGGAATATATATTCCATTATATTTGTATGAAGTTTCTTACCAATACTTTTCATTGTTTATTTTGACCAACAATACAATTGTATATTAGAATATAAATTCTAGTGCAAGTTTGCAAATAAAAATTGGATTTTATATTTGCGTATAAATTCTACTGTATATTATGCAAATAAAAGTGATTCTCATATTTTCACATAATTTCTGTTTTCAACAAAGATGAGTAAAGTGATATACTCATTTTGTTAACGATTCTATTTCAACAAATACAATGTAAATAAAAGTGTGTTTCTAATCTTGTACTTTTATTTGTACATAAAACACAAATAAAAGTGTATCTCATGTATTTGTCTTTTTATTTGACAAACAATGTTAATAAAAAGGTTCCTTTATATCTTGTACATTTATTTAACAAAACAATGGTAAATAAAATGTCTTTTTAACTCTTTTACTTTTATTTAACAAAACAATGACAAATAAAAGTATAATTTTCTTTCTATGCTTTATTTGCATCTAAAAATGCAAATAAGAAATATAACTCTCTTTTTACTTTTCTTTACAATAGAAAATGTAAATAAAATGGTTCACACAATTTTGTTATTTTTCTTTACAATAGAAAATGTAAATAAAAGGATTCACATTATTTTGTTCCTTTTCATTTACAAAAGAAAATGTAAATATGTGTATTTCTATTTTCCCTTCTTCTTATTTACATAACTGGTTAACATGTTTTACTCATTTTCCTTTCAATGAAAATGTAAACAAATATATTTCTAAATTTTTATCATACCATTATAACTCATATATAAATTACATAGAAAAAATGTAATTTCTATCATATGACATAAATTCATATTTAAAATACATTAAAAAATGTAGCTTTTATCCTACAATGCAAATTCACATTTTAATTACATGTAAAAATGTAAATTTCATTCTACCGTTATTTTTCATCTCAAATTGCATTGAAAAAAATGTAATTTTAATCATGCAATGTAAATTTACATTTTTATATCATAGAAAAATGCAATCTTGTCATACGGTGCAAATTCATATATAAATTACATATAAAACGGTAACTTTTGTTATGCAAAGTAAATTCACCTTTTTAATTGCGTCTAAAAATGTAATTTTGTTCATACGGTGGAAATTCATTCATAAATACATACAAAAAATTGTAATTTATTTCATACGGTGTGAATTCATTCATAAATACATATAAAAATGTATTTATTTCGTGCGATGAAAAATCATTCATAAATAACATATAAAAATGTTATTTATTTCATGCGATGAAAAATCATTCATAAATAACATATAAAAATGTTAATTATTTCATGCTGTGGAAATTTATTCATAAATTCCATAATAAAATATGTTTTATTTCACACAATGTGAAAACATCTTCTTTTTATGTACAATGAAAAGAATATCATCTTTTTATATTTATAATATATTAACTTTACTATTTTACAATGTAAAAATATGATCTTTTATATTTTACAAAGTAAAAATATCAACTTTACTATTTTACAATGTAAAAATATGATCTTTTTTATTTTACAATGTAAAAATATTCATTTTCCTATTTGCAATGTAAAAATATGACTTTTCTATTTTACAATGAAAAAAAATATGACTTTTTCTATTTTACAATGAAAATATGACTTCTTCTATTTTACAATGAAAATATGACTTTTTCTATTTTACAATGAAAAATATGACTTCTTCTATTTTACAATGAAAATATGACTTCTTCTATTTTACAATGAAAAATAATAACTTCTTCTATTTGAAATATAAAAAGATCGTCTTTTTATTTTCATCGTCAAAATTTCAATATAAAAATATGGTCTTTTTATTTTAAACATAAAAAGATTATCTTTACATTTATCTCGGCAAATTTTCAATACAAAAATATTGTCTTTTTATTTTAAACATAAAAAGATTTTATCTTTATTCTTATTTTCATCGTCAAAATCTCATCTTTTTGTTTTCAATATAAAAAGATTGTCTTTTTATTTTAAACATAAAAATATTGTCTCCTTATTCTCAACATAAAAAGATTTAGCCTTTTTTTTTTTATTTACAATCAAAAAACAAAGTTGTAATTTTTGTAATCAAAATCAAAGTTGTAATCTTTGTAAACAAAATCAAAGTTGTAATCTTTGTTAACAAAAGCAAAGTTGTAATCTTTGTTAACAAAAGCAAAGTTGTAATCTTTGTTAACAAAAGCAAAGTTGTAATCTTTGTTAACAAAAGCAAAGTTGTAATCTTTGTTAACAAAAGCAAAGTTGTAATCTTTGTTAACAAAAGCAAAGTTTAAAATTTTATAAAGTTTTAATCTTTATAAATAAAAATAAAAGATTTCATGTTTTATAAAATAACAAAGATTCATTTTATACAAACAAAAACAAAGATTCATTTTAAAGATCTAATCTTTATTAATGTTATTCATTTCAAAATAAAAATCAAAACTTTGATTTGTCAATCATGATAAAAGATTAAACTTTATTTACAAATCAAAACTAAGGATTAAACTTTTTATTATAACCTTTCTACTTGTCATCGAATAACAATTTCCACAATCAATTCCAACACCAATTATACAACACATCAATAACAATATAGGCCACAATCATCAATTTCCACCATTCAACCATTCAATCCATACAACATTCATTTTGCATAATGATAACATAATTAAATTAAATTAATTATATATATAAAAATAAAAAAATAAAAAATCTCACCTTGCTTGTTTCTGAAATGAAGCGATTTAAATCAGATCTCGTGTTTGGCGTCACATCGGTTACGGATCTGAAAGATTGCAAATTGAAATTTATGCATAAATTAGAATTCTGGCCTTTAACAACTGACACAGTGACGCTTAAAAGCGTGACAAAATCTGAAGCTATTTACCTCAAATTTTCAGAAATGTTCAAAACTTTAAATGCGGATTTCGGGAGCTATAGTCGACGGTTTTACGAACGGTTTGCGGGAGATTGAAGAGCTACGAGAGGGCTATCTTCACCGAGAAGATGGAGAGGTGCGGCTACATGTATGAAGGGCGGCGGCAGCATAAAGGCGGCGGTTTCGGGGAGGTGAATCGAGAGCTACGGTCAACGGTTTGATGTGAGGTTTGTTGGAGAAGAAAGAGGAAGAGAAGAGCTTCAAAAAGTTTAACTACGGCATGGTCTAATTCTTAGTGGTTTGGGAGATAGGGAGGAGAGAAGTTTCGGCCATTATGGGTTCAAGGTGCGGCTGAATCACGTTGAGGAAGAAGAAGGCCGACTTTTACTTTATATTATTATATTAGGTTAATCTAATTATTATTTAGTCAACCCGTTTAAGCCCGTTTTGGCCCGAACTCCGTTTTAGGCCCAACGACTGTTGTTCCTACCATTTAGCCCCCATTTCAAACTCATCTAGACATGTCTTGACAGCCCAAACTATCATCTAAGCCTCCGTTTCGCAGTTTTAAAATTTAAGTCTTTATTTCTAATTTTTCCGTACAAATAATTTTACCGGGGACACAAATTAACTCAGAAAAATCCAGAAAAATTATTTTTGGCTTTCTTATGTCAATACGGTTCTAACAAAATTTATTTCGTCGAATTCCGAGACTTTTTGAAAAATGGCTATTTTTAAGGCGTTCAAATTTAACTGAAATAGTCAAAACACATTTTATTTCGCCACGCTCACATATTAATTCTAAAAATTATGAAAAATTAAACTTAACAATATTTTGACATTCCGGATCCAACAAAAGTGATTTCGTCGAAAACAGAGGTCGTTTGAAAAAAGACTATTTTTAAGGCCAATATATTTAATATTAAAAATATGTTTTTAAACAAATAAATCCCGAAACTCAAAATATATAAGTGTTTACTGTTTTTCAATGTAGAAACATCATTCTGAACTCAATGGAAGTGGTTTCGAGTTCAAATTCCTTCGTATGCAAAAAGTAGCATTTTGACCTTATAAATTTCATAGCGACCTTTCTAGATTTTAATTTTGACATAACTTTTGATTCCCGTTATGAAATTTCGATTTTTCGGATTCGTTGGAAAGATATTTTTAAATAGATTCTAATATTTTTGGTTTCACTAAAATCCGTTAAATTTTGCATCCTGTACAGTCAGTCAAAGTTCAAGTTTGACTTTTCAAACTACCGCGTTATTTCTAATTCTTTTTATAATAAAAATTAAATCATTCATTCTAACTTCGATTTAAGTCAAATTTGTGATCATTATTATTTATATTAATTATTTTATATTGTCAAAATTCATTAAAATTTTCTAAAATAAAAATTTTAAATTGGTCCTGATTTTGCGGGTTGTTACAATCGCCCCCACTTAAAAACTTTTCGTCCTCGAAAAGGAACGTAGCTAAAAATTGTAAAATTAACTATCTTAATTTTAAATTTTAATGGTTAATTATCTTTTCAAAATATACATAACCTTATATATATATAAATCATATTTCACAAAATATATTATAAATATCAAAAAATACGTTAATTATAAATTCGTAACTCTGAACTCGTTCTAAGGCATTACTAACCCCATCTCTAACGAGTTTACTCATTCTAGGATACTGCTGATCCTATCTCTAACGAGTATTCTTATTGGACATTACTAATCCAATCTCTGATGAGTCTTTTTTTCAGTTCTAACAAGTTGTACCCCAAAGATTTGAGCTAACCAGAGCTCTGATACCAACTGTAAAGACCCGCAAATTCCCACCCTTTTGAATCGACCATAAACCACACAGGTCTGACCCAAAAAGTGAAAATCTACGAATACTTTAACTTTGGGCATACAACATATTAAAACAACAACAGAAGACTTTTATAACACTATAATAAATGTTACATCAGAGTACAGAATATACATATCAGAGTACATTAGAATATAATTACAGCGGAAGATAAATACAAAAAAATGTAATATACTGCAACGGAAGAACACAGCGGAAGACTCTCTATCTCTGGACACAGCTTTAAGCTTCAACCCAGAATCCTGTTTAATATATCTGCAAAAATAGCTACTCGACTGCCCGTGTGGAAAATATGGGCACCCGAGTTTGCCAGTGGACAAAACTACAGGTCAGTCATGGGACTGGTGTGAGAATTCTACTTAACCTATATAACATAATAAGGCTAATCACAGGACCACGCCACTTTCGCGGAACGGGTTTTCTCCTATGGATTGCCAGTGCATGACTAAAGTAAATCGTCAAAATAGCGCAATGTTTTTTTAGAAAAATGAAACCATTATAAGACCCAAGTCCCATCACACAATGCAACGCAAACCGGAGGATAGGGTTTTACCTTATAATGATCAAAAAATGCTTGATACGATAAACACGGTGTTATATAATAATAGTGTGCAACCAATTTGAAGGACATCAAAGTAAATGTATTAATCCTAGGCGGCATGAGTGCCCCATCCCACTATGTCGCCATATATAGGTATACAATCAAAACCGCGTGATGTCGTATTGGAAATTTGGGTTTCCATCTGAGTCAAGGCTAGGGAGGAGATCCTTACCGATTCGAGACACTCTAGCAATGCCCCAGGATTGGTACTCTGTCCAACCCTTGGATCCTGCAGGGCCGGTCCGTCCCCGTGTTGGTACTCTGTCCAACTGGTGCAATGGACTGGATTAGTTATTCCTGAACACACGCTTCCCGGTCCTTTTGGACCTATCCTACGGCCAGTAGCGACCGCATAAACCCGAGGCCTCGAAAAAGCAACAACCACAATGAATAAATGCCAGCGCTGGTAGGTCCCTGGCACCACTCTAGCTAGAAAGAAACGTGCGCACTCCCTGCGTTCCCTTCTCCCGTTTTAGACTCTACCGGGCTGTGAGGCTCGCGAAGTCACGTAACACAAAGCTATGCCTAAATAGACTATGCTTTGATCATCCCACAAGGCTCTGCTTTGCAACAATAAGCCTTGATCAAGTGCAACTTGGCATACCACATCAACAACTCATATCATGCGATCGGTAAATATTTAACATACAAAAGGGTGTTAAGCAAGAGAATAAATCCTCCGCCACCATGCATTTATATATTAAATAAAAACCGATTTAATTACATGAAATAAATTTCAATGTCGGGCATGCTATCCATTTACAAGTCCGTTCTGGGTCTGAACGAAACAACGTATCCGTCGATCTCCAGTACGTCTGGAAGATCATCACTTTTACCTTGCCTTGGGGGATCAGTCCCAATTCAAGATATCAGTCACCATCAACCAAACGATGTGAAGCTCTCCGGTCTTCAGTCACCGTCTTCATCTTCGACTCTTGATCATCGTGATGATTATTCAGAATGGGTTAGACCCGGTCTTTCTGAATAACTCGCGTATTTGTAATTAAAACCAACCAAACGCCACATTCCAACTTTGAATATCCTTTTAAATAAAAATTATTATTTATGTTAAAAGGTTCTCCTTAATTTTATCAAAGATAAAATAAATTACATTTTTAATCTTTCTAAAAAGATGTATTAATATTCCAATTTTGATTTAATTTATAAAACAGATTTATAAATTTCAAATAGTAATTTCAATGTAAATTGGATTAAAGGATAAATGTTATTTAAAACATCGTCCACTACAAATCCTTTCTACATATCAATCACCAACATAATTGTTAAAATCTAAAAATCTTAAATAAAAGATTTATCTTAAAGATATTAATTCATTACTATAAAAAAACACATTTTAAAATAATCAATGAAATATTCTATATATAAAAGATTCTGAATGTAAAATATACTTTATAATACAAAATCTTTTATTTTACAAAAATCCTTTTATTATATAAAAATTCTTTATTTAAAAAGAAATTCTGCATTGGAATGCGACTCAACCATGTACCATATAATTTGGGTCATATGGGTTTCATACATTTCATGTATAGGGTAATAACAGGAAATAATTCTCAATCCATCCATTAACAACCAGAGTGACAATGTCAACTGTGTGAGCATTAAAATAAAACAATAACGCTCATCGCAGCCTATCGATCAATCGATAGAAATATAATTAAACATTGGGATTTGTGTTAGTCAAGTATCGTCCCAATACCCGTGTGGGGTTTTCAGCCAACAACAGTTCATATAAATAAATAAATATAGAATTGGTTAATAGGTTTAACCAATTTCAATTTCACTTAACATGTCACTTATATCAAGTAAAATGTATTTTACTCTTATGTGACGGCAAGGAATTTCGCTCGGTCCGAACCAGTCGCTAAACCGATCCAGGCCGTTCGAAACGCCCTATCGTTTGAGAACACGACAAATCAGGACGCATACAGAAGAACATTTCATTGTATATTACAACAATGCATCAGAATACAAGAATATACAGAGTACGAATGAATATTACACAGAAATATCAGAGATTTAAATTACATTTAAATACATAGCAGCGGAAAATAATACAATAAACAACTAGAAGAGATATACGGATACAAAGCTTTCCGGATATCGTTCCAGCTGTAAACCAGGATCCTGTGAATATAAATCTGCAAAACCAAAACTACTAGCTGCCCGTGTCAAAATAGGGGCACCCAGAGTTTAGGTTAAAACAATAAACTCCAGGTCAGTCATGTGACTGGTGTGAGAACTAAAACAGTTAATCTTTATTTCAAAGTTAGGTAAATCAAGGGACCACGCCGTATAACACGGAACGGGTTTCCTCCCAAGAATACCAGTGCATAAAACAAACAGCGCAATGCTAAATAAAGAAAAATGAAGCTGTTATAAGACCCAGGTCCTATCACACAATGCAACGCAAGCTGGGGGATAGGGTTTTCCCTTATAACAGCCAAAGAATGCTTGATACGTTTAAAACAAATCATTTGATACTATTATAAGTGCATAGTGTATAAAACAACTTCAAATCATAAGTATCAATCATAGGCAGCATGGCTACCATATATCATGTCGCCATATATAGGTTTACAAATAAAACCGCAAAATCACGTATTTGGAAATTGGATTTCCGTCTATGAACCGAGGCAAAAGATAGTCCTCAACCGATTCGAGACTGCCTAGCCCGAGTCTCAGGATCAGAACGCATCGACCCTTGGAGCGACAGGGCCGGTCCACACGGAGTGGATTAAACTTAAACCCTGGACACTGCGTTTCGCCGCCCTTTGGGGCGTAAGCGAGCCAACGAATGACTCCATCGGACCCGGATCGTCCGATCTAACCGAGGCGCCTCGCAACAGCAACAACCACATAAGTCAAACTCGTCAGGGCGTGTAAAACCACTGACGCCACTTCTAGCTAGGAGGAAACGCAGGCCCTCCCTGAGGTCCGTCTCCCGTTTTTGGTTCATACCTGGTGTGAAACACGCGAGGTAAACGTTATACAAAGCTACGCCACAAAGGCCGTGCTTTGATCATCAACCACAAGACTTTGCTTTTCAACAGAAGCCTTGATCATTTGCATCTTAGCATGCCACACAGGCAAACCATCCTATGCAACCGATATCAGTCACACAGAATGAAATCCGATGTCAGACACACAGTCCATTTACAAGTCCGTTCTGGGTCTGAACGAAACCGGAGGCACCTAGTACTCCGCATATCCATCGATCTCCAAGTACGTCTGGACGATCACCAACTGTTTCCATCTTCTTGGGTGTACAGCCCAATCAAGATCATCAGTTACCACCCAAACGACGTGAAGACTTCCGGTCTTCGACCATCGTCTTCATCTTCGACTTATCGTCGTATTAGTTATTCAGAATGGGATAAACCCGGTCTTCCCGAATAACTCGCGTATATTTTATAAAAGTGTTACACAAACACAACATACGCCTCATTCCCATTCATTAGTCACTAACCGTAAATTAATCAAGAGAATAATTCCCCAAATATTAACCCCGAAGGCCGAAACCAACATCAGATCAATATCCAGAAAACCATTCTGCTTGGCTAACCGACAGTTAGTTTCTAAATTTCACATTCATAGGGAAAGATTCCCATTAATTTTATCAAAGATAAATTCCTTGAATTTATTCTTTAATCCATTTTTGAATATCAATTCAAACTAGTCGGGATTAGCGAACCTTACCGAAGTAATCATTTGTTTTAATTTCCCAATCCCAACCTATTCATCCCATGAAGTAAAACTGGTAATACTTCATATCTAACACCACAGTGTTATCGGTAAATTCAATTACCATTTCACGTTCAAATCTAATTAAAGATTTAACTATCGCCTGGAGCAAAACTGGTGATACTCCACTTTCGATCATTTCGATCTAATTAAAGATTCATTAAAACTCCACTTAGTTTTAATCTTCGACTGGGTTAAAGAATCAGTGTCATTTAAAACACGGTTCACGATAAACCCAAAATCACATTCATTAATTATCGGGTTAAAGAACGAGTGTTATTTAAAACACTGCTCACGATAAACCCAAAAATCAATATCAATTCAATTCCAATTAAATATTATTTAATTGGTACACTTCATTAAATCTAAATAAAAAGATTTAATCTTTTCTCAACTGGGTTCAAGAATAGCGTTAGTGAAGACACCATTCACGACAAACCCAAATCACATTCGATATTCAATACAAGGCTCTGAATAGAAAATATATCGGCTTATATTCAATATCGAATTCTACGACTAACAAATGTCGTATTGGAAATAACGATATCAATATATATCTTTCAAATTTCCATAACAACACCTGTATAATCACGAATTCCAACATCGAAATATTCCGAAGACAATTTCGATTCAAATCCACTCCAATGCAATCATTGGAAATTTTGGTTATTTTTAAAACCCTTTTCGATTTCAATTTATTTATTTAAAAATAAATAGAATTATAATTCTAGTTCAAAACTAGTTCATTTCGATAAAAATCTATTTTTATCTTTTCAAATATGGAGTTTTTCATCCCAATTCTTTCTAAATCATTTCTTATGATTTTACACAAATTATTACTATTTTTAATAATTTTATCAAGGCCCGTACAGTCGATTTCCATTAACGGCCATCGAACTGCACTTACAGCGACCTTTTTCGAATTTGATTTGGACGTATCTCCAAATCCAACCGTTAGATTTCAAATTTCTAACATTCATTAGAAAGCTCTTTTCGATACGAACCCAACGGTTCCGGTTTTAGGAGAATCCGACGGTCGGATCTCCCGTAATGTCCGTTCGAAATAAATGGTCGAAATTCGCGAACTGCCGCGGCGCGGCGCGTTCTATTCAGGCCATTATATTATATATAATATATATTTCGTCGATTTTTATTCAAAACGAATTATATAAATAGTTTTAAAATCGTTTCAAAACCTATTTCAACTTCCATTTCAATTCAAAGCAAAAGTGAATTCTTCTTTATAAATTCGTTTCAAAATTCATTTCTATTCAATTCAAATTTCAATTCAATTTGAATTTATTTCAATTCGCTTTCAATTCACTTTGAAATCGTTTTCAATTCCTTTCGAAATCGTTTTCAATTCATTTCTATTCGAAATCGTTTTCAATTCATTTCTATTCGAAATCGTTTTCAATTCATTTCTATTCGAAATCGTTTTCAATTCATTTCTATTCGAAATCGTTTTCAATTCAATTCATTTCGAAATCGTTTTCAATTCAATTCATTTCGATTCCGATATTACTTTTCAATATTCATTTTAAAATGAATAAAATCGATATAAATATCGTTTACGTCAAAATGGCGTCAATCTAATCAACACGGCTTCATAAATTTCTATTTTCAAATATTCTATTTCAAATATTTCTTTTTCAAAATAGTTGTTATTATCAAAAAATTTCGTTCAACACATGACCAATCTCAATGAATGAGTACTGTCAACACATGAACTTTTATTTTAATATTCTTTATTTTTCAAATTGGAATGAGGCCCAATCAATTACCATATAAAGTTAATTATATGGATTTTCATACAACACATGTATATAATAGCATTGAAAATTAATCAACCATCAACCAAAGTGCACTACACTGTATAAGCATCAAATATAGATATTCAACGCTTATAACAGCCTGTCAATCAATCGATCGACATATTTAATCAATCAGGATGAGTGAAATTCATATTTCATCCCAACACCCGTGTGGGGTTTCAAACAATCAAACACCTATTTTATTTGTGCTGTTGGGCGATGTGTAAAATTTATCGACCTAATCAATGTCATTCAAATAGGTGTACATAAACAAACCGTCCGGTTTATAAATGAATATTTTATTTTATTCACTTCACGTTAAAAATTATATTTTTAACGATAAAACATTTTATTTCAACCTACGAATTTCTATTCAATTCATTTACCCAATAAAATGATATTTTTATTTTTCTAACATATTTTAGAAAATTTCGGCGGCATAACGGCACGATACTAGAAACGGGACAAGGCCTCGCCTTATCCCCGGTCTAGTGAAGGCCCACGCCATTCACACATCAATCAAATCAATTTCATCTCACCCAACAATTCAATTCAAACAAATAATTCAACTAATCTATGCAACCAAACAAACAAGTCCATGGTCTGTGGACGATTGTGTCGGGTGCTACTAAGCACCGTCTGCATCCTAGTATATATATATAATTAGAAAAAGAATTGAAAGGTGAGAAATTCTCACATATAGCTATCCTAGCTCCACGGCTCTTCATTTGCAGAAGTCTTCGTCGTTTCGCCTTTTTGTCACCTTCGCCCGTAGCCACTACATATATAAAAATCGAATTTTTACTTCGCTATTCAATATATAAAAATCGAATTTTTATTTCAAAGTTCAATATATAAAAATCGAATTTTTATTTCAAAGTTCAATATATAAAAATCGAATTTTTATTTCAAAGTTCAATATATAAAAATCGAATTTTTAGTTCGAAGTTCAATATATAAAAATCGAATTTTTATTTCAAAGTTCAATATATAAAAATCGAATTTTTATTTCAAAGTTCAATATATAAAAATCGAATTTTTATTTCAAAGTTCAATATATAAAAATCGAATTTTTATTTCAAAGTTCAATATATAAAAACCGAATTTTTATTTCAAAGTTCAATATATAAAAATCGAATTTTTAGTTCGAAGTTCAATATATAAAAATCGAATTTTTAGTTCGGTATTCAATATAGAAAAAATTTATTTTTCTTTCGAAGTTTCATATATAAAAATTATATTTTTCATTCGAAGTTCAACATAAAAAAAATTAGATTTTCATTCGAAGTTCAACATATAAAAATTAGATTTTCATTCGAAGTTCAACATATAAAAATTAGATTTTTACTTTTGCTTTCAACATATAAAAATATGGTTTTTACTTTTGCAAGTTCAAATCTTTTTCTACTAAAAGATTAAACCTTTTTCCTATTTTAAAGTTCAAAATAAAATCAGTTTTTCTCTTTCATAAAAATGCAGTTTTTATCTTTTTAGAAAAAAAACAGTTTTTAAAATCTTTTAAAAAAAAACCAATTTTAAAGTTCTAACAAATCAGTTTTTTCTTTAAAAAAAAAAGAAAAACAGGTTTTCCCTTTTATACAAAAAATCTGTTTTAATTTCTAAAATAAAATCAGTTTTAAAATCTAAAATAAAACCCGTTTTAAACTTCTTAAATTTCAGTTTTTTTCTGTTTAAAAATCGGATTTTTTTTTTAGATTAAAAATAAAATTGAAATCAAATAAATCACGTACCTGCGAGAGAGGGGGGGGGGGCGACTCGCCTTCGTTGGCGGCTCGGCGGCAAGGCGGCGCTTCAGGGGGGGTCTCCGCAGACGTCGAGACGAGGGGGGGGGGCTTCGTCGGAGCTACTGCGATTGGGGGGGGAGGGCTCAGGCGGAGGCGGCTTGGAGGAGGAATAGGCGGTGGATCGATTTAGGGGGGGCGGTGTCGCTGGCTTTAGGGTTTTTTTTTTTTTTTTTTTTTCTGTTTGAAATTATAATGAACGGGGGGGGGGGGGGGGGGGCAAGCAGAAGGAAAAGGGGGAGAGGGAAATGATTTTTTTTTATTTATTATTTAATTATTAAATTTCGCAAAAGGTTGACTTTTACATATGACCTCTTAACGAGGCCCACCGCCTGTCGTCCATAGCGTTTTACCCCCATTCCGAACACAATGGGATATGTATCGTAAGCTGGTTTGATCGTTACAATCAATTTCCGTTGAATTTTCATTTAAATCAACATATTGATTTTTAAACGTACATTTCAAATTACCGGGGTCGCATACGAACTCTATAAATTGCAGAAAAATATTTTCTAGCTTCGTATTGACGATACGGTCCTAACAAAACTAGTTTCGTCGAATTCTGAGACCGTTTGAAAAATGGTCATTTTTCCAGTCGATTAAAATCAACTGAAATGGTCAAAACACGTTTTCCTTTGCCACGCTCACATATTGATTCGAAAAATTATGAAATTTGGAATCTAACAATAACTTAACATCACGGATCCAACAAAACTGGTTTCGCCGAAATCCGAGGTCGTTTGCAAAATGTCCATTTTTAAGGGCCTGAATTCCATAGCGACTATTCAGAATTTTCAACTGGACATATCTTTTGATTCTCGCTACTAAATTTTGATTTTTCGGATTCGTTGGAAAGATATTCTCTATTCGATTCCATTATTTTTGGTTTCACTAAAATCCGGATTGTTTTGCACCCGGTACATTCAATTGAAGTTTGAAATCGAATTATCGAACTACCGCGCCATTTTCAATTCTATTTATAATTATATATAATTATTTATATTCTAACGACGACGCGTATAATATATACGTTCGAATTATATTCAAAATAAATTTCACGTCGATATTATTTAAAATAATCCATTTTAAATATTCAAAATTCGCTAAAATGGCCAAAATAAAAATTTTAAACTGGCCCAGAATTTACGGGTTGTTACAATCTCCCCCACTTAAAACTTTTCGTCCCCGAAAAGGAACAAAGTCGAAAGTGGTTTGATTATTCAGCTCTACGTTCGATCTGGCTTCCATTCTCTAACTTTTCAGTTTCTGAGAATTTTCAAAACTTCAAAAATTTGGCTAACACCCTAAATTTTCGAGAAATTTCGCCATAACCTCCCCTGCAATGGGAGCATCGGGGAATTTCAAATAGCTTCCCCGGTCCTTCAGATCTCAAAAAGAAAAAGAAAAAGCCAAGCGGCTAGCCAATAGGCTCACAAAATCATCATCACCCAAACAAAACAGGAAATTATGTAGTAAATATGTACCTATTTGTCGGGCAAACAAATTTTATTCTCTGCTCTAGCCTCCTTGCTATGACCTGTTCAATGATATATATGTATATGCAAGCAAACGCGACCAATTTTCAATACAAGTCAATATTTGATTCAGTTAGGCATAGTGGTTCAAAATTATCAAACAATTAGTGAATTAGAGTTTCAAATCCATAACTTTGATACATACCCAAAAAATCATGTTTTTGATGTCAAATCACAACAATAAGCCCTATCTAATTTTGGTTCTCACACCAGCCTAATGGAAATATATAGGTATCACACCTTCGTCACTCGAAAATAAATACTGGTAACGCTGCAGCATTATCAGAATCATCCCCGGGCAACTAGAATGCGATTCTATATCTACCCAATATATTAAAACTTTGAATACACGCGGATCAGACGTATACGCAAAACCTATATATACTGGATTGTCCAACTCAATATAAATAGATAATCAAATACGAATAATTGATTTAAATTTTCAAAACAAAAGTTGTTTTCATTTTCAAAAATGTACTCTTCACACTCGTTCTAGGATACTACTGATCCCATCTCTAACGAGTCATTCCATTGGATATTACTAATCCAATATCTGATGAATTCTTTCGTATGGTTCTAATGTGTCTTGTTCTCTGAGCTTTGTAAACCAAAGCTCTGATACCAAATGTGACGGCAAGGAATTTCGCTCGGTCCGAACCAGTCGCTAAACCGATCCAGGCCGTTCGAAACGCCCTATCGTTTGAGAACACGACAAATCAGGACGCATACAGAAGAACATTTCATTGTATATTACAACAATGCATCAGAATACAAGAATATACAGAGTACGAATGAATATTACACAGAAATATCAGAGATTTAAATTACATTTAAATACATAGCAGCGGAAAATAATACAATAAACAACTAGAAGAGATATACGGATACAAAGCTTTCCGGATATCGTTCCAGCTGTAAACCAGGATCCTGTGAATATAAATCTGCAAAACCAAAACTACTAGCTGCCCGTGTCAAAATAGGGGCACCCAGAGTTTAGGTTAAAACAATAAACTCCAGGTCAGTCATGTGACTGGTGTGAGAACTAAAACAGTTAATCTTTATTTCAAAGTTAGGTAAATCAAGGGACCACGCCGTATAACACGGAACGGGTTTCCTCCCAAGAATACCAGTGCATAAAACAAACAGCGCAATGCTAAATAAAGAAAAATGAAGCTGTTATAAGACCCAGGTCCTATCACACAATGCAACGCAAGCTGGGGGATAGGGTTTTCCCTTATAACAGCCAAAGAATGCTTGATACGTTTAAAACAAATCATTTGATACTATTATAAGTGCATAGTGTATAAAACAACTTCAAATCATAAGTATCAATCATAGGCAGCATGGGTACCATATATCATGTCGCCATATATAGGTTTACAAATAAAACCGCAAAATCACGTATTTGGAAATTGGATTTCCGTCTATGAACCGAGGCAAAAGATAGTCCTCAACCGATTCGAGACTGCCTAGCCCGAGTCTCAGGATCAGAACGCATCGACCCTTGGAGCGACAGGGCCGGTCCACACGGAGTGGATTAAACTTAAACCCTGGACACTGCGTTTCGCCGCCCTTTGGGGCGTAAGCGAGCCAACGAATGACTCCATCGGACCCGGATCGTCCGATCTAACCGAGGCGCCTCGCAACAGCAACAACCACATAAGTCAAACTCGTCAGGGCGTGTAAAACCACTGACGCCACTTCTAGCTAGGAGGAAACGCAGGCCCTCCCTGAGGTCCGTCTCCCGTTTTTGGTTCATACCTGGTGTGAAACACGCGAGGTAAACGTTACACAAAGCTACGCCACAAAGGCCGTGCTTTGATCATCAACCACAAGACTTTGCTTTTCAACAGAAGCCTTGATCATTTGCATCTTAGCATGCCACACAGGCAAACCATCCTATGCAACCGATATCAGTCACACAGAATGAAATCCGATGTCAGACACACAGTCCATTTACAAGTCCGTTCTGGGTCTGAACGAAACCGGAGGCACCTAGTACCCCGCATATCCATCGATCTCCAAGTACGTCTGGATGATCACCAACTGTTTCCATCTTCTTGGGTGTACAGCCCAATCAAGATCATCAGTTACCACCCAAACGACGTGAAGACTTCCGGTCTTCGACCATCGTCTTCATCTTCGACTTATCGTCGTATCAGTTATTCAGAATGGGATAAACCCGGTCTTCCCGAATAACTCGCGTATATTTTATAAAAGTGTTACACAAACACAACATACGCCTCATTCCCATTCATTAGTCACTAACCGTAAATTAATCAAGAGAATAATTCCCCAAATATTAACCCCGAAGGCCGAAACCAACATCAGATCAATATCCAGAAAACCATTCTGCTTGGCTAACCGACAGTTAGTTTCTAAATTTCACATTCATAGGGAAAGATTCCCATTAATTTTATCAAAGATAAATTCCTTGAATTTATTCTTTAATCCATTTTTGAATATCAATTCAAACTAGTCGGGATTAGCGAACCTTACCGAAGTAATCATTTGTTTTAATTTCCCAATCCCAACCTATTCATCCCATGAAGTAAAACTGGTAATACTTCATATCTAACACCACAGTGTTATCGGTAAATTCAATTACCATTTCACGTTCAAATCTAATTAAAGATTTAACTATCGCCTGGAGCAAAACTGGTGATACTCCACTTTCGATCATTTCAATCTAATTAAAGATTCATTAAAACTCCACTTAGTTTTAATCTTCGACTGGGTTAAAGAATCAGTGTCATTTAAAACACGGTTCACGATAAACCCAAAATCACATTCATTAATTATCGGGTTAAAGAACGAGTGTTATTTAAAACACTGCTCACGATAAACCCAAAAATCAATATCAATTCAATTCCAATTAAATATTATTTAATTGGTACACTTCATTAAATCTAAATAAAAAGATTTAATCTTTTCTCAACTGGGTTCAAGAATAGCGTTAGTGAAGACACCATTCACGACAAACCCAAATCACATTCGATATTCAATACAAGGCTCTGAATAGAAAATATATCGGCTTATATTCAATATCGAATTCTACGACTAACAAATGTCGTATTGGAAATAACGATATCAATATATATCTTTCAAATTTCCATAACAACACCTGTATAATCACGAATTCCAACATCGAAATATTCCGAAGACAATTTCGATTCAAATCCACTCCAATGCAATCATTGGAAATTTTGGTTATTTTTAAAACCCTTTTCGATTTCAATTTATTTATTTAAAAATAAATAGAATTATAATTCTAGTTCAAAACTAGTTCATTTCGATAAAAATCTATTTTTATCTTTTCAAATATGGAGTTTTTCATCCCAATTCTTTCTAAATCATTTCTTATGATTTTACACAAATTATTACTATTTTTAATAATTTTATCAAGGCCCGTACAGTCGATTTCCATCAACGGCCATCGAACTGCACTTACAGCGACCTTTTTCGAATTTGATTTGGACGTATCTCCAAATCCAACCGTTAGATTTCAAATTTCTAACATTCATTAGAAAGTTCTTTTCGATACGAACCCAACGGTTCCGGTTTTAGGAGAATCCGACGGTCGGATCTCCCGTAATGTCCGTTCGAAATAAATGGTCGAAATTCGCGAACTGCCGCGGCGCGGCGCGTTCTATTCAGGCCATTATATTATATATAATATATATAATATATATTTCGTCGATTTTTATTCAAAACGAATTATATAAATAGTTTTAAAATCGTTTCAAAACCTATTTCAACTTCCATTTCAATTCAAAGCAAAAGTGAATTCTTCTTTATAAATTCGTTTCAAAATTCATTTCTATTCAATTCAAATTTCAATTCAATTTGAATTTATTTCAATTCGCTTTCAATTCACTTTGAAATCGTTTTCAATTCCTTTCGAAATCGTTTTCAATTCATTTCTATTCGAAATCGTTTTCAATTCATTTCTATTCGAAATCGTTTTCAATTCATTTCTATTCGAAATCGTTTTCAATTCATTTCTATTCGAAATCGTTTTCAATTCAATTCATTTCGAAATCGTTTTCAATTCAATTCATTTCGATTCCGATATTACTTTTCAATATTCATTTTAAAATGAATAAAATCGATATAAATATCGTTTACGTCAAAATGGCGTCAATCTAATCAACACGGCTTCATAAATTTCTATTTTCAAATATTCTATTTCAAATATTTCTTTTTCAAAATAGTTGTTATTATCAAAATATTTCGTTCAACACATGACCAATCTCAATGAATGAGTACTGTCAACACATGAACTTTTATTTTAATATTCTTTATTTTTCAAATTGGAATGAGGCCCAATCAATTACCATATAAAGTTAATTATATGGATTTTCATACAACACATGTATATAATAGCATTGAAAATTAATCAACCATCAACCAAAGTGCACTACACTGTATAAGCATCAAATATAGATATTCAACGCTTATAACAGCCTGTCAATCAATCGATCGACATATTTAATCAATCAGGATGAGTGAAATTCATATTTCATCCCAACACCCGTGTGGGGTTTCAAACAATCAAACACCTATTTTATTTGTGCTGTTGGGCGATGTGTAAAATTTATCGACCCAATCAATGTCAATCAAATAGGTGTACATAAACAAACCGTCCGGTTTATAAATGAATATTTTATTTTATTCACTTCACGTTAAAAATTATATTTTTAACGATAAAACATTTTATTTCAACCTACGAATTTCTATTCAATTCATTTACCCAATAAAATGATATTTTTATTTTTCTAACATATTTTAGAAAATTTCGGCGGCATAACGGCACGATACTAGAAACGGGACAAGGCCTCGCCTTATCCCCGGTCTAGTGAAGGCCCACGCCATTCACACATCAATCAAATCAATTTCATCTCACCCAACAATTCAATTCAAACAAATAATTCAACTAATCTATGCAACCAAACAAACAAGTCCATGGTCTGTGGACGATTGTGTCGGGTGCTACTAAGCACCGTCTGCATCCTAGTATATATATATAACTAGAAAAAGAATTGAAAGGTGAGAAATTCTCACATATAGCTATCCTAGCTCCACGGCTCTTCATTTGCAGAAGTCTTCGTCGTTTCGCCTTTTTGTCACCTTCGCCCGTAGCCACTACATATATAAAAATCGAATTTTTACTTCGCTATTCAATATATAAAAATCGAATTTTTATTTCAAAGTTCAATATATAAAAATCGAATTTTTATTTCAAAGTTCAATATATAAAAATCGAATTTTTATTTCAAAGTTCAATATATAAAAATCGAATTTTTATTTCGAAGTTCAATATATAAAAATCGAATTTTTATTTCAAAGTTCAATATATAAAAATCGAATTTTTATTTCAAAGTTCAATATATAAAAATCGAATTTTTATTTCAAAGTTCAATATATAAAAATCGAATTTTTATTTCAAAGTTCAATATATAAAAATCGAATTTTTAGTTCGAAGTTCAATATATAAAAATCGAATTTTTAGTTCGCTATTCAATATAGAAAAAATTTATTTTTCTTTCGAAGTTTCATATATAAAAATTATATTTTTCATTCGAAGTTCAACATAAAAAAAATTAGATTTTCATTCGAAGTTCAACATATAAAAATTAGATTTTCATTCGAAGTTCAACATATAAAAATTAGATTTTTACTTTTGCTTTCAACATATAAAAATATGGTTTTTACTTTTGCAAGTTCAAATCTTTTTCTACTAAAAGATTAAACCTTTTTCCTATTTTAAAGTTCAAAATAAAATCAGTTTTTCTCTTTCATAAAAATGCAGTTTTTATCTCTTTAGAAAAAAAACAGTTTTTAAAATCTTTTAAAAAAAAACCAATTTTAAAGTTCTAACAAATCAGTTTTTTTCTTTAAAAAAAAAAAGAAAAACTGGTTTTCCCTTTTATACAAAAAATCTGTTTTAATTTCTAAAATAAAATCAGTTTTAAAATCTAAAATAAAACCCGTTTTAAACTTCTTAAATTTCAGTTTTTTTTCTGTTTAAAAATCGGATTTTTTTTTTAGATTAAAAATAAAATTGAAATCAAATAAATCACGTACCTGCGAGAGAGGGGGGGGGGCGACTCGCCTTCGTTGGCGGCTCGGCGGCAAGGCGGCGCTTCAGGGGGGGGTCTCCGCAGACGTCGAGACGAGGGGGGGGGGGGGCTTCGTCGGAGCTACTGCGATTGGGGGGGGAGGGCTCAGGCGGAGGCGGCTTGGAGGAGGAATAGGCGGTGGATCGATTTAGGGGGGGGGCGGTGTCGCTGGCTTTAGGGTTTTTTTTTTTTTTCTGTTTGAAATTATAATGAACGGGGGGGGGGGGGGGGCAAGCAGAAGGAAAAGGGGGAGAGGGAAATGATTTTTTTTTATTTATTATTTAATTATTAAATTTCGCAAAAGGTTGACTTTTACATATGACCTCTTAACGAGGCCCACCGCCTGTCGTCCATAGCGTTTTACCCCCATTCTGAACACAATGGGATATGTATCGTAAGCTGGTTTGATCGTTACAATCAGTTTCCGTTGAATTTTCATTTAAATCAACATATTGATTTTTAAACGTACATTTCAAATTACCGGGGTCGCATACGAACTCTATAAATTGCAGAAAAATATTTTCTAGCTTCGTATTGACGATACGGTCCTAACAAAACTAGTTTCGTCGAATTCTGAGACCGTTTGAAAAATGGTCATTTTTCCAGTCGATTAAAATCAACTGAAATGGTCAAAACACGTTTTCCTTTGCCACGCTCACATATTGATTCGAAAAATTATGAAATTTGGAATCTAGCAATAACTTAACATCACGGATCCAACAAAACTGGTTTCGCCGAAATCCGAGGTCGTTTGCAAAATGTCCATTTTTAAGGGCCTGAATTCCATAGCGACTATTCAGAATTTTCAACTGGACATATCTTTTGATTCTCGCTACTAAATTTTGATTTTTCGGATTCGTTGGAAAGATATTCTCTATTCGATTCCATTATTTTTGGTTTCACTAAAATCCGGATTGTTTTGCACCCGGTACATTCAATTGAAGTTTGAAATCGAATTATCGAACTACCGCGCCATTTTCAATTCTATTTATAATTATATATAATTATTTATATTCTAACGACGACGCGTATAATATATACGTTCGAATTATATTCAAAATAAATTTCACGTCGATATTATTTAAAATAATCCATTTTAAATATTCAAAATTCGCTAAAATGGCCAAAATAAAAATTTTAAACTGGCCCAGAATTTACGGGTTGTTACATCTTATGACTTCCCTATATACTTCTAAAGTTACATAAACAGTAATTTATTTATACAGTTTTATTGCGGATGACAAATGGAATATATATTCCATTATATTTGTATGAAGTTTCTTACCAATACTTTTCATTGTTTATTTTGACCAACAATACAATTGTATATTAGAATATAAATTCTAGTGCAAGTTTGCAAATAAAAATTGGATTTTATATTTGCGTATAAATTCTACTGTATATTATGCAAATAAAAGTGATTCTCATATTTTCACATAATTTCTGTTTTCAACAAAGATGAGTAAAGTGATATACTCATTTTGTTAACGATTCTATTTCAACAAATACAATGTAAATAAAAGTGTGTTTCTAATCTTGTACTTTTATTTGTACATAAAACACAAATAAAAGTGTATCTCATGTATTTGTCTTTTTATTTGACAAACAATGTTAATAAAAAGGTTCCTTTATATCTTGTACATTTATTTAACAAAACAATGGTAAATAAAATGTCTTTTTAACTCTTTTACTTTTATTTAACAAAACAATGACAAATAAAAGTATAATTTTCTTTCTATGCTTTATTTGCATCTAAAAATGCAAATAAGAAATATAACTCTCTTTTTACTTTTCTTTACAATAGAAAATGTAAATAAAATGGTTCACACAATTTTGTTATTTTTCTTTACAATAGAAAATGTAAATAAAAGGATTCACATTATTTTGTTCCTTTTCATTTACAAAAGAAAATGTAAATATGTGTATTTCTATTTTCCCTTCTTCTTATTTACATAACTGGTTAACATGTTTTACTCATTTTCCTTTCAATGAAAATGTAAACAAATATATTTCTAAATTTTTATCATACCATTATAACTCATATATAAATTACATAGAAAAAATGTAATTTCTATCATATGACATAAATTCATATTTAAAATACATTAAAAAATGTAGCTTTTATCCTACAATGCAAATTCACATTTTAATTACATGTAAAAATGTAAATTTCATTCTACCGTTATTTTTCATCTCAAATTGCATTGAAAAAAAATGTAATTTTAATCATGCAATGTAAATTTACATTTTTATATCATAGAAAAATGCAATCTTGTCATACGGTGCAAATTCATATATAAATTACATATAAAACGGTAACTTTTGTTATGCAAAGTAAATTCACCTTTTTAATTGCGTCTAAAAATGTAATTTTGTTCATACGGTGGAAATTCATTCATAAATACATACAAAAAATGTAATTTATTTCATACGGTGTGAATTCATTCATAAATACATATAAAAATGTATTTATTTCGTGCGATGAAAAATCATTCATAAATAACATATAAAAATGTTATTTATTTCATGCGATGAAAAATCATTCATAAATAACATATAAAAATGTTAATTATTTCATGCTGTGGAAATTTATTCATAAATTCCATAATAAAATATGTTTTATTTCACACAATGTGAAAACATCTTCTTTTTATGTACAATGAAAAGAATATCATCTTTTTATATTTATAATATATTAACTTTACTATTTTACAATGTAAAAATATGATCTTTTATATTTTACAAAGTAAAAATATCAACTTTACTATTTTACAATGTAAAAATATGATCTTTTTTATTTTACAATGTAAAAATATTCATTTTCCTATTTGCAATGTAAAAATATGACTTTTCTATTTTACAATGAAAAAAAATATGACTTTTTCTATTTTACAATGAAAATATGACTTCTTCTATTTTACAATGAAAATATGACTTTTTCTATTTTACAATGAAAAATATGACTTCTTCTATTTTACAATGAAAATATGACTTCTTCTATTTTACAATGAAAAATAATAACTTCTTCTATTTGAAATATAAAAAGATCGTCTTTTTATTTTCATCGTCAAAATTTCAATATAAAAATATGGTCTTTTTATTTTAAACATAAAAAGATTATCTTTACATTTATCTCGGCAAATTTTCAATACAAAAATATTGTCTTTTTATTTTAAACATAAAAAGATTTTATCTTTATTCTTATTTTCATCGTCAAAATCTCATCTTTTTGTTTTCAATATAAAAAGATTGTCTTTTTATTTTAAACATAAAAATATTGTCTCCTTATTCTCAACATAAAAAGATTTAGCCTTTTTTTTTTTTATTTACAATCAAAAAACAAAGTTGTAATTTTTGTAATCAAAATCAAAGTTGTAATCTTTGTAAACAAAATCAAAGTTGTAATCTTTGTTAACAAAAGCAAAGTTGTAATCTTTGTTGACAAAAGCAAAGTTGTAATCTTTGTTAACAAAAGCAAAGTTGTAATCTTTGTTAACAAAAGCAAAGTTGTAATCTTTGTTAACAAAAGCAAAGTTGTAATCTTTGTTAACAAAAGCAAAGTTTAAAATTTTATAAAGTTTTAATCTTTATAAATAAAAATAAAAGATTTCATGTTTTATAAAATAACAAAGATTCATTTTATACAAACAAAAACAAAGATTCATTTTAAAGATCTAATCTTTATTAATGTTATTCATTTCAAAATAAAAATCAAAACTTTGATTTGTCAATCATGATAAAAGATTAAACTTTATTTACAAATCAAAACTAAGGATTAAACTTTTTATTATAACCTTTCTACTTGTCATCGAATAACAATTTCCACAATCAATTCCAACACCAATCATACAACACATCAATAACAATATAGGCCACAATCATCAATTTCCACCATTCAACCATTCAATCCATACAACATTCATTTTGCATAATGATAACATAATTAAATTAAATTAATTATATATATAAAAATAAAAAAATAAAAAATCTCACCTTGCTTGTTTCTGAAATGAAGCGATTTAAATCAGATCTCGTGTTTGGCGTCACATCGGTTACGGATCTGAAAGATTGCAAATTGAAATTTATGCATAAATTAGAATTCTGGCCTTTAACAACTGACACAGTGACGCTTAAAAGCGTGACAAAATCTGAAGCTAATTACCTCAAATTTTCAGAAATGTTCAAAACTTTGAATGCGGATTTCGGGAGCTATAGTCGACGGTTTTACGAACGGTTTGCGGGAGATTGAAGAGCTACGAGAGGGCTATCTTCACCGAGAAGATGGAGAGGTGCGGCTACATGTATGAAGGGCGGCGGCAGCATAAAGGCGGCGGTTTCGGGGAGGTGAATCGAGAGCTACGGGCAACGGTTTGATGTGAGGTTTGTTGGAGAAGAAAGAGGAAGAGAAGAGCTTCAAAAAGTTTAACTACGGCATGGTCTAATTCTTAGTGGTTTGGGAGATAGGGAGGAGAGAAGTTTCGGCCATTATGGGTTCAAGGTGCGGCTGAATCACGTTGAGGAAGAAGAAGGCCGACTTTTACTTTATATTATTATATTAGGTTAATCTAATTATTATTTAATCAACCCGTTTAAGCCCGTTTTGGCCCGAACTCCGTTTTAGGCCCAACGACTGTTGTTCCTACCATTTAGCCCCCATTTCAAACTCATCTAGACATGTCTTGACAGCCCAAACTATCATCTAAGCCTCCGTTTCGCAGTTTTAAAATTTAAGTCTTTATTTCTAATTTTTCCGTACAAATAATTTTACCGGGGACACAAATTAACTCAGAAAAATCCAGAAAAATTATTTTTGGCTTTCTTATGTCAATACGGTTCTAACAAAATTTATTTCGTCGAATTCCGAGACTTTTTGAAAAATGGCTATTTTTAAGGCGTTCAAATTTAACTGAAATAGTCAAAACACATTTTATTTCGCCACGCTCACATATTAATTCTAAAAATTATGAAAAATTAAACTTAACAATATTTTGACATTCCGGATCCAACAAAAGTGATTTCGTCGAAAACAGAGGTCGTTTGAAAAAAGACTATTTTTAAGGCCAATATATTTAATATTAAAAATATGTTTTTAAACAAATAAATCCCGAAACTCAAAATATATAAGTGTTTACTGTTTTTCAATGTAGAAACATCATTCTGAACTCAATGGAAGTGGTTTCGAGTTCAAATTCCTTCGTATGCAAAAAGTAGCATTTTGACCTTATAAATTTCATAGCGACCTTTCTAGATTTTAATTTTGACATAACTTTTGATTCCCGTTATGAAATTTCGATTTTTCGGATTCGTTGGAAAGATATTTTTAAATAGATTCTAATATTTTTGGTTTCACTAAAATCCGTTAAATTTTGCATCCTGTACAGTCAGTCAAAGTTCAAGTTTGACTTTTCAAACTACCGCGTTATTTCTAATTCTTTTTATAATAAAAATTAAATCATTCATTCTAACTTCGATTTAAGTCAAATTTGTGATCATTATTATTTAAATTAATTATTTTATATTGTCAAAATTCATTAAAATTTTCTAAAATAAAAATTTTAAATTGGTCCTGATTTTGCGGGTTGTTACATGAGGCTTCGACTACTTTCCATTCATTGATAGCACAATCACTTTGAATGCCACATTGTCAGATCTGTTAATCACTAATTGATTTGCACAAATATTCTAGATGTTATGCTAAGGGAATAAATCCGTTGTAACCATATATATTTATATAGACCAACCCATTAGATCATTGGAAATACTTTGTCAGACATTCGTCCATTTACGTTCGTTCTGGCATTGAACGAAACCAAAGGCACAATTTCTATTAATAGAAAAAGCCCTTGTATTTTACACCGTCTTCGAATTTCTTCATATAATCGGATTCGCAACGCTACTGCCAATACAGTGGTTCACGGATAATAATCCAACCGGTCTCTCCATATTGACAACGATATTGGTAAACACTTCGATAGTCGGTTATTTAACTATCGAAGAAAAACAAACATCCATAACATCAATCAATCACTGGGCCTTTTAATTTATATTTCATTAATTAATTAAATTACTTCTCCATTTCCTTGTCAATATTTGTTAACCAAATATTTTCAATAATCATCTTGACCTTTTCGTTATTTGGAAAACATTTCCATATATCACTTTCTATTATTTTCTATAGTTAGAAAATATACTCTATTTGAAATTGAAAAAAATTTCAATCACTTATATCTTTCCCTACTACTTTAATTATACTCAGGAAATATTTACTTTTATATTTCCAAAATTCCACCAGTTGGGTTAAAACGAATGTTGTGTAAAACATCGTTTCGACAACCCAAAATATTTTATTCAACTAACTCTTATTCAAACACCTCTCTTCAAGACTGGATCTTGCTATTTATCATTTAAAAATGAAATCAATCAAGTTGGGGTATAACTACCTCTCAGACCTTGACTGAAAACATCATCAACTTCAAAATGGCAAAACCACTAACCTCGAATAAACACACTATAAAACCCAATTATTCATTTTTAAAAACATGTATATGGTTCGCTTTCTATTTCTAATTTATAGATTTCCTTTTTTTGTTTACAATATTCTATTTTTTTCGTTTCCTTATCGAATTCTATATATATCGATACATTGATTTCTAATTATCGAATTATCTTAAAAATATTCTAACTCCTTAAATTTCCTAAAAATTTCGCCATAACCTCCCTTGTACCGGGAGCATCGAGATATTTCAAATAGCCTCCCATGGACCTCACCAATCCAAAAGAAAAATCCAAGCGGCTTGCCGATACGGCACATAAAATCTCATATATGAATTTAAACATGTACCTTTTTGTCGGGCACATAGATTAAAATCTTCATATACTTTATCCCATACTTGTCTAACACATGCTCACCTGTTTTCAATTCTGTTTCAACTCAATCCAATTGTCTTAACTAAATTTGCTAATTTATTCATTAGTTAGCTCCTTTGCTTATTTCGCTGCTTATTTGAACAAATCACATTCAAATATATTTTAATCTACTCATGCACTCCATCTAATTCCATTTCAACTCGAGTTACATATACGATTTCGAATATAAATTTTCAAATCGAATTCACTTATTCAAAGCCCAATATCAATTCAAAATCACATTAACTAATTACTATTCAAATTAGTTAATTCTATTCGAAAACCAAAAATCTGATTTTTGTTTCAAAAATCATTTCATTACTCCACCCGATTTCACATATAATCTACAACTCAAATCTGAAATTTTCTAAATAGAGATTCGGATTTTATTCGCTTAAAATCCTTTTATAAATTAAATAAACCGTTATGGTTTTAAAATGGTTATGGCGCTGTTTTTCTGAAAATTTGATTTTGATATAATTCAAAATCTATTCGACGAAATCCAGATTTTTCTCCTCCATTTGAAAACTATTATCAAATCGGTCTTGACATTTCTTATTTCGAAGAATTCTGACGTCAATTGAGCTCTGTATACTCAATTGAAGTTCGAAACGCTAATTTACGAACTGCAGCGCTGCGACGAGTTCATTTTAATTATATTTATATATATATATATAAACTTTTTAACTTCGTTTAAATAATTTCAACTCTATTTCGATATATTTTAATATATATCAAATCAATTTTTCCCAATTCAACATAACATTTTCGATCTTCTAAATTCAAATTTCATTTCAATCTTTTTTGAATTTCCTATATTTAAACTCCATTTGAATTCTATTTTCAAATTTTATGGTTAAACTTCATTTGAATCCTATTTCCAAATTCTATAGTTAATCTCTATTTGACTTTTCTTTATTCAAATCCATTTGAATTCCTTTGAATTCAAATTCTTTTTTTCAATTCCTTTTAAGTCAAATTCTATTTTCAATGCCTTTGAATTCAAATTCTATTTTCAAACTTCATTTGAATTATATATTCAAATTCCCATTTCAAATTCTATTTTGAAATTCTATTTTCAAATTCCATTTCAATCTATTTGAATCATATATTCAAATTCCATATCTAAACTATTTGAATTCTAAATTCAAATTCCATATTTAAACTATTTGAATTTCATATTCAAATTCCATATTTAAAATCTCTTTATTCAAATTCCATTTGAATTCCTCTTATTCAAATTCTATACTCACATTTCGTTTAAATTTTCAATATTCAATTTCTATTTGAAAATTTTATTTTGAAGTTCTATTTCAATTTCTATTTTGAAATTCTAATTCCTTTTGAAGTTCTATTTCAATTCCTACTATTCAAACTACATTTTATTCTATTTGAAATTTCAAATATCCAAAATCCTTTTTAATGAAATTTCAAATATTCAAACTCTTTTATTTTATTCTATTTGGAATTTCAAATATTCAAACTCCATTTGAATTCTACTTGAAATTCCTATTTTAACTCTATTTGAATTATATATTCAAAGTCTATTTCACTTCTATTTGAATTCCTATATCCAATTTCTATTTGAGTTTTCTTTATTCAAATTCTACTTCAAACTTTCTTTATTCATTCTTTAAACAAGTCTCGATTTCAATTCCTTTTGAAATCGATATTTCTACTTTTGGAAAATAGATTTCCCTTTACAATTTCACACTTGTATTTTTATTTCTGAATTCTCCAATGATAATTCTTTTCACTTTATTTATAAACTTTGTTTATAAAAGAACTATTTATAAACTTCGTTTATAAAGGAACTACTTGTTTTATTTCTTTTAAAACAAGTTAATACTTCAAATCTATTTAAAAATTCAAATTCTATTTTAGAAAAATAGAATTTCCCTTTTAAATCTCAAATACCACTTTCAGGGTATTTTTTTTATAAATTAACACTTAGGCCCAGTGATATTTAAACACCAAACAACCAATTATTTATTTTAGGTTTTCTAACACATCATACATTACCGTATATATGCAAATAAATAAACAAACAGATAATATATTTTTGAGGACTCCAGTTGGATCCCTCCAACATGTTTTCCTGCATCCACAGACGTTAGTCAACATAAATAATACCCATCCTGCTTCGAGGCAGGATATCGCGGTATAAAAGGGGACCACTTATATACATGGGCGTAGGGCCATCCGTTAATGATACTGCGGGCATCCGCTAATAGTATTGCGGGAAATATCGAATAACCACAAAAATTCAACAATTCTTTCACGCACCTAAGCAACCAACAAATTTATTTTACGATAAAAATAAATTTAAATATAAAAATGTGAGTGAGATTTACTCACCTGATTTTCGTTGCCGAATATTTTGTTAATTTCCATATTGTCATGGCTACGAATCGTCTTAATTGAATTGATTTGTACCTACGATTATTTAGTTTAATTTACTGATCAACCGATTATTAATTTAAATTAACCTACCAATATAAATAAACAATTCTATATAATTTAAATTAGGTAAAAACAATACCTTTATCACACTACAACTATCTTCTTCCTTTCCGATAACAAGTTTGGTTCTACTGCTCCTTTCCTTCCATATTATTCACATTCTAACCCTCCAGCATTGACTTCCACACCACTGTAAACTCCATTCACACCACCAACTTGAATCTCAAAATAATTTAAGCATCACCACTTTCAACAACTCACCCACACACTGTCTCAAGCTGAAACTATAGCTAATTTCCCATCTCATTCTCCACCAGCTATCACTCATCATTACCAATTTAACACAACTGAACTCCTCCATTCCTTCCTGTCGAATTAATGTCGTACTTACCCAGAACAACCCCAAATTTCACTCAGTCCTCCTCCCAAAAATCACGCTCCCTCTTTTGAAACCCATACACTATCTGCGCCTTCACCCTTCTCCAAAAACACTGACTTTCGAACCAAATCAGCCAGCCCTAAAAGGAAAAATCCAAACTCAAAATTACCTTCAATAGTGAACTCGACACTTCTGGAAGGTTGCGACTCAAAGCAGCTTGAACCCAACACCATCGTTCGAAACGCCCTTTCGAGCCTCACCGCAATCTCGTCAACCCTAATTTCGGCTTTCAAAAAAAAAAACGTTCACAACCCTCAAATTGACAACCGTCATTACCCCCAATAACCCTATCGCGATCTTCGAGTAGCTCAGCTTGGAGACTAGACCTCACCGAAGTCCACGAACAAGCTCTATAATTTTATTTGAGTTTTTATATCGATTTGTTTTGATCGATTTTAGAGGAGCGGTTATTCGAACAGAATGGGGAAAAGCCATTTTTTAATTTGAAACCTTTGAATTTTACTGAGTAGTTCGGATGGAAGAAAAGAATGAAAAATAAGAGGAGCCTGGGTGATTTTATATATATGCGAACAACAGACAAGCCATTAAAACTTGTCCGTTTGATATCTAAGGCAAAAGACAATAACTTCGGCTCGATGTAAATAGTTGTACGTGAAAGATGGATATGTCGGCTTGGTTTGGGGAAAAAAAATTCAGCTGATAGGATATATATTGATTTTGTTTTAATTAAATACTAAAATATATCACGGCTCCTTAATTTAAAATCCATGAACCGTTATTTTAATGTAATGACCGACGCTATAAGATTATTGTGTCATTCTGATTCTGAAATTTTATTCGACTGTATAGAAGAGACAACAATTTGAATTAACGATTTAATTAAATATTATTAAAAATATAAATTGATTTTTAAATAATTGAATTCACCGACAATAAATTATTATCATCATCCTAATTTCAAACAAAATTCATATTAATCAACTGAACTGTTTTTTTTTAACTGTGAATTAAATTGTCTGTTAATAACTCGATATATTCGAAATTATATCCTATATCGATTATTTAATCGATAAATTAAATAAAAAATTCATTTATATGTCCAATTCAACATTTAAAATAAATTTAAATGTTTACTATAAAATAGCTAAAAATCTGAGCCGTCACATTGTCTCTATCATACTTAAAAGTAATACAAGGAACTTTTGTCTTGATTTAAAAACTTCCAAATATAAAAGAAGCATAAAAAATAACAATGATATCCCCGAATAAAGCATGAACCATCCATAGTAGTGGAAGAGAGAGTCCAAAGCTATACATCGACTATCTTCGAGCTTGGAAAGAAAACTGAGCTAAGTGGTAATATTTCCTCCCTGCGAACCTTGGGGGGGAATGGAAGAAAAGAGGCGAAACAAAACTAGGTCAGACATAAGTCTGGTAAGTCCAGTGACTTTCAGCATATAAACAGGAAAAACCATCATGACATGAATAAACTGAATATAAGACAATACCGTGAGAACAAGGATAACCAGATAACATACGATTATGGTAAGACAAGATAAACTGAATGAGCTTCTACTCTTTCTCTGCTTCGCTACTACCCTGTTATTCTGATTTCTATATCTCTGCACCACCTAACAAGTGTCCCAACTAGTAATCTGTATAAAATGATCATATTGTAATGTGATCCCAATCCTCGCAATTGTGGTAGCCTTCAGGTGTACATCTATTGTGAGGATTCCACCTCAATCTACCTAATTGCCATGAACATGTTAGACGTACCCTTACTACCCTATTGATCGGCTTCCTACTTGTATTAATTTCCCTTATGTCTGTGTCAATCGGACCTCTCTTGCGTGTAGATACCCTGTGCTGGTCCCACCATAAGGTGTATCAATCCTTATGATAGCAACCCGACACGATTCAAGATGCACAGTGTATGATTACTGGTACCCAATGCCTGCTTTTTCCCACTTCGGAGTACGTGCACGCCCGTAAACTGTCGGAACCTACACTGACATACCCCCTGCCACTGTTTTTGACCGCTTATAGTCAGCCCAGTAATTGTGCCCCACCCTGCCTAGTTTCAGGGTACCATGATACATCTATGTGGGTTACTACCGAAATGGGTCCCCGTTAATAGGGTTTCCTATTGGTTAAGTTTGTGGGCCTATATATACAAATATTACCCACCTACACGAGATGTACTTAACCCTCCCACCGATTCTAGCATGTTGACTTAACGGTTAAGTTTTGTAGGCCTATGTTTACTGATATTACCCACCAACCCGATATGTACTTAACCCTTCCACTGATTCAAATGTAACGAACTGGGATTTTCGACTTCGAAAATCAACACAAAACTACCATGTTGACGATTCAGACATCGGAAATTCCTGATCATTAATAGAAAGAAGTTAGAGGGTGAGAATAGATTAGATAGAAAATTAGAATAGAAGAAGAAGAAGATCACCATAGAACAAAATCAGAGTAATACGAAACTCATAGCGGATTGAATAAAATATAATATATAAATAACTTTGTAATAAAACAGTGTATATGTAGAATAACATTATCAGAGTACAACACTTTCACACAACGGAAATAAACAGTAGCTATATAATCTTGAAGCCTCCTGCTTCAAGCTCCTCCAAGTATATCTGTAAGACCTGAACTACTTGCCTGCCCGTACAAATTTGGGCACCTAAGAGTTTAGCGAAAACAAAACAAAATAAACTCTAGGTCAGTCATGGGACTAGTGTGAGTAAACTCAAATCATTTGGTTTAACTTTTAAAAATGCTTTTCAAAAGAAAAGGTAATCGTAAGACCGATCCACACATAAACACAGACAGTTTTTACCTTACGATAACCCAAAACAGTTTTGGAAATCAATACTTTTCTGATATTATAATAATGTCTAATCACAAGTAAATAACAATCTAGCAGAACACTTGCATCTCACGTTCCACATATATAGTATACAAACAAAATTGCGGGCTCTTATTGGAGATTGGATTCCGACGATGACAAGGTATGGGACCAACTACCGATAGTGTATCTCTAGAGCCGAATATACTGGGTTCAAAAAGAAAGTCATGCAGCCCGGCCCACACATGACTGACCACTCATTTCGCTTGAGTGTATCGAATGTATATCACCAACGGTTGGGAGTTACCCACCGTTTCCCGAAAAGGGACAACATCGATAATAGATAAAAGAATGAAATGGATTTTCTCTAGATAGGTGATATACACTCTGATGGGTGTGACCCACATAGTCATGCTGCCTGCCCGATTTCTGTCATTTCTCGGTTGATGAGGCTTGAGGTCATTACGTATTTTTTTGAAACACCTGACCATCAATCACTTTGAATGTCACATCGTCATACCCGCCAAATCACACATTGATTCCCCCAAAAATACCATGGGTATAAAGCTAATAGAAACGAATTCCTCCGCCACCAACGTAGATACGTTTGAAGAGATCAACTTACGCGATCCGTTAGATATACTCTGTCAGACATTCGTCCATTCACGTTGTCTTGGGATTGGACAAACCGAAGGCACTATTCTGTAAACAGGATAGCCCTTGCATAACTCCGTCTTCAATTATCTTCATCATGTTTGATCGCAACACTAACGTCCATACAGAGTGGTTTTCAGATAATGAATCTGATCCCGGTCTCTCCGTATTGACGATGGAAAAATGGTCAAAAACTTTGATAATCGGTGATTTAACTATCAAAGAAAAACAGGTGTGAAACCAACGATATTATTTCCAAATGGAAATTCTATCGATCAATCATCATTCAACATTTATCTCTTTTTAAATTAATTTATTATTAATTTATTCATTTCCCTTTTCTATATATTCGTAAATCCTATTTTTATAATTTAGGAAATATACTTTATTATCATTGCAAACAGTTCCAGATTTACTCCCTTTTCTTATTTTCTATATTATAAAACATTTCTGATCTTTATTGGGAAAACGTTTCCAAAACTCCTTCATTAGATTTAAATAGACGTTTAAATATAACGTCACTATGCGAACTCGAATCATTACACTCATTAACTAGATTCACTTAACCAACCTTAGTTAAAAACGAAGTCAATTAGGTTGGGGTACAATTACCTCTTAGACCTTAACTGAACAACATTTCTGACTTCGAAATAGAGAAAGTTCACCTTTCAAATCTTTAACAAACTTCCTTACGAAACTCTCGGATTCTATTTACGAATCCACTTCTTTTACCAAAATCATTTGATTATAACCATAGTTATATAATCTCATACTTTCAAAATATAATAACTTAAATATAACTTTTCTTTCTTAATTTGAATAAATAAACAAACAACTAATTTATTATTAAATTAGTAGAACTTGATTTGAAACGGGAAGTAAATATTACTTTCCTTAATTCGATATACTTGATTCTGATGTATAACTCACTTTCGAGTAATCTCTATTTGATTAACACTCCTTCGAATAACCTATATTCTATTTACTCTCCTTCGAATAACCTATATTCGATTTACTCTCCTTTACGGATTTTATTTAATCCTTTTAACATTTCGAATATTGAAATGGATTTCATCGTTCCCTTTTTTAAACAACTCCGAATTTCCCATTTTATATTCACTATTGAATTTTCCATCTCAATTATCCACTGATAATTATATTTTAGTTCATTTATAAACTTTGTTTAAAAATCACAACACTTGTTTCATTACTAAACAAGTTCTTTATTTTTTAACCATTCGGAATTTCATTACTTTTTGAATTCCTATTTCAAAACTCAATTTCCTCTACACATGTTTTTATTTGCAAAATCTTTGCTTAAATCCATTTTTCACACCAACTATGAAAAACTATTTCTTTTATATAATCTATTCAGTTTGATTTCATATTTAAAGACAATATCTCATTTTCAATTTCTATTTATATTTCTATTTACAGAATTATTTGTACAAAATCTCCTTTTAACTTCTAACACTTAAAATCTCATTTAAATTTCCCTTTATAAATGTTGAATTCATATTCCATAAAATAGCGGTGTTAAACCGATTTCTACTTCTCTATATAAGTTCGACTTATATATTTTCATTTATCAAAAGATAAATATTTTTATTTGATCTATAAAATATTATAAATTTCACTTCTCAATTTATCTGTTAAAACAGATTCCTATTTAATATCTACTTTGAAATAAACTTCTCGTTGTTCTTTTACATCTTGTCAATTCCCTTTTTATAATTCTATTTATTTTATAAACTTCCAAATTTAATAACCACTTCAAATTTCCTTTTTATATAAAATGCTTTGATTTTATATATAAATATTTTATTTCAAATTATAGTTTGAAATTTCCCTTTTCACATTCTAGTATTTCCTTCGGTATTTAAAAGTACCAAGTAACGATGATCAAACACATATAATCAACAACAGATTATAAATCACATCATATATCACAATATATGAAATACAGTCAAATAAATGTTGAAGAATCCAGTTGGATCCCTCCGACCTGTTTCCCTGCATCCACAGATGTTAATCAACATAAATAACACGAATATGAAATATTCAGATAACAGAATCAATATTCGATTATGATTTATATCTATATCGTTATCTATATTTCAACTAATTAACTAGCAGTTCAACCAAACAGCTAACACACAGCAAACAAACATTATTTATCAATTCTAAAAATACGTTATAAAAATATAAGTTGAGCAGAGTTAGTGAGATTTACTCACCTTGGTCGTTAATCGTTAAGTAACAATTAACGTCGGTTGATTTAATCCGGCGTTTTAATTTGTCATAAATTTTAACAAGCTTCCAATGATTTCAACCGAGTTCCATAGCGTAGCTTGTGTCCAAACAATTCCAACGTGATAGACCGTTCGTAATTCTGACCATGTACGGAAGAGATATAAATTTTACAAATTGTATCAATTCAAATGATATAAATATAATTAATTATTAATAATTAGATCCTAATCCTTTGTTTAATCTGCCTAGTCCTGATTTACTACAGCTATAAACATGAAATATTTAGATCTCGTTTCAAAGCATAAAGTGGCCCTCTTATACTGGTTTAGGGTATGCACAAAATTTTATAAATAAACTAAGTTAAGTATGATATAATATAATTTGGGCCTCACCGTAAAAGAACTGGCCCATCTCCCCACTTTACATACTCACGCCCACCACATACCCGACCCGGTCTCTTGCAGCTTCCTGCCCGATCCCATAAACAACCCTTCCTTTTCTCTGTCCCAATCTGCTCTTCGTATTTTTTTTTCTTTTTTTTCTTTTTTTTTCTTGGTCTTACCGGCCCATCACCATATAACTCCACGCACCAGAAATAACCGATCCACCACCGTGCTTCCTTCTCCCTTTCAAAATATAAATGTCCTGCTCCATCGCCTTTCTGCTATTGCCGAGTTTCTAGTTGATCACTCCATCCCTTTTACTCCGCGATAATTCAACCAAACAATACCATAAAATTCTACATCCAACTCTCTTCAATCCTATACCAAAAACTTATAATTCGCATGCGGTTTTTCCTTTGGCATCGAGCAACACTTTCTTGCTGTTACAGGAAAAAATCACACACCATATTATCACCAAATTCAACAATATTTCGCTGCATGTATTTCACTTCGTGGATCTCCATGCTAGTCCCTCCCTCCAGCGCACACAGCTCCGCCAAGATTCAATTCATCCTTCATTGTTTATTTTATTGTTACATTTTATTCGAATTATTTTACTAGAAGAGGGAATAACAAAACAGTTGGTATATGTTTTGTGGATGAGGAGATTGGTAGCAGCTAACATATTTATAGCTTGACGAAACCGTGGGTGCCAAGGGTTGGAGTACAATTTGGCATCAGTTGTATCCATGTGCAAACTGCTCTAGGTAGCTGCTGTGATTTGAAATTACATGGTGGCTTGGCTTTGACATGAAGTTTCAGGCCATCACATACATAGCTAGGGTCTGCGAAGTGAAAGATTACGGTAGGAAAGGAAAATACAAGCCTGCATTGAAATAGGATCAGGGTAGCTGCTCTTAGGATTGCAGTGTTGTTTGTAGACATGAGTTTTCACATGGATACAGCTTGATTTTGAAGGTATAGGTCTGTGTTGATATAAATAATTCATGCCAGAGGAAAGAATCGGCTGTACAAATTCCTTCACAGACAAGCTAAAGATATTTACATATATATATATATATATTACGTGGAAAGTGACTTGCTTCTAACATACAAATGCAGCTAGGAAGCCTACGAAGCCTACACTATAAACAGTGGTGATATCCAGTGGTGTGAGCTTAAGTAGACACCATGTGCACACTAGAAGATAATAAATGATGGAAATGATATGTTTGGACAACCCTAAAATCCGTAAGAAATAGCTAAAAGAAATTTTCTCAAAGGATGGAATCATATATTATGTCTGCTTGACAAGCATACAGTTTCACTATTCAATGGAAGGAAACGTTTGGTGCCAAAGTGATGTGGACCAACTTCAAGACTTGGAATAGTGGTGCCTTGCCAGTTGGATGGAAAATAGGATAGTTTGTATTGGATAGTTTTCACATAACTATATTTTCATATATGGGCATATAAGGACTGATGACAAAAACGACGTGCAGTGCGTTGAAATGAAATATAACATATAAATGTTACTTTCTAGTGAAGTTGGTGTTGCACCTACTATGTATTCCTACAAAGAATTTTCAGCTCAACTTCAGTTTGAAGTTTATTTGAGACCTTGAGTCATTGTTTTAATTCCATGAGTTATGGTTAGGCAGTAGGGTACATGAAACACCCCACCTCCGTTAAGGTCACTCACAAAGTGAATGCCTTAACTTTGGTGGAGGGTTATAGGTACAAGACATAGAAAAATATACAAGACAGATAAATATAAGTAGCGAAATTAAATATTTATTGCATACGTGTTTCAATACAAAAGCATTACATCAAATTGTTTCAAAATAACTTACAAAACATTACACCATAATTTCTGTCTTGATTATTTATTAAAGAAGCATAAACCATAAATAAAACTGCATAAATCCCCAAATGTAGTATCCAAAAGCCATAGCCAAGGTAAGAGAGTCCCATTCATATATCTACTTTCTTGAAGCTTGCAAAGAGTCTGATTAAGCTGGAGTATTCCCTCCCTGCGGACCTGGAGGGGGGAAACGGAAGAAAAGAGGACGAAAGAAAATGGGTCAGACAATAAGTCTGGTAAGTTCAGTGATTACTAGTATTTAAACAAGGAAAGGGATCATGACAGTAATAACAGAACATAGGACAATACCCTACTATAAGATAACAGGAACATGTGATCGCACCCATTACTATAGTCTCTGCACCTACCAACTATTGGTTCAACCAACCCCACGTGTTCTTATCAAAGGATCCCCTTAATGATCGACTCCTACTCGCATGCATTCATATCCTGTGTCATTCGGCCCCACTTGACTGTAGATACTTGTGTTGGTCCCACCATGGGGTGTGTCAGTCCCTCTGGTGGCACCCCGACACGTTTCAAGATGCACAGTGTATACTACTGATGCCCAGTGCCTGCTTTTTCCACTCTGGAGTACGTGCACACCCATACTCCGTCGGAACTTACACTGGCGCACCAATCACTGACGTTTTTGACCACTTATAATCAGACCAGTAATCGTGCCTCACCCTGCCTAGTTTCAGGGTACCATGATACATCTATGTGGGTTACTACTGAAATGGGTCCCCGTTACTAGGGTTTTCTAATCAACATGTTTATTTGGTTAAGTGTCCAAGTTTACCTAACCCCACCCATCTGTTTATTTAACATGTTGAATCGGTTAAGTGTTTCCCTAAATTACTTAACCCTACCAATCCTGACTTAGCTTTAATTTATTCATTAAAGCATCAACCACTCGCATTCGATAGATCTTGTTGTGGCCACTGGATATGTCGGTCGGTTTCGGGAAGATTTACACCACAACTCAGTCTAACATCGGGTTCTTTTTGGGCTTGATGCACTAATCACCCACGTTAGACAGGTCTTGTTGTGATCACTGGATATGCTGGTCGGTTCCGGGAAGATTTACACCACAACTCAGTCTAACCTCGGGTTAGGCATATTCGTCGTTTCTAAATTTACATATTTTCTATATAGATGGCTAATTCATTTTAATTTAATCATGCCATAATTATCCTTTGATTATGCTCACAATAAAATATATATCAAATATACCATTTTATGAACAAATCTATGCCATGAAATTTTCATATTTTCCCATTGCTACCCCCGTGGAACGTACGCATGAATCACATAAAATGTTGGGCTAGTAAATTAGCCCAAACCCATAAAGAAAAAGGGGTAATAAACAAGGGACATGAAACAAACATAAAATTGCATACATTTAACTTATCATGTGTAACTTGGCATAGAAGTATCATTAACTTAATTAACGGGCAGAGATGAACTTGTGACTAAGTTGGGCCTAATTGTCATGTGAACTTGATAAAGGTCTAGCATGGTGGTTCAATCATATAAACAAAATTTTAAAACCACAACCTTTGCATATTAACTTATGTATGCCAAAACATAAGAAAGCTACTATAAACATATTTAAATCATAACTTAGCATGATGACTTATGTGTGTTAAACATAAGAGAACTATTGTAGACATTCTTAAATCACAACTTAGCATGATAACTTATGTGTGTTGAACATAAGAGAACTGTTGTAGACATTCTTAAATCACAACATAGCATGATAACTTATGTGTGTTAAACATAAGAGGGCTATAAATCAAATCTTGCAACATAAATAGATTCAACTTAACATGGATCTAAATATACATGAGTGTTGATCTAATATATAAGCATGTGTTTTAGATCTTAAACTTGCAAGTAACCACCAAATTATAACATGACATGTTTCACCATTCAGTTGGCATAATAAATCCAATACCCAATCATAATAGATTCCAATAACATTCAATATGGTATGTTCATCGTCACGAACATATAGGCATGATCAATCGCAATGGTAGTTTGAGAATCAAACTTTATTTCTCTTATACATAGGCATCATTCTATATTCGAAATACAACATGTCATGATTTCAATTAGAAGAACGTTTAAATCTACGTAATAACCAACTTACAAACTAAAAAGGAATTCTTGATTTCTGAATTCTGAAATTGGTAGGCTCGCCTTTGATGTAGATCGTTGAATTTGATTACTTTAATTTGATTTTGATTCAGTTTTTTAACTTGTCTTTGAAATGGTGACGGCTACTCCAAGTTCTCTACTGACAACACGATAGTTCCAGGATTATTTTTGTGTGATTTTTAGGTTTGAGCATAGGGTTATTTATATAGAATTTCAATTTAATTTGAGCCGTCGGATGATCTTAGGGTTAATCATAACCATTCAGTCAGGATAGGGAGACACCTCATTCCTAATGACTCGGCAAGGAGTCAGAAAGGACTCAGCAATGGGTCACAGTATGGATCAGATCACACCAGAAAGCTGTGCAGGCTTTCTTCTCGGCCTGGGCGCACTTGGCAGGTGCGCTAGTGCAACTTTTATACTGGCGCACTTCCCAAGTGCGCCAATGCATATTTTTTTTCTCTATTTTCTTCTGATTTTCTGTGTTCGTCCATATCTCCTTTATACGGTGTTCGTTTTACGCAAACTCGGACTCTATCTCAAACAGAATTCTGAGACAAACGCAATGGCGTAACCCGTATCCCTTAATTCTCACATTTGAAATTAAATACTCTTTGATTCGTTACTATAACGTTAACAGAAAATACGGGGTGTTACATTCTCCCCTCCTTTTAGGATTTCGTCCCCAAAATCTTCAATTCGGTAAGAACTTATATCCTACCATCCAATCACCCATCTACTCAACCATCAAACACAGGCGTCCATTGTCCTTAAAAGATTTCTAATGCTTCATGACCATATGCATAGTGTGTGTACATGTCCTTATCTAATGCAAAATCAGGCAGTCTATTGATTCAGTTGACCTCCTTAATGCAAATTATGTCAGTGCCATGAGTCCATTATAAATGCAATTTTTCCTATTCAAAATTTTCCTACATGAATGCACAATCATTCATACAAGTGCAACGTCCATATGATAACACATCAAGTTTCAATCCATATACAAGTACATATATTCATATGCAATATGGAATTGACTGAGCCGATCTAATACCTAATGTGTGTATATGCATCCACGAGCAACCACTAGCAACCACTTGCAACCATCAACCATAACATGTTTCAATTACATGTTTTCATCCAAATGGGTTTCTACCTAAGGATAAAGGACAGGATCGAGGAGATATACCTAAAAAGATAGATACGAGCATAAATTTAAGGAAAAAGAGATCAAAGATGTACCCTCAAAAAGAAAAGGGGAGGCTGCGCGTATTCTGTCCTCAATTTCCCAAGTCACGTCTTCCTCGGTGTCGCTCCATTGAACTTTGACGAGCTTAACTTCACGGTTGCGTAGATTTTGGACTTCTATTCCCAAGATACGGGTTGGAACTCTTTTCACAGTTGCTTCTCATATTACTTCTACTTCCTCTAGCATGCTTGGTTCTACCACTTCCGCAGACTCATGTAAGCACTTCCGCAGGTGAGAGACATGAAAGTCATTATGAACCCCGGCCAATCTTTCAGGCAATTGTACCATATAAGCCGTCTTCCCAATCTTCTCGATGATAGGGAACGACCCTACAAATCTTAGCGCTAACTCTCCTGCGGATCCAAAGCGAACGACGTTCCTCAAAGGAGATACTTTAAGAAACACCTTGTCTCCAACTTCGAACTCAAGGTCAGTTCTTCTTTCGTCTGCGTAGGACTTCTGTCTATCTTGGGCAGTCATCATTCTTCTTCGTATCATGTATATTTTCTCTGAAGTTTCCCTAATCATGTCTGGTCCGAGTATGAGCTTGTCTGTGGACTCCCACCAGCAAGTCGGTGACCTGCACGGTCTTCCATATAAAGCTTCGAAAGGCGCCATGCCTATGGTGGCTTGGTAGCTATTGTTGTAAGCGAATTCCACCAAAGGTAGATGATCCTCCCATGTACCTCCGAAGTCAATAATGCACAATCTCAAGAGGTCTTCTAATACTCTGTTGACTCTTTTCGTTTGGCCATCGGTTTGCCGTGCTTAAGCATAACTGTGTGCCTACAGCCTCTTGTAAACTCTTCAAAAAATCGCTTGTGAAGATAGGGTCTCGATCACTCACTATGCTGGAGGGTATCCCATGGAGTCGAACTATCTCTTTGAGATATATGGATGCTAGAGATGAGGCAGTCCTTCTACTCTTGACGGGTATAAAGTGGGCGCTTTTTGTGAGCCTGTCCACTATTACCCAAATGCTGGTATTGCCCTTTCTTGACCTATGAAACCAATCTATAAAGTCCATCAAGATGCTATCCCATTTCCACTGTGGGACCTCTAGAGGATGGAGCAGACCACCAGGCTTCTTCTGCTCCGCCTTTACTTGTTGGCATATTAAACACTTAGAAACAAATTCAGCTACGTCTTGATTCATGCTATTCCAAAAGAAAACTCTTTTGATGTCTTTATACATTTTGTCTCCGCCTGGGTGTATGGTTAGTTTGGAATGGTGTGCCTCTTCTAGAACTTCCTTTACCAAGCCCCTTGCTTGTGGGACACATATTCTTCCATCTCATCTCAACCAGCCCTTGACATTAATGGAGTATCTATTGAGGTGACTAGAAGTCTCACCCCTAATTAACTTGTCCACCACATCGGCTAGCTGAGGGTCTTCTCTTTGCGCGGCTCCGATTGAGTCTAATAGAGTTGGCCGCACTTCTAACGTTGCTAGCAAGCCAGGTAAAAAGTCAGTGGAGGGTCTGAAGTTAAAGCTTGCTATGAACTCCAAGCTTTACCTTTCCACAAAGAGAGGGCTTAAGGTCAGTTTCTTTCTACTTAAGGTGTCTGCTACTGCATTTCCCTTTCCAAGAGTGTAGGAAATCTCAAAATCGTACGAGGCAAGAAACTCCATCCATATTTGCTGCCTCAAGTTGAGATCTTTCTACGAGAAAAGGTATTTCAATGATTTATGGTCAGTATACAATTCAAATTTCTCACCTAGGAGAAAATGGCGCCAAAACTTAAGCGCAAAAACGATGGCTGCCAACTCTAGGTCGTGGGTTGGGTAGTTTTTCTCATGTACTTTTAACTGCCTTCCACCATAAGCCACTACCTTCCCTTCTTGCATCATAACAGCGCCTAGTCCCGTTCCATATGCATCTGTGTATACTGTAAACATCTTGCTTCCATCAGGCAATGTCAGCCCTTTTCAAATGTTCGAAAGCAATATCGCAATCCAAATCCCAATTGAAAGCTAGGTTCTTCTTTGTCAACCTTGTAAGTGGAGCTGAGATTTTTGCAAAATCTTTGATGAACTTTCGATAAAAGCCTGCTAGCCTGAGAAAGCTTCGGACTTCGGTAGCATTTCGAGGAACCTTCCAATCTTGCACAGCAACCACTTTCACGGGGTTCACAGCTATCCCCTCTTTGGACATCACGTGTCCAAGGAACCTAACTTCTTCTCTCCAAAATGGCATCTAGAGAATTTGTCTTTCGACTGATGTGCACGGAGAGTATCCATGACTTCCTTTAGATGTTGAGCATGCTCTTCCTTATTCTTTGAGAAGATCAAAATATCATCTACGAAGACCACCACAAACTTATTGAGGAACTCTCGGAACACCCTGCCCATTAAATCAACGAAGTAAGAGGGCGCATTTGTCAATCCAAAAGGCATGACGAGCCACTCGAAGAAACCATCTGGAGTTCTGAACGCGGTCTTATCAATGCTATCTTCAGCCACTCTTAGCTGATGAAACCCGGTAGCTAAATCTAGTTGGGAGAAAACCGATCCACCTACAAGCTGATCGAACAAATCATCTATTCTTGGGAGTGGGTGTCTATTCTTCTTGGTCAGCTTGTTTAGCTCCCTATGATCAACGCGCAGGCGAAGCGAACCATCAGCTTTGGTCGCGAATACTACCGGAGCACCCCATTCAGAAATACTCCGTCTTGTGAACCCTTTTTCAAGCAGCTCTTTGATTTGCTTGCTGAGCTCCTTTCTCTCCCTTGGGGCCATGTGCCTAATAGGTAAGGCAACGTTCTTTGCATTATCAACAAGGTATATGCGGAAGTCTATCTCCCACTTCGGAGGTAAGCCCTTTACCTCTTCAAACACATCCAAGTATTCACGGACTACCCTTACAGACTGCAAGTTCTCAACAGACGCATCAAGAGATTCTAGATAACTAAGCATGACGGAGTTCATGGGATTACAAGAAATTTCGAGAGTGTTACCGAGGCGAGTCATGAGTCTAACCACTCTCTTTTCACAATCGAGGACGACACCATTACTGGATAGCCAGTCCATGCCTAGAATCAACCCATAGCCCGTGAAGCCCAAAACAAAGGCATTACATCTAAACCCAACGCTTAGTATAGATATTTTCAAATCCAAACAAACCATTGACAAATAAGCTTAGCCCCCAATTGGATTTGAAACAACCAAGGGATCCTCTACTATACTGGTGTCTAGGTGCAGAGATTCCACTAAAGCAATAGATATAAAAGAGTGCGATGCGCCAGAATCAAATAGTGTACGAACAGGATGATCAAAAAGATAGACTAAACTTTCGATAGAAATATTTCTACCTCGTTCTTGCGAAGGTGCCGTTAGAGCGTGAACTTGTCCTCCAGAAGAAGGTCCAGCCCCCTGCCCTTGCCTCCTTGGGCAGACCCTAGCCATGTGTCCTGTCACACCACAGTGGAAACAGCCACCCATCTTCCTTTTCTTCTTCTTGCAGTCTTTGATCAGATGTCCAGGAATGCCACAGAAATTACACTTTCTCTTGTCATGGGGTTTGTTGTTCTTCCAGCCTTTCTTTAAATCGGCCTTCTTGTTCTGCGACCCCTCCTCCTTCTTATCTTGAGGCACTTCCGCTTTTGCCTCTTTCTTACCCTTTTCTTCCTCGTGTAAGAGTTCCATGTCCACTAACCTCTCGTAAGTAGTCCCCATAGGTATATGGGTCATAGCCAAGCTATGAAGTGGCTCATTCAATCCCTTCACAAAACGGAGAGCCTTCTTATGAGGAGTATTCACTAAATCCAGTCCAAATCGGACCAGCTAATTGAATTGGTTGATGTACTCCTTGACCATCATACTTCCTTACTTAAGAGATAAGAACTTTTCTAGCTGTAAACTTTATTCTGCTTGTGAGAGGAATTTCATCTCAAACCTTATTCTGAAATCCATCCATATTTCAGCCGGTCTTTCAGCGTTAGTGACTTCCTACCAATAGGAAGCTTCATCTTTGAGCAACCATACATCCAACTGTATCTTCTGCCTATCGTCCACCTCAAAGATAACGAATAGATCCTCAGTTTCTTTGAGCCAGTTCCTTGCTTCTACCAATGATTCAGTTCCCTTGAAATCCTTTCCAACCATGGCCCTAAAGTGTAACGGCTGGAAATTTCCGACTCCTCGAGAGTCGGAAATTCCGAGACGTTAGTGAAAGAATTTAGAAGGTGAGAAAGAAAAGATAGAACTAATAGAATAGAAGAAGGAGAAGAACATCAGAATCATCAGAGTAACACGAATCTCACAGCGGAACGAATAACATATAATATATAACATAACTTTGAAGTAAACAGTTATATATATACAACAGCACTTATCAGAGTACAACCCTTACAACACAACGGAAATAACTATAGCTATAAAATCTTGCAGTCTCCTGCTCCAAGCTCTCCAAGTATATCTGTAAATCCCGACTACTTGACTGCCCGTACAAATTTAGGCACCCAAGAGTTTAGGGAAAACAACAAAGTAAACTCTGGGTCAGTCATGGGACTGGTATGAGTAAAACAGTTTAAAACAATTGAACAGGTATATGATATCTCATAAGACCACGCCATGAATACGGAACGGGTTTTTCCTTATGAGTATCTAAACAACTTTGACAAGCAATATCATTGTGATATTATAATAATGTCTAAGTACAAATAGGTATCAATCTAGCAGAAACGCTTGCATCTCACGTTCTACATACATAGTATAAAATCATAAACCGCAGGGCGCTTATCGGAAAATGGATTCCAACAGACAAGGTATGGGAGCACCTTCTGAATAGTGTACTCTATAGGTGATACACTCAGGGTTCAACAAGAACGTCTTGCAACCCGGCCACACATGACCGCTCACTCATTTAGCTTGAGTGTCGCGAATATATTGCCACTACGGTTATAGGCCATCAAACCGTCATCCGAAGATACAGAATCAAAAAGAAGTATAAATATGAATATTCTCTAGATCGGTGACAATACACCCTGCTTGGGTATGACCCAACTAGCCATGCTGCCTAGCCCAACTTTTGTTACTTCCCGGTGTGAGGCTAGAAGCTACGTCTATCTTCAGAACATCTGATCATCATTCACTTTGAATGCCACATTGTCATACCCGCCAAATCACAAATTGACTTATCCAAAAATAACACGGGTATATAGCTAAGAGAAACGAATTCCTCCGCCACCAAACGTGAATACGTTTGCACAGATCAACTTACGCGATCCATTGGATATACTCTGTCAGACCTTCTTCCATATACGTTGTCCTGGGACTGGACAAACCGAAGGCACTATTCAGTATATCCATCTTAGTCACTGTTATCTAAGACTTATACAACAACCCTTGCACTTTACTCCGTCTTCAATTTATCTTTGGCAGATATTGCTCGCAATGCTTATGCCAATACAGAGTGGTTCTTTGGATAATAATCCAACCGGTCTCTCCATATTTACAACGTAGATATGGTCAAAACTTTGATAGTCTGTGATTCAACTATCAAATGAAAACATGTCGGTGTACAAACAACGATCTTATTTCCAAATGGAAATTCGATCGATCAATCATCATATGTTCATATTTCCTTATTTCATATATTTAGAAAATATATGTTATTAATCATTGGAAAACATTTCCATAGCTTATTTTCACATCACTATTATTTCGCAACTATCAGTCCCTAACTGTAACTAGTATGAGAACCATTCTCTAAGTATCAATCCGGAAGGTCGAAACCAACATCAGATCGTCACTTAGAAAACCGTTCAACTTACCCTCTCCAGTTAGTTTCTGAATTTGCTTAACTCTATTTCTTAAATTCTTATCATGAAAACATGTCATTTTCTATGTTTAGAAACATATCTGACTATATTTGTAAAACGTTTCCAAAACTCATTTACGGATTTCCAATGAACGTTGTATAAAACATCGTTACGCTTAATCCATTAATCGCTTATTACTTAACTATATTTCAAATCAACCTTTTCTATCGAACCACAACTATTCCTTTGTCAATTCTGGAGTCAATCAAGTTGGGGTATAATTACCTCTCAGACCTTAATTGAACAACGTCCTTTACTGTGAAATAGATGAAGCTCGTCACTCACTTTTTCCCATCATATGTTTACGCAAATTCTCGGATTCAGGTTACGAATCTACTTCTTATATGAAAACGTTTGATTATAACTATAACGTTATAATTCCTACTTCTGCAATGTCTAACCTAAATTATAACTTTACCTCCTAACTCGAATAATTTAACAGACACCTAATTTCTAAATCAATAACTAAATCTTGATTTAAACCCTGGAAAGTAAATAGTACTTTCCCGAATTCGCTATAATCGAATTCGACGTATAACTCTCTTTCGAGTAATCTCTATTTGATTAACTCTTCTTCGAATAACCTATATTCGATTATCTCTCTTCGAATAACTCATATTCGAAATCTCTCTCTTTCGAATAAACAATATTCGATCTTTTTCTTTCGAATATGCTATATTCGAAAATCTCCTTTTGATTTACTAATCGATAACTCCTTTCGATCAAACTAAAATCGATAACTCCTTTCGATCAAACTAAAATCGATAACTCCTTTAACTCTATTCGAATAACTAATATTCGACTAACTCCTTTGGATCGACTCATTTGATTAACTCCTTTGAATAACTAATTCGAATAACTTACCTTCGAATAACCAATATTCGATTTACTCTAACTCGATTAAGTTAATTCTAATCGATTTACTCCATTTCGATTCAACTTAATTCAAATCGATTAACTTAACTCAAATTGATTAACTCATTTCGAATAACTAAATTCGATTAACTCTTTTAACTTTACTCGAATAACTATATTCGATTAACACCTTCTTTCGAATAACTATATTCGGTTAACTCTTCGACTAACTCCTTTGGATTAACTAACTTCGAATAACTCCTTTGGATTACTAACTTCGAATAACTCCTTTGGATTAACTAACTTCGAATAACTCCTTTGGATTACTAACTTCGAATAACTCCTTTGGATTACTAACTTCGAATAACTCCTTTGGATTAACTAACTTCGAATAACCAATATTCGATAACTACTCTTCGAATAAATAATATTCGGGAACTCTTCTCAAATGAATAACATTTAATTTCTCCACTCGAATAAAATATATTCGATAACTCTTCTCAAATGAATAACATTTGATTTCTCCACTCGAATAAACTACATTCGATAACTCTTCTCAAATGAATAGCATTTGATTTCTCCACTCGAATAAACTATATTCGATAACTCTTCTCAAATGAATAACATTTGATTTCTCCACTCGAATAAACTATATTCGATTACTCTTCTCTCGAATACACTATATTCGATAACTCTACTTCGGATAAGTGATATTCGACAACTCTACTCGATTAACTCTACTTGGATAACTCTAACCGGTCAACTCAACTGGTTTAACCTAACTGGTTAACTCTAACTGGTTGGCTCAACTGGTTAACTCTACTGGTTTAACCTAACTGGTTAACTCAACTGGTTAACTCTACTGGTTTAACCTAACTGGTTAACTCGTCTTGATTAACTGAACAAATCCACTTAGTTTAACTTAGCTAATTCACGTTGATTAACTCTAACCGATTCACTTAGTTTAACTCAACTAATTCACTTCGATTAACCACTTAGTTAACTTAACTAATTCACTTCGATTAACCACTTAGTTAACTTAACTAATTCACTTTAAATAATCACTTAGTTTAACATAACTAACTTGCTTTGATTTACTTAACCAATTACTTTGTTTAACTCGACTAACTTTGCTTTGGTTAACCTAACCAATTACTTTGTTTAACTCGACTAACTTTGCTTTGGTTAACTTAACCAATTACTTTGTTTAACTCGACTAACTTTGCTTTGGTTAACTTAACCAATTACTTTGTTTAACTCGACTAACTTTGCTTTGGTTAACCTAACCAATTACTTTGTTTAACTCGACCAACTCGCTTTGGTTAACTTATGGTTTTTAACACATCATCTAACAACGATGAATATTTGTCCAAACACGCATGATCACAACGGATTATATACATCACATTATATGTCACAATATATAAATCACAGTAAAAATAACTGTTGAGGAATCCAGTTGGATTCCTCCGACCTGTTTCCCTGCACCACAGATGTTAGACAACACCAGTAAAAATATTCTGATAAACAGAATCAACATATAACTATTTGACGGATTATATATATATGTATATACACATATATATATAATCTCTACTAACTGACTAGCAGTTCAATCAACAGTCAACACACAGTCAAACAACAGATAATTAACAGTTCTAAGAATACAACGTGAAAATAAAACTGTTTAGAGTTTGTGAGATTTACTCACATCAGCGCGTTAATCGATAAATATCGGTTTGCATTCATTGATTCAGTCGAACAATTTATTTCTCCATAAATTGTAATAAGCTCGGATGGACTCCCAGTCAGTCCCATTGTGTTGCTCCCGTCCATACGATCCCAACGCAACTTACGGTTTGCAAATCCGACCTCGTACGGACAAGATACGGTATTACGAAGTTTATACACTATTTAAATAGATTAAAACTTGAATTTTAATTCCTATAAAGGCCTTACCCCTTTTATTCAAAACCCGGCCCATTCCCTTCTGCTCAAGGCCCACTCGAACCCTTCTTTCTTCCCCAATACTTACACCGTAGCCTGCTCCCTTCAATAGCCAATTCACGAAAACTTCCAACCACCATCGCAGCTCCCATCCGCCACCCAACTCGAAACTGAACTCACCCTTCATCTCCTCTTTCCCCCTACTTCAACTCCATCACCACCTCAGGGAGCTTGAGACCCTCAGCAAAGTTACGGCGTCGGGATATCCCAAGAACCACCGAACCAAATTAACCCAGACTTTCCCCAAATCGCTCCTACAGCATTGACTCGCCATCCTAATCCCAAGGGCGACCCTGAAACGACCTATTACTGCTTCAGTCTCCGACAATCGAAAGCCCTAGCTGACGCTGCATAGCAGACAGCGAGCAAAAGAGGTGTCGAGCCTCTCAAAAATCCCACGGCAGTGAAGACTACCCTCTCCAGAATCCAAATCCAACCATACTTTGATTTATAGGATTTGTATTTGGATTTTATTTTGATTTCTCCTTTTGAAAACTTTTGCTGTGTATGGTTTCTTTGTTGTTATATAGGCTGTGTTGGGGTTGGTAGGTTGTGTGGCTGTAGAAAGGGTCTGCGTGGCATGTTGGTGATCAGATAAAATAAGGGGAGATATTTTATATTTGATTTTCTATTTTATTTATTTGATTTTCTCCTCGTATTTGTCTTCTAAAAATCACCGCGAACACATACGACACCTAAAAATCACCAAACTGGACATGTAGCTAGAGTTCGACATTACGGTCCCAACGAAACTGGTTTCGTCAAATTCCGACTCCGTATGCTCGTACTGCGTATTTTTAACCGTCAGAATATCGACTGTTTTTCACTCTAAAAATCCGTACGGCCACATAGTGACTCTAAAAATCACGAAACTGGAAATCTAACAATTATTTGATATTGCGGATCCAACAAAACTGGTTTCGTCGAATTCCGACTTCGTTTGCAAAAGTGGCTATTTTTAACGCTTTGAATGACCCATTTAAATATATAAATATATTTAAATAAATTAAATTAAATATAAATAAATTTATATTATCGTATATATTCCCAGTGGAATATCATACAGCTCCAGGATAATTATATATTTCATATTCTAAGTCCAGGTTGAATCGATATTCAATTTACATTGAAAATCCCTTTTATAACGTATATAAAGCGTTACGAATTATAAAGGAATTCTACAGCGACTTTTCTGAAATTTGATTTGGACATAACTCAAAATCTACACGACGAAATCTTCATTTTTCCCTTCCACTAGAAAGATATACTCCACCAGCTCCACACGTCTCTTGTTTCACAGAAATCCGGCTTAAAACGAATCATGTACATTCAGTTGAAGTTCAACTCGCCAAATAGCGAACTGCCGCGCCATTTCGAGCTCGATTATAATTATATTATAAATTATACGTTCAACTATCGTTTATTTAATATATTCGTTATTTAAATAATTAAATAACTTAATTATTATACCTTACAAAACGCGCCATTACAGACTTCCCCCCTTAAAATAATTTCGTCCTCGAAATTGCTAAGCTAGGAAAAATGCTACCAACTTTACTAACTAGATTCAAATATCTTTTAGTTTACTTCTCAACTCCAGTTTCAACTGAACCATTAAATTTTCAATTAAATTATTAATTCATTCTGGCTAACTGAATTTCCATAAATCATGAGAATGTTCTAACGCCTGGAATTTTCGAAAAATTTCACCATAACCTCCTTTGTATTGGTCAATATGACAAACCACCCCTCGCCTCTCTAGGCCTTCTCCCACCCAAAAGAAAATCAAACAGCCAAGCGGCTTGCCAGTTCGGCTCATAAAATCCAAACTCATATATAATATAAACTTGTACCTTTTTGTCGGTCGTATCATTATATCCTTTTGATCTGTTATCACTTCTGCATATACCATGGTTATTCCACTCAGTTTATATCCTCAAACCAAATCATTCGCTTATACCCAAGCCGAATTCCATTCAAACTCCAATATCAAATTTCAAACTCGAGTTTCAAATTCCAAACTCTCAACTAATCGTTTCAAATCCAAAACCATATTATTCTCAAATCACTTCCAGTCTTTCTTAACCTATCATCTCAAGTTAAATTCTGGTTTATTATTCACTTTTACCATCCCATTCGAATTAACTTCACAAGTTAAATTTTAATTTCTAGAACTTAAATTCCTGGGTAAATTTCAAATAAATTCGAAATCATACTGCCAATTTAAAGCCTTTGAATTTTCTAAACAACTTGTTTCCTCAAAACAATTCAAAATAAAATCTTTGGTAGTAATCCACCACTTAGAACTCGAAAATCACACCGATGATACTGCGCAGTCATCATCAGAATTATTTTCCAGCGACCCAAGTGATTTCAATGCTATATTATTTTCAAAACCATTACTAAATACTTCCATTTTGAAAACATTTCAAAATCTCCCAGGAACTTTAAATTTCCTTATTTTAATTCCAAATCTGATTTAAATTCATATTTAATTCATCTTATTTCATATACTTTACTTATATGAATTCTGATTAGTTATATATAACCATTTCACATGTTATAATCTTACTCGATTATAATAACAACCAACACTACCAATATATTATATCAAAATATATTCGGGTAAAAATTTTTCTTTTACCCTCCTTTCAAAACATACCGTGTCGGTCCATCGTATTCGAGTGTTTAGTAACCCCTATCGATACAGTGGATCAAACTGATCGACCAGAATTCACAAACTACTCAACCGATGAGTCTCCACAATATAAAATCACTTTATATTAAATAACAAATACGCACTCGTATATATAAACTCAAACTCAACCTAGGGTATTACTAACCCTATCTCTACCGACTCACGCCACAGAGCCAAGTAATTCTAAACTTAAGCTCTGATACCAACTGTAACGGCTGGGAATTTCCGACTCCTCGAGAGTCGGAAATTCCGAGACGTTAGTGAAAGAATTTAGGTGAGAAAGAAAAGATAGAACTAATAGAATAGAAGAAGGAGAAGAACATCAGAATCATCAGAGTAACACGAATCTCACAGCGGAACGAATAACATATAATATATAACATAACTTTGAAGTAAACAGTTATATATATACAACAGCACTTATCAGAGTACAACCCTTACAACATAGCGGAAATAACTATAGCTATAAAATCTTGCAGTCTCCTGCTCCAAGCTCTCCAAGTATATCTGTAAATCCCGACTACTTGACTGCCCGTACAAATTTAGGCACCCAAGAGTTTAGGGAAAACAACAAAGTAAACTCCGGGTCAGTCATGGGACTGGTATGAGTAAAACAGTTTAAAACAATTGAACAGGTATATGATATCTCATAAGACCACGCCGTGAATACGGAACGGTTTTTCCTTATGAGTATCTAAACAACTTTGACAAGCAATATCATTGTGATATTATAATAATGTCTAAGTACAAATAGGTATCAATCTAGTAGAAACGCTTGCATCTCATGTTCTACATACATAGTATAAAATCATAAACCGCAGGGCGCTTATCGGAAAATGGATTCCAACAGACAAGGTATGGGAGCACCTTCTGAATAGTGTACTCTAGAGGTGATACACTCAGGGTTCAACAAGAACGTCTTGCAACCCGGCCACACATGACCGCTCACTCATTTAGCTTGAGTGTCGCGAATATATTGCCACCACGGTTATAGGCCATCAAACCGTCATCCGAAGATACAGAATAAAAAAGAAGTATAAATATGAATATTCTCTAGATCGGTGACAATACACCCTGCTTGGGTATGACCCAACTAGCCATGCTGCCTAGCCCAACTTTTGTTACTTCCCGGTGTGAGGCTAGAAGCTACGTCTATCTTCAGAAAATCTGATCATCATTCACTTTGAATGCCACATTGTCATACCCGCCAAATCACAAATTGACTTATCCAAAAATAACACGGGTATATAGCTAAGAGAAACGAATTCCTCCGCCACCAAACGTGAATACGTTTGCACAGATCAACTTACGCGATCCATTGGATATACTCTGTCAGACCTTCTTCCATATACGTTGTCCTGGGACTGGACAAACCGAAGGCACTATTCAGTATATCCATTTTAGTCACTGTTATCTAAGACTTATACAACAGCCCTTGCACTTTACTCCGTCTTCAATTTATCTTTGGCAGATATTGCTCGCAACGCTTATGCCAATACAGAGTGGTTCTTTGGATAATAATCCAACCGGTCTCTCCATATTTACAACGTAGATATGGTCAAAACTTTGATAGTCTGTGATTCAACTATCAAATGAAAACATGTCGGTGTACAAACAACGATCTTATTTCCAAATGGAAATTCGATCGATCAATCATCATATGTTCATATTTCCTTATTTCATATATTTAGAAAATATATGTTATTAATCATTGGAAAACATTTCCATAGCTTATTTTCACATCACTATTATTTCGCTACTATCAGTCCCTAACTGTAACTAGTATGAGAACCATTCTCTAAGTATCAATCCGGAAGGTCGAAACCAACATCAGATCGTCACTTAGAAAACCGTTCAACTTACCCTCTCCAGTTAGTTTCTGAATTTGCTTAACTCTATTTCTTAAATTCTTATCATGAAAACATTTCATTTTCTATGTTTAGAAACATATCTGACTATATTTGGAAAACGTTTCCAAAACTCATTTACGGATTTCCAATGAACGTTGTATAAAACATCGTTACGCTTAATCCATTAATCGCTTATTACTTAACTATATTTCAAATCAACCTTTTCTATCGAACCACAACTATTCCTTTGTCAATTCTGGAGTCAATCAAGTTGGGGTATAATTACCTCTCAGACCTTAATTGAACAACGTCCTTTACTGTGAAATAGATGAAGCTCGTCACTCACTTTTTCCCATCATCTGTTTACGCAAATTCTCGGATTCAGGTTACGAATCTACTTCTTATATGAAAACGTTTGATTATAACTATAACGTTATAATTCCTACTTCTGCAATGTCTAACCTAAATTATAACTTTACCTCCTAACTCGAATAATTTAACAGACACCTAATTTCTAAATCAATAACTAAATCTTGATTTAAACCCTGGAAAGTAAATAGTACTTTCCCGAATTCGCTATAATCGAATTCGACGTATAACTCTCTTTCGAGTAATCTCTATTTGATTAACTCTTCTTCGAATAACCTATATTCTATTATCTCTCTTCGAATAACTCATATTCGAAATCTCTCTCTTTCGAATAAACAATATTCGATCTTTTTCTTTCGAATATGCTATATTCGAAAATCTCCTTTCGATTTACTAATCGATAACTCCTTTCGATCAAACTAAAATCGATAACTCCTTTCGATCAAACTAAAATCGATAACTCCTTTAACTCTATTCGAATAACTAATATTCGACTAACTCCTTTGGATAGACTCATTTGATTAACTCCTTCGAATAACTAATTCGAATAACTTACCTTCGAATAACCAATATTCGATTTACTCTAACTCGATTAACTTAATTCTAATCGATTTACTCCATTTCGATTCAACTTAATTCAAATCGATTAACTTAACTCAAATTGATTAACTCATTTCGAATAACTAAATTCGATTAACTCTTTTAACTTTACTCGAATAACTATATTCGATTAACACCTTCTTTCGAATAACTATATTCGGTTAACTCTTCGACTAACTCCTTTGGATTAACTAACTTCGAATAACTCCTTTGGATTACTAACTTCGAATAGCTCCTTTGGATTAACTAACTTCGAATAACTCCTTTGGATTACTAACTTCGAATAACTCCTTTGGATTAACTAACTTCGAATAACCAATATTCGATAACTACTCTTCGAATAAATAATATTCGGGAACTCTTCTCAAATGAATAACATTTAATTTCTCCACTCGAATAAACTATATTCGATAAATCTTCTCAAATGAATAACATTTGATTTCTCCACTCGAATAAACTACATTCGATAACTCTTCTCAAATGAATAGCATTTGATTTCTCCACTCGAATAAACTATATTCGATAACTCTTCTCAAATGAATAACATTTGATTTCTCCACTCGAATAAACTATATTCGATTACTCTTCTCTCGAATACACTATATTCGATAACTCTACTTCGGATAAGTGATATTCGACAACTCTACTCGATTATCTCTACTTGGATAACTCTAACCGGTCAACTCAACTGGTTTAACCTAACTGGTTAACTCTAACTGGTTAGCTCAACTGGTTAACTCTACTGGTTTAACCTAACTGGTTAACTCAACTGGTTAACTCTACTGGTTTAACCTAACTGGTTAACTCGTCTTGATTAACTGAACAAATCCACTTAGTTTAACTTAGCTAATTCACGTTGATTAACTCTAACCGATTCACTTAGTTTAACTCAACTAATTCACTTCGATTAACCACTTAGTTAACTTAACTAATTCACTTTAAATAATCACTTAGTTTAACTTAACTAACTTGCTTGATTTACTTAACCAATTACTTTGTTTAACTCGACTAACTTTGCTTTGGTTAACCTAACCAATTACTTTGTTTAACTCGACTAACTTTGCTTTGGTTAACCTAACCAATTACTTTGTTTAACTCGACTAACTTTGCTTTGGTTAACTTAACCAATTACTTTGTTTAACTCGACTAACTTTGCTTTGGTTAACCTAACCAATTACTTTGTTTAACTCGACCAACTCGCTTTGGTTAACTTATGGTTTTTAACGCATCATCTAACAACGATGAATATTTGTCCAAACACGCATGATCACAACGGATTATATACATCACATTATATGTCACAATATATAAATCACAGTAAAAATAACTGTTGAGGAATCCAGTTGGATTCCTCCGACCTGTTTCCCTGCACCACAGATGTTAGACAACACCAGTAAAAATATTCTGATAAACAGAATCAACATATAACTATTTGACGGATTATATATATATATATATATATATGTATATACACATATATATATATATATAATCTCTACTAACTGACTAGCAGTTCAATCAACAGTCAACACACAGTCAAACAACAGATAATTAACAGTTCTAAGAATACAACGTGAAAATAAAACTGTTTAGAGTTTGTGAGATTTACTCACATCAGCGCGTTAATCGATAAATATCGGTTTGTGTTCATTGATTCAGTCGAACAATTTATTTCTCCATAAATTGTAACGAGCTCGGATGGACTCACAGTCGGTCCCATTGTGTTGCTCCCGTCCATACGATCCCAACGCAACTTACGGTTTGCAAATCCGACCTCGTACGGACAAGATACGGTATTACGAAGTTTATACACTATTTAAATAGATTAAAACTTGAATTTTAATTCCTATAAAGGCCTTACCCCTTTTATTCAAAACCCGGCCCATTCCCTTCTGCTCAAGGCCCACTCGAACCCTTTTTTCTTCCCCAATACTTACACCGTAGCCTGCTCCCTTCAACAGCCAATTCACGAAAACTTCCAACCACCATCGCAGCTCCCATCCGCCACCCAACTCGAAACTGAACTCACCCTTCATCTCCTCTTTCCCCCTACTTCAACTCCATCACCACCTCAGGGAGCTTGAGACCCTCAGCAAAGTTACGGCGTTGGGATATCCCAAGAACCACCGAACCAAATTAACCCAGACTTTCCCAAAATCGCTCCTACAGCATTGACTCGCCATCCTAATCCCAAGGGCGACCCTGAAACGACCTATTACTGCCTCAGTCTCCGACAATCGAAAGCCCTAGCTGACGCTGCATAGCAGACAGCGAGCAAAAGAGGTGTCGAGCCTCTCAAAAATCCCACGGCAGTGAAGACTACCCTCTCCAGAATCCAAATCCAACCATACTTTGATTTATAGGATTTGTATTTGGATTTTATTTTGATTTCTCCTTTTGAAAACTTTTGCTGTGTATGGTTTCTTTGTTGTTATATAGGCTGTGTTGGGGTTGGTAGGTTGTGTGGCTGTAGAAAGGGTCTGCGTGGCATGTTGGTGATCAGATAAAATAAGGGGAGATATTTTATATTTGATTTTCTATTTTATTTATTTGATTTTCTCCTCGTATTTGTCTTGTAAAAATCACCGCGAACACATACGACGCCTAAAAATCACCAAACTGGACATGTAGCTAGAGTTCGACATTACGGTCCCAACGAAACTGGTTTCGTCAAATTCCGACTCCGTATGCTCGTACTGCGTATTTTTAACCGTCAGAATATCGACTGTTTTTCACTCTAAAAATCCGTACGGCCACATAGTGACTCTAAAAATCACGAAACTGGAAATCTAACAATTATTTGATATTGCGGATCCAACAAAACTGGTTTCGTCGAATTCCGACTTCGTTTGCAAAAGTGGCTATTTTTAACGCTTTAAATGACCCATTTAAATATATAAATATATTTAAATAAATTAAATTAAATATAAATAAATTTATATTATCGTATATATTCCCAGTGGAATATCATACAGCTCCAGGATAATTATATATTTCATATTCTAAGTCCAGGTTGAATCGATATTCAATTTACATTGAAAATCCCTTTTATAACGTATATAAAGCGTTACGAATTATAAAGGAATTCTACAGCGACTTTTCTGAAATTTGATTTGGACATAACTCAAAATCTACACGACGAAATCTTCATTTTTCTCTTCCACTAGAAAGATATACTCCACCAGCTCCACACGTCTCTTGTTTCACAGAAATCCGGCTTAAAACGAATCCTGTACATTCAGTTGAAGTTCAACTCGCCAAATAGCGAACTGCCGCGCCATTTCGAGCTCGATTATAATTATATTATAAATTATACGTTCAACTATCGTTTATTTAATATATTCGTTATTTAAATAATTAAATAACTTAATTATTATACCTTACAAAACGCGCCATTACAGACTTCCCCCCTTAAAATAATTTCGTCCTCGAAATTGCTAAGCTCGGAAAAATGCTACCAACTTTACTAACTAGATTCAAATATCTTTTAGTTTACTTCTCAACTCCAGTTTCAACTGAACCATTAAATTTTCAATTAAATTATTAATTCATTCTGGCTAACTGAATTTCCATAAATCATGAGAATGTTCTAACGCCTGGAATTTTCGAAAAATTTCGCCATAACATCCTTTGTATTGGTCAATATGACAAACCACCCCTCGCCTCTCTAGGCCTTCTCCCACCCAAAAGAAAATCAAACAGCCAAGCGGCTTGCCAGTTCGGCTCATAAAATCCAAACTCATATATAATATAAACTTGTACCTTTTTGTCGGTCGTATCATTATATCCTTTTGATCTGTTATCACTTCTGCATATACCATGGTTATTCCACTCAGTTTATATCCTCAAACCAAATCATTCGCTTATACCCAAGCCGAATTCCATTCAAACTCCAATATCAAACTTCAAACTCGAGTTTCAAATTCCAAACTCTCAACAAATCGTTTCAAATCCAAAACCATATTATTCTCAAATCACTTTCAGTCTTTCTTAACCTATCATCTCAAGTTAAATTCTGGTTTATTATTCACTTTTACCATCCCATTCGAATTAACTTCACAAGTTAAATTTTAATTTCTAGAACTTAAATTCCTGGGTAAATTTCAAATAAATTCGAAATCATACTGCCAATTTAAAGCCTTTGAATTTTCTAAACAACTTGTTTCCTTAAAACAATTCCAAATAAAATCTTTGGTAGTAATCCACCACTTAGAACTCGAAAATCACACCGATGATACTGCGCAGTCATCATCGGAATTATTTTCCAGCGACCCAAGTGATTTCAATGCTATATTATTTTCAAAACCATTACTAGATACTTCCATTTTGAAAACATTTCAAAATCTCCCAGGAACTTAAAATTTCCTTATTTTAATTCCAAATCTGATTTAAATTCATATTTAATTCATCTTATTTCATATACTTTACTTATATGAATTCTGATTAGTTATATATAACCATTTCACATGTTATAATCTTACTCGATTATAATAACAACCAACACTACCAATATATTATATCAAAATATATTCGGGTAAAATTTTTTCTTTTACCCTCCTTTCAAAACATACCGTGTCGGTCCATCGTATTCGAGTGTTTAGTAACCCCTATCGATACAGTGGATCAAACTGATCGACCAGAATTCACAAACTACTCAACTGATGAGTCTCCACAATATAAAATCACTTTATATTAAATAACAAATACGCACTCGTATATATACACTCAAACTCAATCTAGGGTATTACTAACCCTATCTCTACCGATTCACGCCACAGAGCCAAGTAATTCTAAATTTAAGCTCTGATACCAACTGTAACGACTGGAAATTTCCGACTCCTCGAGAGTCGGAAATTCCGAGACGTTAGTGAAAGAATTTAGAAGGTGAGAAAGAAAAGATATAACTAATAGAATAGAAGAAGGAGAAGAACATCAGAATCATCAGAGTAACACGAATCTCACAGCGGAACGAATAACATATAATATATAACATAACTTTGAAGTAAACAGTTATATATATACAACAGCACTTATCAGAGTACAACCCTTACAACACAGCGGAAATAACTATAGCTATAAAATCTTGCAGTCTCCTGGTCCAAGCTCTCCAAATATATCTGTAAATCCCGACTACTTGACTGCCCGTACAAATTTAGGCACCCAAGAGTTTAGGGAAAACAACAAAGTAAACTCCGGGTCAGTCATGGGACTGGTATGAGTAAAACAGTTTAAAACAATTGAACAGGTATATGATATCTCATAAGACCACGCCGTGAATACGGAACGGGTTTTTCCTTATGAGTATCTAAACAACTTTGACAAGCAATATCATTGTGATATTATAATAATGTCTAAGTACAAATAGGTATCAATCTAGCAGAAACGCTTGCATCTCACGTTCTACATACATAGTATAAAATCATAAACCGCAGGGCGCTTATCGGAAAATGGATTCCAACAGACAAGGTATGGGAGCACCTTCTGAATAGTGTACTCTAGAGGTGATACACTCAGGGTTCAACAAGAACTTCTTGTAACCCGGCCACACATGACCGCTCACTCATTTAGCTTGAGTGTCGCGAATATATTGCCACCACGGTTATAGGCCATCAAACCGTCATCCGAAGATACAGATTCAAAAAGAAGTATAAATATGAATATTCTCTAGATCGGTGACAATACACCCTGCTTGGGTATGACCCAACTAGCCATGCTGCCTAGCCCAACTTTTGTTACTTCCCGGTGTGAGGCTAGAAGCTACGTCTATCTTCAGAACATCTGATCATCATTCACTTTGAATGCCACATTGTCATACCCGCCAAATCACAAATTGACTTATCCAAAAATAACACGGGTATATAGCTAAGAGAAACGAATTCCTCCGCTACCAAACGTGAATACGTTTGCACAGATCAACTTACGCGATCCATTGGATATACTCTGTCAGACCTTCTTCCATATACGTTGTCCTGGGACTGGACAAACCGAAGGCACTATTCAGTATATCCATCTTAGTCACTGTTATCTAAGACTTATACAACAGCCCTTGCACTTTACTCCATCTTCAATTTATCTTTGGCAGATATTGCTCGCAACGCTTATGCCAATACAGAGTGGTTCTTTGGATAATAATCCAACCGGTCTCTCCATATTTACAACGTAGATATGGTCAAAACTTTGATAGTCTGTGATTCAACTATCAAATGAAAACATGTCGGTGTACAAACAACGATCTTATTTCCAAATGGAAATTCGATCGATCAATCATCATATGTTCATATTTCCTTATTTCATATATTTAGAAAATATATGTTATTAATCATTGGAAAACATTTCCATAGCTTATTTTCACATCACTATTATTTCGCAACTATCAGTCCCTAACTGTAACTAGTATGAGAACCATTCTCTAAGTATCAATCCGGAAGGTCGAAACCAACATCAGATCGTCACTTAGAAAACCGTTCAACTTACCCTCTCTAGTTAGTTTCTGAATTTGCTTAACTCTATTTCTTAAATTCTTATCATGAAAACATTTCATTTTCTATGTTTAGAAACATATCTGACTATATTTGGAAAACGTTTCCAAAACTCATTTACGGATTTCCAATGAACGTTGTATAAAACATCGTTATGCTTAATCCATTAATCGCTTATTACTTAACTATATTTCAAATCAACCTTTTCTATCGAACCACAACTATTCCTTTGTCAATTCTGGAGTCAATCAAGTTGGGGTATAATTACCTCTCAGACCTTAATTGAACAACGTCCTTTACTGTGAAATAGATGAAGCTCGTCACTCACTTTTTCCCATCATCTGTTTACGCAAATTCTCGGATTCAGGTTACGAATCTACTTCTTATATGAAAACGTTTGATTATAACTATAACGTTATAATTCCTACTTCTGCAATGTCTAACCTAAATTATAACTTTACCTCCTAACTCGAATAATTTAACAGACACCTAATTTCTAAATCAATAACTAAATCTTGATTTAAACCCTGGAAAGTAAATAGTACTTTCCCGAATTCGCTATAATCGAATTCGACGTATAACTCTCTTTCGAGTAATCTCTATTTGATTAACTCTTCTTCGAATAACCTATATTGGATTATCTCTCTTCGAATAACTCATATTCGAAATCTCTCTCTTTCGAATAAACAATATTCGATCTTTTTCTTTCGAATATGCTATATTTTCGAAAATCTCCTTTCGATTTACTAATCGATAACTCCTTTCGATCAAACTAAAATCTATAACTCCTTTCGATCAAACTAAAATCGATAACTCCTTTAACTCTATTCGAATAACTAATATTCGACTAACTCCTTTGGATCGACTCATTTGATTAACTCCTTCGAATAACTAATTCGAATAACTTACCTTCGAATAACCAATATTCGATTTACTCTAACTCGATTAACTTAATTCTAATCGATTTACTCCATTTCGATTCAACTTAATTCAAATCGATTAACTTAACTCAAATTGATTAACTCATTTCGAATAACTAAATTCGATTAACTCTTTTAACTTTACTCGAATAACTATATTCGATTAACACCTTCTTTCGAATAACTATATTCGGTTAACTCTTCGACTAACTCCTTTGGATTAACTAACTTCGAATAACTCCTTTGGATTACTAACTTCGAATAACTCCTTTGGATTAACTAACTTCGAATAACTCCTTTGGATTACTAACTTCGAATAACTCCTTTGGATTACTAACTTCGAATAACTCCTTTGGATTAACTAACTTCGAATAACCAATATTCGATAACTACTCTTCGAATAAATAATATTCGGTAACTCTTCTCAAATGAATAACATTTAATTTCTCCACTCGAATAAACTATATTCGATAACTCTTCTCAAATGAATAACATTTGATTTCTCCACTCGAATAAACTACATTCGATAACTTTTCTCAAATGAATAGCATTTGATTTCTCCACTCGAATAAACTATATTCGATAACTCTTCTCAAATGAATAACATTTGATTTCTCCACTCGAATAAACTATATTCGATTACTCTTCTCTCGAATACACTATATTCGATAACTCTACTTCGGATAAGTGATATTCGACAACTCTACTCGATTAACTCTACTTGGATAACTCTAACCGGTCAACTCAACTGGTTTAACCTAACTGGTTAACTCTAAATGGTTAGCTCAACTGGTTAACTCTACTGGTTTAACCTAACTGGTTAACTCAACTGGTTAACTCTACTGGTTTAACCTAACTGGTTAACTCGTCTTGATTAACTGAACAAATCCACTTAGTTTAACTTAGCTAATTCACGTTGATTAACTCTAACCGATTCACTTAGTTTAACTCAACTAATTCACTTCGATTAACCACTTAGTTAACTTAACTAATTCACTTCGATTAACCACTTAGTTAACTTAACTAATTCACTTTAAATAATCACTTAGTTTAACTTAACTAACTTGCTTGATTTACTTAACCAATTACTTTGTTTAACTCGACTAACTTTGCTTTGGTTAACCTAACCAATTACTTTGTTTAACTCGACTAACTTTGCTTTGGTTAACTTAACCAATTACTTTGTTTAACTCGACTAACTTTGCTTTGGTTAACTTAACCAATTACTTTGTTTAACTCGACTAACTTTGCTTTGGTTAACCTAACCAATTACTTTGTTTAACTCGACCAACTCGCTTTGGTTAACTTATGGTTTTTAACGCATCATCTAACAACGATGAATATTTGTCCAAACACGCATGATCACAACGGATTATATACATCACATTATATGTCACAATATATAAATCACAGTAAAAATAACTGTTGAGGAATCCAGTCGGATTCCTCCGACCTGTTTCCCTGCACCACAGATGTTAGACAACACCAGTAAAAATATTCTGATAAACAGAATCAACATATAACTATTTGACGGATTATATATATATATATATATATACACATATATATATAATCTCTACTAACTGACTAGCAGTTCAATCAACAGTCAAAACACAGTCAAACAACAGATAATTAACAGTTCTAAGAATACAACGTGAAAATAAAACTGTTTAGAGTTTGTGAGATTTACTCACATCAGCGCGTTAATCGATAAATATCGGTTTGCGTTCATTGATTCAGTCGAACAATTTATTTCTCCATAAATTGTAACGAGCTCGGATGGACTCCCAGTCAGTCCCGTTGTGTTGCTCCCGTCCATACGATCCCAACGCAACTTACGGTTTGCAAATCCGACCTCGTACGGACAAGATACGGTATTACGAAGTTTATACACTATTTAAATAGATTAAAACTTGAATTTTAATTCCTATAAAGGCCTTACCCCTTTTATTCAAAACCCGGCCCATTCCCTTCTGCTCAAGGCCCACTCGAACCCTTCTTTCTTCCCCAATACTTACACCGTAGCCTGCTCCCTTCAACAGCCAATTCACGAAAACTTCCAACCACCATCGCAGCTCCCATCCGCCACCCAACTCGAAACTGAACTCACCCTTCATCTCCTCTTTCCCCCTACTTCAACTCCATCACCACCTCAGGGAGCTTGAGACCCTCAGCAAAGTTACGGCGTCGGGATATCCCAAGAACCACCGAACCAAATTAACCCAGACTTTCCCCAAATTGCTCATACAGCATTGACTCGCCATCCTAATCCCAAGGGCGACCCTGAAACGACCTATTACTGCCTCAGTCTCCGACAATCGAAAGCCCTAGCTGACGCTGCATAGCAGACAGCGAGCAAAAGAGGTGTCGAGCCTCTCAAAAATCCCACGGCAGTGAAGACTACCCTCTCCAGAATCCAAATCCAACCATACTTTGATTTATAGGATTTGTATTTGGATTTTATTTTGATTTCTCCTTTTGAAAACTTTTGCTGTGTATGGTTTCTTTGTTGTTATATAGGCTGTGTTGGGGTTGGTAGGTTGTGTGGCTGTAGAAAGGGTCTGCGTGGCATGTTGGTGATCAGATAAAATAAGGGGAGATATTTTATATTTGATTTTCTATTTTATTTATTTGATTTTCTCCTTGTATTTGTCTTCTAAAAATCACCGCGAACACATACGACGCCTAAAAATCACCAAACTGGACATGTAGCTAGAGTTCGACATTACGGTCCCAACGAAACTGGTTTCGTCAAATTCCGACTCCGTATGCTCGTACTGCGTATTTTTAACCGTCAGAATATCGACTGTTTTTCACTCTAAAAATCCGTACGGCCACATAGTGACTCTAAAAATCACGAAACTGGAAATCTAACAATTATTTGATATTGCGGATCCAACAAAACTAGTTTCGTCGAATTCTGACTTCGTTTGCAAAAGTGGCTATTTTTAACGCTTTGAATGACCCATTTAAATATATAAATATATTTAAATAAATTAAATTAAATATAAATAAATTTATATTATCGTATATATTCCCAGTGGAATATCATACAGCTCCAGGATAATTATATATTTCATATTCTAAGTCCAGGTTGAATCGATATTCAATTTACATTGAAAATCCCTTTTATAACGTATATAAAGCGTTACGAATTATAAAGGAATTCTACAGCGACTTTTCTGAAATTTGATTTGGACATAACTCAAAATCTACACGACGAAATCTTCATTTTTCTCTTCCACTAGAAAGATATACTCCACCAGCTCCACACGTCTCTTGTTTCACAGAAATCCGGCTTAAAACGAATCCTGTACATTCAGTTGAAGTTCAACTCGCCAAATAGCGAACTGCCGCGCCATTTCGAGCTCGATTATAATTATATTATAAATTATACGTTCAACTATCGTTTATTTAATATATTCGTTATTTAAATAATTAAATAACTTAATTATTATACCTTACAAAATGCGCCATTGCATAAAGTTTCTACAAATCTTTGAAAAAGCATTTGCACGAGGAGGAGGAGGAGGAGGAACCACTGCAGCTGGAGGAGGAGGAATATCTGTTGGGCCTGCGTCGTTGGCCCTAGCCTCTAAGTACCTCCTGAACCAGCCAGGTATCGATAAACCCTCTGGAAGGTTAAGATTCCCAGACATGCTGAAACGAAAAAGAAAAGATTCAAAACGAAGGATAGAAAGATAGGGCAAATGGCTTTGGGGATTATGACTTTTTAAATTTAAAACAACACTTTTTCTTGTAAAATGCTTCTTTATATTTCTTTTTGAAAATAGTTTTCAAAAACTCTTATCTAATCTGGTAAACCTCGCTCTGATACCAAGTGAAACACTCCACCTCCGTTAAGGTCACTCACAAAGGGAATGCCTTAACTTTGGTGGAGGGTTATAGGTACAAGACATAGAAAAATCTACAAGATGGATAAATATAAGCAGCGAAATTCAAATATTTATTGCATACGTGGTTCAATACAAAAGCATTACATCAAATTGTCTCAAAATAACTTCTAAAACATTACACCAAAATTTCTTTCTTGATTATTTATTAAAGAAGCATAAACCATAAATAAAACTGCATAAGTCCCTAAATGTAGTATCCAAAAGCCATAGCCAAGGTAAGAGAGTCCCAATCATACATCTACTTTCTTGAAGCTTGCAAAGAGTCTGATTAAGCTAGAGTATTCCCTCCCTGCGGACCTGGGGGGGGCGGAAGAAAAGAGGACGAAAGAAAATGGGTTAGACAATAAGTCTGGTAAGTTCAATGATTACTAGTATTTAAACAAGGAAAGGGATCATGACAGTAATAACAGAACATAGGTCAATACACTAATATAAGATAAGAGGAACGTGTGATCGCACCCATTACTATAGTCTCTGCACCTACCAACTATTGGTTCAACCAGCCCCACGAGTTCATAACAAACTATCCCCTTAATGATCGGCTCCTACTCGCATGCATTCATATCCTGTATCATTCGGCCCCGCTTGACTGCAGATACCTGTGCTGGTCCCACCATGGGGTGTATCAGTCCCTCTGGTGGCAACCCGACACGATTCAAGATGTACAGTGTATACTACTGATGCCCAGTGCCTTATTTTTCCACTCCGGATTATGTGCACGCCTATACTCCGTCGGAACCTACACTGGTGCACCAATCGCCGACGTTTTTGACCGCTTATAATCAGACCAGTAATCGTGCCCCACCCTGCCTAGTTTCAGGGTACCATGATACATCTATGTGGGTTACTGCTGAAATGGGTCCCCGTTACTAGGATTTTCTAATCAACATGTTTATTTGGTTAAGTGTCCAAGTTTACCTAACCCCACCCATCTGTTTAGTTAACATGTTGAATTGGTTAAGCGTTTCCCTGACTTACTTAACCCTACCAATCCTGACTTAGCATTAATTTATTCATTAAAGCACCATCCACTCACATTAGACAGGTCTTGTTGTGGCCAATGGATATGCCGGTCGGTTCCGGGAAGATTTACACCACAACTCAGTCTAACCTCGGGTCTTTTTGTGCTTGATGCACTAACCACCCATATTAGACAGGTCTTGTTGTGGTCACTGGATATGCCGGTCGGTTCCGGGCAGATTTACACCACAACTCAGTCTAACCTCGGATTAGGCATATTCGTCTTTCATAAATTTACATATTTTCTATATATATGTCTAATTAATTTTAATTTTATCATGCCATAATTATCCTTTGATTATGCTCACAATAAATGGTATATAAAATATACCATTTTATGAAAAAATCTATGCCATGAAATTTTCATATTTTCCCATCGCTACCCCCGTGGAACGTACGCATGAATCACATAAAATGTTGGGCTAGTAAATTAGCCCAAACCCATAAAGAAAAAGGGGTAATAAACAAGGGACAAGAAACAAACATAAAATAGCATACATTTAACTTATAATGTGTAACTTGGCATAGAAGTATCATTAACTTAATTAACGGGTAAAGGTAAACTTGTGACTAAGTTAGGTCTAATTGTCATGTGAACTTGATAAAGGTCTAGCATGGTGGTTTAATCATATAAACACAATTTTAAAACCACAACCTAGCATATTAACTTATGTATGCCAAAACATAAGAAAGCTACTATAAACATATTTAAATCACAACTTAGCATGATGACTTATGTGTGTTAAACATAAGAGAACTATTGTAGACATTCTTAAATCACAACTTAGCATGATAACTTATGTGTGTTAAACATAAGAGAACTATTGTAGACATTCTTAAATCACAACTTAGCATGATTACTTATGTGTGTCAAACATAAGAGGGCTATAAATCAAATCTTGCAACATAAATAGATTCAACTTAACATGGATCTAAATATACATGAGTGTTGATCTAACATATAAGCATGTGTTTTAGATCATAAACTTGCAAGTAACCACCAAATTATAACTTGACATGTTTCACCATTCAGTTGGCACAATAAATCCAATACCCAATCATAATAGATTCCAATAACATACAATATGGTATGTTCATCGTCACGAACATATAGGCATGATCAATCGCAATGGTAGTTTGAGAATCAAACTTTATTTCTCTTATACACAGGCATCATTCTATATTTGAATTACAACATGTCATGATTTCAATTAGAAGAACGTTTAAATTTACGTAATAACCAACTTACAAACTAAAAAGGAATTCTTGATTTCCGAATTCTGAAATTGGTAAGCTCGCCTTTGATGTAGATCGTTGAATTTGATTTCTTTAATTTGATTTTGATTCAGGTTTTTAACTTGTCTTTGAATTGGTGATGGCTACTCCAAGTTCTCTACTGACGGCATGATAGTTCCAGGATTATTTTTTTGTGATTTTTAGGTTTGAGCATAGGGTTGTTTATATACAATTTCAATTTAATTTGAGCCGTCGGATGATCTTAGGGTTAATCATAACCATTCAGTCAGGATAGGGTGACACCTCAGCCCTAATAACTCAGCAAGGAGTCAGAAAGGACTCAGCAATAAGTCACGGTATGGATCAGATCACACCAGAAAGCTATGTAGGCTTTCTGCTCGGCCTAGGCGCACTTGTTAGGTGCGCCAGTGCAACTTTTGTACTGGCGCACTTCCCAAGTGTTCCAGTGCATTTTTTTCTCTCTTTTCTTCTGGTTTTCTGTGTTCGTCCATATCTCCTTCATATGGTGTCCGTTTTACGCAAACTCGGACTCTATCTCAAGCAGAATTCCGAGACGAATGCAATGGCATAACCCGTATCCCTTAATTCTCACATTTGAAATTAAATATTCTTTGATTCGTTACTATAATGTTAACAGAAAATACGGGGTGTTACAGTACATTTCAAGGAAAGTGTGTACACGTGTTAACGTACGGACTGCTATGAACAAAAATAAAAATACAATCGTGTCCAGTGAGGTGCCACGATCTCAAAAATATAATAATATCGGTAGGTTGACTCATATTTTGAAACCCCAAAATATGATATAGGGTGCAAAATACTCCAAATAAAAAGTTGTGTATTTATTTAATTAAAAATTATAGTAAAATTCTAAAAATTAAATTAACACTACGTCTCAAAAGAACCTTGTATAATTCGAATTCAGTATGCAGTTATTTCAAATAAACTGTTACGGTCGATGAACGATTCTACAACGACTATTTGAAAATTTGATTTGGTCATAGATCAAAATCTACACGACGAAATCCCGATTTTTCTCTTCCATTAGAAAAATATACTTCACCAGCTCCGAACGTTTCTTGTTTTACAGAAATCCGATTTAAAACGAATCCTATATATTCGTTTAAAGTTCGAATCACCAAATTACGAACTACCGCGTTATTTCGAGCTTAATTATAATAAAAATATAAAATATACGTTCTGTCGTCGTTTATTGAATAGATTCGTTATTAAAATTTGAATCTAAGTTTAACCAAATCTCTTATACTGCCCAATTCACACAATATTGCGAATTTCACTATTTTCGACTATTTCGGAAATAAATATATTATTCTATGATTTATATAAATTAAATACAAATATTATTTAATTCAAGTTATTGATATTTCCAATCTATATTAAATAATTAAATAAATTAATTATTTCACTGTGAAAATACGGGATGTTACATTCCTCCCCCCTTAAAATAATTTCGTCCTCGAAATTGCTAAGGTAGAAAACAAGCCCTATTGCTGGGTTAAAAATTATTCGTTTACTTCTTTAACTTCAGTTTCAACTGAACCAATTTATTCCAATTAAATTATTAATTTATACAGACTAACGGAAATTCTGAAAATTTTCTAACACCTTAAATTTTCGAAAAATTTCGCCAACACTTCCTTTGTACCGGTCAATAGTTCAAACCCCAACTCGCCTCTCTAGGCCCTTTCCTTTCAAAAAGAAAATCAAAAAGCCAAGCGGCTTGCTGATTCGGCGCATAAAACCACATATGGAAATTTAAACATGTACCTTTGTGTCGGGCATATCATGATATCCTTTCATTCTGCTACCCTGTCAGTATATACAAATGTATTCCTAAACAAAATACCAATTTTATTCCCAAAACCAAATCATTCGCGTATCCAAGCCAAATTCCATTTCAAACCAAAGTTCCATCCTTGATTCCAACCTCCTAACTCATCAATTCAATACCATTTCAGATCCCTGTCTCACAATTCAAAAATCTGATTTTACTTCATATATTATATTCCAATTAAATTTCCAGTTAATTGGTTTCAATTCAATGCATATTTGCTTTCACAAATCCCTTTAAATTAGTTTTTAATTCATACAATTTTCCTGGGAATTTTTAAACAGTTTGTTCTTTCAAAAATCAAATATCCCTTTTCAGGATTCAAAACAACTTCCTTTTCCCAAAATAATTTGAAAACAAAATCTTTGGTAGTGATCCGTTACTTACAACTCGAAAATGAACACTGATGATGTGGCCAGCATCATCAGAGTTATTTCCCAGCTATCAAAGTGAGTTCAATACTATATAACTTTCAAAACCATATCTAAACACCTCCATTTTGAAATATATTTCAAATAACCTTCCAATGTTTGTAAAACAAATTTTAAAATTTCCTAGGATCTTAAAATTTTCCTATACTTAACACAAATCCACTTACAAACACTTCTCCCAGTTTTCATAATTTTGATTCCAATTCTAATTTAATTCATATTTAATTAATCTGCTTTTAAATTATACGAACTCAAATTGGCTATTTATACAACCATTTCAATTATAATCAGCCAACACTTCCAATATATGATAATAATTCCAACATATATATATCTCCTCTATATCAAAATATACTTTAGGTAAACTTATTTTCATTTAGCTTTTTTTCAAAACATACTGTGTCGGTTTATCGTATTTGAGTGTTTAGAAACTCCTACCGATACAGTGGATCAAACTGATCGATTAGAACCCATAAACAACTCAACCAATAAATCTGCACAATATAAAACAATTTTTTTTATAAAATCTACAAATACGTTCACTCGTATATATACACTCAGACTCAATCTAGGGCATTACTAACCCTATCTCTACTTATTCACGCCACAGAGCCAAGGTTAAGTAGCTCTGATACCACTATAACGAACTGGGATTTTCGACTATGAAAATCAACACAAAACTAACATGTTGACGATTCAGACATCGGAAATTCCGGATCATTAATAGAAAGAAGTTAGAGGGTAAGAATAGATAAGATAGTAAATTAGAATAGAAGAAGAAGAAGAAGAAGAAGAAGAAGATCACCACAGAACAGAATCAGAGTAATACGAAACTCACAGCGGATTGAATAAAATATAATATATAAATAACTTTGCAATAAAATAGTATATATTTAGAATAACATTATCAGAGTACAACACTTACACACAGCGGAAATAAACAGTAGCTATATAATCCTAAAGCCTCCTTCTTCAAGCTCCTCCAAGTATATATGTAAAGACCTGAACTACTTGCTTGCCCATACAAATTTGGAGACCCAAGAGTTCAGGGAAAACAAAACAAAATAAACTCTGGATTGGTCATGGGACTAGTGTGAGTAAACTCAAATCATTTGGTTTAACTTTTAAAAATCCTTTTCAAAAGGAAAGGTAATCGTAAGACCAATCCACACATAAACACGGACGATTTTTCCCTTGCGATAACCCAAAATAGTTTTGGAAATCAATACTTTTCTGATATTATAATAATGTCCAATCATAAGTAAATAACAATCTAGCAGAACGCTTGCATCTCACGTTCCACATATATAGTATACAAACAAAATCGCGGGCTCTTATTGGAGATTGGATTCTGACTATGACAAGGTATGGGACCACCTGCCGATAGTGTATCTCTAGAGGCGAATACACTGGGTTCAACAAGAACGTCTTGCAACCCGGCCCACACATGACCGGCCACTCATTTCGCTTGAGTGTATCGAATGTATATCACCAACAGTTGGGAGCTACCCACCGTTTCCCGAAAAGGGACAGCATCGATAATAGATAAAAGAATGAAATGGATTTTCTCTAGATAGGTGATATACACCCTAATGGGTGCGACCCATAAAGTCATGCTACCTGCCCGATTTCTGTCATTTCCCGGTTGATGAGGCTTGAGGTCATTACGTATTTTTTTGAAACACCTGACCTCATTCACTTTGAATGTCACATCGTCATACCCGCCAAATCACAAATTGATTCCCCCAAAAATACCACGGGTATAAAGCTAAGAGAAACGAATTCCTCCGCCACCAACGTAGATACGTTTGAAGAGATCAACTTACGCGATCTATTAGATATACTCTGTCGGACATTCGTCCATTCACGTTGTCCTGGGATTGGACAAACCGAAGGCACTATTCTGTAAATAGGATAGCCCTTGCATAACTCCGTCTTCAATTATCTTCATCATGTTTGATCGCAACACTAACGTCCATACAGAGTGGTTTTCAGATAATGAATCTGATCCCGGTCTCTCCATATTGACGATGGAAAAATGGTCAAAAACTTCGATAGTCGGTGATTTAACTATCAAAGAAAACAGGTGTGCAACCAACGATATTATTTCCAAATGGAAATTCTATCGATCAATCATCATTCAACATTTATCTCTTTTTAAATTAATTTATTATTAATTTATTCATTTCCCTTTTCTATATATTCGTAAATCCTATTTTTCTAATTTAGGAAATATACTTTATTATCATTGGAAACAGTTCCAGATTTACTCCCTTTTCTTATTTTTTATATTATAAAACATTTATGATCTTTATTTGGAAAACGTTTCCAAAACTCCTTCATTAGATTTAAATAGATGTTTAAATATAACGTCACAATGCGAACTCGAATCATTACACTCATTAACTAGATTCACTTAACCAACCTTAGTTAAAAACAGAGTCAATCAAGTTGGGGTATAATTACCTCTCAGACCTTAACTGAACAACATTTCTAACTTTTAAATAGACAAAGTTCACCTTTCAAATCTTTAACAAACTTCTTTACGAAACTCTCGGATTCTATTTACGAATCCACTTCTTTTACCAAAATCATTTGATTATAACCATAGTTATATAATCTCATACTTTCGAAATATAATAACTTAAATATAACTTTTCTTTCTTAATTTGAATAAATAAACAAACAACTAATTTATTATTAAATTAGTAAAACTTGATTTGAAATGGAAATAAATATTACTTTCCTTAATTCGATATACTTGATTTTGATGTATAACTCACTTTCGAGTAATCTCTATTTGATTAACTCTCCTTCGAATAACCTATATTCGATTTACTCTCCTTTATGGATTTTATTTAATCCTTTTAACATTTTGAATATCGAAATGGATTTCATCGTTCCCTTTTTAAAACAACTCCGAATTTCCCATTTTATATTCACTATTGAATTTTCCATCTCAATTGTCCACTAATAATTATATTTTAGTTCATTTATAAACTTTGTTTATAAATCACAACACTTGTTTCATTATTAAAAAAGGTCTTTATTTTTTAAGCATTCGGAATTTCATTACTGTTTGAATTCCTCTTTCAAAACCCAATTTCCTCTACACATGTTTTTATTTGCAAAATCTTTGCTTAAATCCATTTTTCACACCAACTATGAAAAATATTTATTTTATATAATCTATTCATTTTGATTTCATATTTAAAAACAATATCTCATTTTCAATTTCTATTTACAGCATTATTTGTACAAAATCTCCTTTTAACTTCTAACACTTAAAATCTCATTTAAATTTCCCTTTATAAATGCAGAATTAATATTCCATAAATTATCGGTGTTAAACCAATTTCTACTTCTCTATATAAGTTCGACATATATATTTTCATTTATCAAAAGATAAATATTTTTATTTGATTTATAAAATATTATAAATTTCACTTCTCAATTTATCTGTTAAAACAGATTCCTATTTAATATCTACTTTGAAACCAACTTCTCGTTGTTATTTTACATCTTGTCATTTCCCGTTTTATAATTCTATTTATTTTATAAACTCCCAAATTTAATAACCACTTCAAGTTTCCTTTTTATATAAAATGCTTTGATTTTATATATAAATATTTTATTTCAAATTATAGTTTGAAATTTCCCTTTTCACATTCTAGTATTTCCTTCAGTATTTAAAAGTACCAAATAACGATGATGAAACACACATAATCAACAACAGATTATAAATCACATCATATATCACAATATATGAAAAACAGTAAAATAAATGTTGAGGAATCTAGTTGGATCCCTCCGACCTGTTTCCCTGCATCCACAGATGTTAATCAACATAAATAACACGAATATGAAATACTTTGATAACAGAATCAATATTCGATTAACAATTTATATCTATATCGTTATCTATATTTCAACCGATTAACTAGCAGTTCAACCAAACAGCTAACACACAACAAACAAACATTATTTATCAATTCTAAAAATACGTTATAAAAATATAAGTTGAGAAGAGTTAGTGAGATTTACTCACCTTGGTCGTTAATCGTTAAATAACGATTAACGTCGGTTGATTTAATCCGGGGTTTTAATTTGTCATAAATTTTAACGAGCTTCCAATGATTTCAACCGAGTTCCATAGCATAGCTTGTGACCAAACAATTCCAACGTGATAGAGCATTCGTAATTCTGACCATGTACGGAAGAGATATAAATTTTACAAATTGTATCGATTCAAAAGATATAAATATAATTAATTATTAATAATTAGATCCTAATCCTTTGTTTAATCTTCCTAGTCCTGATTTACTATAGCTGTAAACATGAAATATTTAGATATCGTTTCAAAGCATAAAGTGGCCCTCTTATACTGGTTTAGGGTATGCACAAAATTTTATAAATAAACTAAGTTAAGTATGATATAATATAATTTGGGCCTCGCCGTAAAAGAATTGGCCCATCTCCCCACTTTACATACTCACGCCCACCACATACCCGAACCGGTCTCTTGCAGCATCCTGCCTGATCCCATAAACAGCCCTTCCTTTTCTCTGTCCCAATCTGCTCTTCGTATATATATATATATATATATATATATATATATATATATTTTTCTTTTTTTTTCTTGGCCTTACTGGCCCATCACCATATAACTTCACGCACCAGAAATAACCGATCCACCACTGTGCTTCCTTCTCCCTTTCAAAATATAAATGTCCTGCTCCACTGCCTTTCTGCCATTGCCGAGTTTCTAGTTGACCCCTCCATCCCTTTTACTCCACGATAATTCAAACAAACAATACCATAAAATTCTACATCCAACTCTCTTCAATCCTATACCAAAAACTTATAACTTGCATGCGGTTTTTCCTCTGGCATCGAACAACACTTTCTTGTTGTTGCAGGAAAAAATCGCACACCATATTATCACCAAATTCAACCATATTTCGCTGCATGTATTTCACTTCGCGGATCTCCATGCTAGTCCCTACCTCCAGCGCACACAGCTCCGCCAAGATTCAATTCATCCTTCATTATTTATTTTATTATTATTATTATTTTTTTGAATTATTTAACTAGAAGAGGGAATAACAAAACGGTTGGTATATGTTTTGTGGATGAGGATAATGGTAGCAGCTCACATATTTATAGCTTGACGAAACCGTGGGTGCCAAGGGTTGGAGTACAATTTGGCATCAGTTGTAGCCATGTGTAAACTGCTCTAGGTAGCAGCTGTGATTTGAAATTACATGCTAGCTTGGCTTGGACATGAAGTTTCAGGCCATCACATACATAGCTAGGGTCTGTGAACTGAAAGATTATGGTAGGAAAGTAAAATACAAGCCTGCGTTGAAATAGGATCAGGGTAGCTACTCTTAGGATTGCAGTGTTGTTTGTAGACATGAGTTTTCACATGGATACAGCTTGATTTTGAAGGTATAGGTTTGTGTTGATATAAGCAATTCATGCCAGAGGAAAGAATCGGCTGTACAAATTCCTTCATAGATAAGCTAAAGATATATATATATATATATATATATATATTGCATGGAAAGTGACTTGCTTCTAACATACAAATGCAGCTAGGAAGCCTACACTATAAACAGTGGTGATATCCAGTGGTGTGACCTTAAATAGACACCCTGTTCATGCTAGAAGATAATAAATGATGGAAATGATATTTTTGGACAACCCTAAAATCCGTAAGAAATTGCTAAAAGAAATTTTTCAAAGGATGGAATCATATATTATGTCTGCTTGACAAGCATACGGTTTCACTATTCAAAGGAAGGAAACATTTGGTGCCAAAGTGATGTGGACCAACTTCAAGACGTGGAATAGTGGTGCCTTGCCAGTAGGATGGAAAATAGGATAGTTTGTATTGGATAGTTTTCACATAGCTATATTTTCATATATGGGTATATAAGGACTGAAGACAAAAACGACGTGCAGTGCGTTGAAATGAAATATAGCATATAAATGTTACTTTTTAGTGAAGTTGGTGTTGCACCTACTATGTATTACTATAAAGAATTTTCAGCTCATCTTTAGTTTGAAGTTTATTTGAGACCTTGAGTCATTGTTTTAATTCCACGAGTTATGGTTAGGAAGTAGGGTACATTACAAGGAAAGGGTGTACACGTGTTAATGTACGGACTGCTATGAACAAAAATAAAAATACAACCGTGTCCAGTGAGGTGCCACGATCTCAAAAATATAATAATATAGGTAGGTTGACTCATATTTTGAAACCCCAAAATTTTGATATAGGGTGCAAAATACTCCAAATAAAAAGTTGCGTATTTAATTAATTAAAAATTACAGTAAAATACTAAAAATTAAATTAACATGGCGTCTCAAAAGAACCTTGTCTAAATTCAAATTCAGTATGCAGTTATTTCAAATAAACTATTACGGTCGATGAACGATTCTACAACGACTATTTGAAAATTTGATTTGTTCATAGATCAAAATCTACATGATGAAATCCCGAATTTTCTCTTCCATTAGAAAAATATACTTCACCAGCTCCGAACATTTCTTGTTTTACAGAAACCCGATTTAAAACGAATCCTGTATATTCATTTAAAGTTCGAATCGCCAAATTACGAACTGCCACACCATTTCGAGCTTAATTATAATAAAAATATAAAATATACGTTCTATTGTCGTTTATTGAATAGATTCGTTATTAAAATTTGAATCTAAGCTTAACCAAATCTCGTATACTGCCCAATTCACACAATATTGCGAATTTCACTATTTTCGACTATTTCGGAAATAAATATATTATTCTATGATTTATATAAATTAAATATAAATAATATTTAATTCAAGTTATCGATATCGCCAATCGATATTAAATAATTAAATAAATAAATTATTTCACCGTGAAAATACAGGACGTTACATCAAACATGTTTATTTAATGGTTAAGTTTTGTGGGCCTATATTTACTAATATTACCCACCAACCCGATATGTACTTAACCCTTCCACTGATTTAAGCATGTTTATTTAATGGTTAAGTTTTGTGGGCCTATATTTACTAATATTACCCACCAACCGATATGTACTTAAACCTCCCGCACATTATGTCGTATTGGTTAAGTGTTGTCCATTCATGTTAACTTAACCTACCCATTCATCATGTAATGTTGGTTAAGTGTTTCCTATAAACTTAACCCTCCTCACTTATCATGTTGGATTGGTTAAGTGTTTCTTATTAACTTAACCCCTTTCGTTCATCAAGTTATATTGGTCAAGTGTTTCTTGTTAACGTAACCCCACGTGTTCACCATGTTGTATTGGTTAAATGTCATCAATCAATTCAAGTTAACTTAACCTGCCTACTTGACATATTACTTTGGTTAAGTGTTGCCTTCTTGTGTTAACTTAACCCTACCACAAATCAAGTTATATTGGTTAAGTGTTGCCCTCTTGTTTTGAACTTAACCTTACCACAAATCAAGTTATATTAGTTAAGTGTTGCCCTCTTGTTTTAACTTAACCTTACCACAAATCAAGTTATATTGGCAAAGTGTTGCCCTTTTGTTTCAACTTAACCTTACCACAAATCAAGTTATATTGGTTAAGTGTTGCCCTATTGTTTTAACTTAACCTTACCACAAATCAAGTTATATAGGTTAAGTGTTTCTTGTTAACTTAACCTTACTACAAATCAGGTTATATTGGTTAGGTGTTTCTTATGAACTTAACCCTAGTCATTCATCTTGTTCATCAGCATTAATTGTTTTATTAATGCACCAACCTCTCACATTAGATATGTGTTGTTGTGGTTACTGGAAGTGCCGGGCGGTTCCGGGTAGTTTTACACCACAACTCAATCTAACCTCGGGTTTTTCTTGGGCATGATGCACTAACCTCTCACATTAAATAGGTGTTGTTGTGGTTACTGGATGTGCCAGGCGGTTCCGAGCAGTTTTACACCACAACTCAATCTAACCTCGGGTTAGGCACATTCGTCTTTTCAATAATTTACATATTTACAGTTTATATGTAAATTATTCACAATTGTTGTCAATTTCAGATTATGACACATTTTCCATAAATGTCCAAGTCTAGATTAATATGCTAATTATCCCAACCAGTCATATTCCAATTCTCAAGTTATGCCCAACAAAGCTAATTACAAGTTATGGCCCCCAAATTCAATTTCAAGTTATTACTCAAAATAGGCTACACCTAATCTTCCCAAGTTGTAATAATAGACATGCCCCAAATTACAATATTCATTATACTTGGCATCCCAAATCAATAGTTTGGCCAAATCTAGATTTAATGTTCAAATTTACATTTTATGCCCAATCTAGATTTAATGCTCAAGTTACCCCCAAATTCGCAACAATAACAATTATGCCCAACACTTGACTTATATTCTAATTTCATACCTTGTCGTTCATGCCAATTCTAGGTTCAATATGTCAAATTGTATATTCCATAATTCATGTCAAATTACCCCCAAATTGCATCTTAACAGTCATGCCATACTACATGTTCCAAATTATGCCAAATAATGTCAATTTCATGTTATACCTAATTTCCCCTGCATTCATAACGTAGTATTTCGAGTTTTAACTCAAGATTCATAAAATAAGGGGAGAAGCAAGATGGAACATTGTAAGGATGGGCATAGTCATATGATGATAAGAACAATTGGTCCAATAAACTTGATGTACTAAAAAGTCAAGTTTTGCATAGAATACATCGCAGGCATATAGATATGATATGAATATCATCATGAATCTTCACAGGCATATAGGTTTGACAAGAATTATATCATGAACTTAAAGAGAATTACAATTCTGATATACAACAAGGAGAGATATGATTGGACCAATTTCATGGTCAGAAATGATTCCCAAAGATATATATATATATTCAAGCACAAATTCAATGAAAGGATAGCTTACATCAGGAATATTCTCATATTCATTTTATTACATGTCACAATTAGATTTAGGTGTTCAAATCTAAAAAGTAACTGACTTACAAAACAAAGGCAAATCTTGTTTTCTGGGATCTGTATTCTGAAACTGAATAGCTCTCCCTTGATATAGACTAATTGTTCTTCTAGATTTGATTTGATTTGATTCATAGCTTTAATCTTACTTTCCAGTTGAAGAAGGAATGGTGGCTAAACTAGAACGATCATGAACGGCATGGTGGCTCTTGGTATGAATTTGTGTGGTTTAGGGTTTTGATTTAGGTTGCTTATATAGAATTTTGATTTAATAAGAGCCGTTAGATCAACCTAGGACCAATCAAAGCCATTCAAACCTAAGAGAACCAACCAGAACTTGCCAAATAAGCCCTAATGACTTAGAAAATCGTCACATAAAGAAACACGTCAGGTTTCAGATCTGGCCCGAGGGTGAGGTCGACCCCCTGGTCGACCTATGTACCCAGGTCGACCCCCAGGTCGACGCCCTGGTTGACCTAGTCTCTAGGCGGTAAATTTCCCGCCCACCCTGCTTCGGTTTTTTTTTTTGAATTTCGAAACTTAAATTTGAATTTCGGGCTGGTTTTATTATTTAAATTCTTGAATCTTCTGAAGGTCATAACTCCTTCGTACGAAGTTCGATTTACGTAAACTCGGACACTATCTTAAGCAGAATTCTGAGACGAACACAATGCGTAACCTATTTCCCTTAATTCTTTTTCTAAAAATTAAGTGTGCTTGAATTCTTTAATTTAAATATTCACCGAAAATACGGGGTGTTACATTCTCCCCTCCTTAAAGGATTTCGTCCCCGAAATCTTCAAGTCAAGAAGAATGTATATCGTACCATCCAATCGTCCATCTACTCAATCATCAAACACAGGCGTCCATTGTCCTTAAAAGACTTCTAATGCTTTCATGATCATATGCACAGTGTGTGTACATGTCCTTATCTAATGCAAAATCAGGCGGTCTACTGATTTAGTTAACCTCCTTAATGCGGATTATGTTGGTGCCATGAGTTCATCATGTATGAAATTATTCCTAATCGTACTTTATAACTTCTACATGAGTGTTTAATCATTCATACAAATGCAACATCCATATGATAACACATCAAGTTTCAATCTATATATACAAAAGTCCACTCATGCATATGCAATATGAAAGTGACTAAGCTGATCTAGTGCCTAATGTGTGTTTATGCATCCACGAGCATCCACTAGCAACCACTTGCAACCACTTGCAACCATCAATCATAACATGTTTCAAACACATGTTTACATCCATTGGTTTCTACCTAAGGATAAGGAATAGAATAGAGGAGATATACTTAAAAGGTAGATACAAGCATGCATAAACTTAAGGAAAGAGAGATCAAAGATGTATCCTCAAAAAGTAGGCTGCGCGTATCTAGTCTTCAGTCTTCTAAGTCGCATCTTCTTGAGCTTCACTCCACTGTACCTTAACTAATTTAACTTCACGATTGCGAAGCTTCTTGGTCCCCATTTCCAAAACCCACTAGTAAAGATAGGACCTCGATAACTTACTATGCTAGATGGTATCCAATGTGGACGAACTATCTTTCCAAGATAAACAAGTGTTAACCATGATACCAAGTGTATATAATAAGGTGATTAGAGGTCTCTCCTCTACTTATCTTATCCATCATGTCACAACTATATATCTCTCATGCAAACCATCCTAGTTGAACTCGACATCCCTCAGGTACAAGCCCCAAAGGCCTAAACCAATATCAGACAAGCACCCAAGGAATACCTCCTCCGAATTTGGACGATTTATGTGAGATGATACTAGCAAAACAACCAAATAATTGAGCACTTAACCGACTCTTGCAATCCTCGCCAATCTTGCTCCAAAACTATCATTGATCGCATAACTGGCTTTGCACTGTCAACTAGATATATGCTGAAGTCTATCTCGAGTTTTAGGGGGAAAACCCCTAACCTAATCAAAAACATCTGCGTACTCATGGACTATTCTAACGGATCGCAAATCATCGATAGATACATCAAGTGATTCAAGGTAGCTAAGCCTAACAGATCCCTTAGGATCGCACGAAATCTCGAGGGTATTCCCGAGGCAATTCAAAAGTCTAACTACCCTCCTTTCACAATTACTAGCTAACCAATCCATGCCTAGAATCAATCCATAGCCCATGAAACCAAAAACATAAGCATTACACTTAAACTCAATACTTAATATAGCTATTCTCAAATCCTTACAAACCAAAGATAAATGACCCGAACCACAAATTGGATTTGAGACAATAATGGGATCTTTTATTATACAAGTACTATGGTGCAGAGACCCAACTATGGAAGCAGATATAAACGAATGTTAAGCACTAAAATCAAAAGAGTACTAACAGGATGATCAAAAGAAAACTAAACTTTACTATCTTTCTCTCAGGTATGCTGGCGGTGAAAGCATGCACTTGCCTTTCTGAAAATCCTGTCCTTGTCCTTGTCCTTCGGGCAATCCTTGATAAGATGCCCTGCCTCACCATGCTGAAAACAACCACTTGCCTTTTACTTCCTTAATTTAAATGACCCGCTATACCACAGAAAAGATACTTCCTCTTGTTGAGGGATCTATTATTTCCTCCGCCCTTCTCAATCCCTTGTTTGTGATTCTTCCCTTTTGGCCTCTTTCTCTTTACCTCCTTTGTGAACCATGTTGACAAGCCTCTCGAACGTTGCCTCCATCGCACGGGAAACCCTACAAAGCTTGGAAGAGAATTAGCTGCAGGTGAAACTACTACGACTATGGATGGAGGTTGGGCACTTCTTTTCCCTTTGACAGGTGTCGTTGTCTCATCGAGCCTACGGAACCATGTCGCGATGAGGTTACCTCCCAGAAAGCCAGGAGCTCCAGAGACTCAGGAAAGAAGGAAACAAGGATTCAAATAGAGGATCAAAAGATAATGCATATGGCTTTGGGGAATATGCCTTTAAAACAAAACCTTTCTTTTGAAAAGCTTCTTTTAAAACCGTTTTGAAAATAATTTTTTAAATCTTTTATCTGATCCGGTAACCTTCAGCTCTGATACCAAGTGAAACACCCTACCTCCGTTAAGGTCACTCACAAACGGAATGCCTTAACTTCGGCGGAGCATTTTAGGTAAAAGATGCAGATAAATTACAAGACAGACAAATAAAGCAACGGAAAATAAAATCATTTTATAAACAATGTGGTTCAGTCAAGCTTTTACAATAGTTGTCTCTATCATACTTAAAAGTAATACAAGGAACTTCTGTCTTGATTTATAAACTTCCAAATATAAAAGAAGCATAAAAAAATAACAATGATATCCCCCAATAAAGCATGAACCAGCCATAGCAGTTGAAGAGAGAGTCCAAAGAAATACATCGACTATCTTCGAGCTTGGAAAGAAAACTGAGCTAAGTGGTAATATTTCCTCCCTGCGAATCTTGGAGGGGGGAACGGAAGAAAAGAGGCGAAACAAAACTAGGTCAGACATAAGTCTGGTAAGTCCAGTGAGTTTCAGCATATAAGCAGGCAAAAGAATCATGACATGAATAAACTGAATATAAGATAATACCGTGAGAACAAGGATAACCAGATAGCATACGATTATGGTAAGAAAAAATAAACTGAATGCTCTTCTACTCTTTCTCTACTTCGCTACTACCCTGTTATTATGATTTCTATTTCTCTGCACCACCTAACTAGTGTCCCAACTAGTAATCTGTATAAAATGATCATATTGTAATGTGATCCCAATCCCCACAATTGTGGTAGCTTTCAGGTGTACATATAATGTGAGGATTCCACCTCAATCTGCCTAATTGCCATGAACATGTTAGATGTACCCTTACTACCATATCGATCGGCTCCCTACTTGTATTAATTTCTCTGGTGTTTGTGTCAATTGGCCCTCTCTTGCATGTAGATACCCTGTGCTGGTCCCACCATAAGGTGTATCAATCCTTATGATAGCAACCCCGACACGATTTAAGATGCACAAGGTATGACTACTGGTATCCAGTGCCTGCTTTTTCCCACTACGGAGTAAGTGCACGCCCGTAAACCATCGGAACCTACATTGACGTACCCCCTGCCACAGTTTTTGACCGATTATAATCATCCCAGTAATCGTGCCCCACCCTGCCTAGTTTTCAGGGTACCATGATACATCTATGTGGGTTACTGCTGAAATGGGTCCCCGTTACTAGGGTTTCCTATTGGTTAAGTTTGTGGGCCTATATATACAAATATTACCCACCTACACAAGATGTACTTAACCCACCCACCGATTCTAGCATGTTTAATTAACGGTTAAGTTTTGTGGGCATATATTTACTAATATTACCCACCAACTCGATATGTACTTAACCCTTCCACAGATTCAAACATGTTTGTTTAATGGTTAAGTTTTGTGGGCCTATATTTACTAATATTATCCACCAACCTGATATGTACTTAATCCTTCCACTGATTTAAGCATGTTTATTTAATGGTTAAGTTTTTTGGGCCTATATTTACTAATATTACCCACCAACCGATATTTACTTAACCCTCCCGCACATTATATCGTATTGGTTAAGTGTTGTCCATTCATGTTAAATTAAACTACCCATTTGTCATGTCATGTTGGTTAAGTGTTTCCTATAAACTTAACCATCCTCACTTATCATGTTGGATTAGTTAAGTGTTTCTTATTAACTTAACCCCGTTCATTCATCAAGTTATATTGGTCAAGTGTTTCTTGTTAACTTAACCCATGTGTTCATCATGTTGTATTGGTTAAGTATCATCAATCAATTCAAGTTAACTTAACCGACCTACTTGTCATATTACTTTGGTTAAGTGTTGCCTTCTTATGTTAACTTAACCCTACCACAAATCAAGTTGTATTGGTTAAGTGTTGCCCTCTTGTTTTGAACTTAACCTTACCACAAATCAAGTTATATTGGTTAAGTGTTGCCCTCTTGTTTTAACTTAACCTTACCACAAATCAAGTTATATTGGTTAAGTGTTTCCCTTTTGTTTTAACTTAACCTTACCACTAATCAAGTTATATTGGTTAACTGTTGCCCTCTTGTTTTAAATTAACCTTACCACAAATCAAGTTATATTGGTTAAGTGTTCTTGTTAACTTAACCTTACCACAAATCAAGTTATATTCGTTAAGTGTTTCTTATGAACTTAACCCTAGTCATTCATCTTGTTCATTAGCATTAATTGATTTATTAATGCACCAACCTCTCACATTAGATATGTGTTGTTGTGGTTACTGGATGTGCCGGGCGGTTCCGGGCAGTTTTACACCACAACTCAATCTAACTTTGGGTTTTCCTTGGGCATGATGCACTAACCTCTTACATTAGATAGGTGTTGTTGTGGTTACTGGATGTGCCGGGCGGTTCCGGACTGTTTTACACCACAACTCAATCTAACCTCGGGTTAGGCACATTCGTCTTTTCACTAATTTACATATTTACAGTTTATATGTAAATTATTCACAATTGTTGTCAATTTCAGATTATGACACATTTTCCATAAATGTCCAAGTCTAGATTTATATGCTAATTATCCCAACGATTCATATTCCAATTCTCAAGTTATGCCCAACAAAGCTAATTGCAAGTTATGAACCCCAAATTCAATTTCAAGTTATTACTCAAAATAGGCTACACCTAATCTTCCCAAGTTTTAATAATAGACATGCCCCAAAATTGCAATATTCATTATACTTGGCGTCCCAAATCAATAGTTAGGCAAAATCTAGATTTAATGTTCAAATTTACATTTTACGCCCAATCTAGATTTAATGCTCAAGTTACCCCCAAATTCGCAACAATAACAATTATGCCCAAAACTTGATTTATATTCTAATTTCATGCTTTGTCGTTCATGCCAATTCTAGGTTCAATATGTCAAATTGTATATTCCATAATTCGTGTCAAATTACCCCAAATTGCATCTTAACAGTCATGTCATATTACATGTTCTAAATTATGCCAAATAATGTCAATTTCATATTATACCCAATTTCCCCCGCATTCATAACGTACATATTTCGAGTTTTAACTCAAGATTCATAAAATAAGGGGATAAGCAAGATGGAAAATCATAAGGATGGGCATAGTCATATGATGATAAGAATATTGGTCCAATAAACTTGATGTACTAAAAAGTCAAGTTTTGCATAGAATACATCGCAGGCATATAGATATGATATGAATATCATCATGAATCATCACAGGCATATAGTTTTGACAAGAATTATATCATGAACTTAAAGAGAATTAAAATTCCGATCTACAACAAGGAGAGATGATTGGACCAATTTCATAGCCAAAAATGATTCCCAGATATATATATATATATATATATATATATATATATATATATATATATATATTCAAGCACGGATTCAGTGAAAGGATAGCATACATCAGGCATATTCTCATATTCATTTTATTACTTGTCACAATTAGATTTAGGTGTTCAAATCTAAAAAGTAACTGACTTACAAAACAAAGGCAAATCTTGTTTTCTGGGATCTGTATTCTGAAACTGAATAGCTCTCCCTTGATGTAGACTAATTGTTCTTCTAATTTAGATTTGATTTTATTTAATTCGTAGCTTTAATCTTGCTTTTTAGTTGAAGAAGGAATGGTGGCTAAACTAGAATGATCATGAACTGTAACACCCCACCTCCGCTAGGGTCACTCTTTCGGGGGCACTAGCTTCTGGGGGGCGTTAGAACTGGGTAAGCATGCATAATGATATATCAAGGCAGAACAAGAACATAAATATATATGTAAAATAGAGTAAGTGAGAATAAAACAGCGGAATATCTCAAACCATCTCAAAACAAGTCTAGTACATCATAAAGTCAACTGCCAAAATAAACATGTCTAGTACATCATAAACAGAAATACTGAAATACATAGTGCTATCCCCAAAAATAAAGATGATAAACCATAGCGAGCTCAATGTCCAGACATACATGAGCTATCCAGCAAACAAGCAAGCGATCCAAGCTAAGCACCACTGTTCCCTCCCTGAGAACCTGGGGGGGGGGGGGAAACGGAAGAAAAGAAGCGAAAGAAAACAGGTCAGTCAAAAGACTGGTAAGCCCTACTACGATCAGTCTATAAACTAATAAAGTTAACATCATGAGGGAAACTGAGATGAACATACTGGCAATAGATAAAGGTGTCATCACATAAAGAAGATTAAGCTTTGCACCACAGTGTACTAGCAAACTAACATAACAGGTATTGATCCCTCAGCCCAAACTTTGGCCCAATAGCATGAGGTGACCTTAATGCAAGGTCCAGCCCAATGGTCTAGTCGATTGGCTCCCTATAAACCTAACACGTCAAGTGTTGGTGTCCATACGGCCCACATATGGTTGTAGTCAGACTGTGCTGGGTCCACCTCCGGGTGTATCAAGCCCTCGGGTGTCAACCCCAGACACCTAAGCAATAATGCACAGTCTAAACCTACTGGTACCCGTGCCTCGAGTTTGTCCAACACCGGACTACGTGCACGTCCGTAGCCCGCCTGGACCCGCACCGCTGTACCACTCAGCCGTCGCTTTGGTCGCTTACATCAGTCCAGTAATCGTGCCCCGCCCTAGCCTAGCCTCTAGGGTTGTGAATGATACCCAACTGGGATTACTGCTGGAACAGACCACGTTGCTAGGGTTTTCTAAGAGGGTTAAGTGTGGTTTAACCCCTCACTAATCATGGATTAAATTAGTTAAGTGTAACCAACACTTCACCACTTAACCCCATTTAATCCCTCGTATCCCCAAATTTGGTTAAGTATTAGTGGGCCATGACTTAACCCTAATCATGAGGCATTAATTTAATTGTACCTTAACCTCTCACATTAGACTTTGTTGCGGTTACTAGTTAAGCCGGGCGGGTCCGGGTAGCTTTACACCACAACTTGGTCTAACCTCGGGTCCAAGGTACACATGACCAACTTCTCACATTGAGTCCTATTGTTTGTAGCAACTAGTTAAGCCGGTCGGTTCCGGGTAGGTTTACGCTACAAACTCAACCCAACCTCGAGTTGGCCACACTTATGTTTTCTAAGTGTCATGTCCACTTTATTTTTCAAAACATAATCACAAGTTTAACAAATACTTGGGTAGACCTAACTTAATAGGTAAATTCCCAAGGGGTAGACCTAACTTAATAGGTAAATTCCCAATCTTATATTTTCATGTATTTTAAGTTTTACCCAAAAACCCCCCAACGTCATTCTATCGCTTACATATTCGTCATAACGCATAAAGGATAGAAAGAGGGAACTTGGCACAACATACATGATAAATCTTACATATCATAATAAACATGCATAACATGTTGGACTTGCATAACTTAACATAGTGAACTTGCATAAACATGCATAACTTGTTAAACTTGCAAATCATGGCATAGTGAACTTGCATAAACATGCATAACTTGTTAAACTTGCAAATCATGGCATAGTGAACTTGCATAAACATGCATAACTTGTTAAACTTGCGAATCATGGCATAGTGAACTTGCATAGACATGCATAACTTGTTAAACTTGCATAACATAGCATAGTGAACTCGCATAAGCATGCATAACTTATTAAACATGCATAAATCCCAACTTTCATCACATATTAACTTTAGAGTTTCTAAAATGAAGGTAAGAGGGCTTACAAATATTATGAAGACACAAATCTACTAATAAAGATTGAGAAGCCCTTTATGCAAGCATATAAAAACCCAAAACAAAGCTCCAATTAACAAAAATCCCAAAAACTCTAGCTTAGCAAATAAAGCTTGCAACTTGATGATGTATGCAAGCTAATGATCATTCATACAACTTAGAAAAGCTTGTATGAACATCAAAATCTTCATAGAAATGATTTTTGAAGAGGGTGGAGGCTAGGGTTTTTAGGTGGAGGCCATTTGAGAAATCAATTTGACATAGTTTGGTTGCTAGAATGAATAATGAGGTTTTAGGGTAGGATTAGGGGCTTATTTATAGAAGATTAGAGTGTTTTTAGCCCTAGGATTAACCCTAGGTTAGTTTAGGTCCGTCAGATTTAGGAATTCTCTAGAACCAAGCCACAAGACCAGACCAAAACCCAAAATGGTGCGCCAGGCAAAACTGCCCGGCTACCCCGTGTCGACAGGGCTGTCGACAGGGCAGTCGACACCCTAAGACCCCTGTCGACATGCCTGTCGACATGGGGGTCTTGGCGGGAGTTTTCCCGACTGACGCCAGTTAGCCCTAACCCTTGTTTTTAATTTAAAATTTAAATCTGTTTTTAACATGGAAATTTCTGAAAACTTCAATGGCCCTTAACTGGGTCATACGGACTCCGATTTTCGAAAACTCGGACTCTATTTCGCGTATTTTTCCGAGACGAACGCAATGGCATAGCCCGTTTCCCTTGATTCAGATTTTAGAATTAAATTCTGCCTCTATTTATGTTATAACAGGTTATTGAAAATACGGGTTGTTACATTCTCCCCTCCTTAAAGGATTTCGTCCCCGAAATCTTCAAGTTAGGAAGAACGTATCCTACCATCCAATCATCCATCTACTCAAAGCATCATCCACGAGCAATCATTGTCCTTAAAAGATACTAAATGCTGTATGAACATATGCAAAAGTGTGTGTATATGTACTTATCTAATGCGAAGATCAATGCAAAATATGTTAGTGAAATGTATCCATATGTATGCAAATCCCTAACATAATGTATAATATCTACATGCGTGCTCAATCATACATCCATATGCAACATCCATGTGATGGCATACAAATTTCATCCAAGAATAAGTATAAACACTCATGCACATGCAATATGAGGAGTGTGTGAGCCGATCTAGTGCCTAATGTGTATCATGCATCCACGAGTAACCACTTGCAAACACTTGCAACCACTTGCAACCATCAAACATAACATGCCTCAAACACATGTTTCATCCAAAGGGTTTCTATCTAAGGTTCTCATGACAAGATTAGCACGATAACTAGATAAACATGGATAGCAAAGAGAAAGATATGCTAAACAAAGGAAAGAGATTGAGAGTGTACCCTCAAGAAGGAATGGATAAAGCCCACGCATCTTCTCCTCGGTTTCCCAAGTTGCGTCTTCTTCGGCTTCACCCCATTGAACCTTCACCAACTTGTCCTCTCGATTCCTTAGCTTCTTGGTCTCCGTCCCCAAGATACGAATCGGAGCTCTCCTCAAAGTTGCCTCTTTCTCTACTTCCACGTCTTCAAGAATGCTAGGTTCAACCACCTCAGCGGACTCATGTAGGCACTTTCGGAGATGCGAGACATGAAAGACATTATGCACTCCGGACAGCTTCTCGGGCAATTGTACTTTATAAGCCATCTTCCCAATTCTCTCTATGATAGGGAAGGGTCCAACAAATCTCGGTGCTAACTTCCCAACAGCTCCAAATCGGACCACATTCCGCAAAGGGGAAACCTTTACGAAAACCATGTCCCCAACATCAAACTCCAAATCGGATCTTTGCTTGTCAGCATAGGATTTCTATCGGTCTTGGGTCACTTTCATTCGTCTCCGAATCAACTCGATCTTCTCGGACGTATCTCTGATCATATCAGGCCCAAGTATGAGCTTCTCTGTAGTCTCCCACCAACATGTAGGCGACTTGCACGGCCTCCCATATAAAGCTTCAAATGGTGCCATCCCTATGCTTGCCTGATAACTGTTATTATATGCAAACTCAACAAGAGGAGGATGGTCTTCCCAAGTACCACCAAAGTCTAGGATGCAAAGCCTCAACAAGTCCTCAAGTACCCTATTCACCCTTTCTGTCTGACCGTCCGTCTGTGGGTGATAGGCCGTACTCAAGTTCAACCTCGTGCCCATAGCTTCCTGCAAACTGTTCCAGAACTGACTAGTAAAGATGGGGTCTCGGTCACTGACTATGCTGGAAGGGACTCCATGTAGTCGTACTATCTCACGAAGATATACTAATGCTAGTCCAGATGCGGTCCTTTTGCTCTTCACCGGAATGAAATGAGCACTCTTCGTAAGCCTATCTACAATGACCCAAATGCTCGTATTCCCTTTCCTTGACCTTGGAAGCCCATCAATAAAGTCCATAGAAATACTCTCCCACTTCCATAGCGGGACCTCTAGAGGATGCAATAGCCCACCGGGCTTCTTCGACTCGGCCTTTACTCTCTGACAAACGATACATCTAGAGACAAACTCCGCCACATCCTTCTTCATTCCAGGCCAGAAGAAAATGCGCTTCATATCCTTATACATCTTATCTCCACCCGGATGTATAGTCAACTTGGAGCGATGTGCTTCATCAAGAACTTTCCTCACCAAGTCTTCTACCATCGGAACACAAAGCCTTCCGTCTCTCCTCAGCCAACCCTTATCATCTATAGAATATCGAGCAAGGTGACTAGATGTCTCCCCTCGAATCAGCTTATCCATGATCTCAATTATCTGAGGGTCTTCCTTCTGCGAAGCCCCAACTTGATCCAGAAGGGTAGGCCTGAGCTCTAGAGATGCTAAAGAACCAGTCATCGACTCAACTGCCAAAGAGAAATCAAAGGTTGCCAAGAACTCTAAATTCTTCATCTCAACAAATAGAGGACTTAGCGTCAACCTTTTTCTACTCAATGCATCAGCTACAACATTCCCCTTGCCAGGGGTATAGGCTATATCGAAATCATAGGACGCCAAGAATTCCATCCATCTTTGCTGCCTCAAGTTCAGATCCTTCTGCGAAAAGAGATACTTCAAAGACTTATGATCAGTATACAGCCCAAATCTCTCTCCCAGAAGATAATGACGCCAAGCCTTGAGTGCATATACTATCGCTGCCAGCTCTAGATCATGAGTGGGATAATTCTTCTCATGCACCTTAAGTTGCCTACCAGCAAAACATATAACTCTGCCTTCTTGCATCAGAACGGCGCCCAATCCCGTGCCCCAAGCATCAGTGTACACGGTAAACATTTTACCACCATCGGGTAAAGCTAGAACTGGTGCTGAGGTAAGGGCTCTCTTGAGTCTCTGAAAAGCAAGCTCACAATCCATATCCCAAGCAAAAACTAAGTTCTTCTTCGTCAACTTAGTAAGAGGAGCGGATATCTTCGCGAAGTCCTTGATGAACTTTCGGTAAAAACCCGCAAGACCTAGAAAGCTTCTCACCTCGGTTGCATTCCTTGGAGTCTTCCAATCCTGAACTGCAACCACCTTAGCGGGATCCACCGCTAAGCCTTGCTTAGATACGATATGCCCAAGGAATCTAACTTCCCTTCTCCAAAAGTGGCACTTGGAGAACTTGGCCTTTAACTGATGTGCTCTAAGCATATCCATCACCTCTACAAGATGCCTCGCGTGCTCTTCTTCATCCTTGGAGAAGATCAGAATATCATCCACAAAGACCACGACAAACTTGTTCAAGAACTCCCGAAACACCCTACTCATCAAGTCCACGAAATACGCGGGTGCATTCGTCAAACCGAACGGCATAACAAGCCATTCAAAGAATCCATCTGGAGTTCTGAATGCAGTCTTGTCTATACTATCTTCAGCCACTCTGAGCTGATGAAATCCAGTAGCAAGATCAAGCTGAGAGAAAACAGAAGCACCAACAAGCTGGTCAAAGAGATCATCGATCCTCGGTAACGGGTGTCTGTTCTTCTTAGTCAGCTTATTCAATTCTCTATAATCCACACAGAGTCGAAGAGAACCATCTGCCTTAGTAGCAAACACCACAGGCGCTCCCCATTCGGATATACTTCGTCTAATGAAGTTCTTCTCAAGTAACTCCTTTACTTGCTTGCTGAGCTCCCGTCTCTCACGCGGAGCCATGTGCCGAACGGGCAAAGAAACAGGCTTAGCATTATCCACCAGATAAATGCGAAAATCAATCTCTCGTTTCGGGGGCAACCCCTTAACTTCTTCAAAAACATCTGGATAATCTCGGACCACCCTTACAGACTGAAGGGCTTCCTCTGACGAGTCGAGAGATTCAAGATAGCACAACATGACGGGATCCTTTGGATTGCATGAAATCTCTAAGGTGTTGCCAAGGCGAGTCACAAGCCTCACAACCCTATGCTCACAATCAAGAATGGCTCCATATCGGGACAGCCAATCCATGCCCAATATCAATCCGTATCCCCTGAAACCAAGAACATATGCACTACACAAGAACTCTACACTGAGTATAGAGATCCTCAGATCCTCACATATCATAGATAGATGAGCAAAACCCCCAATGGGATTCGAAACACAAACGGGATCATCCACTAAGCTAGTACTAAGGTGCAAGCTATCAACAAGATCAGATGAAATAAAGCTATGTGATGCACCAGAATCAAACAAGGTACGAACTGGAAGATCAGAAACATAAACAAGGTTCTCAACAGAAACACTACCTCGATTGGGAACTGAAGCGGTATTGAGAGCATGAACTTGCCCTCCTGAAGGTCCAGCCTGTCCTTTCTTCTTCGGGCACTCCTTGCTGAAGTGTCCAGCCTCACCACAGGAAAAACATCCACCACTAAGCTTCCTTTTCTTCTTCCTACAATCCTTAGCAAAGTGTCCAGGCACACCACAGTAATTGCACTTTCCCTTGCCTTTGTTGTTGTTCCCCTTCTTGTTCTTGCCCTGATTCCCCTGGCTGCTTTGACCACCTTGATTGCCTTTGCCTTGAGAATCAGTCTTCTTTTCTTGAGTATCACTCGTCTTGACCTCTTTCTTTCCATCTCCCTGAAGTAGAGCCATATTGACCAAACTCTCAAAAGTAGCCCCATGCGGAATATGTGACATCGCCAAGCCCTGCAGCGGCTCATTTAACCCTCTAGCAAATCGAAGAGCCTTCTTCTCAGGAGTGTTCACCATATCCAAACAAAAACGGGCCAGCTGATTAAACTTGTTCACATACTCCTTAACAGACATATCACCTTGCTTTAATGCAATGAACTTCTCCATCTGTAAATTCGCCTCAGCAGAAGATAGAAACTTAGCCACAAATCTAGCCCTCAAATCGGCCCAAGTCTCAACGGGCCTCGTCCCATTGGTGACCTCCCACCAATAGGCCGCTTCATCCTTCAAAAGCCACACTGTCAATAAGATCTTCCTCTCGTCATCAATCCCAAAGATAGCAAACAAGTCCTCAGTGTCTTTCAGCCAATTCCTAGCTTCAACAAAAGATTCCGTGCCTAGGAAATTCTTGCCTCCCATCGCCTTGAAGTCTTTACAAACCTTCGTGAACTCAACCTGAGGATGCTGAGGGGGAGGAGGAGGGAGAGGAGCCTCAGCAACAGGAGGAGGAGGAACATTATCAACGGGAGGAGGAATGTTAACCACTGGAGGAGGGGGAACAGGAACCACAGGGGGAGGGACATTAGGGGGAGGATTCTCAACTACAGGTGGAGGAGTGGGAGTAGGGTTTGCGGTGCCGGCTGCCGCCCTAGCTTCTAGAAGTCTCCTATACCAGAGTGGTACATTTACTCCATCCGGGATGGCAAGATCCTCAGCCATACTGAAACGAAGGATAAGATAAGATTAGGTCAAGGGAACGAAGGATAACGCTAATGGCTTTTTGGGGAATAGCCTTTTAAAATACTAGACTTTTCTTTGGAAAATACTTTATACTTGTTTTGAAAATAGTTTTTCAAAAGTCTTTTAAAAACTTTTTGTTCTTTCTTGTAAACCATATGCTCTGATACCAAATTTGTAACACCCCACCTCTGCTAGGGTCACTCTTTCGGGGGCACTAGCTTCTGGGGGGCGTTAGAACTGGGTAAGCATGCATAATGATATATCAAGGCAGAACAAGAACATAAATATATATGTAAAACAGAAGAAGTGAGACTAAAACAGCGGAATATCTCAAACCATCTCAAAACAAGTCTAGTACATCATAAAGTCAACTGCCAAAATAAACATGTCTAGTACATCATAAACAGAAATACTGAAATACATAGTGCTATCCCCAAAAATAAAGATGATAAACCATAGCGAGCTCAATGTCCAGACATACATGAGCTATCTAGCAAACAAGCAAGCGATCCAAGCTAAGCACCACTGTTCCCTCCCTGAGAACCTGGGGGGGGAACGGAAGAAAAGAAGCGAAAGAAAACAGGTCAGTCAAAAGACTGGTAAGCCCTACTACGATCAGTCTATAAACTAATAAAGTTAACATCATGAGGGAAACTGAGATGAACATACTGGCAATAGATAAAGGTGTCATCACATAAAGAAGATTAAGCTTTGCACCACAGTGTACTAGCAAACTAACATAACAGGTATTGATCCCTCAGCCCAAACTTTGGCCCAATAGCATGAGGTGACCTTAATGCAAGGTCCAGCCCAACGGTCTAGTCGATCGGCTCCCTATAAACCTAACACGTCAAGTGTTGGTGTCCATACGGCCCACATATGGTTGTAGTCAGACTGTGCTGGGTCCACCTCCGGGTGTATCAAGCCCTCGGGTGTCAACCCCAGACACCTAAGCAATAATGCACAGTCTAAACCTACTGGTACCCGTGCCTCGAGTTTGTCCAGCACCGGACTACGTGCACGTCCGTAGCCCGCCTGGACCCGCACCGCTGTACCACTCAGCCGTCGCTTTGGTCGCTTACATCAGTCCAGTAATCGTGCCCCGCCCTAGCCTAGCCTCTAGGGTTGTGAATGATACCCAACTGGGATTACTGCTGGAACAGACCACGTTGCTAGGGTTTTCTAAGAGGGTTAAGTGTGGTTTAACCCCTCACTAATCATGGATTAAATTAGTTAAGTGTAACCAACACTTCACCACTTAACCCCATTTAATCCCTCGTATCCCCAAATTTGGTTAAGTATTAGTGGGCCATGACTTAACCCTAATCATGAGGCATTAATTTAATTGTACCTTAACCTCTCACATTAGACTTTGTTGCGGTTACTAGTTAAGCCGGGCGGGTCCGGGTAGCTTTACACCACAACTTGGTCTAACCTCGGGTCCAAGGTACACATGACCAACTTCTCACATTGAGTCCTATTGTTTGTAGCAACTAGTTAAGTCGGTCGGTTCCGGGTAGGTTTACGCTACAAACTCAACCCAACCTCGAGTTGGCCACACTTATGTTTTCTAAGTGTCATGTCCACTTTATTTTTCAAAACATAATCACAAGTTTAACAAATACTTGGGTAGACCTAACTTAATAGGTAAATTCCCAAGGGGTAGACCTAACTTAATAGGTAAATTCCCTATCTTATATTTTCATGTATTTTAAGTTTTACCCAAAAAAACCCCAACGTCATTCTATCGCTTACATATTCGTCATAACGCATAAAGGATAGAAAGAGGGAACTTGGCACAACATACATGATAAATCTTACATATCATAATAAACATGCATAACATGTTGGACTTGCATAACTTAACATAGTGAACTTGCATAAACATGCATAACTTGTTAAACTTGCAAATCATGGCATAGTGAACTTGCATAAACATGCATAACTTGTTAAACTTGCAAATCATGGCATAGTGAACTTGCATAAACATGCATAACTTGTTAAACTTGCGAATCATGGCATAGTGAACTTGCATAGACATGCATAACTTGTTAAACTTGCATAACATAGCATAGTGAACTCGCATAAGCATGCATAACTTATTAAACATGCATAAATCCCAACTTTCATCACATATTTACTTTAGAGTTTCTAAAATGAAGGTAAGAGGGCTTACAAATATTATGAAGACACAAATCTACTAATAAAGATTGAGAAGCCCTTTATGCAAGCATATAAAAACCCAAAACAAAGCTCCAATTAACAAAAATCCCAAAAACTCTAGCTTAGCAAATAAAGCTTGCAACTTGATGATGTATGCAAGCTAATGATCATTCATACAACTTAGAAAAGCTTGTATGAACATCAAAATCTTCATAGAAATGATTTTTGAAGAGGGTGGAGGCTAGGGTTTTTAGGTGGAGGCCATTTGAGAAATCAATTTGACATAGTTTGGTTGCTAGAATGAATAATGAGGTTTTAGGGTAGGATTAGGGGCTTATTTATAGAAGATTAGAGTGTTTTTAGCCCTAGGATTAACCCTAGGTTAGTTTAGGTCCGTCAGATTTAGGAATTCTCTAGAACCAAGCCACAAGACCAGACCAAAACCCAAAATGGTGCGCCAGGCAAAACTGCCCGGCCACCCCGTGTCGACAGGGCTGTCGACAGGGCAGTCGACACCCTAAGACCCCTGTCGACATGCCTGTCGACATGGGGGTCTTGGCGGGAGTTTTCCCGACTGACGCCAGTTAGCCCTAACCCTTGTTTTTAATTTAAAATTTAAATCTGTTTTTAACATGGAAATTTCAGAAAACTTCAATGGCCCTTAACTGGGTCATACGGACTCCGATTTTCGAAAACTCGGACTCTATTTCGCATATTTTTCCGAGACGAACGCAATGGCATAGACCGTTTCCCTTGATTCAGATTTTAGAATTAAATTCTGCCTCGATTTATGTTATAACAGGTTATTGAAAATACGGGTTGTAACATGAACGGCATGGTGGCTCTTGGTACGAATTTGTGTGGTTTAGGTTTTGATATAGGTTGCTTATATAGAAGTTTGATTTAATAAGAGCCGTTAGATCAACCGAGGACCAATAAAAGCCATTCAAACCTAAGAGAACCAACCAAACTTGCCACACAAGCCCTAATGACTCAGAAAATCATCACACAAAGAAACACGTCAGGATTCAGATCTGGCCCGAGGGGGAGGTCGACCCCCTGGTTGACCTATGTACCCAGGTCGACCCCTAGGTCGACCCCCAGGTCGACTGGGGTCGACCTGGTCTCTAGGCGGGAAATTTCCTGCCCAGCCTGCTTCGGGTTTTTTTTTTAATTTCAAAACTTAAATTTGAATTTCAGGCTGGTTTTATTACTTAAATTCTTGAATCTTCTGAAGGTCATAACCACTTCATACGGAGTTCGACTTACGCAAACTCGGACTCTATCTCAAGCAGAATTCTGACAATGGCATAATCTGTTTCCCTTAATTCTTCTTCTAAAAATTAAGTGTGCTTAAATTCTTTAATTTAAATATTCACCGAAAATACGGGTGTTACACTTTGTGTAGCGATACTTTGAGAGCCTCACACCTTGGTATGAACCAGAAACGGGAGAAGGATCCAGGGAGGACACACGTTTCTTTCTAGCTAGGAGTGGTGTTAGGGTTTTACAAGCCTAGACATTTTTACTTAAGTGGATGATGGATTACGAGGCACCTCGATATTTGAGTCCCTAGTGGCTTTATTTCACGCCCTATAGGGCAGGGAGACGTATTGTTCAGGAATTTATATATAATCCACCAACATAAGTTGGGGACTGGCCCTGTGGCTCCTAAGGGCTCACCTGACTCTGAGTCCTGAGACATGGTAGGCTAGATTGTCTCGAATTCGGTAAGGACTATCTCTTGCCTTGGTTCATGATGGAAATCCAACTTCCAATATGACATCATGCGGTTTTGATTGTAGAACTAGTATGGCGAAATAGTAGGATGGGGTACTATGCCGTCTATGATTGATATATTATGATTGAAATTGTTTTTGAAACATATAGACACTTACAATAATATCAAACTCGTTTTATCTTATCAAGCATTTTTTACCATTATAAGGTAAAACTCTATCCTCCGGTTTGCGTTGCATTGTGTGATGGGACTTGAGACTTATAATGGTTTCATTTTTCTAAAAAGCATTGCGTTGTTTAACGATTTACTTTATTTATGCACTGGCAATCCAGTGGAGTAAACCCGTTCCATGTTAGTGGCGTGGTCCTGTGATTAGCCTTATTATTAGATAAGTTAAGTAAAGATTTCTCATACCAGTCCCAAGACTGACCTGTAGTTTGTTTCACTTGCAAACTCGGGTGCCCATATTTTCCACACGGGCAGAAGAGTAGCATACTTTGCAGATATATTGAGCAGGATTCTGGACTGAAGCTTAAAGCTAAGTCCAGAGCATTGATAGTCTTCCGCTGTGTTAGTTCCGCTACAGTGTATTACATTTATTGTAAATTAATCTTTCGTTGTATTATATTCGATGTACGCTGATGTAACATTATTATGAAGTTAATAAAAGTCTGCTGTTATTTGTCCTAATGTATTGTATACCCAAAGTTAGTGCATTCGAGGATCTCCAACTTTTGGATCAGGCCTGTGTGGTTTATGGTTGATTCAAAGGGCGGGAATTTTCGGGTCATTACAAAAACATAATAATTAGACTTTTAAAAATGGATTGAATTGTTTAAGTTAAACAAATTTCAAAATGTTCTTGAAGTAAAAACTTGAAATTAATTTAAATGATATAATGTTAAGTTAAATCAAACTGATATGTAAGGATATGTATAAGTAAAATGATGTGATAAAATTAGCATTTTTAAATTTATAAGACATGATAATTTGAAAATGTGATTGCTTTAAAATAACTTAATAGTTTGAGTTGGTTGCATAAAATAAATGGTAAGGTTTAAGCCAAACCAACATCCAAATCTATTTTAAAGTGAAATATTTGGAAACTAAGTTAATGGTTGTAATAAAGTTATCATGAAAAGTGAAAGTGAACTTAAAGATACATTGTAGAAATTTAATAAATAGAATGTGATATGAATTTATCAAGTCAATGCTTTGAATCAAAATATAAGTAAAGTAGCGTATTGAATTATCTTAATATGATATATAGGAAAATTTCCATGGAACCAAAGGAAATGAAAACCCATTATCATTTTGTTATTTTGCACTTCTATGAACAATTCACTTGAGTTAATTTACTTATATGAAAACGTTAGTCTTCACTTGAGTATTTTGTTTTTCTTTACACTCGGGTCAGACTAGGTATTACAATTTGAGATTTCGCCTTTGAAGTTAGAGATTCATGATATCTTCATCTTTATTTAATTAACTGTGCCATTAGTTTAGTATCAGTTAGAATAATATATATAACTTCGGCTATATTCATTATTGTAACTCTGATGTATTGTATTATTTCATTATGTTATGAGATATTGTATTGTTCTATATCTATGATTATGTGATTGATTCTGATTAAACCCCATGACAATACAATCTACTATTTCAAACGATCCGAGTTGGTTTCATTATAACCTTGAATGGTTAGAAGTATCAGATAGTAATAGAAATTTCATTAATGATGAAAAGTTAAGTGCAATGATCAAGAATATAACTGAGCTGGTCAACTAGTAGTAGCCTAAAGTTTGTTGTATGTTTTCTATTTTATTTCTTATTATCTTGTATGACTAAGTTAGTATGAAGTTGGTATTTGTTTTCTGTTCACTTGTTTTTGGTGAAGTAGCTAAAATAATGTGTAATGATCGATGTTGATTTTATTCGATAGTTCGTTTTGTAGTTATTTTGTTTTACAAAGTATTATCATTTATTTATGTACATAACTGGTCTTATTAATAGTTGGTCTAGAACCATTAACTTTTGGTAGTTGGTCTAGAAACACGAACTTTTGGTCCGATAGTAAAGTTCCAAAATCGCCCTATATATATAATGTTTTAAAATTTTGCTTAAATAATTTATTCTAAAAAATAGCATCTAATACAATCAAGCAAAACATTATACCTTTTTTGTGTAAATGCAAACAGTAAAAACGTCCTTTTATACATATTACAAATACAAATATCCCTTTAGGATCTAATAATTATATCTCTTTTCCAAATTCAGAATGTCATTAAATCTTTGTTAATAGTTTATTTGGAAGCACAATTTTTTGTCCAACCGTGAGATTCCAAAATCTCTCTTATTTATTGATAGTTATCATGTAAGCGCAAACTTTTGATTCAAGGGTAAAGTTCCAAAATTTCCTGTAACGACCCGGATATTTAGCCGTTGAATTTTAAATATTTAAAATTGTTTTAAATATTTTATTTGGCTTATAAATGGAAATTTATAAGGAATTTATTTAATAAAACGATATTTAAACGTATAATTTAAAATTTAATTTAAAACGAGCCTGTAACGTCGCGGTAGTTCGTAATATTACGTTTTCAACTTAAATTAAATATACATGATTTGTTATAAGTTGGATTTTTTTTGAAATAGGAAACATTTGAATCTATTAAATTGTATCTTTCTAATGGAAGTGAAAATTCAAGTTTTCTTCTTATAGATTGTAAGTTATATCCAAATCTAATTTTCGGAAAGTCGCTGTGAAATTGTTTATAAGCTATAATGATTTATTAAGTATAATTAAATATTGGTTTTGAATTTGTACAAGATTTTCAAGATGTATTTATAATTTAATTATTTAGAATTTTACTGCAATTTTTAATTTGGAAAATAAGTAACATCGTTTTAAGAACTTCATAGAATAAAATAACTTGTCCATTTTATTATCATTCTAGGATCGTAGGGCATCGCTCGTCACAACGGTATTTTCATTTTTGTCGATAACAGCTCACCTATGAACGATATTTTACTTAATAGGATATGCAAAATTAATAACATAAAAACTGGCCTATGCCTAAGTATTCTGCCTAGGTTGAGAAATTTACCTACCTTAGAAAAGCACACTGCCACGCTGTGAAAAATCAAAACCAACACAGAAAGAGAAAGAGAGCACCGCAGAACTATTCTTTTTGTACATGACTAAGTTTTATTTTATTTTTAAGCCTACACTTTTTAAATTTCAAAACCATGATATAGAAGAGAATGTGCACCAATTAAAACAATTTCACATGCTTTGATCTGAAAACCGCGGATATAACAAAAGAAGTGAACGCACATGCCTTGGGTTATTCACATAGCCTATTATCACATGCCTACCTCTTCCAAAAGATAAATGCGCACATGCTTGGGCAACTCATAGCTTATTTTCACTTGCCTACATGCCTACACTGAAATGTTTGTACCGAATGAACCCACAAACAGGCTCGAACATGCCTAAGCCTGAGTAGCTGCACATGTATTTCACAGTCCAATTTAATACAAGCACATGGCTTAGCTGGAAACTGTTACTCTCTCCCATATCACTGAAAACGACATGCCTTTTTCCTCCTATACATTCATCCTGCCTCTTCTTCGTCTCGGCAAGGAAAAGAGAGAAAAAAAATAATACACAGGCTCCCAGTTTTAAATAGTACTTATAGAATAAAACTTCTACAATCACTGCACATATATTCAAACTCAATTGTTCCTTTTGCTATCCACGAGAAACTATAGACTCGCAACCCTGTACAATGGCGTGACCGAAGTCACAGCCTGTTTTGGATCTCGAGTTCGATGATATAGGGGATGTCAGGCTATGGTGTTTGAAGGGGGATGGAAGAGAAGGAGGAGGTGCTGGGAATAGGGGTGGTCGGGTTGTCACTGGCGAGGTGGAGGCGGGGCAATATAAGTTTGAAGAGTTTTGGGTGTTTGGATGGTTGGAGCAGTAGAGTTTTGATCTGGCTTTCTGTGATGAAGGAGGAAACAACATCTAAATTTCAAAGGACTTAATCACCTCCTCAGTTGCTCAAGCTTTTCACCGTGGAAACGGGAGGGAAAATCAATGATGGCGCTGCCCTTTTCTAGTGGCGAAGGGTTTTCGGTTGAAGACACTAATGTATGGTGGACGTTGGCGATGTGGGGTCAGCCGATGGCGTAGATGACAGTGGGACAGCGGTGGTCAATGGATGGTATTGAGTTGTTCACGGTTGAACTGGAACAAGAATGGGAAGATCATGCTAGTCGCAGTAGTTTGACCGGTTGTAGGAGAAGGTAGCAAATTAAAACGTGAGTATGTGGGAGGAGATTTGCAGATAATTATTGGTTGACGAAACCGTGGTTTTAAAAATAAAAGGGGTTTGAACACTATATATATATATATATATATATATATATATATTGAAACGAGAAAGCGAGGGGTGATGTCGGAGTCTAACATGATGGTCTGTAGAGGGGAAGAGCGTGGAGTAACACAGGTGGCATTGGGTGTTTACAGGAGACGGGTTTTGTCTTAATGTGGAAGAAGATGTTAGCACGTGGTTAAGGTAAAAGGGGATTAGTTAAACAATAATTTATAATTGAGTATTATATATGTTAAACAAAATAAAATAAAATGTATAAAAATTATAATGTTTATAACTTATCCACATGCCGACAGAATTTGGCGAAACTGGTCACGCTGAAATCTTGACAAAGAGAACTACACTAATACTGAGGTGGTAGAGAGTAGAGTTACAGGAATTTCATAGAGAAATTAAATACCTGTTTCATTTTAAATGAAACAAAAGCAGAACCGTCAACTTCAGACGAGGTGAGTAAACTCACTAATTCTGACTCATTTATATTTTTATATAGACAAGTTTTAAATTTATTTATAGTAATTTTATACTAAGTGATGGTTGTTTGGATGAATGGTTGATAAATTTGGTTGAATTGGTTGATATAGTTATATCGTTGATCGATTAATCATTCTGTTCACCATGATATTTCATATTGATGTGAAATTAGTATTATTGATGTTGATTCACATCTGTAGATGCAGGGAAAATAGGTTGGAGGGATCCAACTGGATTCCTCAACATTTATATTATTGTTTATTATTTATCGTGATATATGTTGTGATACATATACTGTGATTGATTATACTGTGTTGGATTACCCTGGCCCTTGAAATTTGGTATTTTAAATACCATCAAATATTTTCAAATATAAAAGAAAAGAATTTAAGATTTATAAAGAAAAAGAAATTATTTCCAAAATTGAAATTGATTTCGAATAGATTTGGGAATATAAACTTATTTATTGAACAAAGCAAGTAATTTAAAATTATAAACGATATTTATGGATTATCATTGTAAAATTAATACTTAATTTAAAACCTTTATTTTGTAATCGAATACAGAATCGTATAAGATTTTAAACAGGATATTTTAAATAGAAATATGTTTTAACAGATAAATTGAGAAGATTAATTTATAAACGATGTTTATAAATGTAGTAAAATATTTAGTTTGAAATAAATTGAAATATAAATTCAATTTTTGAATTTATATGGAAATGTGGTAATCGGTTTTTAAAACCAATATTTGAAATGAGATTTGAACTTAGAAAAATATAAAGGAAATTATAAACGAGATTTTAGGTGATTGCAATACAAATGAGATTGGTATGGAAAAATATGAATAGAAGTTATAAATAGAATTTGGGTTTAATATATTATTTATAAGTACGAAATCAAACTAATTTGATTGTGTATAAAGGAAATATATTCAAGATTAAAGTGAATAATGGATTAAAGGAAGTATTTTGCAAATGAAATATTTTTAAAGGAAATTTAGATTTAAAGTAAGAATCCAGATTGTAAATTGAATGAAAAGGGAAATGGATAATCGTTTTAAAACGAAAACGATGAGTTTTATTTCAAAATTCGGAATATAAGATATAGTGTGATAACGTTTTGTAGACTAGAATGATTATAAAGGAATTTGGTAATGATTTGGAAAGGATATATTCAAAAGTGCATTTGGAATTTGTATTAATCTGAAATGATAGATAAATTCCGAAGTTCATAATATAAATCGAATATAGAGTATTTGAATGGAACTTGTTTATTGGAATTCGATTATATCGAATTTAGGGAAGTAGTTAATTTTACTTTCCATTTAAGTCAAATTTAATTATTCAATTATTTATTTATTTACTTGTTAATTTATTTATTGAAATAAATAGGTAAAAGTTATATTTTTATAAACCAAATATTTGGGAACAACGATTATAACGCTATCGTTATAATAAATGTTTTATAAATCTGAACAGTGATTATAACGCTATCATTATAATAAATGTTTTATAAAACCTAAACAACGATATTAATGCTACCATTATAATAAATCTTTTATGAACCAAATATTTGGAAACAACGATTATAACGGTACCGTTCTAATCAATTTTTTTCCGTAAAAGAAGTGTATTCTTAGATTGAATCTGGGAGTCCTGTAAGCAATGTTTTGTTTGAAGTTGGGAGATTTGACTACTAAAAAATTGAGGATGTTGTTTAATTAAGGTCTGAGAGCAAATTATACCCCAACTTGATTGACTTCATGATTGATGGAGGAATGGTTAAGGTTCGATAGTGAAGATTGGTTAGCAATATGATTAGTTAATAAATGATTAATGGTTTGAGTTATAATAACGATGTTTTATAACATCGCATTAATTTAAAGGATTTTTGAAATGTTGTCCCAAATAAAATAAGAGATATCTTCTACGCATAATGAAATGGTCAACGAGGAATTAGGAAAGGGAATATGGAAATATTTTCCGATATTAATGAGGTATATTTTCTGAATATAGAAAATAATAATTCATGAATATATAGAAATGTTTTCTAACTGGAATAAGAGATATTTTCTAGAATAAAGAAATTATAATAATGGAAATGGGTTTTTTACGAATCGAGAGAGGAAATCGAGTTTTGAAAGGATACGAAAGGTGGGAAATAGGAATTGGAAATGATGATACAATAAGGAACTAATATAAAAAGGGGCCAGTGTTGTTTGATGTTTGATCGGTAGAATTTGTAATTGGAAATAGGACCATTGATTGTATGGATGTTTTTTTGATAGTTAAATCACCGACCATTGAAGTTTGATTTATTTTATGCCTCCGTTGTCGTTATGGAGAGACCGGGATCAGATTTAATATCTGAAAACCACTCCATGTTGGCATAAGCATTACGAATCAACTTATGCTGAAGTTAATTGAAGACGGAGTAAAGTGCAAGGGATGTTTTGTTAATCCTAGGTAGAAATTGCCCAAGATGGATTGATGGAATAGTGCCTTTGGTTTGTTCAGTCCCAGGACAACATATATGGATGGATCTAACAATGTGGAATTCAAAGTAAATGGTAGCAAGATGTTCTAAAATGATAATCTTGACCTCAAGCCTCATCAACTGGGAAATGACAAAAATCGGGCAGGTAGCATGGCCATGTGGGTCATTCCCATTAGGGATATTATCGCCTGATCTAGAGACGGTTGTTGATCACAACCGTTGGTGATAATATGCCTGGTACACTCAAGCTAAATGAGTGGCGAACCATGTGTGGACTGGGTTGCAAGATGTTCTTGTTGAACCCAATGTATTCCCCTCTAGAGATACACTATCGGAAGGTGGTTTCATACCTTGTTATGTTGGAAATCCAATCTCCAATAAGCGCCCTGCGGTTTTTGATTCTATATTATGTATGGAGCGTGAGATGCAAGCGTTTCGCTAGATTCTATTTATTTGATGTAGACATTATTATAATATCATTGGATTTTATATCAAAAACATTTTGGGTTATCGTAAGATAAAAACCATCCGTGTTTATGTGTGGATCAGTCTTATGATTATCATTTCTTTCAAAAGGATTTTGAAAGTTAAACAAATGGTTGGAGTTTGCTCACACCAGTCCCATGACTGACCCAGAGTTTATTTTGTTTTGTTTTCCCTAAACTCTTGGGTGCCCAAATTTGTATGGGCAATCAAGTAGTCGGGATTTTATAGATTCACTTGGAGGAGCTTGAAGCAGGAGGCTTCATCAGTTAGCTATAGACTATCATATTTTTATTTTTAATCTATAATATATATAGTCTAGTGTGTGTTGAATAAGAAAAATGTTGATATAATTTTTACTGCGTGTCTACGTATTTTGAAATATTTATATAATATTTTTGTAAAAGAATTTTGTTTTTTATTTTGGGTGAATTGGGTTAGTAGTTGTGTTTATTTTGTGTCGATTTTGGTGTTGAGTTCCAAAACCCGTCCCAAAACCCGGTAATCGTACGGATCCATCGACAATCCCTGACCTCCTCTCATAAAAATAAAATAAATATTTAGTTGATTATCGAGTTGAATCTATTTTGGATCGTGCCTTGAAATCGCTATTTCAATTCAGTATCGATCGGCCATCTGTTTTCTCCAATCTGTGCCACGAAAGGTGAGTTTACCTCACACCTGACTCACATTATTTCATAAATGTTAGATTAACTAAATGAACTGTTATGAAATCTATAGGATTGCCAGTAGAAGTTATTTTTTTAAAATATACACTTTCATATGTGACACGATATTCATATGACGTGTAGTGCACCAATTATATATGACTATGATGTGATTGATGATATATGATGTTTTGTTATGTTGTAGATACCCCTAGTTTAGGAAAAATCACTAAGGGTTGAAATGATACATACCCGAACGGACATTAGATTAGGGAATAATCGTTATGGGTTGAAATGATAGACCTGAACGATTTTACTGAATTTGGGATCGCGGGTTGAAATGATAGACCCGTAGAAATTTTATAAATTGCGGGTTGAAATGATAAATATCCCTATCACTTGACCATAAGGTAGAAAACTATATACGGACACCGTAGGTCGTGTTTTTGAAATAAAATGATTTGGAATTTGAATTTAACTTAAGGTTACATATATATATATATTAAAGATTTTTTAAATTTAGATTTTATAAAATTTGAATTATATATTTTAAAATGATTTTTATAAGTAAATATAGATTTTAAACACTTATTTAAGATTTTACTTATAATTTCTTTATTTAAACTATATAATTTAATTATATAACTATTTTAAACTTTTTATATTATTGTAAATAATTCTTTTAAACCTATTTTTATTGTATATTATCTTATATATGTTTCTAATTTATATTCTAATTAATTTTAGAATTTTATTTAACTTATATATATATATATTCAAAGTTAAATTTCTTATATATATATATATATTATAAATTATAAAAATAAACTCTTGATGGATAAATTAAGATTTTTGCAATTTAAACTCGAGATTTGAATTTGTAATAACGATATTTGATTTTAGCATTGAACTCATATGAGATATGGATTTGAATTCAAATTGAATTGAAATTAACGTGACTAAATGTGATTTAGAATATATATATATATAATTTTATATACAGAATTGATTTTCATGATCGTTAGTTGAATAATGAAATTTGTGAAATCGAATTTATAAAATGGTTTTGAAATGTATGATTTGAATTATTTTCAATATGGATTTGTACAACTTGAGTAAAAAAGATATGATTTGTCGAATTTGAAATATAAGAGTTTGATTCGAATTTAAATAATGAATTTGAATTTATGATTTGAGTTATAAGTACGATACGATTTGTTTTGAATTATATAAGCGTAATATGAGATTTTGATTAAAAGTGTATATATTGAAGTTGAACCGAAATATTGGATTTGATAAATTGATTTAAATGATATCTTATAATGGTAAACGTGAAACATTAGAATTGTTGAATTTAAGTTTTGATGAATATAAACCAAACCGAAATATTATCGTAGTAAATATTTTGTATCGATTTAAGTGGAAATTGTGATCGTTATGATATGATTTGAAAATATGTCATTTTCGGATTTGAATTCGTTATGTAATAATTTTAGAAATCATATAAAACCGAAGTTAAATAATATAGCATTAGTTTATACTATATTTTGAAATCTTCATGTTATGGTTTTGTAATCGATTTGATTAAAGCGATATAAATGAGTTGTTTTTAAAATTGAATATATTCGAAGTTAGATATTTAATTTTGAATTCAAATTCGAATATGAGATTTCGTATAAATGATTTTATAAAGTGATTTATAAAATAATGGCCACGGTGTGAACAATGTAAACGTTTGGTTGTTAAAGAGACCAGAATCGGCTATTGTCATACTCTCTGCCAACACCGAAAACCACTTTAACAACTGTGTACGCGGTGGAGCTCCAAAATGAAGGGGATGATTTGGCGAACGACTCCATTTTATTTTATTTCATATTAATTACGAGACTCTGACTACCTTGAGTCAGCATGATGTGGCTAAAACAGGAGTTATGCACGGACCAACTGAGGTCATACCTCTTATCGAGCACACTTCTTCGATATTATTCTATTACTGTTGAGATTCGATTTGGGCCCTTTTGATTATGGGAGTGTGTATCGAGGTGGGCGATAGTAGCTACTATGCGTTACCACCAGTTCGGCTCTGTAAATGGTGAATCCACCCTGGCATTCCTTGCGTGCCTTGTCACATGCCTTATACGAGCCCACTACGACTTTGTTTGGTACTGTTTTATATGGAGTGCCCTCTGATCAACCTCCAGTTTACGGAGGAATTACAGTATTGTATATACTATGGAAATATATAAACGGTATAAGGGTAATCATGGTAATCCCGCTTACGCTATTTTGATATTTTTACTTTACTGATAGACACTATTGTATATAGCGTATTATACTATATAGTATTAGTTTGACGGATCCTTAGAGGATGGTGATCCCAAACATCCCCTAAGTTACTGATTGCATTTCATCGAACATTTCATTTGAGTTGATTTACTTCCATGAGAATGTTAGTCCTGATCCGAGTTGTTTTGTTTTGCATTATTGCTCAGGTCAGATTGAGAATTCCAGTCTTCGAGATTCACTATTGGAGTTGAAGTTTATATTGGCATTTTCTCACTTGTATCTACTCATTCTTTTAGTACAGTCGTCCTGCTATCGTTTCTATTTCAAATTGTTATCATTTGTTTATGTATCTGAAATTCATTTTTTAAGTCTTCCACTATATTATTATGTAAACTCTGATATAAAGTTTATTTAGTAGCTTCATGAACTACTACTGTATTTAAAATTTTTCGCTGCGAGATATTATATTGCTCTGTATCTGTGTCTGTGATCTGTGATTCTGTGATTTATCCTATTTACCTCAAAAGCTAATAACAATTTGTTGTTTTGGACATTTCGAGTTGACATGTTTTGTTGATTCGGTATGGTCAAAATGACGGATCGTTACATCATCCAAGCTTTTCTTCTTTTAAATAATGTACATCTCCATTCTCATTTTCCCAAAACAGAAAAATCAAATGCGAGTAAGAAAAAGAAAATAAGAATCCATCTCCATCACTTTTTATTTCTTGCAACAACTTCTTTCAACACCAGATTTATATATATACAATACAATCTCCTAAGTATTGAACGGCGGAAAACCTCCTGACTAAAACCAGTTAAATCTCCACCTCCAATGACGATATAATAGTGCTGTCTGAAGAAGAAGTGGGCGGCTTGGTCTGATCTTCTCTTCGCCGGAGTTAGAGGTCCTCCGGTGTCCTCGTTTGGCCATGGCAGACCCTGAAAGCGTGCTGACATGTTGGGGTTATTACTGTGATTTAGGGGATGATAGGTCGTTGGACTAAAGGGGTATCAGAGGAGGTGTGATAGCCCTCGCAACAGCAAGGAGTTATGGCGGTCCGATGGTTTGAGACGACGATGGTGGGGCAGTCCTGGATGAAAGGCGGTTTGAATATTTTCTATTCAAGGCCGGTTTGTGGCGAAATTATAGAGACTGGGAGGACGGCGTCACTGGCGTAGGGAGTCCAGTTGTAGATGATGGAATTGAAATGACTAGTGGTCAATTAGGTAGACAGTTGGACGCAGGAAAGGGTGTTGTGATTGTTAGTGAAGAGATCAGAGGGAGTATGAGTGTTGAAAGGGCTCGGTGAAATTGTGATACAACAGGTTGATGGTGAGGAGCAGTTTTGGGTAGTTTGGTATTTTAAGGAAGACGGATGTATTAGTGAATGAAAATATTGGTTTGCGATGTAAAATTAGATAAGTCTGTAGCGTGAGTAGTAAGGGAGATATAAGGAGTTGATGATTTTGGCTATGATGGGTTGTGTTTTACTGAAATGTGTTGTATGCAGAAATGGGAGAGAAGAAGATTTGGAACGGGGATTATGGAATGTTGACATTAGGACTTAAATGGGTGTTGTTTTCTTGAGTAATAAATTGCGTGAAGAAGAGGTAAAGTGAAATGCAGATTTTGACCAAATTCCTGAACAAAAACCCTATGGGAGCGTTGATGCCAAATGGGAATACATATCTGAAACTGTGGAGGCAGCAGCGAATCAAAATTTGTAATTTATCCATTTCACCAAATTCCAAAGTTTGCAACCTTTCTTACAATCAAGCTGATGCATCTAAATGCATGTCTGAAGAAGAGAAACGGTGAACAAAGGATCTGGAATTGACTGGTGTTGGTCGGAGATCGGAGCAGTATCCATCTGATGAAGTTGGGTTTATCGTCTGGGCTCACTTTCTTGAACAAGGTGAAATAAAGTAAGGTCGGACTAATTCAAATTAACAAGGTAATTAATATATAATTAAATCATTGTTAGGAACTTATTAAATTGTTAACTAATAATAAATATAACTTATGAACATGTTGTCAGAACCGGACGAAACCAATCACGTTGGAATCGCAACAGAGAAATCTACATTGTTGAACTATTTTGGTTGGGAATAAAGTTGTTGGAATTTGATGATAAAATCAAACGTTGTTTGATTTTAATTGAATAAAGGCAAAATTGTCAACTACAAAATAAGGGGGTAAACTCACTTACTCTGACTCGTTTATATTTTTATATAAACGAGTTTTAAACTTACTTATAGTAATTTTTTATTGTGTGATGATGGTTTAGATTAATGGTTGATAAAAATGGTTGATATAGTCATATCGTTGATCGATTATTAGTTTTGATATTTCGTATTGATGTGAAATAATATTATTATTGATGTTGATTAACAACTGTGGATGCAGGGAAACAGGTTGGAGGGATCCAACTGGATTCCTCAACATTAATATTACTGTTTTTATTTGATTGTGATATATGATGTGTTATATAACCCATGATTGGATATGTTGTGTCTGATTTACCCCGGCTCTAGGAACTTGGTATTTTAGATACCGTAAAACATTTTCGAATGTGGAAAATGAAATTGGGATTTAGAAATGGAATTTATTCCCAAAATTAGAAAGGTAAATTTGAAAATAGAAACCTGTTCAAGTGGATAAATCAAGAAGTTGTTTATAAATATGAATTATTAATCATTGGATAAATGGAAATATAAGTTCAAATATGAATTTATATGGGAAAGTGGAAACCGGTTTTGAAACCAATATTTGAAAATGAGATTTGAACTTAGCAAATTATAAAGGAGATTATAAACGAGATTTTAAATAATGCAATACAAATGAGATTGGTATGGAAAAATCTAAATAGAAGTTATAAATAGAATGTGGGTTTAAGATATTATGTATAAGTACGAAATCAAACTAATTTGATTGTATATAAAAGAAATATATTCATAATTAAAGTGAATAATGGTTTAAAGGAAATATTTTGCAAATGAAATAATTATAAAGTAAATTTAGATTTGAATATGAATCCAGATTAGAAATGTAATGAAAGGGAAATAGGCAATCGTTTTAAAAGAAAGCGATGAGTTTTAGTTCAAAATACATAATATAAAATAAAGGGTGATAACGTTGTGCAGACTGGAATGGTTATAAAGGAATTTGGTAATGATTATGAAAGGATAAATTCAAAAGTGAATTTGGAATTTGAATTAACCTGAAATGGTAGATAAATTCCGCAGTTCGGAATATAATCGAATATAAATTATTCGAGAGAGAGAGTTATTTATTGGAATTCGATTTTATTGAATTTAGGGATGTAGTTCTTTTAACCTTCCATTTTGAATCAACTTTACTTATTTAATTATTTACTTATTAATTTATTTATTGAAATTAATATGTGCAAGTTATATTTTTAGAAACCAAATATTTGGAAACAACAATTATAACGCTGTCGTTATAATAAATGTTTTGTAAATCTAAACAGCGATTATAACGCTGTCATTATAATAAATGTTTTGTAAATCTAAGCAGCGATTATAACGCTGCCGTTATAGTAAATGTTTTGTAAATCTAAATAGTGATTATAACGCTGCCATTATAATAGATGTTTTTTTGTAAATCTAAGCAGCGATTTTAACGTTACTATTATAATTAATGTTTTAGAAACCAAATATTTGGAAAACAACGATTATAATGCTACCGTTATAATCGATATTTATCCGTAAAAGAAGCAGATTCTTAGATGGAATATGTGAGTTGCGTAAGTGATGTTTTATTCGAAGTTGTAAGCTTTGATTATTTCAAAGTTGAGAATGTTGTTTAATTAAGGTCTGAGAGGTAATTATACCCCAACTTGATTGACTTCATGATTGATGGAGCAATGGTTAAGGTTCGATAGTGAAAATTGGTTAGCAATATGGTTAGTTAATAAATGATTAATGTTTTGAGTATAATAATGATGTTTTATAACATCGCGTTAATTTAAATGATTTTGAAATGTTTCCCAAATAAAATGAGGGAAATTTTCCATGCATAGAAAATGAAATGAATTGGTAAACGAGGAATTAATAAATAGAATATGGGAACATGTTCCGATATTAAAAAGATATATTTTCTGAATATAGAAAATAAGGATTCGGAAATATTTAGAAATGTTATCTAACTGGAATAAGAGAAATTTTCTCAAATAAATAAATTAGGATATTGGAAATGTTTTTCCAAGAATAAAAAGAGAAAATAGAGCTTTGAAAGGATACGAAAGATGGGAAATGGGAATTGAAAATGATAAGATAATAAGGAATCAATTTAAAAAGGGGCCAGTGTTGTTTGATGGTTGATCGCTAGAATTTACAATTGGAAATAGGATCGTTGGTTGTATGGATGTTTTCTTTGATAGTTAAATCACCGGCTATCAAAGTTTGATTTATTTTATACCTTTGTTGTCAATATGGAGAGACCAGGATCAGATTTATTATCTAAAAACCACTCCGTATGGGAATAAGCGTTACGAATCAACTTATGTTGAAGAAAATTGAAGATGGAGTAAAGTGCAAGGGCTGTTCTATTAATCCTAGGTAGAAATTGCCCAAGATGGATTAATAGAATGGCACCTTCAGTTTGTCCAGTCCCAGGATAACATATATGGATGGATCTGACAAGGTGGCAAGGTGTTCTAGAAGGAAATCGTGAGCTCAAGCCTCATCATCCATGAAATGACAAAAATCGGGCAGGCAGCATGGCCAAGTGGGTCATTCCCATTAGGGGTATTATCACCTGGTCTAGAGAAAATTCATTTGCTTCTTATTCTATTCGTTGTTGTATGCTTTCGGTAACGGTTGTTGATCACAAACATTGGTGATAATATGCTCGATACACTCAAGTTAAATGAGTGGTCAGCCATGTGTGGGTCGGGTTGCAAGATGTTCTTGTTGAACCCAGTGTATTCCCCTCTAGAGATGCACTATCAGAAGGTGGTTCCATACCTTGTCATGTGGGAAATCCAATCTCCAATAAGCGCCCTGCGGTTTTCAATTTTATATTATATATGGAGCGTGAGATGCAAGCGTTCCGCTAGATTCTATTTATTTGATGTAGACATTATTATAATATCACCGTATTTGATATCAAAAATATTTTTGTTTATCTTAAGGTAAAAACCATCTGCATTTATGTGTGGATTGGTCTTACGATTATCATTTCTTTCGAAAGGATTTTGAAAGTCAAACAAATGGTTGGAGTTTACTCATACCAGTCCCATGACTGACCCAGAGTTTATTTTTTTGTTTATCCTAAACTCTTGGGTGCCCAAATTTGTACGGCCAGTCAAGTAGTTGAGATTTTACAGATTCACTTGGAGGAGCTCGAAGCAGAAGGCTTGATCAATTAGCTATAGACTAATATATTTTCCGTTGTGTACTATGTTGTATCTGGAAATAGGTTTTTATAACTGTTCCAGGAACAACTGTTGTGCTCTGATGATGATATGTATATACTGTTACTGATTTGTATTTCAAAAGTTATGTTACTTAATATATTTTATTCGCTCCGTTGTGAGATTTGTGTTCTTCGTTTTCTTCTATTCTAACTTTTCGTTCTTTCTTTTTCTCATCCTCTAACTTCTTTCTAAAAATGATGCGTATTTCTGTGTAATTTGGGTTGGACATGTGGTGTTATTAGTCGACTCAAAGAGTACTGAAATACGGGCCATTACATTTGGTATCCGAGCTGAAGGTCGAGTAGTAACCTTGGCCCTGTGGCGTAACTCAATAGAGATGGGGTTAGCAATACCCTAGATTGAGTTTGAGTGATATATATGAGCGCGTATTTGTAGATTTGATATAAAAATTGTTTTATATTGTGTTGACTGGTTTGTTCAGTGGTTTTGAATTATGGTCGATACAGGATATACAACTGTATCAATAGTTATTTCTAAACTCTCGAACAAAGAAATTCGATACAGTATTGTTTTAAAATGGGTAAATGAAACAATTTTGCCCAAAAATTATTTTGATATAAAAGGAACAATTTCTGAATTATTATATATGAATGTGTTGATTGTTATTACAATCAAATGGAATTATAAAATATTGAAATGGTTATATATAATCAAATATAACTTGTATATGGAAAATACACATAAATTAGATGAACTCAAATTAAATTCAAACCAAAATTTGAGAATTTGAATTCCGGGTGTTTAGAAAATATTTTTTGAAATATTATTAAGTAATATAACATTAATGGTTTAAATGGATTTTGAAAAGTGATTAAGCACTGAAATCACTTCAGTAGCGAGAAAATAATTCTGATAATGGATCGCGACATTACCGATATTCATTTTTGAGTTTCTAAGTGATGGATTGCTACCATAATAGGTTTATTAATGGAAATGGTTTGAGAAAAACAGAGTTGTTTTAGAAATTCAAATGTTTTGAATTGAGTTGATTATATATGTGTATATAAATATATATGGTTTCAAACTAATTTGAAATAAAACCTAGGAATTTGAATTCTGAAATTAAATTTGATTTATATAAGTTGAATAGATTGAAATTATAAAAATATATCAAATGAATTGAAATTTAAGTTAAACAAAATTGGATTGGATTAGAGATAATTTCGAGTGAAATTAAATAAAGAGAAATGTTGAGATTCAAATCATTAATATGAATTCGACATATGAATAAGCAAGTTGAGTATATATTGGGTGTTGTTAGTTGAAATTAAATTGTGATAAATTTGGATTCAAGTATAATAAGTGGATTGACTTCAATAGAAATCAGACTTGAATTGGTAGAATGGCACTGAACTAATCAGAAGTTGATTAGAGAGTAAAAAACTGGAAGTTGGATTGGTTTGAAACCAAATGGAAATAGATATATGTATGCTGAGTAGATATTGAATGGAAGCAAATGCAAGAGATAGAATTATACCCGACAAAAAGGTACATGTTTACAATATTACTTGGGTTTGATGATTTTATGAGCCTATGGGGAAAACCGCTTGGCTTTTTGATTTTCTTTTGGATTGGAGAAGGCCTAGAAAGGCGAATTGTGATTGTACCAATTGAGCCGTGCAAAGGAGATGCTGGCGAAATTTTTCGAAAATTTAGAGAGTTAGAAAAATTTCAAGAAATTTTTGGTAATTTAAAATCGAGTTGTTATTTGTAATTGAAATAAGTTACCCAGAATTGATAAATAAAATTTCAAGTGGAATGATGAAATTGATAAATGGGTTTAAAATCAATTGGAATGGGTATGGATATGCAGAAGAGCATGTGGATTTAAGACAAGGAAGTGACGATGGATTGTCCAAAAATGGTGGATAGGTCATTTAGGGAAGAATTATGAATGGTCGAGCATTGGTATGAGAATTTGAAGGTCGGGTAAGAACTGGGTTATGAAGATATGAAATATAAGATTTCAACTAATCAGGTTATGTGGAGTTAGAGTTATAGCATTTTTATTGCTTAGCAATTTCGGGGACGAAATTCTTTTAAGAGGGAAGGAATGTAACGACCCAGATTTTGTAGCCGTTAAGTTTGAATATTTATAATTTGTTTTAATGTTAATTTGGAATTTTAATAAGAATTTTATTGATTAAAAACGAAGTTAAACGTGTGTGTGCATATATATATATACATATATAACTAATTCTAGTGCACAATCTAATTTGAATTATTTGTTCACTCACATGTAAAATAGATACACGCAACATTGAAACTGCCAAGCTAAACTGCAATGAATGAACAAGGTTTTACAAGGTATTTTATAGTAGTAAAATTTTAAATTTATTTATTCACCATCATGAGCAGTATGATGCCACTAGACAACATGCTCCAATATAGATTGCTACGAAGACATATATTAAATCACGACGCAAAAGGGCTAGTGTGTGGTAACACTGTCCAATGAAACCGACTGTCTATACAACTATTATTTACAGTATCGATGTCTTACTTCCTTCTTTAGTCAAAATGGCAGCTGCCCTTGTTTTCATTCGCAATAGCATGCCTGCCAAAATTATTCAATCCGTGTGTGCCACGAAATATGATTTCCCTGCGCCCCAAGCTTTTACACACTGTGCCATCCAAGCTTTTCTTCTTTTAAATACTGTTCATCTCCATCCTCATTTTCCCAAAATAGAAAAATCAAATGCGAGTAAGAAAAAGAAATTAAGAATCCATCTCCATCACTTTTTATTTCTTTCAACAGCAGATTTATATATATATATACAATACAATCTCCTAAGTATTGAACGACGGAAAACCTCCTGACTAAAACTAGTTCAATCTCCACCTCCAATGACGGTATAATAGTGTTGTCTGAAGAAGAAGTGGGCAGCTTGGTGAGATCTTCTCTTCGCCGGAGTTAGAAGTCCTCCGGTGTCCTTGTTTGCCCATGGCAGACCCTGAAAACGTGCTGACATGTTGGGGTTATTATTGCGATTTAGGGGATGATAGGTAGTGGGACTAAAGGGGTATCGGAAGAGGTGTGATAGCCCTTACAGCAGTGAGGACTGATGGCGGTCTGATGGTTTGAGTCGGCGATGGTTGGGTAGTCCTGGATGAAAGGCGGTTTGAATATTTTCTGTTCAAGGCCGGTTTATGGCGAAATTATAGGGACTGGGAGGACGGCGTCAGTGGCGTAGGGAGTCCGGTGATAGGTGATGGAATTGAAATGACTAGGGGTCAATTAGGTAGACAGTTGGACGCAGGAAAGGGTGTTGTGATTGTTAGTGAAGAGGTTAGAGGGAGTATGAGTGTTGAAAGGGCTCGGTGAAATTGTGATACAACAGGTTGATGGTGAGGAACAGTTTTGGGTAGTTTAGTATTTTAAGGAAGATGAATGTATTAGTGGAGGAAAATATTGGTTTGCGGTTTGAAATTAGATAAGGCTGTAGCGTGAGTAGCAAGGGAGATATAAGGAGTTGAAGATTTCGGCTATGATGGGTTGTGTTTTACTGAAATGTGTTGTATGCAGAAATGGGAGAGAAGAAGATTTGGAATGAGGATTATGGAATGTTGACATTAGGACTTAAATGGGTGTTATTTTCTTGAGTAAGAAATTGCGTGAAGAAGAGTTAAAGTGAAATGCAGATTTTGACCAAATTCCTAAACATAAACCCTATGGGAACATTGATTCCAAATGGGAACACGTATCTAAAACTGTGGAGGCAGAAGCTAATCAAAATTTGTAATTTATCCATTTCACCAAATTCCAAAGTTTGCAAACTTTCTTACAATCAAACTGATGCATCTAAATGTGAGTCTAAAGAAGAAAAACGGTGAACAAAGGATCTGGAGTTGAATGGTGTTGGTAGGAGATCGGAGCAGCATCCATCTGATGAAGCTGGATTTATCGTCTGGGCTCACGTTCTTGAACAAGGTGAAATAAAGTAAGGTCGGACTAGTTCAAGTTAACAAGGTAATTAATTTATAATTAAATCATAGTTAGGAACTAATTAAATTGTTAACTAATAATAAATATAACTTATGCACATGTTGCCAGAACCGGACGAAACCAATCACGTTGGAATCGCAACAGAGAAATCTACATTTTTGAACTATTTTGGTTGGGAATAAAGCTGTTGGAATTTGATGATAAAATCAAACGTTTTTTGATTTTAATGGAATAAACGCAAAATCGTCAACTGCAAAATAAGGTGAGTAAACTCACTAACTCTGACTCATTTATATTTTTATATAAACGAGTTTTAAATTTACTTATAGTAATTTTATATTGTGTGATGATTGTTTGGATGAATGGTTGAGAAAAATGATTGAAATGGTTGATATAGTCATATCGTTTGATCGATTAGTAGTTCTGATATTTCATGTTGATGTGAAATAATATTATTGATATTGATTAACAACTATGGATGCAGGGAAACAGGTTGGAGGGATCCAACTGGATTCCTCAACATTAATATTACTGTTTCTATTTGATTGTGATATATGATGTGTTATATAACCCATGATTGGATATGTTGTGTCTGATTTACCCCGGTGTAACGACCCAGAAAATCTGAACCAATTTAAAATTTTTAAATTGGCTAAAATAATGGATTTTAAATATTTAAAATAAATATTTTAAATAATGGCGATGAAAACTGAGTTTGAATCGACAATTGAAAACGAATATAATTAATTATAATTATATATAGAATTGAAAATGGCGCGGTAGTTCGATAATTCGATTTCAAACTTCATTTGAACATACCGGGTGCAAAACAATCCGAATTTTAGTGAAACCAAAAACATTAGGATCTAATTGGTAATATCTTTCTAACGAATCCGACCAATCGAAATTTGATAGCGGGAATCAAAAGATATGTCCAGTTGAAAATTCGGAATAGTCGCTATGGAATTCAGGCCCCTAAGAATGGACATTTTGCATACGACCTCGGATTTCGACGAAACCACTTTTGTTGGGTCCGGGATGTGAAGTTATTGCTAGGTTTCAAATTTCATAATTTTTCGAATTAATATGTGAGCGTGGCAAAGGAAAACGCGTTTGACCAGTTTCCGTTGATTTTAATCGACTGGAAATTGGCCATTTTCCAAGCGGTCTCAGAATTCGACGAAACTAGTTTTGTTAGGACCGTATCGTCAATACGAAGCTAGAAAATACTTTTCTAGAATTTTTCGAGTTGTATGTGGCCCCACTAAATTGAAATGTGCGTTTAAATTGAATATATAAAGAATTGCACTTTAAATTCAACGGAAACTGATTGTAACGATCAAATCAGCTTGCGATACATATCCCATTGTGTCCGGAATGGGGGTAAAACGCTATGGACGACAGTCGGTGGGCCCCATTTCGACTTCGAATAAAAAGTCAACTTTTAAATAGAAATTTAGTAATAATAATAATTTATATAAACCCTTTTTTCTCTCTCTCTCCTCACTTTCTTTCTGCCGATTTGAAATAAATTGAATTGAAATTCTAAATATACGTGAATTATTTGAGAAGGCCGAGTTAATTCTCATTTCAAATAATTGACCGACGATTGAAAGTCGAAGATAAAGACGGTGGTCGAAGACCGGAGATCTTCACCTCGTTTGGATGGTAACCGAGGTCCTGATTGGGAGGCATCCCGAGATATGGATAATGAGTGGTGATCGTTCAGACGTACGTGGTGATCGATGGGTTTGCGAGGTATTTAGTGCCTCCGGTTTCGTTCAGACCCAGAACGGACTTGTAAATGGACTATGTGTCCGACATTGGAATTTGTTCTGCGTGATTGATAGCCATCAGTTGCACGGTGTGAATTGCCTGTGTGGCATGCTAAGATGCAGTGATCAGGGCTTCTGTTGAAAAGAAAAGTCTTGTGGTGATGATCAAAGCACCGCCGGTGTGGCGTAGCTTTGTGTATAACGTGAATTCGCGAGCCTCACACCCCGGTTTGAACCTAAAACGGGAGAAGGACCTCAGGGAGGGCATGCGTTTCTTTCTAGCTAGGGTGGTGTCAGTGACCTACCAGCCCTGACATTTATATACTTTTCACCTATGTGGTTGTTGCTGTTGCGAGGCGCCTCGGTTTGATCGGACGATCCGGGTCCGATGGAGTCATTCGTTGGCTCGTTTACGCCCCAAAGGGCGGAGAAACGTAGTGTTCAGGCATAATAATCCACATCGGTGGACCGGCCCTGACGATCCAAGGGCCCACCTGAGTCTGGGCCTGAGACATGGGCTAGATTGTCTTGAATTCGGTAAGGACTATCTTTTGCCTTGGTTCATGACGGAAATCCAATTTCCAAATACGTGACTGTGCGGTTTTGATTGTATACCAATATATATGGCGACATAGTGGTATGGGGCATTAATGCCGTCTATGATTGATAGTTATGATTTGAAATTGTTTTCAAAACATGTAAACACTAGCAGTAATATCAAATGCCTTTGTTTTATTCGTATCAATCATATTTTGGCATTATAAGGTAAAAACTCTGTCCACCGGTTTGCGTTGCATCGTGTGATGGGAACTGAGTCTTATAACGGCTTCATTTTTTATAAAAAAGCATAGCGATGTTTAAAAGAAAGATTTGTTTTAAAGCACTGGCAATCCAATGGAGTAAACCCGTTCCACGAAAGTGGCGTGGTCCTGTGATTAGCCAATTATATATGTGTTGAGTGGATTTCTCATACCAGTCCCATGACTGACTCGTAGTTTGTTTCACTTTCAAACTCGGGTGCCCCTTTTTCTACACGAGCAGCCTTGTATTCAGGTTTAGCTGGTTCTTTTTCTGGATAGCTGGAGCTGAAGATGGATTCTATCATTTATTTCTTTTTATGTTGTTCAGCTCCTATTGTACATATTTTGTTTATTTCCGCTGTAGACATTTATGTATAGCTGAACTGTATTTGTACTAAGTAAGATCCCGTATACTGTGTAACTCTGATGATTACTTTTATCCAGTATATTCTATTGTTCATTATCTGGTGTATTTATTTAATTCTGTTCTGCTATTATCTGTTTCTGTGTTATATTCCAAAGATAACCCTGTTTCCGTGAGAACGGGATTTTGGGTCGTCTCAACGTGGTATCAGAGCTTTGGTTAAGCTTAGTTCTGGAATATAACATTTGAACCAACTCGTCAGAAATAGAACCAGTAGTGTTCTAGGATGGGTAACTCAATACAGATAGGATCAGTAATATCCTAGTATGAGTAGCAGAATGAAATTACACCTGGATAGACACATTTACATTCAAGTATTTGTCTCTATATTTTGAAATATCTTTCCTGTTGACCTGACACTTGATCTGCTATTTGCAGAGGAACTAGAAAATGAGTGCCAGAAACAGAAGAAGTAATACTGACCCGGATATAGAAGCTCTATTTATGAAATATAGAAATCTAGGTGGAAAACCTTTCTCGGGTGAAGAAGCAATTATGAAAACACAAGCTTGGATTCGTTCGGCTGAGAAAATCTTCGAAGCATTAAAGCTGAGGGATGACCAGAAAAGATTACTGGCCTCCTGTGTAACACCCCACTCCCGCTATGATCACTCACAAAGGGAATGCCATAACATCGGTGGAGTATTTTAGTGAATATAGAACAGAAAAATTACAACAAGACAGATATAAATAGTACTTGGAATTTTAAAACATCATCTCATAACAGCGGAAGTAAAACATGTCTGGTTACATCATAAACCCATAATAAAAGTCAAGTACAATATCCATCAAAATAAAGAAGTACATAATCCCACTCTCATACAATAGCCAAAACAAAAGAAAAGATAACTGGATAACTGGAGCTTTACATCTACCCAAGCTCCTAAAGACTGGAACAGCAATCCGATCAAGCTCCACTACTGCTAGGATCCACCACAGGACCTGAGGGTTGGGAAAAAGATAAAAACAACGGGGTCAGACATAAGTCTGAGCGAGTCCTATAACTTTAACAATACAATCGTTAAAGTAACCAGAGAAGACATGAATTGATATACGGTAACATATAGGGATGAATAGCTACCCTAAGCAATCAACTAAACTAAGATAAAGGATAAAGACGCATCTACCCTCCCTAAGGTAAATTACTAAACTGCACCACACCAGTCGTTCCTAACTTAAAGGTTGATCCCACCCAAGGACTTATAAAATTTACTAATTAGTACCTGCGTACCCCTAGGTGACCAAGTAGGCGCCACGGGGCCCTACAATCCACTAGGTGTACACACTACTTCCCATTCGATCGGCTCCCTAACGTAGATACCCGTGCTGGCCCCACCGTGGGATGTATCATTCCCCAATGTGGCAACCTGATGAAACTAAAGGTGCACGGCTTATATCTACTCGATGCAACAACGGCTTACCTACCAGCCCGGGCCCACTCACGCATATGAAGCCCGTTGGACTTGCGTTGCCACCGCTAACCCGTTTGCCTCTTACAGTCAAGCCCAGTATGCGTGTCCCGTCCTCGACATGGGTCGAGCCCACAAAGATACGTATGGGTTACTGGTTGAAATGGGCCTCCACAAGCTACCCACCTAAGCTTGTCCCTTTTTCTAGTATATCCCACTTAACCCTTTAATCATGTTTTAATTACATGTTCTATTTTGGTTAAGTATTCTAATCGTATTTTCTATTGCCACCCAAGGCAACCACTAGATTTTCTCATGCCACCCGAGGCACCCACTTAACCCCTCATGTCCCTCTACATGCTAATGTGGTTAAGTGTTTCTTAATTAATTAATTAAGAACGTAACCTTTGTAAAGACCTCTCACATTAGACTGTCTTTTATGACCGCTGGTTAAGCCGGTTGGGTCCGGGCAGCCTTATGTCATAACAGAGTCTAACCTCGTGTCTTTACATTAATTACGTATTTAGTTTGTGCATAAGACCTCTCACATTGGGCTAACATTTGTAGCAACTGGTTAAGCCGGTTGGGTCCGGGCAGTTTTACGCTACAACTGAGTCCAACCTCGTGTCTTAGTCAATTAATTACACCTAATTAATCACCCTCATAATTTTATATTAATTATCCCTAATTAATCAAGTTTTCTTAACATGGGTAGACCTAACTTAATAGGTAAATTCCCATGGGGTAGACCTAACTCAATAGGTAAATTCCCAACACATAGTATGGGTACACCTAACCAAATAGGCAAATTCCCATACTATGTTTATTTATTTTGTGTTATGCATAATTATATTAATTTCACACAATCTTATTAACTTATGCATTTAATTACCCCATCGTTCCCACGTAATTTCGTTCATGATATAACACATATAAAAGGTGTCAACTTGCATATGAATGAACATGTTTCAAAGGTGCCATCTTGCATATTAACAAACACATAACTTGCATATGAACTTGCATAACATGTCACATAACTTGCATATAATATGTCACATAACTTACATATTCATTTTGCATAACAAACTTGCATATTAGCTTATAGACTTGCATAATGTGTCATCATGAACTTGCATATTAATAAACATGTAACTTGCATATTTACATACATGTAACTCGCATATTAACAAACATGTAACTTGCATATAAAGAAACATGTAACTTGCATATTTACATACATGTAACTTGCATATTAACAAACATGTAACTTGCATATTAACAAACATGTAACTTGCATATTTACATACATGTAACTTGCATATTAACAAACATGTAACTTGCATATTTACATACATGTAACTTGCATATTAACAAACATGTAACTTGCATATTTACATACATGTAAACATAACATACATCATATTAAACTTGCATAAGCTTACATACTCAACATGCATAAACATAAGATTAATGCTAACATCATATCATATGATTCAAAGCTCATTAACCCACATACAAAACCATAAATCTCATCACATCTCATCTAATTAGTTTACCAAAAGATCATCAAAGTGATAGAAACTCACAACTAGCAACTTTGAACACCAAATGAAGAAGATTAAGATGCTAAGAAGGGATTAGAAGTTGATTAGAGAGTGATTAGTATGCAACCCTCTTCATAAAATTAGTGGAGGCCATGAGAGCTAGCATTTTGCCATAGTTTAGTCACTAGGTTTAATTATGAATGAATTAGGGTAGGTTAGGGTCTTATTTATAGATTAGGCAAGTGTTTTAGGCCATAGGATTAACCCTAGATTCAATCCAAGCCATCAAAGCATGTCTTGGGGAAGAAGTCAAGTGTAGGAACCATCTAGGGCCTTTAGATTAAAGATGGACCATGAGAACCATTCAAATGCAAAATCTGCACTTGAGCGAATCGGCCCACGGGTTGACAGCCAAACACCCTGGATTAACCCCTAGTCGACCCAGCGGGCTCGGGTCGACTTCAAAAATCGGCCGGTTCGGTTATTCCCCTCTCCCAATTCGCTGTTTTGAGCATTTTTGCATATTTATTTATTAAATTTTCAATTATATATATATATATATCAATATATATATATATATATATATATATCTACACAACCCATTTCACTTAATTAAGTATACTTTAATTTGGGAATTTTCGTGAAACTTCGCGAGGCCATATCTTGGTCATACGGACTCCGATTTTCGAAAACTCGGACTCTATTTCGCGTATTTTTCCGAGACGAACACAATGGCATAGCCCGTTTCCCTTGATTCCCATTTTAGAATTAAATTCTGCCTCGATTTATGTTATTACAGGTTATTGAAAATACGGGTTGTTACATTCTCCCCTCCTTAAAGGATTTCGTCCCCGAAATCTTCAAGTTAGGAAGAACGTATCCTACCATCCAATCATCCATCTACTCAAAGCATCATCCACGAGCAATCATTGTCCTTACAAGATTCTAAATGCTGGATGGATATATGCAAAAGTGTGTGTATATGTACTTACCTAATGCGAAAATCAGGCGGTTACTGATACAGTAAACCTCCTTAATGCAAACCATGATAGTGCCATGCATCCAATATGTATGCGAAACCCTATTGACACATACAAATTTCTACATGCGTGCACAACCATACACAAAAATGCATCATCCATATGATAACACAGCCATGATACATCCATCAATCTAACTACCACATCCATTTATGCAATATGCAACATGAAGTGACTGAGCCGATCTAGTGCCTAATGTGTGTGTATATGCATCCACGAGCAACCACTAGCAAACAATTGCATCCATATGCATCCATCAACCATAACATGTTTCAAACACATGTCTCAACCATATGTTTTACCCTATCTAAAGGTCATAGGTATTAGCGAGAGGATATACTAAAGATAAGATAAGTACTAGACAAGCAATAAAGGAGAAGTTAAAAGACATACTCTCAAAAAGAAATGGATACAAAGAACGCATCTTTGCTTCCGTCTCCCAAGTAGCATTGCTTTCGTCATCTCCCCATTGCACTTTAACTAGCTGAACTTCTCTGTTCCTCAACTTCCTAGTTTCTGACCCAAGGATGCGAGTAGGAGCTCGTCGAATCGTCGCATCACGCTCTACCTCTACATCTCTAAGCAAGCTCGGCTCTACCACCTCCGCGGTCTCATGTAAGCACTTCCTCAAATGTGATACATGGAATACATCATGAACACCACTAAGTCTGTCGGGCAACTCCACCCTATATGCCATCCGTCCAATCCTTTCCTTAATAGGAAACGGCCCAACAAATCTCGGTGCTAACTTCCCTACGGACCCAAAGCGAACAACATTTCTCAATGGAGATACTTTGACAAAAACCATGTCCCCAACCTCAAACTCAAGATCCGTCCTTCTCCGATCCGCATAAGATTTCTGTCTATCTTGCGCTTCTTTCATCCTTTTTCGAATTAAATCAATCTTCTCTGAAGTCTCTCTAACCATATCCGGCCCAAGCAAGATCTTATCCGTAGATTCCCACCAACATGTAGGAGATCGACAAGGCCTTCCATAAAGAGCTTCGAAAGGAGCCATACCAATACTGGACTGAAAGCTGTTATTATATGCGAACTCCACCAAAGGAAGATGTTCTTCCCATGTACCTCCAAAATCCAAGATACAAAGCCTCAAAAGATCTTCTAAGATACGGTTCACCCTCTCGGTCTGACCGTCCGTCTGAGGATGATATGCGGTGCTCAAACACAACTGAGTCCCTACCGCCTCTTGCAAACTTCTCCAAAACTCACTAGTGAAAATAGGATCTCGATCACTCACAATGCTGGATGGTACGCCATGCAATCTAACAATCTCTCTAACATAGACTGAAGCAAGCCATGGAGCGGTCCTCTTACTCTTTACGGGTATAAAATGGGCACTCTTTGTAAGTCTGTCTACCACAACCCAAATTCCCGTATTGCCCTTCCTCGATCTCGGTAACCCGTCGATGAAATCCATCGAGACACTATCCCACTTCCACTGTGGAACTTCCAATGGGTGTAGCAACCCACCGGGTTGAATAGTCATTCTTGAACGATGTGCATCATCCAAAATAGCCTTCTTCAAACCCTCATCTTGCGGTACACAAAGTCTACCGTCTCTATGCAACCATCCCTTATCATCTATGGTGTATCTACCCAAATGGCTGGACGACTCCCCTCTTATAAGCTTCTCTACCAACACAACCAACTGTGGGTCGTCTCGCTGAGCCTCGCCAATCCGTCTCAAAAGAGTAGGTCTAACCTCCAAGGATGCCAACAAACCAGGTACAAAATCAACAGAAGGTCTGAAGTCAAACAAAGAAAGAAACTCCAAGCTTCGTCGTTCCACGAACAATGGACTCAAAGATAGCCTTTTTCTACTTAAGGCGTCTGCCACCACGTTACCCTTACCAGGGGTATACGCTATCTCGAAATCATAGGATGCTAAGAACTCCATCCACCTTTGCTGTCTTAAGTTTAAATCCTTCTGAGAGAATAAGTACTTCAATGATTTATGGTCGGTGAACAACTCGAATCTCTCACCAAGAAGATAATGGCGCCAAGACTTAAGTGCGAAAACAATCGCGGCCAACTCTAGATCATGGGTAGGGTAATTCTTCTCATGCACTCTCAATTGTCTCCCTCCATAGGCTATTACCCTTCCCTCCTGCATCAAGACTGCGCCTAATCCTGTTCCACAAGCATTGGTATAAACAACAAACGGCTTACTCCCATCTGGAAGCACTAAAACTGGAGCGGTGGTCAAAGCTCTCTTTAACCGTCGGAAAGCATCATCACAATCTACATCCCATGAGAAAACCAGATTCTTCTTCGTCAAGCGGGTTAATGGGGCTGATATCTTCGCGAAGTCTTTGATGAACTTCCTATAATATCCTGCCAACCCCAAGAAACTTCTTACCTCGGTAGCATTTCTAGGAACTTTCCAATCCTGGATAGATACTATCTTTGCGGGATCCACAGCTATCCCTTCCTTAGAGACCACATGCCCTAAGAATCGCACTTCTCTTCTCCAAAAATGGCATTTAGAGAATTTAGCTTTAAGACTATGCGCTCGAAGAGTCTCCAACACTTCCTTGAGATGTAAGGCATGCTCTTCTTCATTCTTGGAAAAGACCAAGATGTCATCCACAAAAACTACTACAAACTTATTCAGATACTCTCTGAACACTCTACTCATGAGATCAACAAAGTATGCGGGGGCGTTTGTCAACCCAAATGGCATCACTAGCCACTCATAAAAACCATCCGGAGTCCGGAAAGCAGTCTTCTCTATACTGTCCTCCGCCACTCTCAACTGATGAAACCCTGTAGCTAAGTCCATTTGCGAAAACACTGAGGCGCCAACCAACTGATCAAAGAGATCATCTATTCTCGGCAATGGGTGTCTATTCTTCTTTGTGAGCTTATTAAGTTCTCTATAATCCACACAAAGTCTGAGGGACCCATCCGCCTTTGTGGCAAATACTACTGGAGCTCCCCACTCCGATATACTCCGCCTTATAAACCCCTTTTCAAGCAACTCCCCTACTTGCTTATGAAGTTCTCTTCTCTCACGAGGAGCCATGTGGCACACTGGCAAAGACACTGGTTTGGCATTATCCACCAAATAAATTCGGAAATCTATCTCCCGCTTCGGAGGCAAACCCTTTACTTCTTCAAACACATCCGGATATTCCCGGACCACTCTGACAGAACACAAACTTTCGACCGAAGCATCGAGCGATTCAAGATAACTTAGCAAAACAGATTCCATGGGATTGCAAGAGATCTCGAGAGTGTTACCCAAGCGGGTCATGAGCCTGACAACTCTCCTTTCGCAATCAAGAACGACACCATTACTGGATAACCAGTCCATGCCCAAGATCAACCCATAGCCCGTGAAGCCCAATACAAAAGCATCACATCTAAACTCAACGCTAAGTATAGAAATCTTCAAACCCAAACATATCATAGACAGATATATGGAGCCCCCAATTGGGTTTGAGACAACCAAGGGATCATCAACTAGACTGGTGTCTAAGTGCAGTGACTCAACTAACGATGATGAGATAAAAGAATGCGATGCGCCAGAGTCAAACAAAGTACGAACTGGATGATCAAACAGAAAAACCAGACTTTCAACGGAAATAGTTCTACCTCTCTGCTGAATCGGTGGAACTGAGAGAACCTGAACTTGCCCCCCTGACTGAGGTGGTGCTATAAGAGCTTGCACCTGGCCTCCTGAGGTAGACCCCGTCTTCTGCCCCTTCTTTGGGCAGTTTTTCACAAGATGCCCTGCTTCACCACAATGAAAGCAACCGGTCTTCTTCTTTTTGCGACAATCCTTACTGAGGTGTCCTGGTGTTCCACAATTGAAGCACTTCTTCTTCGTCTTCTTTTTGTCACCATTGCCTTTTCCGCCCTTGCCTTGTTGTTGCTGTTGCGGTTTCTTCTGATCCCCCTTTTTCTCTGGTGCCTTAGAATTCTTATCATCCTCATGCATAAGTGCCATGTAGACAAGCTTCTCAAAAGTGGCCCCCATAGGAATGTGAGTCATAGCTATTCCTTGCAATGGTTCGTTCAAGCCTCTAACGAACCTCAAAGCCTTCTTCTCCGGTGTATTCACCAACTCTATGCCAAACCTTGCTAATTGATTGAATTTGTTGACATATTCTTTCACCGTGAGATTCCCTTGCTTCAAATTCAAGAACTTCTCCATAAACAGATTCTCTTCCGCCCTTGAGAGAAACTTAGCCCCAAACCTTTGCTTAAAATCTGCCCAAGAGTCAACAGGGTGTTCTCCATTAGTGACCTCCCACCAGAATGAGGCCTCTCCCTTCATTAACCAAGCCGCCAACTTGACTTTCTTTCCCTCTTCCACTTCAAAGATATCTAGCAACTCTTCCACTTCCTTAAGCCAATCTCTAGCCTCTACGAAAGTCTCTGAACCTAGAAAAGGTTTTCCTCCTATAGCCTTGAACTCCTTGCAAACCTTAGCAAAATTATCCACTCTAGGCTGAGGAGGAGGAGCGGTTGTCTCTGGTGTAGTAGCATTGGCCGGACCCGCAGCCGCGGCCCTAGCCTCTTGCAACCTCCTATACCATAGTGGTATAACTAAACCCTCCGGGATGTTAAGATCTTCAGCCATGCTGAAACGAAAGAGGAAAGATTCAAAAAGGAGATTCCGAAAGATAAAGATATGGCTATTGGGGATTATGCTTTTCTTTTTCAAAAACTTTTTCTCTTAGAAGACATGCTTTTAAAAATACTTTCTTCGAAAATACTCTTAGAAAGTAGTTTTTCTCAAAAAATTTATCTGTTCTGGTAACCTTAAGCTCTGATACCACGTGTAACACCCCACTCCCGCTATGATCACTCACAAAGGGAATGCCATAACATCGGTGGAGTATTTTAGTGAATATAGAACAGAAAAATTACAACAAGACAGATATAAATAGTACTTGGAATTTTAAAACATCATCTCATAACAGCGGAAGTAAAACATGTCTGGTTACATCATAAACCCATAATAAAAGTCAAGTACAATATCCATCAAAATAAAGAAGTACATAATCCCACTCTCATACAATAGCCAAAACAAAAGAAAAGATAACTGGATAACTGGAGCTTTACATCTACCCAAGCTCCTAAAGACTGGAACAGCAATCCGATCAAGCTCCACTACTGCTAGGATCCACCACAGGACCTGAGGGTTGGGAAAAAGATAAAAACAACGGGGTCAGACATAAGTCTGAGCGAGTCCTATAACTTTAACAATACAATCGTTAAAGTAACCAGAGAAGACATGAATTGATATACGGTAACATATAGGGATGAATAGCTACCCTAAGCAATCAACTAAACTAAGATAAAGGATAAAGACGCATCTACCCTCCCTAAGGTAAATTACTAAACTGCACCACACCAGTCGTTCCTAACTTAAAGGTTGATCCCACCCAAGGACTTATAAAATTTACTAATTAGTACCTGCGTACCCCTAGGTGACCAAGTAGGCGCCACGGGGCCCTACAATCCACTAGGTGTACACACTACTTCCCATTCGATCGGCTCCCTAACGTAGATACCCGTGCTGGCCCCACCGTGGGATGTATCATTCCCCAATGTGGCAACCTGATGAAACTAAAGGTGCACGGCTTATATCTACTCGATGCAACAACGGCTTACCTACCAGCCCGGGCCCACTCACGCATATGAAGCCCGTTGGACTTGCGTTGCCACCGCTAACCCGTTTGCCTCTTACAGTCAAGCCCAGTATGCGTGTCCCGTCCTCGACATGGGTCGAGCCCACAAAGATACGTATGGGTTACTGGTTGAAATGGGCCTCCACAAGCTACCCACCTAAGCTTGTCCCTTTTTCTAGTATATCCCACTTAACCCTTTAATCATGTTTTAATTACATGTTCTATTTTGGTTAAGTATTCTAATCGTATTTTCTATTGCCACCCAAGGCAACCACTAGATTTTCTCATGCCACCCGAGGCACCCACTTAACCCCTCATGTCCCTCTACATGCTAATGTGGTTAAGTGTTTCTTAATTAATTAATTAAGAACGTAACCTTTGTAAAGACCTCTCACATTAGACTGTCTTTTATGACCGCTGGTTAAGCCGGTTGGGTCCGGGCAGCCTTATGTCATAACAGAGTCTAACCTCGTGTCTTTACATTAATTACGTATTTAGTTTGTGCCTAAGACCTCTCACATTGGGCTAACATTTGTAGCAACTGGTTAAGCCGGTTGGGTCCGGGCAGTTTTACGCTACAACTGAGTCCAACCTCGTGTCTTAGTCAATTAATTACACCTAATTAATCACCCTCATAATTTTATATTAATTATCCCTAATTAATCAAGTTTTCTTAACATGGGTAGACCTAACTTAATAGGTAAATTCCCATGGGGTAGACCTAACTCAATAGGTAAATTCCCAACACATAGTATGGGTACACCTAACCAAATAGGCAAATTCCCATACTATGTTTATTTATTTTGTGTTATGCATAATTATATTAATTTCACACAATCTTATTAACTTATGCATTTAATTACCCCATCGTTCCCACGTAATTTCGTTCATGATATAACACATATAAAAGGTGTCAACTTGCATATGAATGAACATGTTTCAAAGGTGCCATCTTGCATATTAACAAACACATAACTTGCATATGAACTTGCATAACATGTCACATAACTTGCATATAATATGTCACATAACTTACATATTCATTTTGCATAACAAACTTGCATATTAGCTTATAGACTTGCATAATGTGTCATCATGAACTTGCATATTAATAAACATGTAACTTGCATATTTACATACATGTAACTCGCATATTAACAAACATGTAACTTGCATATAAAGAAACATGTAACTTGCATATTTACATACATGTAACTTGCATATTAACAAACATGTAACTTGCATATTAACAAACATGTAACTTGCATATTTACATACATGTAACTTGCATATTAACAAACATGTAACTTGCATATTTACATACATGTAACTTGCATATTAACAAACATGTAACTTGCATATTTACATACATGTAAACATAACATACATCATATTAAACTTGCATAAGCTTACATACTCAACATGCATAAACATAAGATTAATGCTAACATCATATCATATGATTCAAAGCTCATTAACCCACATACAAAACCATAAATCTCATCACATCTCATCTAATTAGTTTACCAAAAGATCATCAAAGTGATAGAAACTCACAACTAGCAACTTTGAACACCAAATGAAGAAGATTAAGATGCTAAGAAGGGATTAGAAGTTGATTAGAGAGTGATTAGTATGCAACCCTCTTCATAAAATTAGTGGAGGCCATGAGAGCTAGCATTTTGCCATAGTTTAGTCACTAGGTTTAATTATGAATGAATTAGGGTAGGTTAGGGTCTTATTTATAGATTAGGCAAGTGTTTTAGGCCATAGGATTAACCCTAGATTCAATCCAAGCCATCAAAGCATGTCTTGGGGAAGAAGTCAAGTGTAGGAACCATCTAGGGCCTTTAGATTAAAGATGGACCATGAGAACCATTCAAATGCAAAATCTGCACTTGAGCGAATCGGCCCACGGGTTGACAGCCAAACACCCTGGATTAACCCCTAGTCGACCCAGCGAGCTCGGGTCGACTTCAAAAATCGGCCGGTTCGGTTATTCCCCTCTCCCAATTCGCTGTTTTGAGCATTTTTGCATATTTATTTATTAAATTTTCAATTATATATATATATATATCAATATATATATATATATATATATATATATCTACACAACCCATTTCACTTAATTAAGTATACTTTAATTTGGGAATTTTCGTGAAACTTCGCGAGGCCATATCTTGGTCATACGGACTCCGATTTTCGAAAACTCGGACTCTATTTCGCGTATTTTTCCGAGACGAACACAATGGCATAGCCCGTTTCCCTTGATTCCCATTTTAGAATTAAATTCTGCCTCGATTTATGTTATTACAGGTTATTGAAAATACGGGTTGTTACATCCTGGGCACTCAAAGACGAAGCTTTGTTTTGGTGGGATTCAATCATTAAAGATAATCCAGAAGGTGATATCACCTGGGACAGATTCAAAGTGATTTTCCTGGAAAGATTTACCCCTCCCGAAGCGACTGAGCGCCTATGTGATGAATTTTCTTATTTGATACAAGGAGATATGACCATCCCAGAATATCATAAGAAATTCAACGAACTTGCTCACTTTGCTCCCCATCTAATTCAGAATACGAGGAGAAAGAATTTGAGATTTATTTACGGGCTTCAAAGGAAATATCAAAATAAAGTAATGGGGCATGTGAAACTCCCTTTTTCAGAAATGATTTATATGGCTTATCAGTATGAAGATCTCCATAAGAAAGGCATGTTGCGCGACGAGGAAGAAGTCAGCTCTAGTAATAAAATTGAGTCTGAAACTGATCGTCCTGAGGCCAGTACAATGTCTGAAGTCGGTAAGGAGCCCGAAGTAAAACGAAAAAGGGCCAGATCCGAAAAAGAACCAGTAACGACAGCTGTATGCAGTAACTGCAATCGGCAAGGGCACTTTTCAGTAAGTTGCAGATCTCTCAAGAAGCGAGAAAAGGATGGATCTAAATCAGCCAAGAAGTTCCAAGAGAATAGGAAGTGCAGTCAATGCCATCAGTCCGATCATCTTTCAAAGGCCTGCCCGCTATTCAGAAAGCCTAAAGCAGTACATGTAAATGAAGTGGTAGAAGTACCTGCCTCCTCGTCCGCTCAGGAAAGGTCTGATGTTTTAGAAGGCACGCTCAATGTCAAAAACATTCCAGTTAATGTACTGTTTGACACAGGCGCGTCACGAAGCTTTATTGCAAAGAGTGCAGTCAAGAAACTGGATTTGAATTTGAAGAAGCTCAAAGAGCCAATGACTGTCCAAAATCCAGTGGGAGGTTCCATTAATCTCAGTTGGATTTGTGCAGTACCTGTCTCTTTTTCTTGCTATAAATTCCCTATTATCTCTATCATCATGAATTTTAATGAATTCGATCTTATTCTGGGATTGGATTGGCTAACTAGATATGAAGCTGAAGTTAAATGCGCCGAGAGAGTGGTTAAAGCAAAGGCCCAATCGGGGAATTATATAACCATACCATGTGAAGGCCCGACTTCAAATAGAAAAGATTTCTGGTCAACTCTCGATGTTTCTCCAGCTCAAATTGAAAATGTTCCTGAAGTCACAGAGAATATTCCTGACCTCATCAAAGACATTCCTGTCGTCAAAAACTATGCGGATGTGTTCGAAGAAGTTGTTCGCTTACCTCCGCAGAGAGAAATAGATTTCAAGATTGCTTTGATTCCCAATGCAAGGCCGGTAGTTCACGCTATTTGAAGAATGTCCTTGAAAGAGAAGGAAGAATTAGACAATCAAACACGACAGCTAGTATGGAAAGGTCTGATCAGGCCTAGTTTCTCTGACTGGGGTGCAGCCATGGTATTTGTCCCAAAATCTGACGGTACTCTACGTCTATGTGTGGATTATCGTGATTTGAACAAACAGACAATAAAGAACAAATATCCATTGCCGCGGATTGATGATTTGTTGGATCGATTAAATGGAGCACAAGTATTTTCGCGAATGGACCTAGCTACAGGCTTCCATCAACTCCGAATTGCCGAAGAGTGTGTTCCAATGACATGGTTCAGAGGTCCCGACCTATTCTACGAGTGGTTAGTAATGCCGTTCGGCTTATGTAACGCTCCCGCTTACTTCGTCGATCTAATGAACAGAGTATTCAGAGGAGTATTGAATAAATTTGTTCTGGTTTTTATTGATGATATTCTAATCTTCTCTAAATCAAAAGCCGAACATGAAAAGCATCTGGAACAGGTTCTAGAAATTCTGAGGCGGAATGTATTAAAAGCCAAGTTTTCCAAATGTATCTTTTGGCAAGATGAAGTAAAATTTCTAGGCCACGTTGTATCTAAAGAAGGAATTGCTGTGGATCCAAGTAAAATCACAGCCATTCAGAATTGGAAACAGGCCAGTACCCCCACTGAAGTCCGCAGTTTTCTCGGATTGGCTAGCTATTATCGGAAGTTCGTTAAAGACTTTTCGAAGATATCTGGTCACTTAACGAAGCTTACAAAGAAGCATTCTAAATTCAAATGGACTCCAGAAAGTGAGGAGGCTTTCGAAGAGCTGAAGTTGAGATTAACGACAGCTCCAGTATTAACCATCATCGATGGCAACCAAGATTTAAAAGTATGGACTGATGCTTCTAGAGAAGGCCTTGGTGCAGTGTTAATGCAAAGGGGTCAAGTGATTGCCTATGCTAGCCGTCAACTGAAGCCGCACGAGAAAAACTATGTAACTCATGATCTTGAGTTATTGGCTATCATATTCTCTTTGAAAATCTGGAGACACTATCTTCTGGGCGAGAGATTTGAACTGTTTACAGATCATCAGTCATTAAAGTATCTGTTCACTCAGAAGGACTTGAATTTGAGGCAGCAACGTTGGCTGGAGTTTCTTGCAGCATATGACTTTGAAATTATATATACTCCAGGAAAAGCCAACGTCGTGGCCGATGCTCTGAGCCGAAAGAATGTAATGATCGCCAGTTTTATTATCACGACTTCATTGCTAGATAAGATATCTGCTCTTCAGGAAAATGATCGCTTCATTCAAAAGATCAGAGGGATAATTCAAAAAGGCGAACCCTCGAGTTTTCAAGTAGACAATGATGGGATTCTAAGGCTCAAAGGTCGAATCTGTGTCCCTAACATTCCTGAACTTCGAAAGGAAATACTGGATGAATGCCACAAGTCAAAACTCAGTATCCATCCGGGAGTAAGCAAAATGTATAATGACATGAAATGGACTTTCTGGTGGAAGTCGATGAAAAGGGACATTTCCTTATATGTTAGCCGGTGCCCTACTTGCCAGCTAGTCAAAAGCGACCAGCAGAAATTGGCTGGATTATTACAACCACTGGAAGTTCCTGGTTGGAAGTGGGAACATATTTCTATGGATTTCATTGATGGTCTGCCCAGGACCAGAAAAGGAAATGACAGTATTTGGGTGATCGTAGATCGCTTCACGAAGACCGCCCATTTCATACCTGTCAGATCAAGTAGAACTGCTCAGAGTCTGGCGCAGATATACTTCAGGGAAATAGTTAGACTACATGGAGTGCCGCTCAGTATAGTAAGTGATAGAGATACAATATTCACTAGCAAATTTTGGGATGCATTTCAAGTCGAGCTGGGAACGAAGTTAAACTTGAGCACCGCTTATCATCCTCAGAAAGACGGTCAGACTGAGAGGGTGAATTGCATTTTAGAAGATCTATTGCGGGCTTGTGTTATAGATTTCGGTGGATCATGGGAAGACCATCTGCATTTGGCTGAATTCTCTTATAACAACAGCTATCAGGCAAGCCTGACAATGTCGCCATTCGAAGCATTGTATGGTAGACCGTACCGATCTCCAGCTTGTTGGGTCGAGCCTGGAAATAGACTTGTGTTGGGTCCCGATATGATTCGAGAAGCTGCTGACAAAGTCGATTTTATTAAAAAGCGATTACTCGCCGCTCAAAGACGACAAAAGAGCTATGCCGATAGAAGAAGAAGAGATATATCCTTTGAAGTTGGCGACTATGTATATTTGAAAGTATCGCCGATGAGAGGAGTTATCCGGTTCGGTAAAACTGGAAAGTTGGCACCCAAATTCATTGGTCCGTTTCCTATTCTGGAACGGATTGGGACTCTCGCATATAAAGTTAAACTGCCTGACTGGCTGCCTAGAGTTCATGATGTATTTCATATATCTCAACTTCGAAAGCACGTTCATGATCCAGACTTGATCATGGAAGAAGCAGCTCAGCAGGATATTGAAATTACTCCAGAATTAGCTGTGAGACGTGAGCCGCTAAAGATTATCGGCAAAGAAACCAAAGAGCTGAGGAACAAGAAGGTTCACTTAGTCAAAGTGCAATGGAGTGGAGATCCGCGAGATTGTACTTGGGAAACTGAGGAGAGCATTCAGAAAGCTTATCCCAGATGCCGAGTAGATATCTCTGATTGACTCCGGTGCCAGGTACATTTACCCTACTTTGCACTACCATTCAATTCTCTACTCTATTGTTATTTTCTTTTCATAGATATACACTTTTAATTATATAGTCTGAATGATTTTTAAGGGGCATAGGATTTGATTAGTATATTTTTGAAGGTTAAAACAATTGGATGGGTTGTTGTGTTGTATGATGGTAGATTTATCAAACCACTTTCGACTTTATTCCTTTTCGGGGACGAAAAGTTTTAAGTGGGGGAGATTGTAACGACCCAGAAAATCTGAACCAATTTAAAATTTTTAAATTGGCTAAAATAATGGATTTTAAATATTTAAAATAAATATTTTAAATAATGGCGATGAAAACTGAGTTTGAATCGACAATTGAAAACGAATATAATTAATTATAATTATATATAGAATTGAAAATGGCGCGGTAGTTCGATAATTCAATTTCAAACTTCATTTGAACATACCGGGTGCAAAACAATCCGAATTTTAGTGAAACCAAAAACATTAGGATCTAATTGGTAATATCTTTCTAACGAATCCGACCAATCGAAATTTGATAGCGGGAATCAAAAGATATGTCCAGTTGAAAATTCGGAATAGTCGCTATGGAATTCAGGCCCCTAAGAATGGACATTTTGCATACGACCTCGGATTTCGACGAAACCACTTTTGTTGGGTCTGGGATGTGAAGTTATTGCTAGGTTTCAAATTTCATAATTTTTCGAATCAATATGTGAGCGTGGCAAAGGAAAACGCGTTTGACCAGTTTCCGTTGATTTTAATCGACTGGAAATTGGCCATTTTCCAAACGGTCTCAGAATTCGACGAAACTAGTTTTGTTAGGACCGTATCGTCAAAACGAAGCTAGAAAATACTTTTCAAGAATTTTTCGAGTTCGTATGTGGCCCCACTAAATTGAAATGTGCGTTTAAATTGAATATATAAAGAATTGCACTTTAAATTCAACGGAAACTGATTGTAACGATCAAATCAGCTTGCGATACATATCCCATTGTGTCCGGAATGGGGGTAAAACGCTATGGACGACAGTCGGTGGGCTCCATTTCGACTTTGAATAAAAAGTCAACTTTTAAATAGAAATCTAATAATAATAATAATTTATATAAACCCTTTTTTCTCTCTCTCTCTCTCCTCACTTTCTTTCTGCCGATTTGAAATAAATTGAATTGAAATTCTAAATATACGTGAATTATTTGAGAAGGCCAAGTTAATTCTCATTTCAAATAATTGACCGACGATTGAAAGTCGAAGATAAAGACGGTAGTCGAAGACCGGAGTTCTTCACCTCGTTTGGATGGTAACCGAGGTCCCGATTGGGAGGCATCCCGAGATATGGATAATGAGTGGTGATCGTTCAGACGTACGTGGTGATCGATGGGTTTGCGAGGTATTTAGTGCCTCCGGTTTCGTTCAGACCTAGAACGGACTTGTAAATGGACTGTGTGTCCGACATTGGAATTTGTTCTGCGTGATTGATAGCCATCAGTTGCACGGTGTGAATTGCCTGTGTGGCATGCTAAGATGCAGTGATCAGGGCTTCTGTTGAAAAGAAAAGTCTTGTGGTGATGATCAAAGCACCGCCGGTGTGGCGTAGCTTTGTGTATAACGTGAATTCGCGAGCCTCACACCCCGGTTTGAACCTAAAACGGGAGAAGGACCTCAGGGAGGGCATGCGTTTCTTTCTAGCTAGGGTGGTGTCAGTGACCTACCAGCCCTGACATTTATATACTTTTCACCTATGTGGTTGTTGCTGTTGCGAGGCGCCTCGGTTTGATCGGACGATCCGGGTCCGATGGAGTCATTCGTTGGCTCGTTTACGCCCCAAAGGGCGGAGAAACGTAGTGTTCAGGCATAATAATCCACATCGGTGGACCGGCCCGGACGATCCAAGGGCCCACCTGAGTCTGGGCCTGAGACATGGGCTAGATTGTCTCGAATTCGGTAAGGACTATCTTTTGCCTTGGTTCATGACGGAAATCCAATTTCCAAATACGTGACTGTGCGGTTTTGATTGTATACCTATATATATGGCGACATAGTGGTATGGGGCATTAATGCTGTCTATGATTGATAGTTATGATTTGAAATTGTTTTCAAAACATGTAAACACTAGCAGTAATATCAAATGCCTTTGTTTTATTCGTATCAATCATATTTTGGCCGTTATAAGGTAAAAACTCTATCCTCCTGTTTGCGTTGCATTGTGTGATGGGAACTGAGTCTTATAACGGCTTCATTTTTTATAAAAAAGCATAGCGATGTTTAAAAGAAAGATTTGTTTTAAAGCACTGGCAATCCAATGGAGTAAACCCGTTCCACGAAAGTGGCGTGGTCCTGTGATTAGCCAATTATATATGTGTTGAGTGGATTTCTCATACCAGTCCCATGACTGACTCGTAGTTTGTTTCACTTTCAAACTCGGGTGCCCCTTTTTCTACACGGGCAGCCTTGTATTCAGGTTTAGTTGGTTCTTTTTCTGGATAGCTGGAGCTGAAGATGGATTCTATCATTTATTTCTTTTTATGCTGTTCAGCTCCTATTGTACATATTTTGTTTATTTCCGCTGTAGACATTTATGTATAGCTGAACTGTATTTGTACTAAGTAAGATCCTGTATACTGTGTAACTCTGATGATTACTTTTATCCAGTATATTCTATTGTTCATTATCTGGTGTATTTATTTAATTCTGTTCTGCTATTATCTGTTTCTGTGTTATATTCCAAAGATAACCCTGTTTCCGTGAGAACGGGATTTTGGGTCGTCTCACCCGGCCCTAGGAACTTGGTATTTTAGATACCATAAAACATTTTCGAATGTGGAAAAGGAAATTGTGATTTAGAAATGGAATTTATTCCCAAAATTAGAAAGGTAAATTTCGAATAGAGTTGAAAATAGAAACTTGTTCAAGTGGATAAATCAAGAAGTTGTTTATAAATATGAATTATTAATCATTGGAGAAATGGAAATATATGTTCAAATATGAATTTGTATGGGAAAGTGGAAATCGGTTTTGTAACCAATATTTGAAAATGAGATTTGAACTTAGCAAATTATAAAGGAAATTATAAACGAGATTTTAAATAATGCAATACAAATGAGATTGTTATGGAAAAATCTGAATAGAAGTTAGAAATGGAATGTGGGTTTAAGATATTATGTATAAGTACGAAATCAAACTAATTTGATTGTATATAAAAGAAATATATTCACAATTAATGTGAATAATGGTTTTAAGGAAATATTTTGCAAATGAAATAATTCTAAAGGAAATTTAGATTTAAATATGAATCCAGATTGGAAATGGAATGAAAGGGAAATAGGTAATCGTTTTAAACGAAAGCGATGAGTTTTAGTTCAAAATACGGAATATAAAATAAAGGGTGACAACGTTGTGTAGACTAGAATGGTTATAAAGGAATTTGGTAATGATTTGGAAAGGATAAATTCAAAAGTGAGTTTGGAATTTGAATTAACCCGAAATGGTAAATAAATTCCGCAGTTTGGAATATAATTGAATAAAATTATTCGAGAGAGAGTTATTTTTTGGAATTTGATTTTATCGAATTTAGGGAAGTAGTTATTTTTACTTTCCGTTTTGAATCAACTTTAATTATTTAATTATTTACTTATTAATTTATTTATTGAAATTAATAAGTACAAGTTATATTTTTAGAAACCAAATATTTGGAAACAGCGATTATAATGCTGTCGTTATAATAAATGTTTTGTAAATCTAAATAGTGATTATAATGTTGTCATTATATTAAATGTTTTGTAAATCCAAGCAGCGATTATAAGGCTGCCTTTATAGTAAATGTTTTGTAAATCTAAATAGCGATTATAACGTTGCCACTATAATAGATGTTTTTTTTGTAAATCTAAGCAGCGATTTTAACGTTACTATTATAATTAATGTTTTAGAAACCAAATATTTGGAAAACAGCGATTATAACGCTATCATTATAATCAATGTTTGTCCGTAAAAGAAGTGGATTCTTAGATGGAATATGAGAGTTGCGTAAGCGATGTTTTATTTGAAGTTGGAAGCTTTGACTATGTCAAAGTTGAGAATGTTGTTCAATTAAGGGCTGAGAGGTAATTATACCCCAACTTGATTGACTTCATGATTGATGGAGGAATGGTTAAGGTTCGATAGTGAAAATTGGTTAGCAATATGGTTAGTTAATAAATGATTAATGGTTTGAGTATAATAATGATGTTTTATAACATCGCGTTAATTTAAAGGATTTTGAAATGTTTCCCAAATAAAATGAGGGAAATTTTCCATGCATAGAAAATGAAATGAATTGGTAAACGAGGAATTAATAAATAGAATATGGAAACATGTTCCGATATTAAAAAGGTATATTTTCTGAATATAGAAAATAAGGATTCGGAAATATTTAGAAATGTTTTCTAACTAGAATAAGAGATATTTTCTCGAATAAATAAATTAGGATATTGGAAATGTTTTTCCAAGAATAAAAAGAAAAAAAGGGCTTTGAAAGGATACGAATGATGCGAAATGGGAATTAAAAATGATAAGATAATAAGGAATTAATTTAAAAAGGGGCCAGTGTTGTTTGATGGTTGATCGTTAGAATTTTCATTTGGAAATAGGATCGTTGGTTGTATGGATGTTTTCTTTGATAGTTAAATCACCGGTTATCAAAGTTTGATTTATTTTATACCTTCGTTGTCAATGTGGAGAGACCGGGATCAGATTTATTATCTGAAAACCACTTTGTATGGGCGTAAGCATTACGAATCAACTTATGTTAAAAAAAATTAAAGACGGAGTAAAGTGCAAGGGCTGTTCTGTTAATCCTAGGTAGAAATTGCCCAAGATGGATTAATAAAATGGCACCTTCGGTTTGTCCAGTCCCAGGACAACATATATGGATGGATCTGATGTAATAACCCAGAAATCCGAGCCAATTTAAAATTTTTATTTTGGCGAATTTTGATTATTTAAAATGAATTATTTTAAATAATGACGACGAGAAATTAATTTTGAATGGAATTCGAACGTATATATTTATATAGATCGTCGTTAGAATATAAAAATTTATTTATATATATAAAAGGAATTGAAAATGGCGCGGTAGTTCGATAATTCGATTTCAAATTTCAAATGAATGTACAGGATTCAAAATAAACCGGATTTTAGTGAAACCAAAAATATTTGAATCTAATTGAGAATATCTTTCCAAGAATCCGGGAAATCAAAATTCCATAGCAGGAATCAAAAGTTACGTCCAGTTGAAATTTCAGCATAGTCGCTATGGAATTTCGGCCCTTGAAAATGGCCATTTTGCAAACGACCTCGGATTTCGACAAAACCACTTTTGTTGGATCCGCGATGTCAAATTACTGCTAGATTCCAAATTTCATAATTTTTCGAATCAATATGTGAGCGTGGCAAAGGAAAATGCGTTTGACCAGTTTTAGTTGATTTTAATCGACTGGAAAATGGCCATTTTTCAAACGGTCTCAGAATTCGATGAAACTAGTTTTGTTTGGATCGTATCGTCAATACGAAGTTAGAAAATATTTTTCGGGAATTTTTCTTGTTAGTATGTGGCCCCAGTAAATTGAAATGTGCGTTCAAATTCAATATATAGAGTTATATTTGGATTTTGACGAAAACCGATTGAAACGGTCGAATTGGACTATGTGACATATCCCGTTGTGTTCAGAATGGGGGTATTACGCTAGGGACGAGAGGCGGTGGGTCTGATTTCGAGTTCGAAAATAAAAGTACCTTTTTGAAACTAATTAAATAAATTAAAAATAAAATAACCCTTCATCTCCTTATACCCCTCACCCCCCCCCCCCCCCCCCCCCGCCCCTGTTCATTTCGAAATCAAATTAAAAAAAAAAGGCAGAGCCCTAGCCGCAACCCACCTCGACCAACGCGCTGCCCTCCACCACCCTCCAACCCCCCCCCCCCCCCTCGCACGTCTACCGCCGCCACTCCCCCTTCTTCCTACTCCTCCTGCCGCGACCCCCCCCTCCCCCCCCCGACTCCATAAAGATGCAGCCCCCCCCCCAAATCGAACACAGCCCCCCAAATCGACCGCACCACCCCACCAGCCTCCCACCACCCCCGACAACCACCTGCACTCCTCCTCTTCCTCCCCGACAAACTAAAGTGAGCTTCTCCTTATTTATTTATTTATTTTAAAATAAGTTTTTGTCATCTTTAATTATTTAAATACATTGTTTAATTCACTTCTTAGTTTATACGAAAAGCTTAGATTTTTAGAAATATAAAGTATAGATTTTTAGAAACAAAAAGTTTAGATTTTTAGTCAAATAAAGATTAGATTTTTAAAGTGTTAAAGGTCGGATTTTTTCTACGTTAAAGGTCGGATTTTTATGATAAGAAAAATATAATCTTTTCTCTATTTATAGCTATGTAAAAATATAATCTTTAGGCGTTATAAAAATATGATTTTTATAAAGTAGAGATTATAAAAATTCGATTTTTATATATTGAATAGCATAGTAAAAATTCGATTTTTATACATTGAATAGCATAGTAAAAATTCAATTTTTATATATTGAATAGCAAAGTAAAAATTCGATTTTTATATATTGAATAGCATAGTAAAAATTCGATTTTTATATATTGAATAGCATAGTAAAAATTTGATTTTTATGTATTGAATAGCAAAGTAAAAATTCGATTTTTATATAGGTAGTGAATGCGAATGACGAAAGTGACGAAAGAAGAAACGGCGGAGATTTTCTACATAAGAAGAGTTGAGGCGTATGGTTTAGCTAGTCGGTGAGAACTTCTCAATTTTGAATTTATTTCTAGTTAAAATATATACTAGGATGCAGACGGTGTTTAGTAGCACCCGACACCCATCGTCCACAGATCATGGACGGCTTGTATGCTTGTTTGTTTGATTTTGATGTGTAGTTGATTGTGTGATGTGATGTGAAACGAAATAAAATATTTTATAGTGGAAAATATTATATAGTTAAAAATAGAATTTTTAACGGGTATATGAAATGAAATAAATTAATATAAACAAATCGGAGATTTGTTTATATACACTGATTTAATTGATATTGATTGGGACGATAAATTTTACACATCGCCCAACTGCACAAATAAAATCTGTGTTTGATTGTTTGAAACCCCACATGGGTATTGGGATGAGATTTGACGTACACTAATCCTGATTGTTTAGTTGTATGTCAATCGATGGATTGACAGACTGTGTAAGCGTTAATTATTTATATTTAATGCTTATGCAGCTGTGTGGTGCACTTTGGATGATGGTTGATTATTTATCGTTGTTATTTTATACATGTGTTGTAGAAAATCCATATAATTAACATTTTATGGTAATTGATTGGGCCTCATTCCAGTTTCGAAAAAGGAAGTATTTGAATAGAAATATTTGGAAAGGAATATTTGAAATAGAATATTTGAAAATAGAAATATATGAAGCCGTGTTGATTAGATTGACGCCATTTTGACGTGAACGATATTTATATCGATTTTATTCATTTTTCAATGAATATGGAAATAGATTTGAAATTCGAATTAAATTGAATAGATTTATAAATTCGAATTAAATTGAATAGGTTTGAAATTCGAATTAAATTGAAACTGAATTCGAATTAAATTGAAATTGAATTGAAATCGAATTGAAATCGATTTGAAATGAATTTAAAACGAATTTATATTGGAATATTCAATTTTGATTTGAAATTGAATATGAAGTTGAAACCGTTTTGAAAATGAATTTAAAACGATTTATAAAGCACGTTGTGAATTGAAATCGACGAAGGAAATATTATATATAATATATATATAATATAATGGCCTGAATAGAACGTGCCGCGTCGCTGCCGTTCGTAAATTTCGACCATTGACTTCGAATGGATATTACGGGAGATCCGACCGTCGGATTCTCCTAAAACCGGAACTGTTGGGTTCGTATCGAAAAGAGCTTTCCAATGAATATTAGAGATTTGAAATCTAACGGTTGGAATGGGAATTATGTCCAAATAAAATTTGGAAAAGGTCGCTGTAAGTGCAGTTCGATGGCCGTTGATGGAAATCGATTGTACACGCTTTGATAAAATTATTAAAAATAAGAATAATTTCTGTAAAATCATAAGAAGTGATTTGGGAAGAATTGGGATGAAAAACTCCAAATTTGAAAAGATAAAAATAGATTTTTATCGAAATGAACTAGTTTTGAACTAGAATAATAATTTATTTATTTTTTTAAAATAAATAAATTGGATTTGAAATGGTTTTGAAAATAACCAGAATTTCCAATAATTGCATTGGAATGGATTTGAATCGAAATTGTCTTCGGAATATTTCGATGTGGGATTTCGTGATTATACAGATATTGTTGTGGAAATTTGAAAGATATGTATATATATCGTTATTTCCAATACGATATTTGTTGGTCGTAGAATTTGATATTGAATATAACCGATATATTTTCTATTCAGAGCCTTGTATTTAATATCAAATGTGATTTGGGTTTGTCGTGAATGGTGTCTTCATTAACACTGTTCTTAAGCCCAGTTGAGAAAAAGATTAAATCTTTTTAATTAGATTTAATGAAGTGTACCAATTAAATAATATTTAATTGGAATTGAATTGGTATTGATTTTTGGGTTTATCGTGAACAGTGTTTTAAATAACACTTGTTCTTTAACCCGATAATTAATAGAATATGATTTTGGGTTTATCGTGAACCGTGTTTTAAATGACATTGGCTCTTTAACCCAGTTAAAGACAGGATATTGATTTCTGTAAAGATTAAAATTAAGTGGAGTTTTAATGAATATTTAATTAGATTGAAAAGATCGAGAATGGAGCATCACCAGTTTTGCTCCAGGCGATAGTTAAATCTTTAATTAGATTTGAACGTGAAATGGTAATTAAATTTACCGATAACACCGTGGTGTTAGATATGAAGTATTACCAGTTTTACTTCATGGGATGAATAGGTTGGGGTTGAGAAATTTAACAATTGATTACTTCGATAAGGTTCGTTAATCCCGACTGGTTTGAATTGATATTCAAAGAAGATTAAAGAATAAATTTAAAGAATTTATCTTTGATAAAATTAATGGGAACCTTTCCCAAAGTGTAAGAATATTTGAATAAAAGAATATTCTGAATTGGAATGAGACACTTGTTTATTATATACGCGAGTTATTCAGAAAGACCGGGTTTATCCCATTCTGAATAACTGATCCGACGTTGTGTCGAGGATGAAGACGGTGGTCGAAGACCGGAGGTCTTCACGTCGTTTGGGTGGTTACAGATGATCTTGATTGGGTCGTACACCCAAGAGGAGGGAATCAATTAGTGATCGTCCAGACATACTTGGAGATCGATGGATATGCGGGGTATTAGGTGCCTCCGGTTTCGTTCAGACCCAGAACGAACTTGTAAATGGACTGTGTGTCTGACATTGGATTTTATTCTGTGTGGTTGATTTCTATTAAATATATATATGTTTGGCGGCGGAGAATTTATTCTCTTGCTTAACGCCCTTCTCTGAGACGTATGAGCTCAGAGGTTATATATTGATGGATATCAAACGCATGGTGTGAATTGCCTGTGTGGCATGCCTAAGTGGCAATATGATCAAGGCTTCTGTTGAAAAGCGAAGTCTTGTGGTGGATGATCAAAGCACGGTCTTTGTGGCATAGCTTTGTGTAACGTTGATTCGCGAGCCTCACACCCCGGTTGTGAACCAAAAACGGGAGAAGGATCCAGGGAGGGCATGCGTTTCCTTCTAGCTAGAAGTGGCGTCAGTGGTTTTACACGCCCTGACAAGTTTGACTTATGTGCTTATTGCTGTTGCGAGGCGCCTCGGTTAGATCGGACGATCGGGGTCCGATGGAGTCATTCGTTGGCTCATTTACGCCCCATAGGGCGGGGAAACGCAGTGTTCAGGAATTTTAATCCACATTGGTGGACCGGCCGTATAGCTCCTAAGGGTCATTCGAGCTCTGATCCTGAGATACGGGCTAGAGCGTCTCGAATCGGTGGAGGACTATCTCTTGCCTCGGTTTATAGACGGAAATCCAATTTCCAAATACGTGACTTTGCGGTTTTGATTGTAGAGCCTAGTATGGCGACATGATATATGGTACCCATGCCGTCTAGGATTGATACATTTATATTTGAAGTTGTTTTAACACTATACACTTATTATAGTATCGAATGATTTGTTTTAAACGTATCAAGCATGCTTTGGCTATTATAAGGGAAAACCCTATCCTCTGGTTTGTGTTGCATTGTGTGATGGGACCTGGGTCTTATAATAGCTTCATTTTTCTTTATTTAGCATTGCGCTGTTGTTTTATGCACTGGTATTCTTGGGAGGAAACCCGTTCCGTGTTATATGGCGTGGTCCCTTGATTTACCTAACTTTAAAATAAAGATTAATAACTATTTTAGTTCTCACACCAGTCCCATGACTGACCTGGAGTTTATTGTTTTAACCTAAACTCTGGGGGCCCTTATTTTGACACGGGCAACTAGTAGTTTTGGTTTTGCAGATTTATATTCACAGGAACCTGGTTTACAGCTGGAACGATATCCGGAAAGCTTTGTATCCGTGTATCTTCTTCAGTTGTATTTTGTATTATTTTTCCGCTGCGATGTAATGTATTGTAATCTCTGATATTTTCTGTGTAATTTTTATTCATTTATACTCCGTATATTCGTGTATTCTGATGAATTGTTGTAATATACAATGAAATGTTCTTCCGTCTGCGTTCTAATTTGTCGTGTTCTCAAAACAATCAGGCGTTTCGTACGGTCTTGGTCGGTTTAGCGACTGATTCGGATCGAGCGAAATTCCCAGTCGTTACATTGTGGTATCAGAGCTTTGGTTTACAAAGCTCAGAGAACAAGGCATATTAGAACCATACGAAAGAATTCATCAGAGATTGGATTAGTAATATCCAATGGGAATGACTCGTTAGAGATGGGATCAGTAGTATCCTAGAACGAGTGTGAATAGTATATTTTTAAAATGAAAACGATTTTTGTTTTGAAAATTTAAATCAATTATTCGTATTTGATTATTTATTTATATTGATTTGGACTATCCAGTATATATAGATTTTGCATATACGTCTGATCCACGGGTATTCAAAGTTTTAATATACTGGATAGATATAGAATCACGCTCTAGTAGCCCGGAGATGATTCTAATGATTGACTAGTCGTCATCAGTATTCATGTTCGAGTGACGAAAGTGAGATTTCTATATATTTCCTATAGACTGGTGTGAGAACTAAAATTAGATAGGGCCTACTGTTGTGATTTGGCATCAAAAATGTGATTTTTGACTATATATCAAAGTTATGAATTTGAAATGATAATCAACAAATTAATTGATGGTTGTGTTGTTTGATTATTGTTGGAATTAATTAAATGTTGAAGCGTTTAGCCAAATTGAATCGAATAGTGAATTGTATTGAAAATTAGTCGCATTTGCTTGCATATACATGTACTTACATTGAACAGGTCATAGCAAGGAGGCTAGAGAAGAGGAATAAAATTGTTTGCCCGATAAATAGGTACATGTTTATTGTATTTCTTGAGTTTTGGGTGATTTTGTGAGCCGATTGGCTAGCCGCTTGGCTTTTTCTTTTTCTTTTGGATTGAAGAAGGCCATGGGAGGCTATATGAAATATCCCGAAGTCCCCGGTGCAGGGGAGGTTATGGCGAAATTTTTCGAAAATTTAGGGTGTTAGCCAAATTTTTGAAAAATTTGAAAAGTTCTTAGAAACTGAAAAGTTGAAGAACTTAAGCCGTAGTGAAAATATGGAAAGTTGAGCTGATTAGTTAAACAACTTTCTGCTTCGTTCCTTTTCGGGGAGGAAAAGTTTTAAGTGGGGGAGATTGTAATAACCCGGAAATACGAGCCAATTTAAAATTTTTATTTTGGCGATTTTGGCGAATTTTGATTATTTAAAATGAATTATTTTAAATAATGACGATGAGAAATTAATTTTGAATGGAATTCGAACGTATATATTTATATAGATTGTCGTTAGAATGTAAAAAAATTTATATATATAAAAGAAATTGAAAATGGCGCGGTAGTTCGATAATTTGATTTCAAATTTCAAATGAATGTACAGGATTCAAAATAAACCATATTTTAGTGAAACCAAAAATATTTGAATCTAATTGTGAATATCTTTCTAATGAATTAGGGAAATCAAAATTCCATAGCAGGAATCAAAAGTTACGTCCAGTTGAAATTTCAGAATAGTCGCTATGGAATTTCGGCCCTTGAAAATGGCCATTTTGCAAACGACCTCGGATTTCGACGAAACCACTTTTGTTGGATCTGCGATGTCAAATTATTGCTAGATTCCAAATTTCATAATTTATCGAATCAATATGTGAGTTTGGCAAAGGAAAACGCGTTTGACCAGTTTCACTTGATATTAATCGACTGGAAAATGGCCATTTTTCAAACGGTCTCAGAATTTGACGAAACTAGTTTTGTTAGGACTGTATCGTCAATACGAAGTTAGAAATTATTTTTCGGGAATTTTTCTTATTAGTATATGGCCCCAATAAATTGAAATGTGCGTTCAAATTCAATATATAGAGTTATATTTGGATTTTGACGAAAACCGATTGAAACGGTCGAATTGGACTACATGATATATCCCGTTGTGTTCGGAATGGGGGTATTACGCTGGGGACGACAGGCAGTGGGTTCGATTTCGAGTTTGAAAATAAAAGTACCTTTTTGAAATTAATTAAATAAAATAAAAATAAAATAACCCTTCATCTCTTTATACCCCTCAGCCCCCCCCCCCCGTTCATTTCTAAATCAAATAAAAAAAGGGCAGAGCCCTAGCCGCCACCCACCTCGACCAAAGCGCCGCCCTCCACCACCCTCCGACCGACGCCGCCCCCCCCCCTTGCACGTCTGCCGCCGCCGCTCCCCCTTCTTCCTCCTCCTCCTGCCGCGACCCCCCCCCCTCACTCCATGAAGACGCAGCCCCTCCCCCCAAATCGAACGCAGGCCCCCAAATCGACCGCACCACCCCACCAACCTCCCACCACCCCCGACAACTACCTGCACTCCTCCTCTTCCTCCCGACGAACCAAAGTGAGCTTCTCCTTATTTATTTATTTTAAAATCAGTTTTTGTCATCTTTATTTATTTAAATACATTGTTTAATTCGCTTCTTAGTTTATGTGAAAAGCTTAGACTTTTAGAAATATAAAGTATAGATTTTTAGAAACAAAAAGTTTAGATTTTTAGTCAAATAAAGATTAGATTTTTAAAGTGTTAAAGGTCGGATTTTTTCTAAGTTAAAGGTCGGATTTTTATGATAAGAAAAATATAATCTTTTCTCTATTTATAGCTATGTAAAAATATAATCTTTAGGCGTTATAAAAATATGATTTTTATAAAGTAGAGATTATAAAAATTCGATTTTTATATATTGAATAGCATAGTAAAAATTCGATTTTTATATATTGAATAGCATAGTAAAAATTCAATTTTTATATATTGAATAGCAAAGTAAAAATTCGATTTTTATATATTGAATAGCATAGTAAAAATTCGATTTTTATATATTGAATAGCATAGTAAAAATTCGATTTTTATATATTGAATAGCAAAGTAAAAATTCGATTTCTATATAGGTAGTGAATACGAATGACGAAAGTGACGAAAGAAGAAATGACGGAGATTTTCTACATAAGAAGAGTCGAGGCGTTTGGTTTAGCTAGTCGGTGAGAACTTCTCAATTTTGAATTTATTTCTAGTTAAAATATATACTAGGATGTAGAGGGGTGTTTAGTAGCACCCGACACCCGTCGTCCACAGACCATGGACGGCTTGTATGCTTGTTTGTTTGAATTTCATGTATAGTTGATTGTGTGATGTGAAACGAAATAAAATATTTTATAGTGGAAAATATTATATAGTTAAAAATAGAATTTTTAACGTGTATATGAAATGAAATAAATTAATATAAACAAATCGGAGATTTGTTTATATACACTGATTTGATTGATATTGATTGGGACGATAAATTTTACACATCGCCCAACTGCACAAATAAAATCTGTGTTTGATTGTTTGAAACCCCACATGGGTATTGGGATGAGATTTGACGTACGCTAATCCCGATTGTTTAGTTGTATGTCAATCGATGGATTGACATACTGTGTAAGCGTTAATTATTTATATTTAATGCTTATGCAGTTGTGTGGTGCACTTTGGATGATGGTTGATTATTTATCGTTGTTATTTTATACATGTGTTGTAGAAAATCCATATAATTAACATTATATGGTAATTGATTGGGCCTCATTCCAGTTTCGAAAAAGGAAGTATTTGAATAGAAATATTTGGAAAAGAATATTTGAAATAGAATATTTGAAAATAGAAATATATGAAGCCGTGTTGATTAGATTGACACCATTTTGACGTGAATGATATTTATATCGATTTTATTCATTTTTCAATGAATATTGAAATAGATTTGAAATTCGAATTAAATTGAATAGATTTATAAATTCGAATTAAATTGAATAGGTTTGAAATTGAAATAGATTTGAAATTCGAATTAAATTGAAATTGAATTCGAATTAAATTGAAGTTTAATTGAAATCGATTTGAAATGAATTTAAAACGAATTTATATTGGAATATTCAATTTTGATTTGAAATTGAATATGAAGTTGAAACCATTTTGAAAATGAATTTAAAACGATTTATAAAGCACGTTGTGAATTGAAATCGACAAAGGAAATATTATGTAACGACACGGATTTTGCCCGACCTTAATCGATCACAAAATCGACCAAGACCGTTCAAAACTCGCATACGTTAACTTTGGGAATACAATACATCAGAACAATAACAGCAGACTTTTATTACATTATAATAATATAACATCAGAGTACAGAATATATCAGAGTACATTGAAATAAAATTACAGCGGAAGATAAACTACAAAAGATTTAATACATTAAACAGCGGAAGACTTCTAAGCTCTGGACACAGCTTTAGGCTTCGATCCAGGATCCTGCTAAAGAGAGAGATATCTGCAAAAAGCTACTCGACTGCCCGTGTGGAAAAGAGGGCACCCGAGTTTGCAAAGTGAAACAAACTACGAGTCAGTCATGGGACTGGTGTGAGAATTCTTAACTAATATAACTAATAAGACAAATCCAAGGACCACACCACTTTCGCGGAACGGGTTTACTCCTATGGATTGCCAGTGCATAAACCAAAGTAAATCGAGAAATAACGCAATGTCTTTTTGGAAAAATGAAACCATTATAAGACCCAGGTCCCATCACACAATGCAACGCACACCAGAGGATAGGGTTTTACCTTATAATGGTCAAAAGATGCTTGATACGTATAAAACGGATTTGGTATTATTATTAGTGCATATATGTTTTGAATAAAAAGATTTGAATCATAAGTAGCAATTCTAGACGGCATGGTTACCATATAGCATGTCGCCAATACTAGTTCTACAATCAAAACTGCAAGGGCGTATTGGAAATTTGGATTCCATCATGAGTCGAGGCTAGGGGCAAGATCCTCTCCGATTCGAGACACTCTAGCAAATGCCTCAGGATTCCCCGCAGTGAACCCTTGGAAGCGGTAGGGTCGGTCCCCGCCTATGGGCAGTGGATTAGTTATGCCTGAACACACGTTTCCCGGTCCCTTTGGACCTATAGTATGACCACCAACGGCCTATAAAAAAAACGAGGCGCCTCAAAATCCATCATCCACATAAGTAAAATGTCAGCGCTGGTAGGTCGCTGACACCACTCTAGCTAGAAAGAAACGTGTGCACTCCCTACGGTCCATATCCCGTTTTTGACTCATACCGGGGTGTGAGGCTCGCGAAGTCACGATATACACAAAGCTATGCCTAAATAGACTATGCTTTGATCATCAACCACAAGGCCCTGCTTTTCAACAAAAGCCTTGATCAATGCATCTTAGTATGCCACATTGTCAGTCCATACTATACCATTGATTTCTACCAATATATAACCTCTAAGCTCGTATGTCTCAGAGAAGGGTGTTAACCACCAAACAGATATATATTAAGAGAGATCAACGAATGTAGTATAAGGGACTACAACGTCAGACATACATTCCATTTATAAACTTATGCCCTAGGTCTGGGCGAAAGTCAAATCCGTGCAATCAACACTACGTCCGGACGGCTACTACTGTCGCCCCTTCAAGGTAGCTACTCCCATCATGGGTCTCAATAGCAACACACCCATTCGATGTGAAGATCGTCGGTCTTCAATCACCGTCTTCAACTCTTCGAACGTCGTATCATTATTTGGAATGAGAGTAAACTCGGACTTTCCAAATAATTCTCGCATATATAAATTTGCAAACCATTCTATATCGTTATTTATTCTTTTATAAATATAAATATCGTCTATTCATTTCATGCGTATAAATATTGTCCATTCATTTCATAAATATCGTCCATTCATTTCCTAAATATCGTCCATTCATTTCATGCATATAAATATATCGTCCATTCATTTCATATGCAGTAATACTACTCTAAATATGAATTTTTATTTCATATGCGGTTTCTTGATTATGCATTTCATATGCGACTTCATGCTTTTTAAAACATGTTAAATTTTCATATGCGGTTCATGCTTCTAAATCATGTTTCATTTCATATTTATATCTTCTTATTCGCATGTGAAATAAAAATTTCATTCTTATTTTCATCTTTTTATTTACATGTGAAAAGTAAATAAAAGTTTCATTACTTTTATTTATATAAAATATATAAATAATATAACCATTTCATGTTTTCATTCATTTATTCATTTATAACATGAAAATATTCATTGCTTTATGGTTCATTTTCCATTTTCGATCACTTTCTTAATTCAGTGATCTTAACTATTTAATTCCCTTTCAATCTAATTAAAGATTTAATTAAAATCTTATTTAGTTTTAATCTTCCAAAGTCATTATTAAATGATTATTCAATTTTTAGGGAATTAATTCTATCATAAATTCGGGTTAAAGAATAAATGTTATTTAAAACATAATTCACGATAAACCCAAATTTAGATTTCATAAATTTCCCATTTAATATATATAATTAGACATCATTTATTTCAGAGTATTTCATTTAATCTTAAATAAAATATTAATCATCTTCGATTTCCTTTATAAAATGTATAACATAATTTATACGGGTTAAAATGGAGTTACTATTTTAAAATGGACTGAATAGCCCAATTCATTTTCCTTATCCATTTATTATGTTTATCTTTACATTTTATTATTTAATAGCGGGCCAGACCTCTCACATTAGGCCTACAACTTGTGGATGCTGGATATGCCGGTTGGTTCCGGGCAGACTTCTACCACAGGTTGGGCTTAACCTCGTGTCTTGACCCAATTCGTATTTGCGCACTTGGACCTCTCACATTAGGCCCAACATTTATGGCTGCTGGATATGCCGGTTGGTTCCGGGCAGACTTCCGCCATAAATGTGACCTAACCTCGTGTCCAAGTACAATTAATAATTATAATTATAATTATAATTATCTCTTAAAAGTATTATTTTAAAACATTTCATATTTTAGAATATTTAATTTCTAAAATATCATTCATTCTTTTACTTATCCTTTCATTTCAGTAAACATTAATCTTTCCATATTAATATCATAAAACTATTCCCAAAATGTTTCAATTGTAATATCAAAACTTACCATTTTGATATTAAATGAAATCTTCCTCAATCAATCCATTTATGTTAAATTTTAAAATCAAATCTTCTAAATTCACAAGTTAACATAAAAACGAGATTTTTCAATTCAAATCTTCATTATTATAATTGGAATGAAATCTTACCAATTTAAACTTTTTATTTCATCCTTTTTATATGTGCAATCTTCTTAATTAAATCGTCCATTAATTCCATTAATTGAGTAAATAATGAAAATATTTCAAGTCCCTCAATAACGCTAATTATATATTCACTTTCATGTACAACTTTCATGTGCAATATCCATACATAAATTTTTTATATTTTTAATCAGAAACACTACGAATATATTTATTTACATATTTTACTTAAAAACGCTTAAAATAAACTTGCATTCATGTTTTGACATAACAATAAAAATAAAGTTGCATTCATATTTTTATATAAATAAAAAAAAATAAAGTTTCATTCATATTTTAACAGAACGATGCAAATAAAGTTTGCATTTATATTTTATCAAAACAGTGTAAATAAGTTTGCATTCTTATCTTATCAAAAACAATGCAATTAATGTTGCATTTATATTTTATAATAAACAATGCAATTAAGTTTGCATTCTTATTTTATTAACAACAATGAAATTATAATTATTTTCTAAATTTACCTAACTCGCTAAAACTAAGTTATCAATCTTATTTTAACTTAAACAATGAAAATATATTTATTTTCTACTTTCACTTAACGCGCTAAAAATATACCAACACTCATATTTTTACATAAACGCTGGAAATAAGGTTGCATTCCTATTGTGACATTAACTATGAAAATAAGTTTATTTTCTTAAATTTTATTAAGACGCTAAGACTATTTTAATAATCTTATTCTTACTAAAGTGCTAAAAATATAACATAAATTTGCTATTTACACTCACGCACTAAAATGTGGTTATTTTCCTATTTACATGACCGAACTAAAATTTTGGTCATCTTCCAATTCACATGGCCGCATACAAAAATTAATAACACACAGAATATGGTGTCGCGCTTGCATATCAATAAAATGATAAATAACATAATATGGGGTGTTCAAATCCATTCCAAACCATTCAATGAGCAACATGTAGATTAATGTTAAGCATTCATGTCGACAAACAATAATGACAACATACAATATGGTATTAAGTCTTCATGTCATCGCATATAATAACATCATAAGATGTAGTGTCGCATTTTTGTGTCAAGATCCCAACTTTTTTTTTTCATCTAAATAAAATAATTTTTTTTTTCGTACGTGTTATAAAAATCCTAACTTGATTTATAAATATAATTAAAAGATTTAAACTTTCTTTTACAATATAAAAATCCTATCTTTATAAATTTTAAATAAAGATCTAATATTTATTCTTAACACATCATAAAATAAAAGATCAAATTTTTATTCTCAAAACAACATAAAACACAAAATCTAATAATTTTTTATTTGTCAAAACAACATAAAAAAAAAACAAGATCAAATCCATTCGTGTAGATTCCAACAACGCAATTTATATGACAATCATCCAAACACAAATCCAAACCCAAGCATCAATATGTAGTCATACATCACGGATCTAGTTCACTTCTCATTAAATTATTTAAATAACAAAAAATAATAATTAAATTAAAAATAGAATCTCACCTTGATTTTTGCTGAAAATTTGACTGTCTCGGATTCAGCTCTGGTCTGCGCCATCGCGAAGAGCTCGGAAAGACGAGTCCAACGCAATTTACGGTTCGTCAATCGGACCTCGTACGAGAGAGTTATGATTTATTAAAGTTGGACATAATTAAATAATTAATTAATATTCGTGAAAAATACCTAAAAATTTCACTGTCTCAGAATTGGACAAAATTAGTGTCCACGCGTCCATCTCGTCGCCACGATCCCAACGCACCTGAAATCGTCGATTTTCGACTTCGTATGAGTGAGTTATGCAATTTTAAAGTTCTGGAAATTAATTAAATAATTTAAAAATAAAAAAGAAAATACCCTCAGCCCATTGACCGAAAAACACTGTTCACCGCCGAACTTTGACCGCACTTTGCCGCTGCCTCGGGCCACCTGACGCCACGGGACCACCGCCAATGTCTTCGTCTTGGCGAGACGCACCACCACCAGAAAGAGCCGCCCCTAAAGCTTCCCCGATCATCGGGAAATCGCCTAGAAAGGATTTCTCTTCGCGGGTCCCACAGGTCGCCTCACACCTCCAAACTGCCTGAAATTTTCTGAGCATCTTCGTCTTGCGTAGACGAAGAACTTCCGTGTTCGTGACTTCGTCTAATTCTTCCTCGATTCACGGGAATTTCTTGATTTACGTTTTGAGTTTCTGAATTTCGAAAACAGCGAGCTTTAAGACGAGATTCCGGCGAATCCGAGCGCTGTTTGACAAAACCGACTACACCATTAGCTTCGTATCGTCGAGACCTTCGAGAAAACATATAATTTGCTATGGTTTGAAGAGATTTTATTTTTTTATGAATTTTAAAGGAAGAGGGAGCCGCCATGGAAATTGAGAAAAAGGATGGAAAAGAGAAGTGGCTGCTGTGTATTTCGAATTTCAGCCCTAAATTCTGAGGAAAAAGATAATATATACTATGGGTCTACTTTTGGTTTGGGCCCAAATATCATTACGTGTCCAATTACTAAATTTTCAACTGTTTTCTTCAATTCAAAAATTCTTATAAATACATGCTGATTTCAAAATTAATAAAATTTTAAACATAATTATTTCAGGTCATTACGAATCCAACGAACCTGATTTCGTAATTTTCCGATTCCGTATGAATTTATTATGAATTTCCGAATTCTGAAAATAGGCTGTATTTTTACTGTAAAAATTATACAGGCCACAAAATAATTCCAAAAATTATAAATTTTAGAATTTTACCTTAATTTAATATTCCGAATCCATAGAAACTAGTTTCGTCGAATTCGGAGTTCGTTTGCAAAAATTCTATTTTTCAGGTGTATATTTTAATATTTTAAAAATACCAAAAATAGTGGAATTTTTCCGAAACTCAAAAATATAAGTTCTTATAGTCATTTTTATATGTAAACAACATTCTAAAACCAATGGAGATGGTTTCGGGTCCTAATTCCTTATTCTGCAAAATGTAGCATTTTGGCCCTTATAAATTTCATAGCGACCATTCTAGATTTTAATTTTGACATAACTTTTGATTCCCGTTATGAAATTTCGATTTTTCAGATTCGTTGGAAAGATAAATTTAAATAGATTCTAATATTTTTGGTTACACTAAAATCCGTTAAATTTTGCATCCTGTACGGTCAGTCAAAGTTCAAGTTTGACTTTTCAAACTACCGCGTTATTTCTAACTCTTTTTATAATAAAAATTAAATCATTCATTCTAACTTCGATTTGAATCAAATTTGTGATCATTATTATATAAATAAATTATTTTATATTGTTAAAATTCATTAAAATTTTCTAAAATAAAATTTTTAAATTGGTCCTGATTTTTGCGGGTTGTTACAATCGCCCCCACTTAAAAACTTTTCGTCCTCGAAAAGGAACGTAGCTAAAAATTGTAAAATTAACTATCTTAATTTTAAATTTTAATGGTTGATTATGTTTTCAAAATATATATAACTTTATATATATAAAAATCATATTTCAAAGAATATATTATAAATATCAAAAATACGCTAATTATAAATTCGTAACTCTTAACTCGTTCTAGGACATTACTAACCCCATCTCTAACGAGTTTACTCATTCTAGGATACTGCTGATCTTATCTCTAATGAGTATTCTTATTGGACATTACTAATCCAATCTCTGATGAGTCTTTTGTTCAGTTCTAACGAGTTGTACCCCAAAGATTTGAGCTAACCAGAGCTCTGATACCACCTGTAACGACACGGATTTTGCCCGACCTTAATCAAACACAAAATCGACCAAGACCGTTCAAAACTCGCATACGTTAACTTTGGGAATACAATACATCAGAACAATAACAGCAGACTTTTATTACATTATAATAATATAACATCAGAGTACAGAATATATCAGAGTACATTGAAATAAAATTACAGCGGAAGATAAACTACAAAAGATTTAATACATTAAACAGCGGAAGACTTCTAAGCTCTGGACACAGCTTTAGGCTTCGATCCAGGATCCTGCTAAAGAGAGAGATATCTGCAAAAAGCTACTCGACTGCCCGTGTGGAAAAGAGGGCACCTGAGTTTGCAAAGTGAAACAAACTACGAGTCAGTCATGGGACTGGTGTGAGAATTCTTAACTAATATAACTAATAAGACAAATCCAAGGACCACGCCACTTTCGCGGAACGGGTTTACTCCTATGGATTGCCAGTGCATAAACCAAAGTAAATCGAGAAATAACGCAATGTCTTTTTGGAAAAATGAAACCATTATAAGACCCAGGTCCCATCACACAATGCAACGCACACCAGAGGATAGGGTTTTACCTTATAATGGTCAAAAGATGCTTGATACGTATAAAACGGATTTGGTATTATTATTAGTGCATATATGTTTTGAATAAAAAGATTTGAATCATAAGTAGCAATCCTAGACGGCATGGTTACCATATAGCATGTCGCCAATACTAGTTCTACAATCAAAACCGCAAGGGCGTATTGGAAATTTGGATTCCATCATGAGTCGAGGCTAGGGGCAAGATCCTCTCCGATTCGAGACACTCTAGCAAATGCCTCAGGATTCCCCGCAGTGAACCCTTGGAAGCGGTAGGGCCGGTCCCCGCCTATGGGCAGTGGATTAGTTATGCCTGAACACACGTTTCTCGGTCCCTTTGGACCTATAGTATGACCACCAACGGCCTATAAAAAAAAACGAGGCGCCTCAAAATCCATCATCCACATAAGTAAAATGTCAGCGCTGGTAGGTCGCTGACACCACTCTAGCTAGAAAGAAACGTGTGCACTCCCTACGGTCCATATCCCGTTTTTGACTCATACCGGGGTGTGAGGCTCGCGAAGTCACGATATACACAAAGCTATGCCTAAATAGACTATGCTTTGATCATCAACCACAAGGCCCTGCTTTTCAACAAAAGCCTTGATCAATGCATCTTAGTATGCCACATTGTCAGTCCATACTATACCATTGATTTCTACCAATATATAACCTCTAAGCTCGTATGTCTCAGAGAAGGGTGTTAACCACCAAACAGATATATATTAAGAGAGATCAACGAATGTAGTATAAGGGACTACAACGTCAGACATACATTCCATTTATAAACTTATGCCCTAGGTCTGGGCGAAAGTCAAATCCGTGCAATCAACACTACGTCCGGACGGCTACTACTGTCGCCCCTTCAAGGTAGCTACTCCCATCATGGGTCTCAATAGCAACACACCCATTCGATGTGAAGATCGTCGGTCTTCAATCACCGTCTTCAACTCTTCGAACGTCGTATCATTATTTGGAATGAGAGTAAATTCGGACTTTCCAAATAATTCTCGCATATATAAATTTGCAAACCATTCTATATCGTTATTTATTCTTTTATAAATATAAATATCGTCTATTCATTTCATGCGTATAAATATTGTCCATTCATTTCATAAATATCGTCCATTCATTTCCTAAATATCGTCCATTCATTTCATGCATATAAATATATCGTTCATTCATTTCATATGCAGTAATACTACTCTAAATATGAATTTTTATTTCATATGCGGTTTCTTGATTATGCATTTCATATGCGACTTCATGCTTTTTAAAACATGTTAAATTTTCATATGCGGTTCATGCTTCTAAATCATTTTTCATTTCATATTTATATCTTCTTATTCGCATGTGAAATAAAAATTTCATTCTTATTTTCATCTTTTTATTTACATGTGAAAAGTAAATAAAAGTTTCATTACTTTTATTTATTTAAAATATATAAATAATATAACCATTTCATGTTTTCATTCATTTATTCATTTATAACATGAAAATATTCATTGCTTTATGGTTCATTTTCCATTTTCGATCACTTTCTTAATTCAGTGATCTTAACTATTTAATTCCCTTTCAATCTAATTAAAGATTTAATTAAAATCTTATTTAGTTTTAATCTTCCAAAGTCATTATTAAATGATTATTCAATTTTTAGGGAATTAATTCTATCATAAATTCGGGTTAAAGAATAAATGTTATTTAAAACATAATTCACGATAAACCCAAATTTAGATTTCATAAATTTCCCATTTAATATATATAATTAAACATCATTTATTTCAGAGTATTTCATTTAATCTTAAATAAAATATTAATCATCTTCGATTTCCTTTATAAAATGTATAACATAATTTATACGGGTTAAAATGGAGTTACTATTTTAAAATGGACTGAATAGCCCAATTCATTTTCCTTATCCATTTATTATGTTTATCTTTACATTTTATTATTTAATAGCGGGCCAGACCTCTCACATTAGGCCTACAACTTGTGGATGCTGGATATGCCGGTTGGTTCCGGGCAGACTTCTACCACAGGTTGGGCTTAACCTCGTGTCTTGACCCAATTCGTATTTGCGCACTTGGACCTCTCACATTAGGCCCAACATTTATGGCTGCTGGATATGCCGGTTGGTTCCGGGCAGACTTCCGCCATAAATGTGACCTAACCTCGTGTCCAAGTACAATTAATAATTATAATTATAATTATCTCTTAAAAGTATTATTTTAAAACATTTCATATTTTAGAATATTTAATTTCTAAAATATCATTCATTCTTTTACTTATCCTTTCATTTCAGTAAACATTAATCTTTCCATATTAATATCATAAAACTATTCCCAAAATGTTTCAATTGTAATATCAAAACTTACCATTTTGATATTAAATGAAATCTTCCTCAATCAATCCATTTATGTTAAATTTTAAAATCAAATCTTCTAAATTCACAAGTTAACATAAAAACGAGATTTTTCAATTCAAATCTTCATTATTATAATTGGAATGAAATCTTACCAATTTAAACTTTTTATTTCATCCTTTTTATATGTGCAATCTTCTTAATTAAATCGTCCATTAATTCCATTAATTGAGTAAATAATGAAAATATTTCAAGTCCCTCAATAACGCTAATTATATATTCACTTTCATGTACAACTTTCATGTGCAATATCCATACATAAATTTTTTATATTTTTAATCAGAAACACTACGAATATATTTATTTACATATTTTACTTAAAAACGCTTAAAATAAACTTGCATTCATGTTTTGACATAACAATAAAAATAAAGTTGCATTCATATTTTTATATAAATAAAAAAAAATAAAGTTTCATTCATATTTTAACAGAACGATGCAAATAAAGTTTGCATTTATATTTTATCAAAACAGTGTAAATAAGTTTGCATTCTTATCTTATCAAAAACAATGCAATTAATGTTGCATTTATATTTTATAATAAACAATGCAATTAAGTTTGCATTCTTATTTTATTAACAACAATGAAATTATAATTATTTTCTAAATTTACCTAACTCGCTAAAACTAAGTTATCAATCTTATTTTAACTTAAACAATGAAAATATATTTATTTTCTACTTTCACTTAACGCGCTAAAAATATACCAACACTCATATTTTTACATAAACGCTGGAAATAAGGTTGCATTCCTATTGTGACATTAACTATGAAAATAAGTTTATTTTCTTAAATTTTATTAAGACGCTAAGACTATTTTAATAATCTTATTCTTACTAAAGTGCTAAAAATATAACATAAATTTGCTATTTACACTCACGCACTAAAATGTGGTTATTTTCCTATTTACATGACCGAACTAAAATTTTGGTCATCTTCCAATTCACATGGCCGCATACAAAAATTAATAACACACAGAATATGGTGTCGCGCTTGCATATCAATAAAATGATAAATAACATAATATGGGGTGTTCAAATCCATTCCAAACCATTCAATGAGCAACATGTAGATTAATGTTAAGCATTCATGTCGACAAACAATAATGACAACATACAATATGGTATTAAGTCTTCATGTCATCGCATATAATAACATCATAAGATGTAGTGTCGCATTTTTGTGTCAAGATCCCAACTTTTTTTTTTTTCATCTAAATAAAATAATTTTTTTTTTTCGTACGTGTTATAAAAATCCTAACTTGATTTATAAATATAATTAAAAGATTTAAACTTTCTTTTACAATATAAAAATCCTATCTTTATAAATTTTAAATAAAGATCTAATATTTATTCTTAACACATCATAAAATAAAAGATCAAATTTTTATTCTCAAAACAACATAAAACACAAAATCTAATAATTTTTTATTTGTCAAAACAACATAAAAAAAAAACAAGATCAAATCCATTCGTGTAGATTCCAACAACGCAATTTATATGACAATCATCCAAACACAAATCCAAACCCAAGCATCAATATGTAGTCATACATCACGGATCTAGTTCACTTCTCATTAAATTATTTAAATAACAAAAAATAATAATTAAATTAAAAATAGAATCTCACCTTGATTTTTGCTGAAAATTTGACTGTCTCGGATTCAGCTCTGGTCTGCGCCATCGCGAAGAGCTCGGAAAGACGAGTCCAACGCAATTTACGGTTCGTCAATCGGACCTCGTACGAGAGAGTTATGATTTATTAAAGTTGGACATAATTAAATAATTAATTAATATTCGTGAAAAATACCTAAAAATTTCACTGTCTCAGAATTGGACAAAATTAGTGTCCACGCGTCCATCTCGTCGCCACGATCCCAACGCACCTGAAATCGTCGATTTTCGACTTCGTATGAGTGAGTTATGCAATTTTAAAGTTCTGGAAATTAATTAAATAATTTAAAAATAAAAAAGAAAATACCCTCAGCCCATTGACCGAAAAACACTATTCACCGCCGAACTTTGACCGCACTTTGCCGCTGCCTCGGGCCACCTGACGCCACGGGACCACCGCCAATGTCTTCGTCTTGGCGAGACGCACCACCACCAGAAAGAGCCGCCCCTAAAGCTTCCCCGATCATCGGGAAATCGCCTAGAAAGGATTTCGCCTCGCGGGTCCCACAGGTCGCCTCACACCTCCAAACTGCCTGAAATTTTCTGAGCATCTTCGTCTTGCGTAGACGAAGAATTTCCGTGTTCGTGACTTCGTCTAATTCTTCCTCGATTCACGGGAATTTCTTGATTTACGTTTTGAGTTTCTGAATTTCGAAAACAGCGAGCTTTAAGACGAGATTCCGGCGAATCCGAGCGTTGTTTGACAAAACCGACTACACCATTAGCTTCGTATCGTCGAGACCTTCGAGAAAACATATAATTTGCTATGGTTTGAAGAGATTTTATTTTTTTTATGAATTTTAGAGGAAGAGGGAGCCGCCATGGAAATTGAGAAAAAGGATGGAAAAGAGAAGTGGCTGCTGTGTATTTCGAATTTCAGCCCTAAATTCTGAGGAAAAAGATAATATATACTATGGGTCTACTTTTGGTTTGGGCCCAAATATCATTACGTGTCCAATTACTAAATTTTCAACTGTTTTCTTCAATTCAAAAATTCTTATAAATACATGCTGATTTCAAAATTAATAAAATTTTAAACATAATTATTTCAGGTCATTACGAATCCAACGAACCTGATTTCGTAATTTTCCGATTCCGTATGAATTTATTATGAATTTCCGAAGTCTGAAAATAGGCTGTATTTTTACTGTAAAAATTATACAGGCCACAAAATAATTCCAAAAATTATAAATTTTAGAATTTTACCTTAATTTAATATTCCGAATCCATAGAAACTGGTTTCGTCGAATTCGGAGTTCGTTTGCAAAAATTCTATTTTTCAGGTGTATATTTTAATATTTTAAAAATACCAAAAATAGTGGAATTTTTCCGAAACTCAAAAATATAAGTTCTTATAGTCATTTTTATATGTAAACAACATTCTAAAACCAATGGAGATTGTTTCGGGTCCTAATTCCTTATTCTGCAAAATGTAGCATTTTGGCCCTTATAAATTTCATAGCGACCATTCTAGATTTTAATTTTGACATAACTTTTGATTCCCGTTATGAAATTTCGATTTTTCGGATTCGTTGGAAAGATAAATTTAAATAGATTCTAATATTTTTGGTTTCACTAAAATCCGTTAAATTTTGCATCCTGTACGGTCAGTCAAAGTTCAAGTTTGACTTTTCAAACTACCGCGTTATTTCTAACTCTTTTTATAATAAAAATTAAATCATTCATTCTAACTTCGATTTGAATCAAATTTGTGATCATTATTATTTAAATAAATTATTTTATATTGTTAAAATTCATTAAAATTTTCTAAAATAAAATTTTTAAATTGGTCCTGATTTTTGCGGGTTGTTACAATATATATATATTATATATATAATATAATGGCTTAAATAGAACGTGCCGCGCAGCGGCCGTTCGTGAATTTCGACCATTGACTTCGAATGGATATTACGGGAGATCCGACCGTCGGATTCTCCTAAAACTAGAACTGTTGGGTTCCTATCGAAAAGAGCTTTCCATTGAATATTAGAGATTTGAAATCTAACGGTTGGATTTGGAATTATGTCCAAATCAAATTTGGAAAAGGTCACTGTAAGTGCAGTTCGATGACCGTTGATGGAAATCGACTCTACGGGCCTTGATAAAATTATTAAAAATAAGAATAATTTGTGTAAAATCATAAGAAGTGATTTGGGAAGAATTGTGATGAAAAACTCCAAATTTGAAAAGATAAAAATAGATTTTTATCGAAATGAACTAGTTTTGAACTAGAATAATAATTTATTTATTTTTTTAAAATAAATAAATTGGATTTGAAATGGTTTTGAAAATAACCAGAATTTCCAATAATTGCATTGGAATGGATTTAAATCGAAATTGTCTTCGGAATATTTCGATGTGGGATTTCGTGATTATACAGATATTGTTGTGGAAATTTGAAAGATATGTATATATATCGTTATTTCCAATACGATATTTGTTGGTCGTAGAATTTGATATTGAATATAAGCCGATATATTTTCTATTCAGAGCCTTGTATTTAATATCAAATGTGATTTGGGTTTGTCGTGAATGGTGTCTTCATTAACACTGTTCTTAAGCCCAGTTGAGAAAAAGATTAAATCTTTTTATTTAGATTTAATGAAGTGTACCAATTAAATAATATTTAATTGGAATTGAATTGGTATTGATTTTTGGGTTTATCGTGAACAGTGTTTTAAATAACACTTGTTCTTTAACCCGATAATTAATAGAATGTGATTTTGGGTTTATCGTGAACCGTGTTTTAAATGACATTGGCTTTTTAACCCAGTTAAAGACAGGATATTGATTTTTGTAAAGATTAAAATTAAGTGGAGTTTTAATGAATATTTAATTAGATTGAAAAGATCGAGAATGGAGTATCACCATTTTTGCTCCAGGCGATAGTTGAATCTTTAATTAGATTTTAACGTGAAATGGTAATTGAATTTACCGATAACACTGTGGTGTTAGATATGAAGTATTACCAGTTTTACTTCATGGGATGAATAGGTTGGGGTTGAGAAATTTAACAATTGATTAATTCGGTAAGGTTCGTTAATCCCGACTGGTTTGAATTGATATTCAAAGAAGATTAAAGAATAAATTTAAAGAATTTATCTTTGATAAAATTAATGGGAACCTTTCCCAAAGTGTAAGAATATTTGAATAAAAGAATATTCTGAATTGGAATGAGGTGTGTGTTGTGTTTGTGTAACACTTGTTTATTATATACGCGAGTTATTCAAAAAGACCGGGTTTATCCCATTCTGAATAACTGATCCGACGTGGTGTCGAGGACGAAGACGGTGGTCGAAGACCGTATGTCTTCACGTCGTTTGGGTGGTTACTGATGATCTTGATTGGGTCGTACACCCAAGAGGAGGGAATCAGTTAGTGATCGTCCAGACGTACTTGGAGATCGATGGATATGCGGGGTACTAGGTGCCTCCGGTTTCGTTCAGACCCAGAACAAACTTGTAAATAGATTGTGTGTCTGACATTGGATTTTATTCTGTGTGGTTGATTTCTATTAAATATATATCTGTTTGGCGGCGGAGAATTTATTCTCTTGCTTAACGCCCTTCTCTGAGACGTATGAGCTCAGAGGTTATATATTGATGGATATCAAACGCATGGAGTGAATTTCCTGTGTGGCATGCCTAAGTGGCAATATGATCAAGGCTTCTATTGAAAAGAAAAGTCTTGTGGTGGATGATCAAAGCACGGCCTGTGTGGAATAGCTTTGTGTAACGTTGATTCGCGAGCCTCACACTCTGGTTGTGAACCAAAAACGGGAGAAGGATCCAGGGAGGGCATGCGTTTCCTTCTAGCTAGAAGTGGCGTCAGTGGTTTTACATGCCCTGACGAGTTTGACTTATGTGGTTGTTGCTGTTGCGAGGCGCCTCGGTTCGATCGTACGATCTGGGTCCGATGGAGTCATTCGTTGGCTCATTTACGCCCCATAGGGCGGGGAAACGCAGTGTTCAGGAATTTTAATCCACATCGGTGGACCGGCCCTGTGGCTCCTAAGGGTCACTCGAGCTCTGATCCTGAGACACGGGCTAGAGCGTCTCGAATCGGTAGAGGACTATCTCTTGCCTCGGTTCACAGATGGAAATCTAATTTCCAAATACGTGACTTTGCAGTTTTGATTCTAGAGCCTAGTATGGCAACATGATATATGGTACCCATGCCGTCTAGGATTGATACATTTATATTTGAAGTTGTTTTGACACTATACACTTATTATAGTATCGAATGATTTGTTTTAAACATATCAAGCATGCTTTGGCTATTATAAGGGAAAACCCTATCCTCTGGTTTGTGTTGCATTGTGTGATGGGACCTGGGTCTTATAATAGCTTCATTTTTCTTTATTTAGCATTGCGCTTTTGTTTTATGCACTGGTATTCTTGGGAGGAAACCCGTTCCGTGTTATACGGCGTGGTCCCTTGATTTACCTAACTTTAAAATAAAGATTAATAACTATTTTAGTTCTCACACCAGTCCCATGACTAACCTGGAGTTTATTGTTTTAACCTAAACTCTGGGTGCCCTTATTTTGACACGGGCAGCTAGTAGTTTTGGTTTTGCAGATTTATATTCACAGGAACCTGGTTTACATCTGGAACGATATCCAGAAAGCTTTGTATCCGTGTATCTTCTTCAGTTGTATTTTGTATTATTTTTCCACTGCGATGTAATGTATTGTAATCTTTGATATTTTCTGTGTAATTTTTATTTATTTATACTCTGTATATTCGTGTATTCTGATGAATTGTTGTAATATACAATGAAATGTTCTTCCGTCTGCGTTCTAATTTGTCGTGTTCTCAAAACAATCATACATTTCGTACGGTCTTGGTCGGTTTAGCGACTGATTTGGATCGAGCGAAATTCCCGGTCGTTACATCTAACAAGGTGGCAAGATGTTCTAGAAGGAAATCGTGACCTCAAGCCTAATCATCCAGGAAATGACAAAAATCGAGCAGGCAGCATGGCCAAGTGGGTCATTCCCATTAGGGGTATTATCACCTGGTCTAAAGAAAATTCATTTGCTTCTTATTCTATTCGCTGCTGTATGCTTTCGGTAATGGTTGCTGATCACAACCGTTGGTGATAATATGCTCGATACACTCAAGTTAAATGAGTGGTCAGCCATGTGTGGGCCGGGTTGCAAGACGTTCTTGTTGAACCCGGTGTATTCCCCTTTAGAGATACACTACCGGAAGGTGGTTCCATACCTTGTCATGTGGGAAATCCAACCTCCAATAAGCGCCCTGCGGTTTTCAATTTTATATTATACATGAAGCGTGAGATGAAAGCGTTCCGCTAGATTCTATTTATTTGATGTAGACATTATTATAATATCACCGGATTTGATATCAAAAATATTTTTAGTTATCGTAAGGTAAAAACCATCTGTATTTATGTGTGGATTGGTCTTACGATTATCATTCTTTCGAAAGGATTTTGAAAGTCAAATAAATGGTTGGAGTTTACTCACACCAGTTCCATGACTGACCCAGAGTTTATTTTGTTTGTTTATCCTAAACTCTTGGGTGCCCAAATTTGTACGGGCAGTCAAGCAGTTGGGATTTTACAGATTCACTTGGAGGAGCTCGAAGCAGGAGGCTTGATCAATTAGCTATAGACTATCATATTTTCCGCTGTGTACTATGTTGTATCTGGAATAGGTGTTTATAATTGTTCTAGGAACAACTGTTGTGCTCTGATGATGGTATGTATATATAGTTACTGATTTGTATTTCAAAAGTTATGTTACTTAATATATTTTATTCGGTCCGCTGTGAGATTTGTGTTCTTCATTTTCTTCTATTCTAACTTTTCTTTCTTTCTATTTCTCATCCTCTAACTTCTTTTTAAAAATGATGCGTATTTCTGTGTAATTTGGGTTCCACGTGTGGTGTTATTAGTCGACTCAAAGAGTACAGAAATACAGGCCATTGCACACAAGAGGACCATCCGCCACCTCCTCGTGAAGCGCGCCAGCCTTCTCTCTCTGACGCTCCATAAATAGTGCAACTCGCACCTCCGTAGCCCCTACAAATTGAACCGAAAGTTGCGCCCTACCACTAGCAATTTCCCACAACTCGTGTTATTAAAATTGATCAAATCTGTATCATTTTGAAGAACTTGAGGAGTACTTCGATTTGTGTTTTGGAATCAAGGCTAATTCGAAAGGAATTGAGAATTATTGACGGGTGAAAACGGGAGGATATCAGCTATTGATAAAAGAGGATGGCAGCTGTCATATGAGAATTAGGGGTTTGGTTTAATTTTAGGGTATTTATAAATTTATTTAATTCGTTAAATTTCAGAAAAACCCGTTAATCCTTAGTAGCTCCAAATTCAGCCCAACGAGAGTTGTCGCCAACCAAATACCCCCGTTCCAAACAAAATTGGCTAGGTCTCATCAACCCATTTGATAATTTTCATATTGTTTTCTTCAAATTAAAATATAAATCCTTTAATTATTTAATTAGATCGTACATTTAAATTTACCGGGGCCACATACGGACTCCAAAAATTCCCGAAAAATAAATCTAGCTATGTTTTGACGATACGGTCCTAACAAAGTTAATTTCGTCGAATTTGGAGACCGTTTGAAAAATGACCATTTTCTGGTCGAACCAATTCAACCGAAATTGACCAAACACATTTTGATTTACTACGCTCACATATTAATTTTAAAAATTATGAAAGTTGGAATCTTGCAATTATTTGACATTCTGCATCTAACAAAAGTGTATTCGTCGAAATAGGAGGTAGTTTGTAAAATGGCTATATATTATATTAAAATATATATATATATATCCCACAGCGACTATTCTAAATATTTAACTGTCCATAACTTTTTATTCCTGCTATGAAATTTAAAATTTTCAGGTCCATTAGAAAGATATAATTAAACAGATTTAAGTATTTTTGGTTTTACTGACATCTGATTTAATTTGAATCATGTACATTCAGTCAAAGTTCAAATTCAAATTTTCAAACTACCGCGCTATTTTAAACTCCTTTTATAATTAAATTAACAAAATTCATTCCAACTTCAATTTAAAATAAATTTTAAATCATTTTTATTTAAAATAAATTATTTTAAATATTCAAAATTCACTAAAATTGCTAACATAAAAATTTTTAAATTGGTTCCAAAATTTCGGGTTTTTACAATCTCAATCACTTAAAATCTTTTCGTCCTCGAAAAGGAACGGAGCTGAAAGTTGTTTTACTAACCAACTCAACTTTCATTCTTTTATTGGTTTCAATAATTTTATTAGTTGAACTAATAATCACACAACACAATAATCAATCAATTAGATGATTAGCTTTTCAAATATATATAGCTTTTATATATTCAAAAATCATATTTTCTAAGATTGGATTATATATATAATTACAAATACGTTAATTACAAACTTGTCAGTCTCGACTCATTCCAGGGCATTTCTAACCCCATCTCTAACGAGTTTTATCATTCTAGGATACTACTGATCCTATCTCTAATGATCATCTTTTATAGGACATTACTAATCCTACCTCTAATGAGTCTTTTGTTCAATTCTGATGAGTTGTACCCCAAAGATTTGAGTTAACCAAAGCTCTGATACTAGCTGTAACGACACGAATATCGCCCGGACCTAATCGATCGCTAAATCGACCAAGACCGTTCGAATCCCGCATACGCTAACTTTGAGCATACAACACATCTGAACAAATAACAAAATACTTTTATAAACATTATAATAATGTTACATCAAAGTACAGAATATCAGAGTACATCGAATAAAATACAGCGGGGAATAAATTTACAATGATTTTAATACAATGCAACAGAACAAATAAACCAACACCGCGGAAGACTATCAATGCTCTGGACACAACTTTAAACTTCGATCCAGAATCCTACTCAATACATCTGCAAAATAAGCTACTTGACTACCCTTGTGGAAAATAAAGGCACCCGAGTTTTCAAGTGAAAAAAACTATGGGTCAGTCATTGGACTGGTATGAGAAATCTTTCCTAACTTATCTAACAATATGGCTAATCATAGGACCACGCCGCTAACGTGGAACGGGTTTACTCCATTGGATTGCCAGTGCATAAATTAAATAAATTTTTATTCAAAACAACGCAATGCTTTTTAGGAAAATGAAATCATTATAAGACTCAAGTCCCATCACACAATGCAATGCAAACCGAAGGATAGAGTTTTACCTTATAATGATCAAACATGCTTGGTACGTATAAAACAAAATTTAATATTAATATTAGTGTCTAATCAGTTTTCAAAATACGTTCAAAGTAAATGTATCAATCCTAGACGGCATAGTACCCCATCCTACTATGTCCCCATATATAGGTTTACAATCAAAACCGTAATGTCGTATTGGAAATTGGGTTTCCATCATGAGTCAAGGCTAGGGACGATCTCCTTACCGATTCGAGACACTCTAGCAAATGTCTCAGGATCACACCTACTGATAACCCTTGGATCCTGCATGGTCAGTCCACAAATACTTTAGTGGATTAGTTATGCCTGAACGCATGCTTCCCGGTCCTATTGAACCTATCAATTGGTCACTATCGACCAATATAACCGAGGCCTCGTAATCCATCATCCACACAAGTAAAAATGTCTGGGCTCCATACCATAACACCACTTCTAGCTAGACAGAAACGTGTGCACTCCCTGCGTTCCCTTATCCCGTTTTTGACTTATACCGGTGTGTGAGGCTCGTGAAGTTACACTATACAAAAGCTATGCCTAAACAAGTTGTGCTTTGATCATCAACCACAAGGCTTTGCTTTTCAACAATAGCCTTGATCATCTGCATCTTGGCATGCCACATTGGCAATCCACACCATGCGATCAATAACTATCAATATATAACCTCTGAGCTCGTGCCTCTCAAAGAAGGGTGTTGTAACAACCCGGAATTTTGGGGCCGATTTAAAATTTTTATTTTAGAAATTTTAATGGATTTAGGGTATTTAAAATAATAACTACTAAAAATTAATTTTAATTAAAGTTAGAACGAATAATTTTTTTTTTTCAATTATAAAACGTTCTAACTTTATATGTAATTTAAACTTTGAATTAAAGAGGGTAGTATATTAAGAAGGAAATTTTTATCGTTGGCAATTTCAAATTGAAGTTTAATATAAATAGTGATTAATATTGTTTTAAACAAACTGCTAAATTTATTGCATGATAAGACAAATTAAAATCAACAGCCATATTAAAGCCAATATTGCTTACATGATAAAGAATATCATCACATTAATTCTCATTCCAAATTTGTCTAGTAAATCATAAGGGTTTTGCTATTTTCTTAGTGAAACAACCAACATCATCTTATTTTGAATAAGAGCATATCCAGATTCTAGTTCTTTGCTCACAAATATTATATTGTTGGCCTTCTTTTATATATTTTGATAGTGTCAAAACTGGAGAAAAATAATCCACAATATTATATTTTGATTTCACACGTGAAGGCTCAACATAAATTAGAATGGCATTAGAAAGACAACATGGACAAGCATAGCTGGAATAAATTAAAAAAAAATTGTAATAATTTCCTAATTTAAGCAATTGCTTAAATTATAACAAATTAACACTCTTTTATGAAATCAAACACAACGGTAATTGTAAACCAAATCATAGAAAAATCTGAGAAACTTGCAACATTGTAAATTCACATGATAGACAAACTATTCCATCTTTCTTTTCTACTTTCCTCAAATTCACCGCCTCCTTTCTCTGTCCTCCACTGTCCTCATTAATCACGCATCCATCCTTATTTTAACATGTATTCAATGCATGCGTTTAAAATCTATCATTTATTTTCTTTCCCTAAACTCACTACCTCCATTCTCTCCACTTTATTTCTTCATTAATAACGCATTTATCTCTTTCCATCATTCTACTAATTACTTCCCTTATTTCTATTAATTTATTTCTCTTCACTATATTTTAACGTGTCTTATTTATATTTTCTCATTTCTTATATTACCATTCTCCATCCAGTCCAAATTTCTACTCAATTCCAAAGCAAAATTCGTACATCACTCATCCCTTTTCATTCCATACGGATATTATCAGAAATCTCGACCTAAATTTGGCCTGAATTTCATCCTAAAGTTGTCGCCGTCTCCGCCGTTTTCTGGCACCATCTGAAGCTTGAGTTCGCCGCGTACCCACCAGTGGAAGGCGACGCCATGGTGATCTGTGTGGGAATCTCCGATCAAACTCGAGATGCTTGGAGAGGCGCACGGTGGCAGAAGTTTATTTGGAGCATGGTTCGTGATAGGAGCAGCATCGTGAAAGGGAGAGAAGCACAACGGTCCTTGGATTCAATGTTTCAACGGCCACGATCTTTGTGATGTAATTAGCAAATTAATTAATTAATTATGGTTTATTATTATTATGTAATCAAATGTATAAAAATTCATATCCTTGTCATACTAACTCAGAATTCGATGAAACTGAAAGCGTTGGGACCGTAAATCCAAGAAAGACATTTCAGTACTGATTGGAACAGAAACGAATCTAGCTATGAATTCAGAAGGAGTAAAATCAAAGTGAGAATTCTATTTATTTATTTAAATTAGAAATAACCAATTGTGTGGTTGTGGTTCTTTCTTTCCGATCCATTGTTAAATTCTAATTGATTGTCATTGTTTTGTATATCTAGTGATGTGATGATTGTTGTGTTGAATGATGGTTGTGTTGTTGAAACCAACATCTCATGTTAATTCAAAATTTACATTTGTCATGTTAGAACAAGATTTACATTTTAGTTAAAATTTGTCATATTTGTTCACATTATCATAATGAAGATAGAAATGAACATTCTTGTGTCATTAAAAAGATTTAATTATAAATGAACATTTTTGTGTCATTAAAAAGATTAAATTAGAAATGAACATTTTTGTGCATAAGAAAAGAGATTAAAACAAAAATATGCATTTTTGTTTCCATTAAAAGGATTGGTCAAAACATGATTATAAAGAAAAAAGTTAACACTTTTTGTTAATTAGATTAAGTTAGACAAAATTGACATTTTTAGATTTTGTTAGACAAAAGTAACATATTGGGTAATTAGAACATGTTAGTGAAAGGAAAACATTTATAAATTAAAAAGAAATATTTTTGTCACTTTTAAAAGAATGAAACCAAAAGAGATATTTTGGTCATTTAATAAGAATTGTACCAGAATACACATTTTTGTTATTAAATAAGGATTTTACAAAAATCACATTTTTGTCATTTAACAAGGAGTATATAAAGAATAGTATTTTTGTTAAACATGATCCTTGAAATAAAATAACATTTTCTTATAAATGTTACCTTGAAATAAAATAACATTTTCTTATAAATGTTACTTTGAAATGAAATAACATTTATATTAGATTATGTTATGTAACTAAAAGGATCGTTTTGGTTTGAAAATGCACACGAGAATAAAAAGAACGTTTTATTAGGAAAATGTTTATTGTAATTGTGAAGACCCGTAACTTCCCCGTAAAGGAAAGCGACGGATAGTTCGAGAACAAACCACAACAGAACGCATACAGAAGAACATTTCATTGTATATTACAACAATGCATCAGATTACAAGAATATACAGAGTATAAATGAATATTACACAGAAATATCAGAGGTTTAAATTACATATAAATACATAGCAGCGGAAAATAATACAATACACAACTAGAAGTAGATATACGGATACAAAGCTTTCCGGATATCATTCCAGCTGTAAACCAGGATCCTGTGAAAATATATCTGCAAAACCAAAACTACTAGCTGCCCGTGTCAAAATAGGGGCACCCAGAGTTTAGGTTAAAACAATAAACTCCAGGTCAGTCATGTGACTGGTGTGAGAACTAAAACAGTTATTAATCTTTATTTTTAAAGTTAGGTAAATCAAGGGACCACGCCGTATAACACGGAACGGGTTTCCTCCCAAGAATACCAGTGCATAAAACAACAGCGCAATGCTAAATAAAGAAAAATGAAGCTGTTATAAGACCCAGGTCCCATCACACAATGCAACGCAGCCGAGGATAGGGTTTTCCCTTATAACAGCCAAAGAATGCTTGATACGTTTAAAACAAATCATTGATACTATTATAAGTGCATAGTGTCAAAACAATTACAAATCATAAGTATCAATCATAGGCGGCATAAGCGCCCCATCCCACTATGTCGCCATATATAGGATTACAATTAAAACCGCAAATGTCACGTATTTGGAAATTGGATTTCCGTCTATGAACCGAGGCAAAAGATAGTCCTCAACCGATTCGAGACAATCTAGCCCATGTCTCAGGAACAGCCGCAACTGCCCCTTGGATCCTCAGGGCCGGTCCACACGGAGTGGATTATTATGCCTGAACAATACGTCTCCCCACCCTATGGGGTGTAAGTCTGGTCCGTCAGCCGACCAGAATGCATTCGGCCGAAACCGATATAACCGAGGCGCCTCGCAACAGCAACAACCACATAAGTCAAACTCGTCAGGGCGTGTAAAACCACTGACGCCACTTCTAGCTAGAAAGAAACGCATGCCATCCCTGACGTCCTCTCCCGTTTCTGGTTCATACCGAGTGCGAAACTCGCGAAGCAAACGTTACACAAAGCTACGCCACAAAGGCCGTGCTTTGATCATCACCACAAGACTTTGCTTTTCAACAGAAGCCTCGATCAATTGCCACTTAGGCATGCCACACAGGCAATTCACTCCATGCGTTTGATATCCATCAATATATAACCCCTGAGCTCGTACGTCTCAGAGAAGGGCGTTAAGCAAGAGAATAAATTCTCCGCCGCCAAACAGATTTATATTTAATAGAGATCAATCACACGGACTAAAATCCAATGTCAGACACACAGTCCATTTACAAGTCCGTTCTGGGTCTGAACGAAACCGGAGGCACCTAGTACCCCGCATATCCATCGATCCCCAAGTACGTCTGGACGATCACTAACTGTTTCCATCTTCTTGGGTGTACAGCCCAATCAAGATCATCAGTTATCACCCAAACGACGTGAAGACTTCTGGTCTTCGACCATCGTCTTCATCTTCGACTTATCGTCGTATCAGTTATTCAGAATGGGATAAACCCGGTCTTTCCGAATAACTCGCGTATATTTTAAATAAGTGTTACACAAACACAACATACGCCTCATTCCAATCCATTAGTCACTAACCATAAATTAATCAAGAGAATAATTTCCCAAACATTAACCCCGAAGGCCGAAACCAACATCAGATCAATATCCAGGAAACCCTTCTGCTTAGCTAACCGACAGTTAGTTTCTAAATTTTCACATTCATAGGGAAAGATTCCCATTAATTTTATCAAAGATAAATTCTTGAATTTATTCTTTAATCTACTTTTGAATATCAATTCAAACTAGTCGGGATTAGCGAACCTTACCGAAGTAATCATTTGTTTTAATTTCCCAATCCCAACCTATTCATCCCATGAAGTAAAACTGGTAATACTTCTTATCTAACACCACAGTGTTATCGGTAAATTCAATTACCATTTCACGTTCAAATCTAATTAAAGATTTAACTATCGCCTGGAGCAAAACTGGTGATACTCCATTTTCGATCATTTCAATCTAATTAAAGATTCATTAAAACTCCACTTAGTTTTAATCTTCGACTGGGTTAAAGAATCAGTGTCATTTAAAACACGGTTCACGATAAACCCAAAATCTCATTCATTAATTATCGGGTTAAAGAACGAGTGCTATTTAAAAACACTGTTCACGATAAACCCAAAAATCAATATCAATTCAATTCTAATTAAATATTATTTAATTGGTAAACTTCATTAAATCTAAATAAAAAGATTTAATCTTTTCTCAACTGGGTTCAAGAACAGTGTTAGTGAAGACACCATTCACGACAAACCCAAATCACATTCGATATTCAATACAAGGCTCTGAATAGAAAATATATCGGCTTATATTCAATATCGAATTCTACGACTAACAAATGTCGTATTGGAAATAACGATATACATATATATCTTTCAAATTTCCATAACAACACCTGTATAATCACGAATTCCAGCATCGAAATATTCCGAAGACAATTTCGATTCAAATCCACTCCAATGCAATCATTGGAATTTTGGTTACTTTTAAAACTCTTTTCGAATTCAATTTATTTATTTAAAAATAAATAGAATTATAATTCTAGTTCAAAACTAGTTCATTTCGATAAAAATCTATTTTTATCTTTTCAAATATGGAGTTTTTCATCCCAATCCTTTCTAAATCATTTCTTATGATTTTACACAAATTATTACTATTTTTAATAATTTTATCAAGGCCCGTACAGTCGATTTCCATCAACGGCCATCGAACTGCACTTACAGCGACCTTTTTCGAATTTGATTTGGACGTATCTCCAAATCCAACCGTTAGATTTCAAATTTCTAACATTCATTAGAAAGCTCTTTTCGATACGAACCCAACGGTTCCGGTTTTAGGAGAATCCGACGGTCGGATCTCCCGTAATGTCCGTTTGAAATAAATGGTCGAAATTCACGAACTGCCGCGGCGCGGCGCGTTCTATTCAGGCCATTATATTATATATATAATATATATAATATATATTTCGTCGATTTCTATTCAAAACGAATTATATAAATAGTTTTAAAATCGTTTCAAAACCTATTTCAACTTCCATTTCAATTGAAAGCAAAATTGAATTCTTCTTTATAAATTCGTTTCAAAATTCATTTCTATTCAATTCAAATTTCAATTCAATTTGAATTCATTTCAATTCGCTTTCAATTCAATTTGAATTCGTTTTCAATTCAATTCATTTCGAAATCGTTCTCAATTCAATTCATTTCGAAATCGTTTTCAATTCAATTCATTTCGAAATCGTTTTCAATTCAATTCATTTCGAAATCGTTTTCAATTCAATTCATTTCGAAATCGTTTTCAATTCAATTTGAATTCGTTTTCAATTCATTTCATTTCGAAATCGTTTTCAATTCAATTCATTTCGAAATCGTTTTCAATTCATTTCATTTCGAAATCGTTTTCAATTCAATTCATTTCGAAATCGTTTTCAATTCATTTCATTTCGAAATCGTTTTACGTCAAAATGGCGTCAATCTAATCAACACGGCTTCATAAATTTCTATTTTCAAATATTCTATTTCAAATATTTCTTTTTCAAAAATAGCTGTTATTATCAAAATATTTCGTTCAACACATGACCAATCTCAAAGGATGAGTACTGTCAACACATGAACTTTTATTTTATATTGATAAAGATGTAAATTTTATTACTAAAATATTTCGTTCAACACATGACCAATCTCAACGGATGAGTACTGTCAACACATGAACTTTTATTTTATAATATTCTTTATTTTTCAAATTGGAATGAGGCCCAATCAATCACCATATAATGTTAATTATATGGATTTTCATACATTACACACATATAATAGCATTGAAAAATAATCAACCATCAACCAAAGTGCACTACACTGTATAAGCATCAAATATAGATATCTAACGCTTATAACAGCCTGTCAATCAATCGATCGACATATTTAATCAATCAGGATGAGTGAACTTCAAATTTCATCCTAACACCCGTGTGGGGTTTCAAACAATCAAACACATATTTTATTTGTGCAGTTAGGCGATGTGTAAAATTTATCGACCCAATCAACGTCATTCAAATAGGTGTACATAAACAAACCGTCTGGTTTGTAAATGAATATTTATTTATTCACATTCACGTTAAAAATTATATTTTTAACGATAACACATTTTATTTTAACATATGAATTTCTATTCAGTTCATTCTTTAAATAAAATGCTATTTTTATTTTTCTAACTTTTTTTAGAAAATTTCGGCGGCATAACGGCACGATACTAGAAACGGGACAAGGCCTAGCCTTATCCCCGGTCTAGTGAAGGCCCACGCCATTCACACATCAATCAAATCAATTTCATTATGCAAACCACAAAATTTGGAGTAAGAGTCTAACCTAGCCTTACTCCTTCGCCTTATAACGGCGCACGTCTAATCCTAACCAATTTATCGATTCGATTTTTCACACCACAAACCACATTCAAACCAATATCGCAATCAATCACCAAACAGTCAAACAAACAAGTCCATGGTCTGTGGACGATTTGTGTCGGGTGCTACTAAGCACCGTCTGCATCCTAGTATATATATAACCAGAAAAATTAAATTGAAAGGTGAGAAGTTCTCACATATAGCTATCCTAGCTCCCCGGCACTTCATTTGCAGAAGTCTTCGTCGTTTCGCCTTTTTGTCACCTTCGTTGTCCGCTTTCACTACATATGTAAAAATCGAGTTCTTAGTTCGCTATTCAATATATAAAAATCGAATTTTTACTTTGCTATTCAATATATAAAAATCGAATTTTTACTTCTCTATTCTCTATATAAAGATTTCGCCTTTTCAAAAATATAGATTTCATCTTTATAAAAATCATCACTTTATCTCAACGTATATAAAATAAAAATAAAAATCAGATTTTCATTTCGCTACATATACAAAGATGATATTTTTATATTCTCAATCCTATAAAGATTATATTTTTAATACCTTAAAAATATAAAAATCATATTTTTCTTTCTTCCACATAATAAAGATTCCGCCTTTTCTATTTTTAAAGTTTTCACCTTTTCTAATTTTAAAGTTTTAAATCTTTCTCTAATTTAAAATCTAAAAATAAAACCAGTTTTTAAAATCATAAAAATCAGTTTTTTTCACTTAAATAAAAATCAGTGCTATTTTATATCTAAAGATCTCATCATTTTAATTTTTTACAAAGCATTTCTATAACAACTAATTTAAATAAAACCGAAAAAAATAAAACTAAGTAAAATAAAATTAAAAAAACTTACAGCAAGTAGAAGGGGGAAGATGGCGGCGCTGGTTGGTCGGAAGCGTCGGGTGGGGGTCGGATTTGAGGTGGGTTTCGAGGCGGCGTGGAAATAAGGGGGGGGGGTCTTCTGCTTCGTCGGAGGATGGGGGGGATCTTCTGCTTCGTCGGAGGGGGGGGGGGGGATTCTCCACATCGGCGGCGGCGCTCACAGGATTGGGGGGGCGATAGGGCTGCAGCGGGTTTTGGGGGAGGGGTGCGTCGATCTGCATCGGGTGGGGGCTGCGGTGGTCAGCGCCCCCTTGGGTGGGCGCAACGGTGGGAGGAGCGGCGGCTCCTCCCCCTTCCTCTCTCGTCGTTTTTTTTTTTTTATTTTGTCTGAGCGAACGAAGAAATGGGGGGGCCAGAATGAAATAAGGGGGGAGGGGGTTTTCTTTTTTTTTCTTATTTTATTTTATTTTATATTATTTAATTTATAAAAGTTGACTTTTACATACAACCTCGAAACGAGGCCCACCGCCTGTCGTCCATAGCGTTTCACCCCCATTCCGAACACAATGGGATATGCATCGCAAGCTGATTCGATTGTTACAATCAGTTTCCTTTTGAATTTACATTTAAATCACTATATTGAATTTTAAACGTACCTTTCAAATTCACGGGGTCACATACTAACTAGTAAAATTCCCGAAAAATATTTTCTAGCTTCGTATTGACAATACGGTCCTAACAAAACTAGTTTCGTCGAATTCTGAGACCGTTAGAAAAATGGCCAATTTCCAGTCGATTAAAATCAACTGAAACCGGTCAAATGTGTTTTCCTTTGCCACGCTCACATATGGATTCGAAAAATTATGAAATTTAAAACCTAGCAATAACTTGACATCACGGTCCCAACAAAACTGGTTTCGTCGAAATCCAAGGTCGTTTGCAAAATGTCCATTTTTAAGGGCCTGAATTCCATAGCGACTATTCAGAATTTTCAACTGGACATATCTTTTGATTCCCGCTACGAACTTTTGATTTTTCGGATTCGTTGGAAAGATATCATCAATTAGATCCTATTATTTTTGGTTTCACTAAAATCCGGACTGTTTTGCATCCGGTACATTCAATTGAAATTTGAAATCGAATTATCGAACTACCGCGCCATTTTCAATTCTATTTATAATTATATATAAATATTTATATTCTAACGACGACGTATATAATATATACGATCGAATTATATTCTAAATAAATTTCTCGTCGATATTATTTAAAATAATTCATTTTAAATAATCAAAATTCGCTATAATTGCCAAAATAAAAATTTTAAACTGGCCCAGATTTTCGGGTTGTTACAATCTCCCCCACTTAAAACTTTTCGTCCCCGAAAAGGAACAAAGTCGAAAGTGGTTTGATTATTCAGCTCTACGTTCGATCTGGCTTCCATTCTCCAACTCTTTAGTTTCTGAGAATTTTCAAAATTTCAAAAATTTGGCTAACACCCTAAATTTTCGAAAAATTTCGCCATAACCTCCCCTGCACTGGGAGCACCGGGGAATTTCAAATAGCTTCCCCGGTCCTTCAGATCTCAAAAAGAAAAAGAAAAAGCCAAGCGGCTAGCCAATAGGCTCACAAAATCATCATCACCCAAACAAAACAGGAAATTATGTAGTAAACATGTACCTATTTGTCGGGCAAACAAATTTTATTCTCTGCTCTAGCCTCCTTGCTATGACCTGTCCAATGTAAGTATATGTATATGCAAGCAAACGCAACCAATTATCAATACAAGTCAATATTTGATTATATTAGGCTAAATGGTTCAAAATTATCAAACAAATAAACAAACAACACAAACATCAATCAATTAGTGAATTAGATTATCAAATTCATAATTTTGATATATATACCGAAAATCTTGTTTTTGATGCCAAATCACAACAATAGGCCCTATCTAATTTTGGTTCTCACACCAGTCAATAGGAAATATATAGATGTTGCACGTTCGTCACTCGAATATAAATTCTGATGATGATATATCAATCATCAGAATCACCCCCGGGCGACTAGAGTGTAATCCTATATCTATCCAGTATATTAAAATTTCAAATACACGTTTGCAAGGCGTATATGCAAATTCTTTATATACTGGACTGTCCTAATCAATATAAATAGATAATCAAATACGAATAATTGATTTAAATTTTCAAAACAAAATTTGTTTTCACGTTAAAAATATACTCTTCACACTCGTTCTAGGATACTACTGATCCCATCTCTAACGAGTCATTCTAATTGGATATTACTAATCCAATATCTGATGAATTCTTTCGTATGGTTCTAATGTGCCTTGTTCTCTGAGCTTTGTAAACCAAAGCTCTGATACCAACTGGGAAGACCCGTAACTTCCCCGTAAAGGAAAGCGACGGATAGTTCGAGAACAAACCACAACAGAACGCATACAGAAGAACATTTCATTGTATATTACAACAATGCATCAGATTACAAGAATATACAGAGTATAAATGAATATTACACAGAAATATCAGAGGTTTAAATTACATATAAATACATAGCAGCGGAAAATAATACAATACACAACTAGAAGTAGATATACGGATACAAAGCTTTCCGGATATCGTTCCAGCTGTAAACCAGGATCCTGTGAAAATATATCTGCAAAACCAAAACTACTAGCTGCCCGTGTCAAAATAGGGGCACCCAGAGTTTAGGTTAAAACAATAAACTCCAGGTCAGTCATGTGACTGGTGTGAGAACTAAAACAGTTATTAATCTTTATTTTTAAAGTTAGGTAAATCAAGGGACCACGCCGTATAACACGGAACGGGTTTCCTCCCAAGAATACCGGTGCATAAAACAACAGCGCAATGCTAAATAAAGAAAAATGAAGCTGTTATAAGACCCAGGTCCCATCACACAATGCAACGCAGCCGAGGATAGGGTTTTCCCTTATAACAGCCAAAGAATGCTTGATACGTTTAAAACAAATCATTGATACTATTATAAGTGCATAGTGTCAAAACAATTACAAATCATAAGTATCAATCATAGGCGGCATAAGCGCCCCATCCCACTATGTCGCCATATATAGGATTACAATTAAAACCGCAAATGTCACGTATTTGGAAATTGGATTTCCGTCTATGAACCGAGGCAAAAGATAGTCCTCAACCGATTCGAGACAATCTAGCCCATGTCTCAGGAACAGCCGCAACTGCCCCTTGGATCCTCAGGGCCGGTCCACACGGAGTGGATTATTATGCCTGAACAATACGTCTCCCCACCCTATGGGGTGTAAGTCTGGTCCGTCAGCCGACCAGAATGCATTCGGCCGAAACCGATATAACCGAGGCGCCTCGCAACAGCAACAACCACATAAGTCAAACTCGTCAGGGCGTGTAAAACCACTGACGCCACTTCTAGCTAGAAAGAAACGCATGCCATCCCTGACGTCCTCTCCCGTTTTTGGTTCATACCGGGTGCGAAACTCGCGAAGCAAACGTTACACAAAGCTACGCCACAAAGGCCGTGCTTTGATCATCACCACAAGACTTTGCTTTTCAACAGAAGCCTCGATCAATTGCCACTTAGGCATGCCACACAGGCAATTCACTCCATGCGTTTGATATCCATCAATATATAACCCCTGAGCTCGTACGTCTCAGAGAAGGGCGTTAAGCAAGAGAATAAATTCTCCGCCGCCAAACAGATATATATTTAATAGAGATCAATCACACGGACTAAAATCCAATGTCAGACACACAGTCCATTTACAAGTCCGTTCTGGGTCTGAACGAAACCGGAGGCACCTAGTACCCCGCATATCCATCGATCCCCAAGTACGTCTGGACGATCACTAACTGTTTCCATCTTCTTGGGTGTACAACCCAATCAAGATCATCAGTTATCACCCAAACGACGTGAAGACTTCTGGTCTTCGACCATCGTCTTCATCTTCGACTTATCGTCGTATCAGTTATTCAGAATGGGATAAACCCGGTCTTTCCGAATAACTCGCGTATATTTTAAATAAGTGTTACACAAACACAACATACGCCTCATTCCAATCCATTAGTCACTAACCATAAATTAATCAAGAGAATAATTTCCCAAACATTAACCCCGAAGGCCGAAACCAACATCAGATCAATATCCAGGAAACCCTTCTGCTTAGCTAACCGACAGTTAGTTTCTAAATTTTCACATTCATAGGGAAAGATTCCCATTAATTTTATCAAAGATAAATTCTTGAATTTATTCTTTAATCTACTTTTGAATATCAATTCAAACTAGTCGGGATTAGCGAACCTTACCGAAGTAATCATTTGTTTTAATTTCCCAATCTCAACCTATTCATCCCATGAAGTAAAACTGGTAATACTTCATATCTAACACCACAGTGTTATCGGTAAATTCAATTACCATTTCACGTTCAAATCTAATTAAAGATTTAACTATCGCCTGGAGCAAAACTGGTGATACTCCATTTTCGATCATTTCAATCTAATTAAAGATTCGTTAAAACTCCACTTAGTTTTAATCTTCGACTGGGTTAAAGAATCAGTGTCATTTAAAACACGGTTCACGATAAACCCAAAATCTCATTCATTAATTATCGGGTTAAAGAACGAGTGCTATTTAAAAACACTGTTCACGATAAACCCAAAAATCAATATCAATTCAATTCCAATTAAATATTATTTAATTGGTAAACTTCATTAAATCTAAATAAAAAGATTTAATCTTTTCTCAACTGGGTTCAAGAACAGTGTTAGTGAAGACACCATTCACGACAAACCCAAATCACATTCGATATTCAATACAAGGCTCTGAATAGAAAATATATCGGCTTATATTCAATATCGAATTCTACGACTAACAAATGTCGTATTGGAAATAACGATATACATATATATCTTTCAAATTTCCATAACAACACCTATATAATCACGAATTCCAACATCGAAATATTCCGAAGACAATTTCGATTCAAATCCACTCCAATGCAATCATTGGAATTTTGGTTACTTTTAAAACCCTTTTCGAATTCAATTTATTTATTTAAAAATAAATAGAATTATAATTCTAGTTCAAAACTAGTTCATTTCGATAAAAATCTATTTTTATCTTTTCAAATATGGAGTTTTTCATCCCAATCCTTTCTAAATCATTTCTTATGATTTTACACAAATTATTACTATTTTTAATAATTTTATCAAGGCCCGTACAGTCGATTTCCATCAACGGCCATCGAACTGCACTTACAGCGACCTTTTTCGAATTTGATTTGGACGTATCTCCAAATCCAACCGTTAGATTTCAAATTTCTAACATTCATTAGAAAGCTCTTTTCGATACGAACCCAACGGTTCCGGTTTTAGGAGAATCCGACGGTCGGATCTCCCGTAATGTCCGTTTGAAATAAATGGTCGAAATTCACGAACTGCCGCGGCGCGGCGCGTTCTATTCAGGCCATTATATTATATATATAATATATATTTCGTCGATTTCTATTCAAAACGAATTATATAAATGTTTTAAAATCGTTTCAAAACCTATTTCAACTTCCATTTCAATTCAAAGCAAAATTGAATTCTTCTTTATAAATTCGTTTCAAAATTCATTTCTATTCAATTCAAATTTCAATTCAATTTGAATTCATTTCAATTCGCTTTCAATTCAATTTGAATTCGTTTTCAATTCAATTCATTTCGAAATCGTTCTCAATTCAATTCATTTCGAAATCGTTTTCAATTCAATTCATTTCGAAATCGTTTTCAATTCAATTCATTTCGAAATCGTTTTCAATTCAATTCATTTCGAAATCGTTTTCAATTCATTTCATTTCGAAATCGTTTTCAATTCAATTCATTTCGAAATCGTTTTCAATTCATTTCATTTCGAAATCGTTTTACGTCAAAATGGCGTCAATCTAATCAACACGGCTTCATAAATTTCTATTTTCAAATATTCTATTTCAAATATTTCTTTTTCAAAAATAGCTGTTATTATCAAAATATTTCGTTCAACACATGACCAATCTCAAAGGATGAGTACTGTCAACACATGAACTTTTATTTTATATTGATAACGATGTAAATTTTATTACTAAAATATTTCGTTCAACACATGACCAATCTCAACGGATGAGTACTGTCAACACATGAACTTTTATTTTATAATATTCTTTATTTTTCAAATTGGAATGAGGCCCAATCAATCACCATATAATGTTAATTATATGGATTTTCATACATTACACACATATAATAGCATTGAAAAATAATCAACCATCAACCAAAGTGCACTACACTGTATAAGCATCAAATATAGATATCTAACGCTTATAACAGCCTGTCAATCAATCGATCGACATATTTAATCAATCAGGATGAGTGAACTTCAAATTTCATCCTAACACCCGTGTGGGGTTTCAAACAATCAAACACATATTTTATTTGTGCAGTTAGGCGATGTGTAAAATTTATCGACCCAATCAACGTCATTCAAATAGGTGTACATAAACAAACCGTCTGGTTTGTAAATGAATATTTATTTATTCACATTCACGTTAAAAATTATATTTTTAACGATAACACATTTTATTTTAACATATGAATTTCTATTCAGTTCATTCTTTAAATAAAATGCTATTTTTATTTTTCTAACTTTTTTTAGAAAATTTCGGCGGCATAACGGCACGATACTAGAAACGGGACAAGGCCTAGCCTTATCCCCGGTCTAGTGAAGGCCCACGCCATTCACACATCAATCAAATCAATTTCATTATGCAAACCACAAAATTTGGAGTAAGAGTCTAACCTAGCCTTACTCCTTCGCCTTATAACGGCGCACGTCTAATCCTAGCCAATTTATCGATTCGATTTTTCACACCACAAACCACATTCAAACCAATATCGCAATCAATCACCAAACAGTCAAACAAACAAGTCCATGGTCTGTGGACGATTTGTGTCGGGTGCTACTAAGCACCGTCTGCATCCTAGTATATATATAACTAGAAAAATTAAATTGAAAGGTGAGAAGTTCTCACATATAGCTATCCTAGCTCCCCGGCACTTCATTTGCAGAAGTCTTCGTCGTTTCGCCTTTTTGTCACCTTCGTTGTCCGCTTTCACTACATATGTAAAAATCGAGTTTTTAGTTCGCTATTCAATATATAAAAATCGAATTTTTACTTTGCTATTCAATATATAAAAATCGAATTTTTACTTCTCTATTCTCTATATAAAGATTTCGCCTTTTCAAAAATATAGATTTCATCTTTATAAAAATCATCACTTTATCTCAACGTATATAAAATAAAAATAAAAATCAGATTTTCATTTCGCTACATATACAAAGATGATATTTTTATATTCTCAATCCTATAAAGATTATATTTTTAATACCTTAAAAATATAAAAATCATATTTTTCTTTCTTCCACATAATAAAGATTCCGCCTTTTCTATTTTTAAAGTTTTCACCTTTTCTAATTTTAAAGTTTTAAATCTTTCTCTAATTTAAAATCTAAAAATAAAACCAGTTTTTAAAATCATAAAAATCAGTTTTTTTCACTTAAATAAAAATCAGTGCTATTTTATATCTAAAGATCTCATCATTTTAATTTTTTACAAAGCATTTCTTTAACAACTAATTTAAATAAAACCGAAAAAAATAAAACTAAGTAAAATAAAATTAAAAAAACTTACAGCAAGTAGAAGGGGGAAGATGGCGGCGCTGGTCGGTCGGAAGCGTCGGGTGGGGGTCGGATTTGAGGTGGGTTTCGAGGCGGCGTGGAAATAAGGGGGGGGGGGTCTTCTGCTTCGTCGGAGGATGGGGGGATCTTCTGCTTCGTCGGAGGGGGGGATTCTCCACATCGGCGGCGGCGCTCACAGGATTGGGGGGGGGGGCGATAGGGCTGCAGCGGGTTTTGGGGGAGGGGTGCGTCGATCTGCATCGGGTGGGGGCTGCGGTGGTCAGCGCCCCCTTGGGTGGGCGCGACGGTGGGAGGAGCGGCGGCTCCTCCCCCTTCCTCTCTCGTCGTTTTTTTTTTTTTTTATTTTGTCTGAGCGAACGAAGAAATGGGGGGGCCAGAATGAAATAAGGGGGGAGGGGGTTTTCTTTTTTTTTCTTATTTTATTTTATTTTATTTTATATTATTTAATTTATAAAAGTTGACTTTTACATACAACCTCGAAACGATGCCCACCGCCTGTCGTCCATAGCGTTTCACCCCCATTCCGAACACAATGGGATATGCATCGCAAGCTGATTCGATTGTTACAATCAGTTTCCTTTTGAATTTACATTTAAATCACTATATTGAATTTTAAACGTACCTTTCAAATTCACGGGGTCACATACTAACTAGAAAAATTCCCGAAAAATATTTTCTAGCTTCGTATTGACGATACGGTCCTAACAAAACTAGTTTCGTCGAATTCTGAGACCGTTAGAAAAATGGCCAATTTCCAGTCGATTAAAATCAACTTAAACCGGTCAAATGCGTTTTCCTTTGCCACGCTCACATATGGATTCGAAAAATTATGAAATTTAAAACCTAGCAATAACTTGACATCACGGTCCCAACAAAACTGGTTTCGTCGAAATCCAAGGTCGTTTGCAAAATGTCCATTTTTAAGGGCCTGAATTCCATAGCGACTATTCAGAATTTTCAACTGGACATATCTTTTGATTCCCGCTACGAACTTTTGATTTTTCGGATTCGTTGGAAAGATATCATCAATTAGATCCTATTATTTTTGGTTTCACTAAAATCCGGATTGTTTTGCATCCGGTACATTCAATTGAAATTTGAAATCGAATTATCGAACTACCGCGCCATTTTCAATTCTATTTATAATTATATATAAATATTTATATTCTAACGACGACGTATATAATATATACGATCGAATTATATTCTAAATAAATTTCTCGTCGATATTATTTAAAATAATTCATTTTAAATAATCAAAATTCGCTATAATTGCCAAAATAAAAATTTTAAACTGGCCCAGATTTTCGGGTTGTTACAGTAATAAAAATGTCATTTTTATTAGGAAATGTTTATTAAAATAAAAATGTCATTTTTGTTAGGAATGCCTCATTAAAATAAAAATACCTTTTTGTTAGAAAATGTTGCATAAAAATATAAATCACATTTTTGTTATGAAAATGTACATTAGAATAAAATCCCATTGTTAGTACAAAATGTACATTAGAATAAAATCTCATTGTTAGACAAAATGGACATTTTGTATATTAAGAATGAATTAGCAAAATGATCATATTTTTACAAGTAGAATATGTTGACCTTAAAAATCTACTTTTTAATGTAAAATAGAATATTAGAGGAATGTTCATATTTTGACAAAGCAAAATATGTTAACATTAAAATCTTATATTCAAAGAAAAGAATAGAAAAATACATTTTTATATGAACTCAAAAGAAAAGAGTAAAAAAGCACATTTTTATGTGTACTCAAAGAAAGAAATAGAAAAGTACATTTTTATATGTATTCAAAGCAAAGAATAAAAGATTACAATTTTTGTGTGTAATCAATAAATGAAATAAAAAGATTACATTTTTAATGTAATCAAAGAATGAAAAGAAAAGGGTTACATTTTCATGTAATAAAAGAAATAAAAGGAAGATTAGCAAAGAAAATAATATTTTTGTCAAAAGGATTATTAGTGAAATAAAAATGTATACTTTTATACATAAAAAAAGTATATTTAGAAAGTGTGTACTTTTATACATTAAAAAGGAATAGTTAGAAAATGTATACTTTTATACATAAAAAAAAGTATGATTAGAAAATGTATACTTTTATACATTAAAAAGGGATTAACCAAAAATGAATCCTTTTATACATTAAAAAAAGGGATTAACCAAAAATGAATATTTTTTTTGTATATTAAAAGTGAATTAGACTAAAATGAACATTTTAGTATATAAAAAAAAGAGTTTTGACAAAAACATACATTTTTGTCACTTAATGAGGATTTTACAAAAATCACATTTTTGTCCTTAAATAAGAATTATATAAGAATGACATTTTTATATATTAAAAAGGATCAAATGAAAATGTATACTTTCTATACATTAAAAAGAATGAACTTGAAATGTATATTCTTTATACATTAAAAAGAATGAAGACAAAAATAACATTTTTGTTTACTTGAGAAGATTAGAAAAATTATCACATTTTGTACATTAGAAAAGAATTAAACAAAAGTATCACATTTTGTACATTAAAGGGAATTAGGAAAAGTTACATTTTTTGTCATATTTAAAATAATGAATAAAAGAGACATTTTTGTCACACTTAAAAGAATGTGACCAAAATATTCACTGTTGGTCATTTAAAAGGATTTCACCAAAATATACATTTATACTTTTGGTCATTGAAAAAGGATTACACAAAGATAGGAAAGTTAATATTTTTATTTGACGATTAGTCACAATAAAAAGATCATGTGTTAAAATATGATGTTAATGATGGCTTGGAATATATGTATGTGTTGATGAAGTGTTGATTTATTTAATATAATGTTATTGTATTCAAAACTGAATATTACACTTCCATTTACAAGTTGTCCGACTTGTTTATGTGATTGGGTCGATAATTCTTACACATCGCCCAAGTGCACAAATAATTTATTATTTGTTTGTTGGATGAAACCCCACACAGGTATTGGGATGATATTTGACTTACACTAGTCCCAATATTTAGTGTAGAATCCACTTTGTTTGATTAATTGGATGATTGATAATTATTTATCATGCTTGTTGATTTCATGCAGTATATGGTTGTTGATTGAGTCACATTCCAATAAAGAATATTCTAGAAAAGAATATTTTAGAAAATATATTTTAGAAAAGAATATATTTTAGAAAAATATATTTTTATTGAAATGTACTAGAATAAACCATTAAATTCAGATTTAATGAAGTTTTCCAATTATTTAATATTTAATTGAAATTGAATTCAATAAAGTGGATTTTGGGTTTGTCGTGAATAGTGTCTTAAATAACACTGTTCTTAAACCCCTTATGAAAAGAATAATCTTTTAATTTAGATTATTAAAGTTTTCAATTATATTTAGTAATTGAAATAAGAAATGTGAGTTGGGTTTATTGTGAACCGTATTTTTAAGTGACATGTGTTCTTTAACCCAACTGTTAATGAAAATATGATTTGGAATTTATAAATCTTTTATTAAGATTTAAATGGGAATTTTCCAAAAGTCAAGTTTTCCAATTTAATATATCAAATTGGAGTTGAATGGAATTCAAATTAATAATAACCGAGATAAGCTTTTGTAAAAGAAAACCGATACTACATATGGAATTTAAGAGGCTTTGCCGTTATTCCATTTATATTATTGGTCAAATACAGAAATTTATAACGATTATATTTTGATTTGATTTTTGTGGAGATTCCATATTTTATGGAAGATGATTTTGGGTTTACCGTGAACTATGTTTTAAATGACATTAGTTCTTTAACCTAGTTAAGAATAAGATTAATTTCTTATATTTGAATAATCATTGAATAATGTTTTTTGATATTTAAAACCAAATTAGGGTTTTAATAAATCTTTAAAAGAATGACTTAAGAATAAATGTAAAGAACTTATCTTTGATAAGATAATATGAATAATTCATTAGAAGAATAATTCTAAATTGGAATGTGGCGCTAGATGTGTTTTTATAGTATTTGATTTTTAATTATAAAAATATGAGAGTTATTCGGAAAGACCGGGTTTAACCCATTCCGAATAATTTCTACGACGATGAAGAGTCGAAGATGAAGACGGTGATTGAAGACCGACGATCTTCACATCGGATGGATGTGTTGCTACAGAGACCCTTGATGGGAGTAGCTACCTTGAAGGGGCTTCAGCGGTGGCTGTCCGGACTATTGTTGATTGTTCGGATTTGGTTTTCGCTCAGACCCAGAGCATAAGCTAGTAAATGGATGCGTGTCTGACATTGGATTTCGTTCCATGAGAATTAAATCGATTTCTGTTAATATATGTCTGTTTTGTGGTGGAGGATTTATTCTCTACTTAACACCCTGGTATATATTAATAGTGATTGATCGCATGGCGTGAATTGTCAATGTGGCACGCCAAGATGCAAATGATCATGGCTTTTGTTGAAAAGCAGGGCCTTCTGGGATGATCAAAGCATAGCCTATTACGGCATAGCTTTGTGTATATCGTGACTTCGCGAGCCTCACACCCCGGTATGAGTTAAAAACAGGATATGGACCGTAGGGAGGGCACACGTTTCTTTCTAGCTAGGGGTAGTGTCAGTGCTTTAACACGGCCTGGCATTTTACTTATGTGGATGATGGATTTTGAGGCGCCTCGGATTTTTATAGGCCGATAGTGGTCATATTATAGGTTCAAAGGAACCGGGAAACGTGTGTTCAGGCATAACCAATCCACTGCCAATAGGCGGGGACCGGCCCTACCGCTCCAAGGGTTCACTGCGGGGGATCCTGAGGCATTTGCTAGAGTGTCTCGAATCGGAGAGGAGCTTGCCCCTAGCCTCGACTCATGATGGAAATCAAATTTCCAATACGACCTTGCGGTTTTGATTGTAGAACTAGTATAGCGACATAGTAGGATGGGGTACTATGCCGTCTATGATTAATACATTATGATTGAAATTGTTTTTGAAATATATATACCCATAGATATACACACTAATATTAAATTTGTTTTATCGTATCAAGCATCTTTTGACCATTATAAGGTAAAACCCTATCCTCCGGTTTGCGTTGCATTGTGTGATGGGACTTGGGTCTTATAATGGTTTCATTTTTCTAAAAAAGGCATTGCGTTGTTTAACGATTTACTTTATTTTATGCACTGGCAATCCAATGGAGTAAACCCGTTCCGCGTTAGCGGCGTGATCCTGTGATTCGCCTTATTATTAGATAAGTCTAGTTAAGATTTCTCATACCAGTCCCATGACTGACCTATAGTTTGTTTCACTGGCAAACTCGGGTGCCCATATTTTCCACACGGGCAGTCGAGTAGCTTTTTTTGCAGATATATTTACAGGATCCTGGCTTACAGCTGAAGCAGTATTCGGAAAGCTCTGTATCCGTGTATTCCTTTCAGTTGTATATTTGTAATATTTTCCGCTGCTATTTAAATGTAATTTAAAACTCTGATATTATTGTATTTCTATTTATGTAATAAGTATTCATACTCTGTTATATTCTTGTACTCCGATGTAATTTTTGTAATCAGCAATAAAATGTTCTTCAGTTTGTGTTCTGATGTGTATTGTTCTCAAAGCAATCCAGTCTTTCCTTTACTGGGAAATTTGGGTCATTTCAGGTGTTAAGCGATAGAATAAATTCTCCGCCACCGAACATATATATATTAAATAGAAACCAGTTTACATGGAATGAAATCCAATGTCGGACACACATCCATTTACAAGTCCATTCTGGGTCTGTACGAAACTGGAGACACCTTATTCCTCGTCTTGTATGTCCAATATGGAAGAGAGGTGCTAGATTATCCAGACAATCAACAAGTACGTCCGGACAACTACCACTGCAATCCTTTCCTGGGAGCAAATCAGTCCAGGCATTAATAGCCATCCATTCGATGTGAAGATCGTCGGTCTTCAATCACCGTCTTCAATGTCTTCGACTTTAAATCATCGTATAATTATTTGAAATGAGGTTGAACTCGGTATTTTCAAATAATTCTCGAATATATATAATTTAAAATCATTACATATCATTATTGTTATTTTATAACGACTTATCGCTATTTTTATTTATACAAAAATAGTCTAATTCAATTTAACAATGCTTCGGGTCAATAGGAGGCCCTGGCGCTTTTTTACACAAATTTGATTTACACATTTCTTGAAATCTAACTTTTGGATTTTAACAAATTTTATATCATTGGAAAGATCTTCCCAAAGCGGACCTAACGGTTTCAGTTTTGGGAAAATCCAACGGTCAGATCTTTCGGTATAATCGTTTAAAGTTACGATTCCAAAACGCGTTTAATTTTAATTTATATTTTTATATATATAATTATATATAAATATAAATCATTTGGCGATTCCACTAATGTGTTTAACATGCCAAATAAATAATGTTTTATTTAAATAACATGCCTACATGTTTATAATGTCAAATAAAAAATGTATTTTATTTGCATACTTATCTATATGTTTTTAATGGCAAATAAATATGTATTTTATATTAACTCAATACATGTTTTTAATGTTAAATAAAATGTAATTTATTTGCATATATTCACTACGTGTTTTCTAATGTCAAATAAAATATAATTTATTTACATATATTCACTACGTGTTTTCTAATGTCAAATAAAATGTAATTTATTTGCATATATTCACTACATGTTTCTCAATGTCAAATAAAAATATAATTTATTTGCATATATTCACAACATGTTTTCTAATTTCAAATAAAATGTAATTTATTTACATACTTATCTACATGTTTTTAATGGCAAATAAATATGTATTTTATTTGCATACTTATCTACATGTTTTTAATGGCAAATAAATATGTATTTTATAATAATTAAATACATGTTTTTAATGTCAAATAAAATGTAATTTATTTGCATATATTCACTACATGTTTTCTAATGTCAAATAAATTGTAATTTATTTGCATACTTATCTACATGTTTTTAATGGCAAATAAATACATGTTTTTAATGTCAAACAAAATGTAATTTATCTACATGACATTTTCTACATTTCTAATGTCAAATAAATATGTAATTTATTTACATGACATTTTCTACATTTCTAATGTCAAATAAATATGTAATTTATTTACATGAAATTTTTGCTAATGACAAATAAAAAGATAATTTTTATTATCATTATTTGTATTTCTATTTTTAACTTTAAAAAATAAAAAGAAATATTTTTATTTGTATATAGTTTCAATGTATAACATGACACATAAATATGTTTATTTTTATTTGTATACAAATTCTAATGTATAATTTGACAATAAAAATGTTTCTTTAATTTGTACACAAATTCTAATGTGTAATTTGACAATAAAAACATCACTTTAATTTGCAATCCCACTTTAACAAAGTGAATAAAAATGATAACCTCATTTTGTTAACAATTCTATTTTAACAAAATGATAACTTCAATTTGTTAACAATTCTATTTTATAAAAATGAATAAAATGATAACTTCATTTTGTTAACAATTCTAATTTAACAAAATGAATAAAAATGATAACTTCATTTTGTTAACAATTCTATTTTAACAAAATGAATAAAATGACAACTTCATTTTGTTTACAATTCTATTTTAACAAAATGAATTAAAATGATAACTTCATTTTTTTTACAATAACATTTCAACAAAGTGAATAAAAATGATTCTTTCATTTTTGTTGACAATTCTATTTTAGCAAAATAATTAAAAATGATTCATTCATTTTTTTGACAATTCTATTTCAACAAAATGATTAAAACTGATTCATTCATTTTTGTTGACAATTTTATTTCAACAAAATGATTAAAAGTGATTCATTCATTTTTGTTGACAATTCTATTTCAACAAAATGATTAAAAGTAATCCATTCATTTTTGTTAACCATTTTATTTCAACAAAATGATTAAAAGTGATTCATTCATTTTTGTTGACCATTCTATTTCAACAAAATGACTAAAAGTAATTCATTCATTTTTGTTGACAATTCTATTTCAAAAAAATGATTAAAAGTGATTCATTCATTTTTGTTAACCATTCTATTTCAACAAAATTAAAATTTTTGCTTTAACACAAATCTATTTAACAAAAATGTTATTTTTGTTTTAACTCAAATCTCCTTAACAAAAATGTTATTTTTGTTTTAACACAAATCTATTTAACAAAAATGTAATTTTTGGTTTAACCCAAATCTAATTAACAAAATTGTAGCTTTTGTTTTAACTCTTATCTAATTAACAAAAATGTAATTTTTGTTTTAACTCTTATCTGATTAACAAAAACGCAATTTTTGTTTTAACACTTATCTAATTAACAAGAATGTAATTTTTGTTTTAACTCTTATCTAATTAACAAAAATGTGATTTTTTTGTTTTAACACAAATTTAATTAACAAAAATGTTATTTTTGTTTTAACACAAATCTATTTAACAAAAATGTTATTTTTGTTTTCGCTCTTTTATTTAACAAAAATGTAATTTTTGTTTTAACTCTTTTATTTAACAAAAATGTAATTTTTGTTTTAATTCTTTTATTTAACAAAAATGTAATTTTTGTTTTAACTCTTTTATTTAACAAAAATATAAATTTTGTTTTCAACCATTATTTTTTGACAAAAATGACAATTTTGTTTCAACCACTACTACAAATCAGGTCAGTTGCTTCGCCTTATTTGCTTCGGTTGTCTTTAAAACAGAAGCAAATAGTAACAGTTGCTTCTGTTCCTTCATCACATTGGAAGCAACTACTTCGTAGGGAGCATTAAATATTTTACATATACGAAATTGCTTCCGTTGTTGTAGGAACCGAAGCAACTGCGTGAAGCCAATGTAGCTATTTGCTTCTAACCTTTATAAAGCCGACGTTTTAAACCTGAGTTAGTGCACCAACCAAATTAAGTAACGTCGGTTTCATACAGTCCGACGTTTTGAGATGGGCCAAAGCTTTCAGACCCAGTTTACCGCCTTTTTTTTTTGGGCTCGCGCCACTCTCTTCCGTCTTTGACTAAATCAGATTTTTTACTTTTTTCCTTCCTTTTTCTAAATCGATAATCCATATTGCGTGTTTTCGAGTTAAGCTGTCAGATAATCCACGGCGTCTTCAATCCGCAACGAATCTTGCAAAAGCCCCTCGCTATCGGATCTCTGATTCTTGACGCCCAATTTCAGATTGTCGAGTCTCTTCTCATATAATCCACTGGATCGCTATCGGTAAATTTAGTAAACCATTGTTTCTTTTGTTTTGGTGTGTTTTTGATCAGAAGTGGTCTTTCGATTACGTTAGCTTTCATCTTTTATGGCTCGATTGTTTCAGAAGCTTGAATTCCAAACTTTTAGAACTGCTATCTAGAAATCAGCTACTTTATTTTTGTCGGTTATTTAGCTGAGTTTAGTCTTGAATGAGATTATCTTTACTATGATGTCAGCTCTGATTATAATATACACAGTCTTTATTGTTCAGTGCTAACTAAGGCACCCTTGGACCTTAGTAAAGGACGAACCCTAACTTGTAATGACTAATGAGTCAAGAACGCCAACTGATCTTCATTCTATTTTTAATTTCTTTTAAAGGAAATTGACTGATTGGCAATTCAGTTAACGGTAATGTTAAAGAATGAAAAATATTTAAATGTGCTCTAAGTACACACCTTAAGATTGTGAAATTGACTTTGAATGCCTCCTTCAATTCAAACTATTTGTTTATGGTGCAAGGATAAAACTGATATTTACAATAATTTATTTTTCTTTTTAATGAATAAGTATGATTCTTAATGCATGCCATTCGAAAATACGTTGACAATACACTTAAACCATAACTCCGTCCCTGGATGTCATTATGTCCGCATTCAAAATCTGTTTTTCATATTCGTGTTTATGGATGTTAGATAATTATCACTGATAAATAAATAAATTTGTCTTAACATGATTTATCGCTAAATATATATGAAAATAAGTAAAAGTCGCCATTCTATGTTTACTGCGTAATCATTGACCTGAAAATAAGTAAAAGTCGTCGTTCTATGTTTACTGCGTAAACATTGTTTGTAAAGGTAGTGACTGACTGTGGTACAATTATTATTTCTTGGAATCTGTTAGAGATATATAATATACTGTGCATTGTGGGTTTGCATTCATGTCGCATCAGATCCGGTTTTGACGGAATATAAATCAGCCTTGATCAATATCTCAATAACTGGACATGGCTTAAATGGAAATGGCGATGCCTTTGGTCAAAAGGTTCCTTTGTAGATTTTTCCTCAGTGAAGTCCGTGACCACTGCTTTAACCCCGACTGACTCAGTTTATACATGTCCTTGAATCTTGATACACACAAAAGAATTCCTTCTCGTTCCATTTCATTTTGAAATTTGAACAACGCATAAAACTGTAACACCCCGTGAATTCTATAACATTAAGCTTCACAAATTAAAGTGTAAATAATTCCAAGTGAAAGAATTAAGGGAAATGGGTTATGCCATTGTGTTCTTCTCGGAATTTTGCTTGAGATAGAGTCCAAGTTTGCGCGAATCGGACTCTGTATGAAGGAGTTATGACCTTCGGAAGTTTCAGAATAAAATTTAAGTTCAAACAGCTCAGTTTTAAATTCGAAAAACAGGTTCAAACTGGGCTGGGCGGGAAAACTCCCGCCCAGAGACCAGGTCGACCATGGTGTCGACCTGGCCACCCCAGGTCGACTATAGTGTCGACCTGGGTGTCGACCTGCCAGTCGACCTGCCTGGTCGACCTGGCTGGCTAGGTCTGGCTCTGGCTCGAATTTCTGTGGCTCGGTGTGTCACTAGGGCTGACATGTCACCTCTTGATTGGCTCTTTGAACTTTGTATGGTCTAGATTCCTCCTGTCTTCATCTGATGGCTCAAAACAATTCAAAAATCTATAAATACACCCTAAGTCTCAACTGAAAATTCACATAAAAAAATAAGATGGGAGTCGTCATGCTGCCAGGGAGGAATTGAGCATAGCCGTCAAGAGAGAAAAGCCTAGAGACGAATCAAATTAAGAAGAAGATTATAGTTTAATCAAATTAATCAACGCAACATTAATCTACCCAAAGGAGCGCATCTCAATTTCAGAATTCAGAATCCAGAATTCAATATTCTGCATTCGTTGCAAGTATAGTGACCTTTCAGAATATGAATAAAAACCGTGATGTGATTCGATGCAAATGAAAATAGAATTGTGTTTTCGTATGAACATGATATAAATTCTATGTATTGTAATGATTCTGTCATGACTTGTGTATTGATATTTGTGGCCTAAATTGATTGATGCAAGCCTATTGGACATTTGTATATGAAAGTAATAACAATAGCAAGTTGTGGCAAAAACTAGAAATTGATCCCTTTATGTACATGTCGATGGCATGGACTATGTATACTCCCTTAATCTAAGTTAGAATTTATGTAAACATGTTCTAGATTTGAGATCCTTTTTATGCCTACATGACCCAAAACCTATGATATCATTCTTATGTTAATTTGCAAGTATAATTGGATCTATATTAAGTATCGTTTGGGTTTCATAAACTATGCAAGTTCATGTTGAAATACGCTATGTGATTAGATGTTATAATTGGACATTTTGGTGAATATACAACATGCTAGTTTTTTGGTTGACATTATGCCAAGTTAAACATGTTTAAACACAAGTTTGTATTAGCCTAAATTATGCCATTTCATATGTCACCTACTTAGTTATACTTTGATTTGACTGCAAGTTCACATGACCCATATTATATGTTAGTTGAATCGCTAAATTGCAAGTTCATGCGCCACACACCTTTATGTATTACATGTTCTTGATTTCCCCTTTTTCTCACGTTTATAAGGTTGGGTTGAATTGTGACAAGCCCAACACATGTTATAATGTTGTTAACGTACAAACGGGGGTAATAACGTTGGGTGTAAAACATGAAAATATATGTTGGCATGGTTGGCACATGCCAACGACAATGACATTTAAGCGGTATGAATTGATATACCCAAGAATAAAAGATATGACATTTACATATATAATTGAGAAATAATAAAATATGTAAATTTAGAAAACACGATATGATTAACCCGAGGTTGGATTGAGTTGTGATGTAAACCTGCCCGGACCGGCCCGGCTGTCCAGTAGTCACAACAATACCTATCCAATGTGGGTGGTTAAGCATTGAGCCCAATAATGACCCGAGGTTAGACTGAGCTACGGTGTAAACCTGCCCGGAACCGACCGGCACATCCAGTAACCGTAGCAATACCTGTCTAATGTGAGTGATCTGGTGCTCTAAGAGGCTAAGGACAGATGGTAGGGTTAAGTCAACTATGACACTTAACCAAATTCAACATGTTAACAAGAATGGATGGGTGGGGTTAGGTAAATATAGACACTTAACCACTTAACATGTTTGACTAGAAAATCCTGGTAACGAGGGACCCGTTTCAGCAGTAACCCAAGTTAGGTATTATGGTACCCTGAAACTAGGCAGGGTGGGGCACGATTACTGGGCTGATTGTAAGCTGTCAAAGCGACGGCGGTGGGTGCAACAGTGTAGGTTCTAATGGGGTGCGGGCGTGCACACACTCCGGAGCAGACGAACAGGGCACTGGGGGCACCAGTAGTATAACCTATGCCTTCTAGAATTTGTGTCGGGGCCGCCACCATGGGTCTTGATACACCCCATGGTGGGACCAACATAGGTATCTACAATTCTTGGGGGCCGTATGACACATGTTTACGTGAGTAGGAGTCGATCTTTAAATAAAAATGGGGATCACTTCACTCTCAGCATGGGGTGCCAGTTAAAATAAGCTCAAGTACGTGCAGAGATATAGTATGGGTGCGATAGTACATTCGACACTTCCTTAGCTTGTGACACTTTCATGTTTTCAGTTTATATCTATCATGCCCTTTTCTTATTCACATACTGAAGAGTTACTAGATTTACTCAGGCTTTATGTCTGACTCTATTTTCTTTTCGTCTTCTTTTCTTTCGTTCCCCCCCCCCCAGGTCCACAGGGAGGAAACAACTCGGCTCAGTCAGACTCTTTACAAGCTCCAAGAACGTAGATGTATGATTTGGATCTCTTTTGCTCGGATTATGGCTTTGGATATCACTATGGGGATTCTTGTCACTTTATTTATGTTTTATGCTTCTTTAATAATCAAGATTGTAATGAGGTTGTAATGTTGGAAGTATTTTGAGACAATTATGGAATATTTTGTTTGAACACGTATTGGTGAAATAAAAGTCTGTTTGGTTTCCGCTGTTTTAAAATATGTGTGTTTATATATGTCTTGAGTATTTCTGTGGCTTTTACTTATAAACCTCCACCAAAGTTAAGGCATTCCCTTTGTGAGTGACCTTAACGGAGGTGGGGTGTTTCAAAAACCAAAGGGTTCCATTTCATTTTCTTTGTCTGAAAAGATGAAGTCGCAACAATGGCTCGTTTCCTTTTCGTAGATTCACGTCAAAATTTCATTATAATGATTTGCTTTATTATTTTGTAAGCATACGAATTAGTATATTGGATAAATAGAGTAAAAAGCATGCATGGCGAAATGTAATATTGTTTTTCCATATTTTGACTTATACCAGTCATCCACTCCTTTTGCATTTTAATAGATACTACATTCAGGTTGCATCCATTGGTAAACTGTGAGTTTGAACAGACCTTGAATCGGTTTTGCTAGAGTGGTTAGATTCGTAATTTATATGTGTGACTGTCACTAATATAGATGTAGATATGAGGCTGGTAATAAGTCTGTTCCTTGGCAAACACGCAAAGTTTGGTATTCCTTGGTCTATTTAATAATGTAATTGTATTTTTTTGTTAAAAGGATGCTTACGGTGCATTTTCTGTGGATATGCGGGAGCATATCAGCAAAAGATACAGCAAGAAGAAAATTGTTTGCATTCATTTGTTTTAAATTGTTTCTAGTGCTTTTGAACAAGTCAAAATCAATATTAAAGTGTGCATTAATGTAAAACTGCAAAACGAAAAAAAATAGAGTATCCATAAAGGAAAAAAAATGATGCAACAAAAAATATATAAAAAGGTAAAGAAAAATAACAAAATAAGAAACAATTAGTAGTTTTTAAAAGAAGTATCCATCATTAGGCAGGTTTGCTGTCATGGGTAGTATGTTATGTGGATGTAAACCCCAAGTTAAGGGTGCATGCGTGTAGATGCAACGCTCATATTTATGTGGATTGTTTTTTTGTTTCATATTTACGGGAAACCAATTAAATTTTGTAGAAAATAAATTGTTGTATCATTCTTTTACTGTTCAAGTTATTAGTAAAATATTTCTCTTTTTTTTATAGCTTTGTGGTTTTTTGCCTCTTTAAATATAACTGTTCTTATTCTATTTTTAAAGTAAACATTGATTGAAATTCATAAGTAACATGATTCTGTTAGTAAAATAGGAACCATGGTTTTCTCAAATTTTTGGGCAAAATGTTAATTCTTTACCTTTATTATATTCTTTGTTGGTTTATTGCTTATCCCAAGAAACAAGATTTGGAAATAATTTGATAAGTTTCAAATTTTGTATTTAGATTTAACATAGAATGTTGCAATGCATTTGGTAAGAAGAATAAGGTATTTTTTTTTAGCATTTCCAAGTTTCCACCTGACTTTGTAATTTGACTGTTTATTCATTTGCTTATAATAATTATGTCCTTAATATGTTTGCACAGTGACAATTAGATTAAAAAGCAAGTTATAGATATTTTTGGGTAAGTTGTAACTTGTTAATGTTAAAGAAGAGGCACTTAAGACTCATTACATCAAGATATTACATGGCAACAAAATAATAAACCCATCACCAACATTTCTTCTTAAATAATAATAATAATAATAATAATAATAATAATAATAATAATAGACCCGCCACCAACATAATTATTACTTTTTACTGAATAAAACAATGAAAATGATGCATATACCATTTAAATTCTAGACTTGACATATTTAGTCATGCCATATGTTTGACAATCCCATAAAATGCAAAACTACACTCACCATATTTGAATTTCCGTTTTGTATCATAATTTTATAAGGCTAAAATTTGAATTAATTCTATAATAAATGATTCATATGCTCTTATTTTCCAAATAAATGCAGTAGTATACTCTTATTTTGAATTTCAATCAACATTTTTTTTCCAGATTTAAATAAAAAAGTTATTAGTATTTTTTTTTCTCAAAATTTTTAATGACCGGTAATTAGTACTAAAATGACATACCATACTTTCTGGTTCTAATAGTACCAAAATAACTGCACTTTATCACTGAGGCGTGCTTTTTTGAACCAGTGCTTTTCTGGCGCCTCAAGCACAGCTGGCGCCTCGCCAAGGGAAAAAGCCCTAGGCTGGCGCCTAGGGCTTTTTGGCACCTAGGCGCGCTTAGGCGAGCGCCTTGACTACACTGATCAAACATCAATTATATAACTCAAATTACTGTGCACTTTATTTATAATATTTATTGATCACGCTGTGTTAAATTATCACTATGTTCATAAAAGGCATTTTTACAAAGGTGCTCATGTCGGAGATGACAAACATTATAACAGTAAGAGTTCCTGCTAATTTCTAATATCATTTTAAGTTGTCCAGTAATAAATTTAGGAGTGATAGATTGCCCGTTTTGATAGAGTAATCATCTTAGTATGTTTTTTTGAACTGTTGGAGGAGTAATTATCATGTCTTCAAATATTCTAATGGTTAATGGTGTATGCACTTAGTGCTAATAATGTTTTCTTTGGGTGGATAACCGGGAAATAAGATTCCCTTTCCATTAACCTAAATTTTATGTTGATTTGCCAACTTCGTCGTCAAATTGACAAGGTATACAACTTATTCTCTTAAGAGATGGTTCAGTTTAGGGTAGAATGTAGAAATATTATTAGAATTTTGAGAGATTGTGTTAACTTTATTTAGCATCATCTTTGCTACCGTTGATTTGCTTGATTAAAGTTTTCATCCAAACTTTATAACTAGATGAAAATGGTGGGAAATTAGTTTATAGATTTGTTTATTTAATGCATTATGCATTTACTAATGATTAAAGGCACAAATAACCAATCCTTTTGAATCAAACATATGTATCTATAAAAATGATTGCTTTCTTACATAATGATCATGTGTGTATACATGTACACAAGTAGGTGTTGGTTGGACATATCCATTGATTAAGATTATTATCAGACTGTCATTTTTTAACAAAATTGTTTTCTTAAATATTAAAGTGGACATCTAATATGGAGATTCAGAATATCTAAATAATAGGTTGACCTCTCAATGTGTTTATTTTTCCTTTTTGAACTAATGACACTGTTTCAAGTATTGGGAAAAGTTGCAAATGTTTATGTCATAGTGAATGAGAAATATGTACAACTAAGGTGTTGGATATATGTTTTAATGTATAACTTTTTCCTTTTGTGCTCTGCATTGAAATTTCTAATAATTTTGTTTTATGGAGACCATCAATGTGAATCTTCAATCCTAACAGTGCAAGCTTACCACGTTAAATAATTTTCCTCTGATCATTCTTTGTTGTTGCAGATTCAAGTTTGAAAAAAAGGAATTTTCACTTTATTTAAAAAGAAGTGTTTCCATGATGGTGATTGATCGCTCCAAATCTTATGGACAATCAAGCAATGATGAGAAACTAACCTGTTGAGTCTGTATGTACGTTCGGACTCTTCCTATTCTTTCCATTTTTGCCTACTAATAATGCTTTTACTATTATTTTTGATAAAGCATGTCATTAAAACAACATAGGTTAATAGCAGAAATATATATATCTTCATAGTAAGATGTTCAAATTCAATATAATTTAGGCTATAATCAAAGAGGAGGAAATCAATATCAAAGAATTACTGATGATGTTCTCTGTGTGAAACTGTTTCTTCTTCTTTTCCTTTTTTCATTTATTAATCTCCATTAAATCATTTTTTAAATTGTAGCTATATGACACTTCTTAATCAGATCTAAAATTAAACCTCATGTTTATGTTCTTTTTCCCTATGTTTCTGCGAAATGAAAATGTATGTTTCAATGACTGAAAAAATACCATGAACCCATGCATTTAGATACAACTTATTATATAATTATTTAAAATTAGATTTTAACATTGGATATTTAAATAAATTCAGGTGGATAGTTTCATTTATTATATATTCAAGAAATCATGTACTAAATGGTACTTCACGGCTAATGTAATGTCCCGGATTTTCTGGCCATTTATTTGAAATATTTTAATTATTTAAAATATTGATTTGAATTTAAATAATGGATTCTGACCATTTAATTTGAATATTTAAATTATATTAATAATATAGTAATATTTTATTTACGGGATATTGGGAAAATGGTGAATTTGCGGTATAACGTGAACGAGTGATTTAAAGATGATTTATATTGAATTTTATAAATATATTCGTTATTAAAAACAATAATGTTTGTTTTATTAATTATAAAAGATTTCTATATATTTTTGACATCGTTTACTCAAATTTGTGTTGAAATTTCATCTTAGTCTTGTTAAAGGTTATACGTTATTTCGTTTTGAATATTCAATAATATCGGTTTATTATTTATTTAATACAATTACCTTAGAATTTAATTTATATGGTATCGACATATTTTTTTCTTAGACTTACAAATAACCCGACCCACATGGCATCTCATAACTTACATTTTCAATACATGCCAAACACATATTTTGTTCAATACAAAGTAAAATAATATATATATATATATATATATATATATATACGTTCAGATATTTTATTGGTACTAATGCAAGACAAATGAACAAATAAATTCATACTGAATTCAAGTACAACAATAATGTCTTGTTCCTTTCAGAGAGGAACAATAGAACCCAATATTTCTCCATTTGAACAGAAAAAGGACTGCGCAAGAAAACAGTAAAACAATTGAAGTAAATGAATATATCTATACCATGGAATCGAAACAGCGAATATACATTAAAATCAGAATATCTCATATACAAATTCATTCACTGTCGTGCTACAACTCAAATCTACACAATATACCAACCAAATCTCTGCCATCAAAACTTCATGGTCATCAGCAGTAGAATCAACCTAAAAAGAAAGAAAATATACAGCTATGAGTACTAGCTGGTAATATATAAATACATATATAGTTAAAAGATTGTGAATGAGGAAAACACCACATGGAATCAGTGAAATGCACAAATAAAAATCAAACAAAAATAGTACACAGATCATGCAAGAGAAAACAAAAATTTTATATATTCTACATCAAACCATCAATGCAGAATGGCCAAGAAAGAAACAATACATGTGCATCAGCATAAGGGAGAAAGAAAAGATATCCTTACAACCAAATCAAAATAAGAAAATCTACAAATTTAATAAACAATTCAATAGACTTGTGCAGTGCAACCTAACCTACATAGGGATAGTACGTTTGTGTATAGTTGTGCAGGATTGTACATGGGAAAATATAACACAATATTGGCTCACATTTCTATTCACTAGCTGTTTTACAAAGACAAGACAATACATACTACCTCACCTATATTAACAGTTCAACCAATGTTCATTCCAGAGCAGAAACAGTGCGTGCAAGAGGCAATAAATGTCTTCATATTGCTGCTAAAGACATTGACATTTTAGACATCAACATTTCAATCACTAGCAACTGTAAATGAAAAGAGATAACACATAGGATCTAAACACAGCAAAACCTATCACTGTGATCTAAAACAACTCAAGAAAAACTGGACAAAGCTGAATGGACAACTCGAACAAGAAAATTATAGTATGAACAAACAATACATATAGGGTTATAGTCAACTATAGGAACAACTCATCCATGTGCGTTTCTAAACATAGACAACACAGAAAAAAACCATCACAAATCCGTAGTCCTTACTGTTGGACATCACGCAAATCACACAAACCAAGTAAATCACAGAACAGTTCGGCCATGACTGAAATGAAAAGGGAAACAACACCTAAAAATCTAGGCGCAGCTAATTCTAAGTAGGATGTAACAAATCACAAATCACTGTAACCGTTCGCAAGTATAAATACACGGTGATCAAACCACAAGCCCAAACCAATTCAGTTCGAAATGAACAAACCCATTCGAAACCAAAGAAGGAAATCAAAACAGAAAATAATTGGAAAAAAATATATACTTAGCTTTTTGATAGGGTTTGGTCAGCCTCTGTCTCGTCGTTAGCAGAGGGTAACGGTGGATCGAGGGCTAGGGAGTGGAGCGACCGAAGTAGAAGGGATGGAGGAGGTTTGCTTCGTCAGGGAGGCGATCTGGGTTCGATCGAAGTCAGGAGGGTTGTGACTAGATGGGTGCACAAGGGTTCGTCGCTGGTTGGACGGAGCAACGTTGGAGGTTGGATGAGGGTTTCGGGGTTAAGGTTTTCCATTTTTCTTTGGAAGGAGTTGTGGCGGCTACGGGTTGAAAATGAAAAGAGGGAGCCGAGGGTTAGGGTATAGGGGGGTGGATCGGGTCTGGTTTGTTTGGTAATGGGCTGGACGAAGCCCAAGTCTAGCTTTCTATGGTAAGCTTAAGTATTAATTAAAGTTTTAAATTTTAAATATCCTATAACTTCAAATATTAATATAAAATGCATATTTCGTCAGAATTCGACGAAACAAAAAACGTCGGGACCATGAAGACGGGTACTACGCGATGAATGAGGACTGAGCAGGGCAGACAGCATATGGATTTTTCAGAAAAATGAAACGTCGTTTAATTCAACTGAAAACAAGCTGATTTATCGAAGAAATCAAATTCAAAGGTGAGTTAAACTCATTCAGTTATTTCCCGCTTATATTGTATAAGTTGGGTTTTTATTTTTGTGTGCTATGATTGCTAGTGATTGACTGATTGCTGATATATTCAGTTATTGTTGAACTGATGAAATTAAAAGTCGTTTGATTTCAGTGAAACCCAAATCGTTATTTTTAACGATGGGTTCCAATTGAGGTAAGTTACCTTATTGATCACGTTTATAGAATAAACGTGTTTTAATAAATGAATTGCTTGATTGATTGTTGTGGTTGATATTGAATTGTCGTTATAAATTGTTGTGAGGCCATTATTGAATTGTTTTGATTGATGGTTGAATATTGACCTGAAATTTACCATTTGTTTGGTTCAAACCAATGGGTACTATCGGTTGAGTAGTTGACAGTACATGGTCTGTGAATTCACCGTTTTATAAATATCGATCTACCGTCAGGTAAGCCGACGAGATAAAGTTATAAAAAAAATTATAACTGGAAATAGATTTTTGAATATTGGAATTAAAGTTGATAAGAGAAAGTAAATATTTATTATTTATTAATAGAGGTTATAATTGTTTTATAATTGATTTTATAAAGGAAATTTCTGATATCTATCAGATTTGTAGAAATTAAATAAATGTTATAGTTCTGGATGATCGCTTGGGAGATATTAAAAAGGGGTATTTAAGTTAATTTCATTTTTAATTAATTTAAAGAATTATTTGGAAATAGAAAATGAGGTATTCATGCCTTGGCTTGAAAAAGAAATCCATGAAATGAAATATATCGTTTTAAAGAAATAAGGGGAAGGTGATATCTAGTAAATGATTTCTTAATCCATGAATTAAGAAACGATGGTTATACCCAAGAAAGGGATTGTCAAAAGAAGAAGTTTTAGAAAATAGTTAGATGAGATGCGTTGGGTGTTAATATAAGGATCGGCCTTAAAATTACAACTAATGTTCATATGAAGGTAAGATCGTTGTTGGTCAAGGTCTGAGAGGTAAATAAATACCCCAACTTGAACGACTTCGGAATTATCTGAGAATGATATTAGTTTGTAATGAGAAGGAGGGTAAAAATGATTTATTATTTCCATATGAGAAATAATAATGAAATGACAATAAAAAAAAGGATCGAGTATATATAATGAGATTTTTCCAAGTAATGGAAATGGGTGGTTTGGGCATTTATATTTATATAAGTATCCAAAATAAAAGAAATAAAAAGGAATTGGTGGAAAGTAAAAAGGGTACTTTTAAGATGAAAGGAAATTGTAAAGTTAAGTGTTGAAAGTGAATTCATTTACAGAAATGAAAGTGGATCAACGTATTCAAATAATGAAACGAAAAGTGGGTTCGTAGTATCAGTTATAAATGCCAAATTAAGATGATTTTTTTTAGGGAAGATAAGTGATAACGTAATTAATGTTTTGAACGATGATAGGATAAAGAATTGAATATGGTATTTTCTTAAATATGAAAGGTGGAAAGGTTTGAGATAATAACCTTAAGTCAAATATGTTATATTTGAAATGTTGAAATATTTAAGAATTTGATATTTACCATCGTTAATCGGTTTGAATAAAAAGGCCATGTGGTGTTGGTACTGAACTGGTATACTCATGTCTTTCACACAATTATTTATTGGATAGTTAAAACACCGACTATCAGACTTGACCATACGATCGTTGGTACGAAAAGACCGAGATCGAATGTATATTCGAAAACCATTCCGACCAGCGAATACGTGGAAGAAAACTACTGAAGATGGAGCAATGGAAGACCGTTGATCTTCCTGAGCGGAAGAACTACTGATTGGATTTATCTGGTTTAGCGGCCGGAGATATTTCAACAGTGATTCGGTCGTGATTGGAATCTACGTATTGCAAGGACTTCTCGCTACTGATCTGTAGGGTGATTCCTGGGATGCAGTAGGAGGGTGCCTTCGGTTCATCCTGTTCCTGGATGACTTGTATGGACGAGTGTCTGACAGAGTATTTCCAAAGGGGATTGCGTACGTTGATTTCTTCAAACGTATCATAGTTGGGTCGCTCCCAACTAGTGTATTTTTATGGACGTCAATTAGTGATATCTGATGGATCTGACGATGTGGCATTCAAAGTGAATGATGACCAAAGATTCAAAGTAAATTCTGGCCTCAAGCCTCATCAACTGGGAGGTGACAAAAATCGGGCAGGCAGCATGGCTATGTGGGTCGCTCCCATTAGGGTGTATAATCACCTATCTAGAGAAATTCCTTTTGTTTCTTATTCTATCGATTCTGCCCATTTGGGAACGGTGGTTTGAGTCCATCCGTTGGTGATATACATTCGATACACTCAAGAGAAATGAGTGGTCAGTCATGTGAGGGCCGGGTTGCAAGACGTTCTTGTTGAACCCTGTGTATTCGCCTCTAGAGATACACGTGCGGAAGGTGGTCCTATACCTTGTCAAGTTGGAAATCCAATATCCAATACATGCTTGCGGTTTTCGATTGTATACTATATACGGGGAGCGTGAGATGCAAGCGTTCCCCTAGACTTGCTAATTATTTGTATTTAGACATTATTATAATATCAGAATAGATATTGATTTCGAAAACTGATTTGGGTTATCGTAAGGTAAAAACCATCCGTGTTTATGTGTGGATTTGGTCTTACGATTATCTTTTGCTTTTGAAATGATTTTTAACTTTAAAATCATGATTGGATGATTTACCCTAAATACTGTGCGAGTTTATCTCACTCTGGTTCACCAGACTGACCCGGTGTTTTGTAAATGCTCGGGTTAGCCCGGAGTGTACAGGTTCAGGTTCGAAAGCTGTGAAGAGACGGGCTGGAAGTGTTCAGACGCATGATATTATTCCGCTGTGTTGTATATAAGGGCAGATTATTATAACTGTCCAGGTGTGTTAATGTACTCTGATGATTGTAAGTTTTATTTAAAGTTCTAAATAAAGATTTATTTCTATATTAAATTTCGTTCCGCTGCGATGTGAGACTTTGATTCTGTATGTTGTTTCTTCTTCTTATTCTTCTATTCTAATATTTCTATCTTATCTTTCTCATCCTCCAACTTCTTTCTTCTAGCTTTCTGGAGATTCAATACTCGAGTGGGACACAGTTTGTGTAAATGTCGAAAATTTGAGTGTCAAATTTTTCGGGTCGCTACAGCTAATATAGATTTAACTCGACATGTTCACTACGCAGTGTACTATAACACATAATAAGGTTTGAATATCTTCAAGAATTTTGAAGCTAGTTGGATCTAATACTATGAATTTGTTACTGAAGTTTTGCTTTTTTACAGCAAAAAAAACTGCATTTAAACACATAATAGGGCTTTTTTGGCGCCTTGAGCATTAGTTTTGTTATTTTACAGCAAAAAAAAACTGCATTTAAAAAATAGTATAAAACTCAAATTTTGGCTTTTAAAACGTGCATATAAATGCAATATTCAGATTAAAACATCATAACATCATCATAAACCAAACAAAGGACTGCAGTTTTAATTTTATAAGCTGCATACTGGGAAAAAAACTGAATTTAAAAACAATGCACTAGTGTTAAGTTCTTCTTTAGTTGCTTGAACGTCCAAGATTAGATTTGTAAACGATGTCTTCTGTAGTAAATATTTTAATATTAGAAATGCCCCAAATCGATATTTTGGCTTTACATTCATTTTAGTAACTTCGAATCACACACATGTATCCTTAATAACACTTTATTATCGATGGTAAGCTTTATTGTCGATGATGATAATCGAGTTCATATAGTTTATAACCCAGTGATTGACCAATTTGCTATGAAAACTTTTTTTTCTTTTATTTAATATCGTTCCAACAATCACCATAGTGGTTCTTTTTTGAAATAAAATATTTTTTCTTATTAATAGCCTAGATTTACAAGTAAACATCTCTATAGCTAAACACACAAGGATCCGGTGAGATTCTTCTAAATTTTGCATTGGAAAGACACCATGCTTTGAATGCATGACATTAGAGGACGCAATTAGAGAACGCTTTTGTGTGATTTTTTTTAGTAAGTTGGTTCATTTTGGTTCTGTTTTTTTTCCTTTAATTTATTAGTCGAATATGATTTTTATTTTAATATTTAAATTTGTGTATTTGAAAACTGAACAAATTCAATTAAACCAAAATTAAAAATTAAAAATATCACTAGTAATGGTACATTTACAATAAAAAAAATCTATTAAGACATGAAATATAGACATGATCGGTAATATAATGGATCTGCACCATTAGATTGTCATCTGATTTCTATCTCTCAAGTAAGAATAGAAAAATCTGACGAGCTAAATCTTTTTATATCACTAAGTGTGTATAATTTTTTGTTCAAATGGTATGAAGCTTATGTCGACGGCATGGGTGCATCTTTCTTCTCTTATAATTTTACTCTCAAATATAATTGTAGTGCAATTGGACATTACTTTTAAATTTTGGCGTACATTTTTACCTAACAAACAATGATGGTGAACTAATCTAGCAGAATGGATATATGTTCATGTCTGTACGAACACTTTTACGCATGCAATTTTTATGTATAAAATGTGCATATTATGTTGTAAGGTTTTAAATATGTTACACTAATCTTTTAAATTAAATAGTTATGTACGAATCAACTATAAATTTTGAATTTATATTGTGCGGTCGTAAGTACCAACGAACTTTATATCCCAAATTAACTATCAAACATTTATAGAATAAGCTAAAATATGAATATACTTATGGGCAAGAGTTTGCTACAGATTTTCATAATAAGAAATTGTAAGCCCCAAGAAGCCCCAGGCAGGCGCCTAGCGCTTTTTGGCGCCTAGGGCTTTTTTGGCGCCTTGAGCATCAGTTTTGCTGTTTTACAGCAAAAAAACTGCATTTAAAAAATAGTATAAAACTCAAATTTTGGCTTTTAAAACGTGCATATAAATGCAATATTCAGATTAAAACATCATGCCATCATCATAAACCAAACAAAGGACTGCAGTTTTAATTTTATAAGCTGCATACAGGAAAAAAAACTGAATTTAAAAACAATGCACTAGTGTTAAGTTCTTCTTTAGTTGCTTTAACGTCCAAGATTAGATTTGTAAACGATGTCTTCTGTAGTAAATATTTTAATATTAGAAATGCCCCAAATCGATATTTTGGCTTAACATGACTTTTTAATAACTGCAGTTTTAAGATTAGATGTGAAGCCATGAACAAGTTATTAAAATGAATGTGATATTAACATATAAAATGAATTCTATTTTATTTTTTATGTAGAGTGCTTGAAGAGCTGTAGTTTTGATATTTTTTATTTATCTTTTTGATACATAACCATAATCTTTCTTTTGGTTAACAAAAAAATTAGACTTCATTTCATTAATTATTAGTTATGAGGAAGAGAGAGCGGGGGAGGGGGATAACCTGTTCCTGTAACATGAACAATAAAAATGACCTTAAGAGCACATTAATATGCCTATCTCTTTTCTTTTGTGCCTTATTTACCCAATAAATTATGTCATTCATTTTGCACTTGATATTTAAATTTTTCTATTTTGATAAAAAAAATGGATGTGATTCTCATAGCATATGGAAATATGTAATTTGGGAACAAGAGAACTCAGCCCATTACCAGTAATTCAAAATTATTTTTTACCTTCTTAATAAATCTTGGCGTATAGATCATCGCATATTACTTGTACTAAATGATTGGCATGTTTTGTTATTTAGTTTTAAATTTTTTTTCTTGTAGCTTGTTTGTAGTATTCTCACATGGATCATAGTTGGATGTACAACGTAAAACGTTGCGATGACGAGTTTCTCAATAAAATGAAAGAGTTCATCAATTGTGCATTAACCAATCAATCAAGAAGAGGGGATGAACATATTTTTTTTCCTTGTAATCTCTGCAAAAATGCCAGAAGATTCCGTAACATAGATCAAATTAGAGATCATATAATTCGCAATGGGTTCAAGCAAAATTATATGCAGTGGATATGGCATGGTGAAAGTATACTTAGTAGACCAAGTTCTAGTGCTCATGAGACCGTTGAGAATGAACGGGAGAATAATGAGGTGATGAAGATAATGATTGTATGCATGAGATGTTTCGTGATGTCGAAGATCATCTGATGGAGAAGCCACAATTATGAGAAAAAATATTAGTAGATGCCGAAAAGCCTTTGTTTAATAATAGTTCTTTTACGGTATTGTCTGCGGTGCACAAGCTTTTTAATTTGAAATCAAAGCATGGGTGGAGTGATACAAGTTTTACTTCTTTATTGAAACTTTTGAAAGACATGCTTCCAAAAGGTAATGAGCTTCCTATTTCTAACTACGAGGAAAAGAAAATTATGTGCCCTATTGGTATAGGGTATAGAAAGATACATGCATGTCCAAATGATTGTATATTGTATCGAAATGAATACGAGGATTTAAATGAGTGTCCCAAGTGTGGATTATCCCGTTATATGTCCCGGGGAAATGCTCATAACAATTCAAATAAGAAACGGCCTCCCGCAAAGATCTTATGGTATTTGCCAATTATTCCAAGGTTTAAACGCTTGTTTGTAAATAAAGAAAACGCAAAAAACTTAAGATGGCTTGCAGATGTGAGAAAAAATGATGAGTTGCTTAGGCATCCAGCAGATTCTCCACAGTGGAGAAATTTTGATGCAACATATCCTGATTTCGGTGAAAAAAGTAGGAATCTCAGACTTGGTCTTTGCAGAGATGGCATAAACCTATTCGGAAACCTAAGTAGTCAACATAGTACTTGGCCTGTTCTTTTGGTGATTTACAATCTGCCTCCTTACTTGAGTTCGAAGCGCAAGTATATCATGCTATCTCTTCTAATCTCTGGACCACGACAACCAGGAAACGACATCGATGTTTACCTAGCTCCTCTTATTGATGATCTAAAACTTCTATGGGATAAAGGGGTGCATGTGTTTGATGCATATGGTAAAAGTGATTTCACATTGCGTGCCATGATTTTTTGCACTATAAATGATTTTCCTGCCTATGGTAACTTGTCTGGATATAGTACTAAAGGCGCCAAAGCATGTCCAATTTGTCAAGATGATATGGTTGTTGAGCATTTGCATTTTTGCAAGAAGAATGTGTATATACATCATCGTAGATTTCTTCCTATTAATCATCATTATCGTAGAAAAAAAATCCTTTTAATGGAGAAATAGAAAATGGAGTTGCTCGCTTACCATTAACGGGAAATGATGTTTATGAACGAGTCATGAATATTGAAAATGCATTTGGCAAAGTCCTTCCTCTTCGTGAAGGCCCATGGAAGAAGAAATCTATATTTTGGGAGCTTCCATATTGGAAACATTTAGATGTTAGACAAGAAAAAAAAGCCTTTTAATGGAGAAATAGAAAATGGAGTTGCTCGCTTACCATTTACGGGAAATGATGTTTATGAACGAGTCATGAATATTGAAAATGCATTTGGCAAAGTCCTTCCTCTTCGTGAAGGCTCATGGAAGATGAAATCTATATTTTGGAAGCTTCCATATTGGAAACATTTAGATGTTCTACATTGCTTAGATGTGATGCATATAGAAAAAAATGTTTGTGACAGTATAATTGGGACACTCCTGAATACACTCGGTAAGACAAAGAATGGTGAGAAAGCTAGACAAGATATGTTGAAAATGGGTATTCGGAAGGAGCTAGCACTGGTGCAGAGAGGTAAACGTACTTATTTGCCCCCTGCATGTTATACATTGTCAAAAAAAGAGAAAACCAATTTATGTGAGTGTCTTCGTGGTGTGAAGGTTCCAACAGGCTATTCTTTAAATATTAGCAGTCGTGTATCAATGAAAGATTTGAAATTGACCGGCATGAAGTCTCATGATTGTCATGTGTTAATGCAACATTTATTACCTGTTGCAATTCGAGGTATATTGCCTAAACATGTTAGAAGTTATTACGAAGCTGTGTATCTTTTTTAATGCAATTTGTAGTAAGGTGATTGATCCTGATATGCTGGATGCTCTACAAGCTGATGTTATTGTCACTTTATGCCAATTTGAGATGTATTTTCCTCCTTCATTTTTTGATATTATGGTGCATTTGATTGTTCATCTTGTAAGAGAAATCAAAATTTGTGGGCCTGTCTTCATGAGATATATGTATCCATTTGAAATGCACATGGGAACTTTAAAAAGAAAAACAAGAAACAGATATAGACCCGAAGCTAGTATTGTAGAAAGTGTTGTGGCAGAGGAGGTTATTGAATTTGTCACTCAATACGTACCTAGCGTTGAACCTATTGGACTTCGAAAGTCTCGGCATGAAGACCGACTTGACGGTCAGGGCATAATTGTGTTTAAATTGACTTTTATTGGTGATGAAATGTTTCAGAAAGCTCAATTACTTGTTTTACAACACCTTAGTGAGGTTCACCCTTACTTGGAGGAGCACATGACACTTCTAAAGTCTAAGAATCCTTCAAAAAACGAAAGATGGTTGACAAATGAACATAACCGCACTTTTGTCGAATGGTTTAAAACCAAAGTAATGGATCAATTGACTGAAACAAATCATAATATTTCTGATACAATAAGATGGTTAGCATATGTGCCTCGATTTCAAGTTATTTCTTATGAAGGATATGATATTAATGGTTACGTCTTTTATACGAAACGCCAGGATGAGAAGAGTAAAATGCAAAATAGCGGAGTTAGTGTCGTGGCTTCTTCTCGAGAATTCGCTAGTGCTAAAGATAACAGACCAATAAATGCGACAATGTCATATTATGGGATTATTGAAGATATTTGGGAGCTTGATTATAAGGACTTTACAATTCCATTATTACGATGTAGATGGGTTGACAATTATGATGGTGTACAAGTAGATGAACATGGATTCACACTTGTTGACTTTAGTCGGACGAGTCATGATAATGAACCACTCATCTTGGCATCTCAAGCAAAACAAGTTTTTTATGTGACCGATCCAGCTGACAATAAGTGGTCTGTTGTTCTTCCTAGCAAAAGACGTATTGTTGGGACTAGTGATGTGGTAGACAAAGAAGAATATGATCAATTTGATGAGAACCCACCTTTCTCGGTTGGCATAAGTCTACAAGAAGAGGAAGTTGAGTTAAATGCAAATTATGCACGTTCTGACCATAACGAAGGAGTTTGGCTAGCGGGGTATTTTTTCTTCTATGTTTCATGCTTTTAATTTTCATTTGAAAGCGTAGATATGACTTTTGACATTTTTTACAATACTTTTTTAAGAATAAGTAGTAGAAGTTGAGTTAAATATGTAGCTTAAAGAAAAATTTGTTGCTGTCAAATTGGCGTGCTTCTTGTTTGTTTATTTCTTAGGCACGTTGTATTATAATAGAGTGCACATTCTTTTTATCTAGCGTCTCATAAAACAAAATTGCATTTGATATTAAATGTTAGTATGTTTGTGTCTTATTAGTTACATAATATTTGATTACGAAATAATTAATACTTTTGTGTTTGCAGAGATAGAGATACGGATCTGTGATCTCAACCATCCATCGCCAATTTTAAAGGTAACCAATTCAATCGCAGAGTATTATCTTTTTATTGGTGGTTTAATTCCTTGATTTATACCGCAAAGTAGTTACATTTAGCATGTCTATTATTTTGATCCTAATTTTCGCGTTGTTGATTTAGGATTCTGATTCTAATTTTTTTTAAAGGTAACACATGCTTTCACATTTGCCTATTTAGCATGTACATTATTTGACATTTCGAATTTTTTTTATACATTCAATTGGGGGATTGTTGGAAATGTTTTTGTTTATAAAGTGAATTGGCAAAAATATTAAATAAAAATAGGTTAATTGTTATATATTTATTAATCATTTTTATAATTGAGTCGTTGCAATTTTATAAGTGTAATATATTTATGAATCATTATTAGAATTGAATCGTTACACATACATAACGGTAATATATTTATGTGACATTATTATTTAGCCATTATAAAAATAAATGGCATTAAAATATTGTTTTAAATGAGAACAAATTAAGGCACCTTAATATTTTATTATTTTAGTAACTTATAAAGTTTCCATTCAGCATGTTTTAGTGATAGATAAGCAGAAGTGAAATGACAAGAAAAACAAACATTTTCCTATTTCAATAAAAATGGATTGGCATCCTTTTACATTAGAGAAACTGTTTTTCTTCTAAAGGCTGCAGTGTTTGTTTTTCGGGAACTGCTTTGCAACTTCGGGCAGAACACCGGAACGTTTTCAAGATAGTGACAACGTGCATGACTCTATCAAAGTTGTTTTTCCCAACATATTTTGATTTTTATATTGTTAATTTCTTTTATTAAAATCCAAATGACACAAGAAAATAAATAAATAATAAACTATAAATTTGTTGAATTAAAAACTATCAATTTAACTACCCTGATCAAGGAATCCCGTTGCAGCGCGTGTTCCATGTTTATTCTAGCTTCTCTAAGGAAAGAGAGAGAGAGAGAGAGAGAGAGAGAGAGAAACTAATCATAGCCAACAGCGCCATTAAGTGGAAAAAAAGCTCCGTACAAAAGAAGGTACATTATCATCATCTGCAAGATCTTCCTGCTTTCACATTACCAGCAATGACATGAACAAATTTTATCCTTTCCCATTTATTCAGATCCACAAACATGACCACTCCGACTGTCCAATGGACAATCCCTACTAACAGTGAAGACTATTTATTAGTAGTTAATCTTTAAAATATACTTCTTTCATGCTGAATGTAGTAGAAACGTAGAACCATAATGCCTCATGTAATTAAATGCTATTGACTGTTTATTACTGAGGATGGTTTGATTGTAATTTAACAAATCTGATAAACTGAATACACTTGTAATAATAGTGTAAAAATGTAACATATTTACAATATTGTCTTGTTTCTCAACAATGCAAGACATTTGTATGTCATGCAGAAACGACCAGGCAGCATATGTCACAAAAACGTAAAGATCTGTATGATTAAGCTTTTTTGACATATAACTGTATAGAAGTACAATACATCCACATTAACCACTATATTCTTAAAATTACTGCAGCGAAAAAAAAATACAGTCATAACAAACAAACATCGTACGTCTTGCCCTACCAAAAATGAAGTAAATGGGTTCTTACGAAACAATGAATAGGAACAAAGGAATTGGTTACAAATGTATACAAGTTGAATGTAAATAAACAATATTAACTGTTAAATATTTGAGAAACACTTCTGAAATAATAAAGTTGTTTTTGTAAACTTTTGCAAATTGAAAGCAATTTTGCAAGCATTCAATGAATAAAAACAAATAAAGTTATTTTAAATTTTCCAGAGAACATTTTTTCATAATCATTGCAGAATGCTTCTATAACCATATTGCAAAACTAGTACTTAAACAAAAAGATGGCTCTGCATATGCATGCAAAGTAGTTCCATTTAGAACTTTTTTACCTTGTTGTGTAACTTTGTTATGTCATTCGGTTGCTTTCTAGTACGTCAAATTTCTTTAACAGCTTTCTTGCATGCACTATTCGAAATTTGAAATTTCCATTGATACAGCAATAATGGAAATGGAACCATATGGACACAATGAAGAGCAAAACGGTTCTTCTAACCAGTCTTCCTCTAAGAAGAGGCGATGAGGTCCTACGACAGGAAAGAAATATAGTAGAACACAAGAGCCAAAATATGTTGAGTGGAGCGATAATGGCAAACCCATTGGGAAATGGGCGAAGTCTTACAAAGCGTATGTGGGCGACACAGCTCGATCCAAAATTGATATCACTATTAAGAGTTGGAATGACGTTAGCCAAGGGCTTAAGGACACTATTTGGGAAGATGTTAAGGTATTATACTTTCATTTATATTTGCTTGTTCATCATAAGCTTGCCATGTAATTATTAGGTTTCTTTAATTAGCATTGACATCCACCTAACACGACGATTCAGGATAAATGAACAAAAGGCTTAAATTTAGAGATATTTCTGTTATAGAGACTATGTACTCAAGTCAGAAAATTATGTTCAACAGTTTTCCTGATAGTCAGTGTAGTACTAGTGTAAACACTAAACCCTAAACAAATATGAGAGATTACCGTTTTCTATTCTAGAAATCAAAGTTAGAAAAAAAAAATTAGCCTCTCGCATAATGGATCAATGTATGAAGTAACATATATTCATCAAACATTCAGTTTAACTGGTGCCAGTAAAACAGTATTGCATTAGTGAAGATTTAGACTACCACACGCATGCGCACAAGCGTGCAGGCACGCACATTCAAAATTGATCTCACACAATAACATCCTTATGTAGATTTGCAGAGAATAATATGTGACAAGTAGTTAAAAACAAAATAAGCATTGCTCACAAGGTGTTTGCCTTCGTGTAATGACTTGTCCGTTTAGTTTAGCACTAATGACTTGTCCATTCAACGATTCAGCACTATATTCATCGCTCATTAATTTTGGGAAAAAATTATGTCAACTTTCAGGAAAAATAATAGTACATATGGGGGAAGCATATTTTTGTATAAACTTGTTCATTTTTAATTACTACAGACCGAATACCATATTGATGATAAAATGAAAGGCATTGTGCTAAAGAATATTTGGGAACGATGGAAAGATTTCAAAATGAAATTGGTTAGTGGTTAGGTTACGAAGACAAGACAGCTTTCAGAGGACCATAAACAGCCGTACGAGTTCTACGACGGAATTACCCAGGCACAATGGGAAACTTTCAAAAATAATTGCGAAACCGATCAATTTAAGGTATGCCTTTTATTAATTTTAGAAACAAGGCTATTTCGGATATAAGTTTTTACCTTCATTCAGAAATTCAAATTTCTTTTGCAGATGAGTGGATGTTTGATTGGTAAATTATTCTTGTAGGATGAATACTTATTATCCATTAGAATATACCCTTCATTAATTTTGTGCATTTGTTTGCACCATTCAACCTAAAAAAGAAATGTTTTTGTGCATTTAATATTATTTGGTGCACTTGCATTTGTTTGTTGATCAACTCACAGACGTAACTTTTTTCAATATTTTTTCCTTAATACTCACAGACGTAAAAAGTAATTTTTACCCTCTTATCAATATTTTTAATATGAAAGAATATTTGGGAACGAGTCACTTAATAGTATTCATAGCAGATAATCTTAAAAATATTGATAAGAGGGTAAAAATTATTATCTCTTAATACAATCTGTGTTGTATACATTAATAGCCAATGAGTTTATATAAAGTGACTGATCTATTAGCCAATTCTTTCATATTAAAACTTCAATCTCAAAAAAGGAAACCAACTCCACTGTAATTCTTGGCCGATTATGAATTAATGTGACAAAGCTTCCAGTTCTCGTCCACATCCTGACAATAGCGAGGCTGTGGCCAAAGCTGTTAAATTGTTATTAAGTGAATCCGAGCAAGTATGTCTAGTACCATTAATCTTTCTTTTTGCAGTCTAATTAAATTTAAGGTAGTATTGTTATTTTACACTCTCTTTAGAGTAGTTCAGTACCATTAATCTTTCTTTTTTCATAAATTTTTTCATAAATGCAAAACCATAATTGTGTATGTATTTATGCTATTAAACAGCGAATAAGTGAGAAAGCTAGACAGAGTCAGATGTGCAATGTGCATCCTCACTATTTAGGGCAAGCCGGATATGCCGGAAAAAAAGCTAAATGGATATCCGAAGGCTATAATTCCTCGATGACAATACCTAGTGGATCTGTCTTGGATCGAAGTATTAATTGGGTTTTGGCAAGATCGAAAAAGGGAGTTGATGGAAATTATACAATCCCAAATGAGAAAACAAGGCAAGTTGCAGAAAAAGTGGTATGATTAGTTTTCGTCCATTCATTGTATCTCTTTACTTTAGTGTCTTGCAATACATAACAATACATTATTATAATGTAATTAAGTTTTTGTTTATAGAATGATTTGAGAGAAAAAGCCATAGAAGGAGATTGGATTCCAAATAGACACGACGATGTGCTAAATCGTGCTCTTGAAAAAAGTGAGCATCCAGGCCAAGTAAGGGGAATTGGTGGATTGATTTGTATCAAAGACGTATTTGGGGAGGCACAAAGAAATAAAGGTCCAAGTGGCGTAGTATCGGTAGATGACCTACATGTTATAACTCAGGATTTCAAAGCTAAAATGTCTCAAAAACTTGAATCTTTGGTGGATACAATGGTTGAGCAGAAGCTTACTAATATTTTGAACATAATGGGTGTGAAGCTGCCAAATGATATTGGGGTCGGCAACACACCTTCAGTTGGTATTCGTAGGTAGCTGTCAATCAGTACACCTAAACAAATTACAATCTACAAGCAAAACTCAAGATACAGATCCTTTTATAGAATTGCAGGTACTTCAAATATCAAAGTCAAAATATTAATGAATCTTTGCACTTCAGTGGTCTAGACTGTATTGGCAATTGCATGTTGTTGATATAAATGATTGAAGCACAGCAAATATAATGAAGGCACTTTAAATCAATTGCAGTTCTTTAAGTTCAGGTAGATCATATGCACCAATTTAGACGTTTGAGAATTAAGGAAATCTATTTAGAACTGTTAGAGTTAAACTGAAAGATAGGCTCCTTTAATTAAACGAATATCAGGTTTGAAGGAAATCTATCAACACAATCTTTTCGATTAGTTTATATTTTTACATGTTTCGTCATTGATGAATGTTTGAAGGATCCGAAGCAAGAAGACCAGTGGTGAAAAATCGGAAAGCATACATTATAAGTTAGCATCGGTCCTCAAAAATAGAAAATAATAAATTTTATCGATTTTTATACTAAAATTGAAATAAACAAATAAAACCACAACTACAGGGATGTTTAGTAACATGGCAAGCCTCTAAATTTGGCTTGTGTTAAAATTAACTTGAGATAGAAAATAAAAACCAAATCAGTTTATATATCAATCAACCTGAAGTGTAACTGACATAATCTAGATTATTAAGGGACATTTTCACTAAAAATAGATTATAACCATTAAACCTTTTTACAAATTCAAGCCACATGATATTAACAAATCATAGTATTACTTAAAAATAGGATATAACAAATAAACACTATTACAATATCATTCTTTATTAATTAGCAAAACAAATAAAATTAAAACTAATAAAATGTTAAATATTACTAGTAAAAAAAGATATTGCAGTTATTACTAGTAAAAAAATATTACTTAAAAATTCACATATGTTACGCATGATCTTAACGTAAATATATAACTAAATATTTGTGTAAATCATTTTCTCTTGAATGTGTTAAGAATATACAATTTCTAAAATACAATTCATAAGCACATGTGTCATGCTTATGCAAGAAAAGCATGTTGTAACGCTTATTTCTTATACATGTATGTATATCAAGGAACTAAAATAAGTATACAAAAGTTATTTGAAATTATGCTTACAGCTTACTTAAAAAATGCTTTAGTCGTAGACCAGTATTCGGTAATGCATTGACTAATGTAAGTAATAGAAATAGTTATATCATAGCAAAACTAAATGAAAATTAAAATTACAACTTACCAGCCAAGAACTGTATCATGAATCAAATATTGCACCAGAAATGAGACTGACCACGTTACCAATGGACTTAGAAAATGTTGCACCAGAAAACGTTACCAAATGGTTATAACGCAAACAAATGATATTACAAATGATATTGCCAGTGGACTTGAACAGTGGTGATTTACATACATTAGAAAATGTTCCACCTCCTCTACCGTATTACTGGCAATTCTGATTTAAGGAGCTATGCAGTGTTAAAGCATCCATAGATAGGATAACTTTGGTTTTATTTACTGTGTTTGGAAGAGGTCCAGTTATCTAACTTAAGAAACTGCTTGGAATCATTCTGCTAGATACCTCATTTGCTCCAAGCATTGAGGTTTATTATGTGGTGGAAGGGTCATGTGCGACCCTTATCAATTAGTATGTTATGAGACGAGTAAATCTCTCATTACCGTATCATTACCATCGTTACCAATCTTTCGATACCGTATTTAAATGAAATCGATATGCCAGTTTGATCAGTAGGATAAAGACAAGTTTACAGTTTGCTTCGGTAGATCATAGGCAATATTTCTTTAAAACTAATAATAACGTTAATTTTACTAGTAAATTCATAACACGTATGTTTGTATGACATAATTTATCAAAGACATTAAAGCCCAAGCGAATGATTGAATTTAGTTCAATAATCAAGTGAACTACTGCCAAATACGTTTTTTTTTTCTTTTATCGCTTATTTCTTTTATTAACACTACAAATTTCATAGCGAAGTAGCTTTACAATGTATAAACATTTGTCATACTGATTATTTAGATAAATGTTAATTTATCATCGTCAGCGTAATGATTACCAAATTATTCAAACATCAATCTATGTAGGACAGTAATTAAACCAATAAAATATGGTTTGATGACAGTAATTAATCTATGTATGACAGTAATTAAACCAATAAAATTTGGCTTATGCACTTGTGCACGTACACAACTCCTTCCTTTGCCGGAACCATGCTCCAATCATTTCCACAAACTACTCTACACCTCCTGAAACCACACCATCACCAAACACCCCCACAACTCCCTGTATCCAATTCTAACAATGGCAAACCCTACTCGCCATTATAGTTTGATTCAATAAAATAGCTTGTTCTGCAGCCGCATTCACCCAGTTACCATCAGACTTTTTGGTATACTTCAGTCCTTTTTAAACCGTTGAAATTTATCAAGGTTGGCTTCCTTATTGTTATTTTTAGTTAACAGTAAATTTTAGTCACTAACAGCGATCTCACATTGACGCTGGTATATTCAATTTCGGCGTGCATTAAAATACCTCTTCTCTTATGAAATGATACTATTTTAATAAAAATAAAAATATACATATAAAAGATACTTAAGCTGTTGAATCATTGATAGAGAAGTTGAAATATCAGGTTGGTTCTAATTAACCGGGTGCACCGGCAAAGTGGATTTTTCTTGATTTGACCTCTAAGAAAGTAAATTGCAACAACCAGTGAATGACCAGATGCCTTTTTGTGCGAATTAGAATATTATAGCCACAAACATTTAAATAATAATAATAATAATGATAATAATGCATGTCTTAATAGTAATGTGTGACAGCTTTTTAATAACGTCAAACTTAAATCTAAAATCGTTATGCCTCAATTCAAACATTTACTTCTGTAAATATATATCATTTTATGCATCTTATATGCGAATGAAAAATGTTTGTTTTGTTATTGTCATCCTTAGGAACCAACTAAATGTCGTCTAGCGGTGGATTTCAACTTCCAAGTCATCGTAGTGGGTCGTGGTAGGGTACATCCTACTTCAAGATCCGGCGATCGATGCCACAATCAACAACTCTTGGCTAATCATGTAAAGGTTGGGATTGATGCGGTGGAGCCTATTCATGCAGGAGTCTCACTTCCAATTCCAACTCAATATCACACCACAATAGGAGAAGCGGTTGGTAGTTTTGTTCAGTGGCCTAAAAATCTTGTGCTTTTAGGAGAAAACGATGAGGTAAAATCTCTTGTGCATGTGCATTATTATGCTTATCAAATATATCATTATTGATTTGATTTTGTACACAAGCATGTTAATCATATAAATGAAGCTTTAGCAGAACAATAAATAACAGGTAATGATACTACTATTAGGGATCACGAATATTATAACTAGGATGTCTTCTACTATATAAACTCCTTTTCATTGTGGTCCAATATAACATGTGCTTGTAAATAATGCTCCGGCTCAGTTGCATTTTGGAAAAATTGTGTCGGTAATAACGAAAACACATTTCATTCAGGCACTTTATAGCTTTTTGGATAAACCAAGGCCATAATCATCTGCTACATTTTTAATTTTCAGCATGGTTATAAAACAGAGATTAAAGTGTTTTGAGCTTTTGGGATATGGGACTGATTTTTAACTTTCAATATGGTTATAGAACATAGATTAAAGTGAAATCTTGTGTTTTTGAATAGGTATGCTTATGCTTTGATCAGTTTTGTTTATTTCATTAATGGTTGGTGTATATTTATGTAATCGTTGCCACGGTTTTGTTTTCCAAAATGGTTTATTACAAGGTTATTTTTTTATAGATAAGGGATGATAGACATAAATAAGATGAAATGCTAAAAAATAAATCGACCTAAAATTTACAGAGAGGTTCAATATTGTAAGATAATCTAAATCCAGAGTATTTTAGTGGTTTGAATTTGCTGTGAGGTAGAAAAAAAGGCTAAATGTCAGTTACTAAAACGATAGAAGTTATAACCCTTTTAATTCCATTGTTGTTTATTTGCAAAGAATGTTAATTAGCAGATATCAAGACCATAACTAGATATAGGTTGAGTAGGTGATTCATGTTCATTCGATCTTTTTTGAACCCAACTCATTTTCAAACAGTGTCAAATGGATAATAAAAATGCAAGACATAATATTAAATTGTACTGCAGTAACACTCAGCCATATCTCCACAATCTTTGATGTTACCTTCATCTATCAAACTGATTTTTTTATTGGCTGGATTCTTCGCCATTATATAAGTTTTTGATATGCAGGAAATGGTAGAAAATGCAACATTTGAGAACGTATTATAACTTTATATGCAGGCTACACCTATATCGAGCACAAACAAAGTGAAACAATATGGTGCCACGGCCAAGAATAAGAACGAAATGGTCATGAATACTCTGTCTAATCAATGTGTGAAGCATAAGGCAATCGTGGGAGAAGATATTCTAAAAAATTTGATGGATGAGTGTAAATATTTCCACGACTTGATAGTTCAAATGCCAACCGATGATGGTTTTATCATTGCAATTCACGTGAATAAGGATTTATTTACGTGTGACGAGGACTTTGAAATTCATATAAAGACGGATGACATTATCCAATTTCTTAGTATGGCATGGTTGAATGCATCATGGCTACAGATTTGCGTCATGTGAGTATTTACATATATTTTTATCAAACGTGTATATACATGCTTGAATTTATTGGTTATTTATACGTTGATGCCTTGGGTATCAAAGAATTTAAGTTTAACAATGATTAAACAATAACATATTGTTTGGGGTAGTTATTATGAAGTGACTGCGCATGGTTGTTTATAAATTAATATAGAATAACATGTTTTCTCTTCCAGGTCTATGTGTATATCTTTCGTCCTGTTGTAATGAAAGTCCTTTTTTCCCTGCTAAAAAAAAATCAAAGATCCACGTGGTATGTTAATTGTATAGTGACATTTACAAATATAACAGCCTGTCCATTAAATCTATATAAAAAAAGAAGTAAAGTCTATTACTTTATTTCTCATTTGAGCGAATAGTAAAACTGATTTCAGTGGACAATTGATGAATAGGTACCAATCTAATACATGCTAAGAAGCTGTCAATGAAAATAAAAATTGTAACGCTTCCATTTTGAATCTTTTGATATACAATTAAATATTTATTTACTTCACTTTTGAAAAATAATTTCTTTTTAACCTTTAACCCTTTCAGGTTGAAGATTGTAATGTTTCTCACCACTTCCTTCTTCTATGAGTTCATAGACATTTTCTTGTGGTTGAATATATTTATTTCAGTATATTTCCATTTCGGTTACATTTATATAATTATATTTTTGTGCCCAGTCCAAGCATATGTTTCTTATCTCCTGGAAGTTGATTATTTCATGCTCAGCCATTTTTTGGTGCTACAGGATCGCTTCAGTTGTCTATCCTTTTCTAGACACACACACACACACACACACACATATATATATATATATGTGTGTGTGTGTGTGTGTGTGTGTGTGTGTGTGTGTGTGTTTGTGTGTGTGTGTGTGTGTGTTATTTTGTAAGTCAGATATCTTATTACAAACACAAAAGTTGTATCACATTTAATTTATGTCGCAATAATTTGTTATTTTGTTTGGACTATTAGTCGACATTTATATTAACGTTGTAAGCTTGAGCAAAAAAGGTTCTTTTTGTTCTATCACATGCAATATTGAATTTAAAATTCTACAGTATAAATATGATTGTTTTGCATGTTATTAACTATAAGATGGTTTGTTGCCTTTTTCACATATCATTTTTTAATTCCTTATTTTATATGCTTAATGGCTTTAAGGAGATTTCAGTGTAACCTAGCAGCTTAAAGTCTTGGTTCTTTAGCTTATGGCTGCTACAAATTCAATAATCAGATCTCTTGGTCATTTTATCTACAGATATTGCTAACCGATCATATCCCCATTTGGTTTGAATTAAAAATGACTAAAAGTTAATTAAGAAGAGAATAAGCATGGTATTATTTTATCGCATAAATTACAGATAATGGTGAAATGTATGAGCTTTCAAATTAAAAACAAATCCAATATGGTGATTAGTACTACAGCCACACCACTGTAACAACATAGCATAGATGGCCACTAAGATTGATTTATGTTTTTATTATCTGATTTGAATACTTATCGTTGTCACATTCTTTAGCATTTACCATTTCTGCAATAAGTATGCTCAACTTCATTGCTGCACTTTATTTGTAGCTTTATCTGAAAGTTGGTCTAAATCTATTTAATAGATTGTTTTTTCTACCACAATTTTTTTTATATGAAATATATACCATGCTAATTAATATGTTATGTGCTCAATTGTTTCACACTATAGTTTTGATAATATACCTTGGAAGCATTATTAGCTTATGTTTGACGAGGACTTTGAAATTCACGTGAATAAGGATTTATTTACATGAATCATTGCAATTCACGTGAATAAGGATTTATTTACGTGTGACGAGGACTTTGAAATTCATATAAAGACGGATGACATTATCCAATTTCTTAGTATGGCATGGCTGAATGCATCATGGCTACAGATTTGCATCATGTGAGTATTTACATATATTTTTTTCTGAACGAATAAGAGTAATGTTGATTACATGTTTAAATAATGTGTAGATGGTTAAATCATATGTGCAATAATCTCGAAGTGAAGAACATTGGGTTTATGTGTCCTTAGAAGCTTTCCCAAGTACGGAAATATCCAGATGTGACAAATAGTTATATCTCAAACTCGTGGCATGCATCACAGTCTAAGTGCTTATTCTTAGCTCCATTGTAATAACCCGAAAATCTGAGCCAATTTAAAAATTTATTTTGGCAATTTTAGTGAATTTAGAATATTTAAAATGAAGTATTTTAAATAAAAACGACGAGAAATTAATTTTGAATAGAATTAGAATGAATATATTTATTTTAATCAAGCTTAGAATATAAATATTTATTTTTAATTAAAAAAGGAATTGAAAATGGCGCGGTAGTTCGATAATTTGATTTCAAATTTCAAATGAATGTACCGGGTGCAAAATAAACTGGATTTTAGTGAAACCAAAAACATTAGAATCTAATTGAGAATATCTTTCCAACAAATCCAAAAAATTGAAATTTCATAGCGGGGATCAAAAGTTATGCCCAGTTGAAAATTCAGAATAGTCGCTATGGAATTCTGGCCCTTAAAAATGGAAATTTTGCAAACGACCTCCGTTTTCGACGAAACCACTTTTGTTGGATCCGTGATGTCAAGTTATTTCTAGTTTTCAAAATTCGTAATTTTCTGAATCAATATGTGAGCGTGGCAAAGGAAAACGCGTTTGACTAGTTTAAGTTAATTTTAATCGACTGGAAAATGGCCATTTTTCAAACGGTCTCAGAATTTGACGAAATTAGTTTTGTTAGGACCGTATCGTCCATACGAAGCTAGAAAATATTTTTCTGGAATTTTTTGAGTTAGTATGCGGCTCCGGTAAATTGAAATGCGCGTTCAAATTCAATATATAGAGTTATATTTCGATTTTGACGAAAACTGATTAAAACGATCGAATCAGCTTACGATGCATATCCCATTGTGTTTGTAATGGGGGTAATTAGCTAGGGACGACAGTCGATGGGTTTGATTTCGAGTTCGAAAATAAAAGTTACTTTTTGAAATAAAATAATTAAATATATATATTATAATATATATACTCCTCTCACCTACCTCTCTCCCTCATTGACCAGAGTCAAATCGAAAATAAAAAGAAAAAAAACAAATCGACAGAGCCCCCCCTAGACGCCATCGCGCCGCCCCAAGTCTTCCACCTCTGGCGCCCACCTCCACCGTGCGTCGACGGAGCTCCGGCGACCCTAAACCCCCTCTCTTGCCTCACCTTCGACGTGAAGGAACCCCTCTCCCCAAATTAGGCCGCCGGCCAAACCCTAGCCCAATCTCCGACGGGCGTCGCCCCCTTCCACCCCCTACACCCCTTCCCGCGCCACCTCAGCCAAACCCCGATCCTATGGACCCCCCAACAGCGACAAAGCTTCGATTTTTGCAAGGAAATGTAAGTTTTTACTTATAAAAATTAGACCTTTAACCGTAGAAAGTTATGTTTTTTATTCGTATGAAGTTATAATCTTTATTTGTATAAAAATGGAATTTTTATCCGTATAAAAATATGATTTTTATTGTATAAACGACGATTTTCTTTTTAAATGTTCATGTAGCGAAGAAAAGTTAGTTTATATATATATATATATTGAATCAAATTATGATTTTTGTGTAGACAAAATAAAGGTGGGATTTTTTTTATGATACATAAACCATGATAAAGATTTGATTTTTATCACATAAAGAGATTAGATTTTTATAGTGAAGATTGCAATGTAAAGATTTGATTTTTATCGCATAAAGAGATTAGATTTTTTATAGTGAAGATTGCAATGTAAAGATTTGATTTTTATCGCATAAAGAGATTGGATTTTTATAGTGAAGATTGCAATGTAAAGATTTGATTTTTGAATAGAAAGTTGTAATATAAAGATTCGATTTTTATTATGAAGTTAGCGTGATAAAAATATGATCTTTATTATATGAACATCGGTATAAGAATATAATTTTTATCATATTGTAGCGGTTTAAAAATGTGATTTTTATATATGAAGTGACTACGGGCAACGAAAGTGACAAAAGGCAAGAATGGCGAAGATTTCTACATATGAAGAGTCGTGGTGATTGGTTTAGCTAGTCGGTGAGAACTCCTCACTTTTAATTTTATTTCTAGTTGAAATATATACTAGGATGCAGACGGTGCTTAGCAGCACCCGACACCCGTCGTCCACAGACCATGGATGACTTGTTTGATTGATTGCTGTGTTGTGAAATTTGATTGTGAGATGGTGAATGAAATAAAATATTTTGTAGTGGAAAATATTTTATAGTTAAAAATATGATTTTTAACGTATATATAAAATAAATAGTAATAAAAAAAATCAGAGATTTGTTTATATACACTGATTTGACTGATATTGATTAGGATGGTAAATTTTACACATCGCCCAACTGCACAAATAAAATATGTGTTTGTTGATTTGAAACCCCACGCGGGTATTGGGATGATATTTGATGTACACTAATCCCGATTGTTTAGTTGTATGTCAATCGATGGGTTGACAAACTGTGTAAGCGTTAATTATTTATATTTAATGCTTATGCAGTTGTGTGGTGCACTCTGGATGATGGTTGATGATTTATCGTTGCTATTATATACATGTGTTGTAGAAAATCCATATAATTAACTTTATATGGTAATTGATTGGGCCTCATTCCAATATAGAAAATATTCATGTGTTGAATAGAAAATATTCATGTGTTGAATAGAATAAATTCAGGTGTTGAATTGAAAATAAATTCAAGTGTTGAATTGAAAAATATTCATGTGTTGAATAGAATAAACATTCATGTGTTGAATAAAAGCCGTGTTGATTAGATTGACGCCATTTTGACGTGGACGATATTTATATCGATTTTATTCATTTTTCAATGAATATTGAAAGTGATTTCAAAATTCGAATTAAATTGAAACGAACTGAAATTCGAATTAAATTGAAACGAATTGAAATTCGAATTAAATTGAAAAGTATTGAAATTCGAATTAAATTGAAAAGAACTGAAATTCGAATTAAATTGAAATTGAATTGAAATTCGATTTGAAATGAAAAATTCAATCTTGATTTGAATTTGAAAAGGAAGTTGAAATCGTTTTGAAAACGAATTTAAAATGATTTATAAAATACGTTTTAAAAGTAAATCGACGAAATATAATATATATATATATATATATATATATATATATATATATATATATATTATAATGGCCTGAATAGAACGCGCCGCGCTGCGGCAGTTCGCGAATTTCGACCATTGACTTCGAATGGACATTGCGGGAGATCCGACTGTCGGATTCTCCTAAAACCAGAACCGTTGGGTTCGTATCGAAAAGAGCTTTCTAACGAATATTAGAGATTTGAAATCTAGCAGTTGGATTTGGAATTATGTCCAAAACAAATTTGAAAAAGGTCGTTGTAAGTGCAGTTCGATGGCTGTTGATGGAAATCGACTGTACGGGCCTTGATAAAATTATTAAAAATATCAATAATTAGTGTAAAATCATAAGAAATGATTTGTGAAGAATTTGGATGAAAATTTCCATATTTGAAAAGATAAAAATAGATTTTTATCGAAATGAACTAGTTTTGAACTAGAATTATAAATCCATTTATTTTTAAAATAAATAAATTGAATTTGAAATGGTTTTGAAAATAACCAGAATTTCCAATATATAAAGTGGAAATGGATTTGAATCGAAATTGTCGTCGGAATATTTCAATGTTGGATTTCGTGATTATACAGATATTGTTATGGAAATTTGAAAGATATATTTATATCGTTATTTCCAATACGATATTTGTTAGTCGTAGAATTTGATATTGAATATAAGCCGATATATTTTCTATTCAGAGCCTTGTATTTAATATCAAATGTGATTTGGGTTTGTCGTGAATGGTGTCTTCATTAACACTGTTCTTAAACCCGTTGAGAAAAAGATTAAATCTTTTTATTTAGATTTAATGAAGTGTGCCAATTAAATAATATTTAATTGGAATTGAATATGGATTGATTTTTGGGTTTATCGTGAACAGTGTTTTAAATGACACTGGTTCTTTAACCCGATAATTAATGGAATGTGATTTGGGTTTATCGTGAGTCGTGTTTTAAATGACATTGGTTCTTTAACCCAGTTAAAGACAGGATAGTGATTATTGGGAAGATTAAAACCAAGTGGTGTTTTAATGAATCTTTAATTAGATTGAAATGGTCGAGAATGGAGTATCACCAGTTCTGCTCCAGGCGATAGTTAAATCTTTAATTAGATTTGAACGTGAAATGGTAATTGAATTTACCAATAACACCGCGGTGTTAGATATGAAGTAAGACCAGTTTTACTTCATGGGATGAATAGGTTGGGATTGGGAAATAAAATAAATGATTACTTCGGTGTGGCTCGCTAATCCCGACTAGTTTGAATTTATATTCAAAGAAGATTAAAGAATAAATTTAAAGAATTTATCTTTGATAAAATTAATGGGAACCTTTCCCAAAGTATAAGAATATTTGAATAAAAGAATATTCTGAATTGGAATGAGGCGTGTGTTGTGTTTGTGTAACACTTGTTTATTATATACGCGAGTTATTCAGAAAGACCGGGTTTATCCCATTCTGAATAACTGATTCGACGTGGTGTCGAGGATGAAGACGGTGGTCGAAGACCGGAGATCTTCACATCGTTTGGGTGATTACTGATGATCTTGATTGGGCTGTACACCCAAGAGGAGGGAATCAGTTGGTGATCATCTAGACGTACTTGGAGATCGATGGATATGCGAGGTACAAGGTGCCTCCGGTTTCGTTCAGACCCAGAACGGACTTGTAAATGGACTGTGTGTCTGACATTGGATTTTATTCTGTGTGATTGATTTCTATTAAATATATATCTGTTTGGCGGCAGAGAATTTATTCTCTTGCTTAACGCCCTTCTCTGAGATGCACGAGCTCAGAGGTTATATATTGATGGGTATCAAACGCATGGAGTGAATTGCCTGTGTGGCATGCCTAAGTGGCAATATGATCAAGGCTTCTGTTGAAAAGCAGAGTCTTGTGGGTAATGATCAAAGCACGGCCTGTGTGGCATAGCTTTGTGTAGCATTGATTCGCGAGCCTCACACCCCGGTTGTGAACCAGAAACGGGAGAAGGATCCAGGGAGGGCATGCGCTTCTTTCTAGCTAAGGTGGTGTCAGTGACCTACCAGCCCTGACATTTATATTATTTTCACCTGTGTGGTTGTTGTTGTTGCGAGTCGCCTCAGATATATCGGTCGATCCGGGACCGATGGATTCATTGGACTAATTTACGCCCCAAAGGGCGGGGAAACGCAATGTTCAGGCATTTTAATCCACATCGGTGGACCGGCCCTGTGGCTCCTAGGTGCAGTTGCGGATGTAGCCTGAGGCTTGGGCCAGAGAGTCTCGAATTCGGTAGAGGACTATCTTTTGCCTTGGTTCGCAGATGGAAATCCAACTTCCAATACGTGACTTTGCGGTTTTGATTGTATAACCTATATATGGCGACATAGTGGTATGGGGCACTTATGCCGTCTATGATTAATACTTATGATTTGAAGTTGTTTTATACACTATACACTTATAGTAATAAAAGATAAAATTTAGCGTATCAAGCATTCTTTGGCTATTATAAGGTAAAAACCCTATCCTCTGGTTTGTGTTGCATTGTGTGATGGGACCTGGGTCTTATAATAGCTTCATTTTCCTTTATTTAGCATTGCGTTGTTGTTTTATGCACTGGTATTCTTGGGAGGAAACCCGTTCCGTGTTATACGGCGTGGTCCCTCGATTTACCTAACTTTAAAATAAAAAATTAATAACTGTTTTAGTTCTCACACCAGTCACATGACTGACCTGGAGTTTATTGTTTTAACCTAAACTCTGGGTGCCCTTATTTTGACACGGGCAGCTAGTAGTTTTGGTTTTGCAGATTTATATTCACAGGATCCTGGTTTATAGCTGGAATGATATCCGGAAAGCTCTTTATCCGTATATCTCTTTCAGTTGTGTTTTGTATTATTTTTCCGCTGCTACGTAATGTATTATAATCTCTGATATTTATTGAATGTGTAATATTTATTCATACTCTGTATATTCTTGTATTCTGATGCAATTGTTGTAATATACAATGAAATGTTCTTCTTATTGCGTTTCGATGTGGCTTGTCCTCAATTCTATCCGGGCTTTCCTTACCGGGGAAGTTCGGGTCGTCTTATCCATACTACGGAGGGTATGAATATTAGACTTTAGTAAATAGTTACCAGTTTGTTGTAGATTTTATTTTTTATAAACTTATATTGTAGGAAGCATTGCCTGCTGCTAGTTTTCCGTATCGAAAAAAACGAGGTATATGTTTTTGATCCCCAGGCCGAACGCAAACGCAATCTAGAGATCAAGCCACAAGTAAATGTGTATGTTTTATTTGTTTGCCTTTTGTTTAGATATGTCTTTTGTTACATTATTTGTGTAGAGGTCACATGCACGTTGCATGACCATTCTTTAGATTAAGATTATGGGTTCATTTGTTGCATTTTCAGGGCCTTCAAAGCTTACAAAGCAATGGTGGCAAGTCATCTCGAGGAAGTAACTTGAAATGGAATTTCGTTACGGTAAATTGTTATGTGACAAAAAAAATTTATGCTGTTTGGGATATAAATTCATTATAACTTGACTTTTTTTTTGAAATATTGCTAGTGTCCCCAACAATCAGGACCAACGGATTGTGTATATTATGTGATGAGGTATATGCATGATATATTAAAAAACCACCATCAAAGTATTGATTTTCATGAGGTACCACTTTCTTAGTTTTATTTTTTCCTTTCATATTCAATATAAATAATTGTATGATTAATTATTTTGAAAAAATCTCTTTATTATAGGATTTTCTACAAGTTGTTTCGTACGATCAAAAAGAGATGGACGAGATCCAAGATAATATAGCTACTTATATCATGCATAACTGGATGTAGTCGTCGTATATGCTACAATATTGTGAGTTTATTCACGTCTCTTTTAGTTGCATCATATTAATATGAAAGTATGGGTTTCTAGAGTTAATATATGTTCAATTTATTTTTTTCCTTTTCTTTTTCCCATGGAAAACACGACGCTTGAGACTTTCTACTATTAGCTTTATGTTTTCCATTGAAATAGTCCACAAATGCATAATTTGTTTCATTTCAAAATCTTTTATTCTTTCCGAAATATCTTTTTTTTTTGAACATTTTCAGTCTACCATTAGTTTTATGTGCGTGTGTGTGTATATATATACATGTACGTATATATATATATATATATATATATATATATATATGTATGTATTTATTTGTGTGTATGTATATGATTGGGGTGTTGCACTATTTGGGGAGTCACTAAAAGGTCCTCAATATATAAACACACACATGCACATACACACACACTTAAAATATATATAATAGACGCTTCGAAAAGAATAGGGGTAGTGCTACTTAAAATGGAAAATCTATGCGCGGTTTTAATGATAGAAACAAATTCAATACAATTGTCCTTTAACAAATCTGATTTTTAAAATAATTCAAATTAATTAAAATGGAGAAAAAAAAGGTATAGATAGATTGTTAAAATTAAATATTCATGGTAGTAATTAGAACATAACAAATTTGTGTCAATGGTTAAAACCGATGAAGCAGTAAAATTGCAAACTGTAATATTAGATGATTTGGGATTAAATCTTCTTGACACCAATTATCAATTTGTAGAAAATTAAAGTAAAATAAAGGCATAAGCTTATTAGAAGAATAGTAATTTTTCTTAAAAGCGTTGTAAGCTGTCAGGAGTATATTTAGATTTATCTATTGCAAAATTATTGGACATATTTTTTCACATTATATGGTTTTCTAAATCTTGAACTAAAAATGTAAATCTTTAGTCAAAACAGAGATTTAATTTACTTCAAAACCATGATCGATTAATAACAGTATTCTGGCAAAACGAGAAAAAAAGCGAACTGTCCGGAGAACATTTAAATTTATTGCAAAATTAAAGGACTTATTTGCAGATAATATGTTTTTTTAGATCTTAAACTAAAAATATGTAAAAGGATTATCAAGACAAAAATATAACTTGCTTCAAGATAACAACGAAAATCACATTGATCAGTTTAATAATAGTCGTTTGGCAATTGATAACATGGAAATTTCAGACCTACTAGAATTTCCCAAAAAAATCAGCAGTGTAGAAATAAAATAAAAACCCTCAACATTGATAACTTGCCTGTTTCCAAATCAAAATTGCATAAAGTGAACTGTGTGCATCCAAAGTTGGAATTTTCACTAAACAAACATGGGATATTGACATAGTAATTAATCCCTAAGATACCATATTATTTAATATCTCTCCAATTTGATGTTATTACCTGATTTCTATGACAAGTGATATAAGCATTGATACCTTGATAACATCATTAAAATCAATATGCAAATTCAAAAACTGTAGAAGCCATAACATTTAGCATGCAATTTTTAGTTGAATGATGATTTCAGAAATGAAATAGGTGTCGCTTGTTTTAGAAGTTCCATTATATCTATTATCTCCATTTTTTCCTCCCTCCTTACAAAAATTCTACAAGATTATACATTTTTTTCCTGAGAAAATAATAGTACAAGGTTGTATATTTAACAGGAACTTAATATTTAACGGAGGTAGTGTGAATGTTATCGATGATGTTTCCTATGTTTTTAACAGTATTTGAGTTGTTTCATTCATACATGACACATGTTGCATCTTCCTATGTTTGCATTTTTTCCTATGCTCATATCTTCCAGTTTGCAGCAGGTTGCATCTCCAGCTCAGTTCACTTTGTTTGCAAGAGGAATGCTCAATTCACTTTGTTTGCATCAGGTATGCGGTTCGAGCAACAACACAAATGTTTTTGCTGTCTGTAAGGCATACTGTAATACTGCAGTTTGCAAAATAGTAGCAGTATTGCATCAGTAACCATCCGAAAAGAGTAGCAGTATAAATCCAACCACAGTATTACAGATATGTGATTTGTAATACTGCAGTATCGCATCTGTAATACTGCAGTATGGCTGCAGTATCGCATCTGTAATACTGTAGTATAGCTGCAGTATCGCATCTGTAATACTGCAGTATCGCATACTGTTTTATCGCATTTGTAATACTGCAGTAGCATACCACAGTATCACATACTGCAGTAGCATATTGCAGTAGCATACTGCAGTATCGCTTACTGCAGTATCGCATACTGCCGCATACTGCAGAAGCATACTGCAGTAGCGCATACTGCAGTATCGCATACTGCAGTATAGCATACTGCAGTATCGCGTCTGTAGTACTGCAGTATTACAGATCGCATATCTGTAATACTGCGGTTGGATTTATATTGTATTTTGTGCTCAATTCACTTTTGTTTTCTTTGTAATACTACAGTTTATTGAAAGTTTGTTTTTGAAATTTTGCAGGTAGATATATATTATTGCGTAGCAGATATTCGACGAGGCGATTGGTTTGTTTTTGTAAGTCGGGATTTAGCTAGTAAGACTGGATTTTATATGTTGTATTTGGTTCTTTCTTGGAGTATGACTAAATTATATATGTTGTACGTATTTGGTTCTTTCTTGTAGTTAAGACCGAATTATTGACACTATCTATGAAATATTGTTTTCTTACAAATATGTTGTTGCTATTAAATGTGAGGATTATTAATATTATCAATGAAATTATTACATTTATTCCTGTATTGTTCAATCTGTATTGTTATAGAGTCTGACTATCATTAATTATTTGTTTTGATATATTGATAATATTGGTGATGTATATAGGGGAGCAGGTTTCATCAAAGAGGATTTTTTGCTTCGGTTGTGATTACAACCGAAGCAACAAGGAAGTCTATTATATGCTCCATCCTCTTTTATACGTCGGTTGTTGATGACCGAAGCAATAAATTATTTTTTGCTTCGGTTATCCATCCGAAGCTACAATCTTCCCTTTATTGCGCCTTCTTCAGTTGCTTCTTTTGTTAAACCGAAGCAACAATGGGAAATAACCAAAGCAATAGAATAATATTTGCTTCGGTTGCTTGTCTGAAGCAACAACTGTTTGGTCTGTTGCGTCTGCTGTAGTTGCTTCGGTTGCAGAACTGAAGCAACAGGGGGTAAATAACCAAAGCAACTGACTTGTTTTGTAGTAGTGAACTATTTTATTTCAACAAAAATGTTAATTTTTGTTTCAACAATTTTATTTTGACTAAAATGTAAATTTTGTTACAACTATTTTAGTTTTACAAAAATGCCAATTTTGTTTCAACTATTACATTTTGACAAAAATGACAATTTTGTTTCAACTATTTTATTTAGACAAAATTTTGATATTTTTGTTTCAACAAAAATTGATATTTTTGTTTCACTATTTTATTTAAAAAAATTGATATTTTTGTTTCACTATTTTATTTAACAAAAAATGATATTTTTGTTTCACTATTTTATTCAACACAACAATCATCAAATCAATAGATCTACATAACGATATTAATCCGAGATCAAGCGTATTGGTAATAACACAATCATAATTAATTAATCTTAATTATATAAAATAATAGAATTCTCACAGTGTTTTCGAATTTGGATTTGTCTGAATTTCCAACATGCTCCGTTTAAGCTTTAGTCAGTTCCATCGCGAAGATCTCGCTTTCACGGTTCAAATGCTTCTGAAATCATGGATTTCTTTGTCCGTATCAAAAAGTTATGATAGTTCGAACTTTAATTACATAATTTGAAATAATTATTAAATAATTAAATTAATTTACTTTTCCTTAATCTTTAATTACTTTATCGCTAAACCGTTGTCTTCCTCGTGCCAAAAGCTGGAACCCTTGCCTTAAATTCATCTACCGCCGCACCAATTTCTAGACACAGGGGGACCATCCACTACCTCCTCAAGAAGCGCGCCAACCTTCTCTCTCCGACTCTCCATAAAATGGTGCAACTCGCACCTCTGTCGCCCACACAAATTGAACCCAAAGTCACGCCCTACCACCAGCAATTTCCCATAACTCGTGTTAAAAAAATTGATCAAATCCGTATCATTTTGAAGAGCTTGAGGAGTACTTCGATTTGTGTTTTGGAATCAAGGCTAATTCGAAAGGAATTGAGAATTATTAAGGGGTGAAAATGGGAGGATATCATCCATTGATAAAAGAGGATGGCAGGTGTCATATGAGAATTAGGGTTTTGGTTTAATTTTGGGGTATTTATAAATTTATTTAATACGTTAAATTTCAGAAAAACCCGTTAATCCTTAATAGCTCCAAATTTTTCCCAACTAGAGTTGTCCCTAACAAATACCCCCATTCCGGACACAATGGGCTAGGTCTCATCAGCTTATCCGATCATTTTCATCTTGTTTTTCTTCAAATTAAAATATAAATTGTTTAATTATTTAATTTGATCGTACATTGAAATTTACCGGGGCCACATACGGACTTCAAAATTCCCGAAAAATAAATATAGCTATGTTTTGACGATACGGTCCTAATAAAATTAATTTTATCGAATTTGTAGACCATTTGAAAAATGTCCACATTCTGGTCGATCCAATTCAACTAAAATTGACCAAACACGTTTTGATTTACCACGCTCACAAATTAATTTCAAAAATTATGAAAATTGGAATCTTGCAATAATTTGACAATCTAGATCCAACAAAAGTGGTCTCGTCGAAAACAGATGTCGTTTGTAAAATGGCTATATATTATATTAGAATATATATATATATATATATATGTATATATATATATATATTCCATAGCGACTATTCTAAATATTTAACTGGCCATTATTTAACTAGCCATAACTTTTTATTCCCGCTATGAAATTTAAAATTTTCAGATCCGTTAGAAAGATATAATTAAAAAGATTTAAATTTTTTTGGTTTTACTGAAATCCGGTTTAATTTGAACCTAGTACATTCAGTCAAAGTTCAAATTCAAATTTTCAAACTACCACACTATTTTAAACTCCTTTTTATAATTAAATTAAAAAATTCATCCTAACTTCGATGTAAAATAAATTTTAAATCATTATGATTTAAAATAAATTATTTTAAATATTCAAAATTCACTAAAATTGTTAAAATAAATATTTTAAATTGGTTCCAAAATTCCGGGTTGTTACAGGTATACAACAACATACCAAATAAGATAAACAAATGGTGCATGGATCAAAACAAGTATTCTTGGTATGCATTATAAATTCAACATGGCAAGACAGGAAAATGTTCATGTCATGGAAAATAAAATAGTATGCGGCGATTCATGGTGGCTCAAGTTTTTTTTTAACAACCTATCAGAGTATAATTTTTTCAAGACAATAAGGTGTGTCAACTTCATACATTAACGTACAAACCCAAACTTCCAACTAAGGCAGCAACATAGGTTGTAAAATAGAGGGAATATGTGTGAATATCCCAGCTATCCAAACAGGTAACATAAAACAAAAGGTGGTTTGTTTATTAACATTCAACATAATAAAGAATATATTTTAACTTGGTAATCAAATGATAGTATCAAATATGACCAGCAAGGCATCTATTATATTTTTGCTTAGTATCGATGTCGATATACTTGAATTAAGAAATCGTGAGGTAAACTCACCTTTGCAGCAATGATTGAAGAGGCGGTGCGGTGGTTTGATGATTGAAAAAGGTAGCGATTCCTTTCGATAATGGATGATCTAGAAGTGGCGATGGCGATTCATTCCCTTTTTTTTAAGTATAGGTGTCACTGATTCTGAAAGAAAGAAAATTTTGATTTTGAGGAAAACTTCTAGTTTGATAAAATAAAATGAAGGGTGGGAAATATACTTAGAAAAAGTGGTAGGAAGAAGAAGATAAATATGAGTGAAAGAAAACTTATATGGGAAAGTAACATATAGGAAATGAATTAATATAGAAATGGGTAACACATGCATTAAACAAAGGAACAAATGAATGCATGCATGTATGCATTGAGTTTATAAAAGTAAATTTGAAAATGAATGGCTAAGGCACGCAAATTGATAATTTGTCACCAAATATGTTTCTTTCGTTTAATTTTTTTTAGTATTAAATGCATGCATGCATTAAAGTAGGAAGTTATAAGAGTAAGAGAAAGAGAAAAAGGAGAATGAAGGAGTGAATGCATAAAAAAGTGAATGTATTATGTGAAAATAAATGAGATGCATGACCTTCGACATTTATGTCCCATGCGTTTCCTTTTGTTTATGGAAAATGATTTTTTTATGAACGAAACACGCCTTTGTTTCTAGAGAGAAATAACGAAGGTAAATGAGAAATAAAGTGTAACAACCCAGATTTTCAGAACCAATTTAAAAATTTTATTTTAGCTATTTTAATGAATTTGGAATATTTAAAATGATTTATTTTTGAATAATAATGACTAAAAATTTATTTAAATCTAAGTTAGAACAAATAAATTTATTTTAATTATAAAACGAGCCTGAAATGGCGCGGCAGTTTGAAAATTCGATTTTAAATTTCAAATGAATGTACAGGATTCCAAATAAATCGGATTTCAGTAAAACCAAAAATATTTGAATTTGTTTAATTATATCTTTCTAACAAATGTAAAAAACTGAGATTTCATAACGGGAATAAAAAGTTATGTCCAGTTTAAAATTTAAAATAGTCGCTATGGAATTTATATATTTTTTATATTATATAAAGCCCTTAAAAAAATAGCCATGTTGCAAACGACCTCCATTTTGGACGAAACCACTATTGTTGGATCCAGAATGTCAAATAAATGATAGATTCCAATTTTCATAATTTTTGGAATTAATATGTGAGCGTGGTGGATTTAAACGTGTTTGGTAACTTTAGTTTGAATTTAATCAAGTGGAAAATAACCGTTTTTCAAACGATCTCCAAATTCGACGAAATTAGTTTTGTTAGGACCGTATCGTCAAAACATAACTAGATTTATTTTTCGGTAATTTTTGGAGTCAGTATGTGGGCCTGGTAAATTAAAATGTACATTGAAATCAATTTTAAACATTATATTCATTTATATTTTAATTTTGACAAAAACTGATCGAAACAGTCGAATAGGCTTATGGGACATATCCCATTGTGTCCGGAATGGGGCTAATTATCTAAGGACGACAGTCGTTGGGCTCAATTTGGAGTTCATATTAAAAAGTAACTTTTTGAATTTAAATTTAAAATTAAATAAATATATATATTAATATACCTTGGTCAACTCCTTTATTATCTCTCCATCACCCCTCGTTCAAAAACATGATTAGAAAAGAAAAAACGAACGAAGGAGCCCCGTCGCCCCCCTTCCCATCACCGCCACCACCGCACGTGACGCCGGACCCCCCCCCCCCCCCCCCCCCCGCCAACCCCACCGTCGCCTACCACCACCTCCTCCCTCCATTCAGCGCCACCTAGCCCCAATACCCAAAAACCGCGAGCCCTAGCTCCAATTAAACCCACCGTCACCCCTAGTTTCTGCCACCACCACCTGCACCAGCCGCCACCACCACCAGCAACCACCTGCACACCTCCCCGGCCACCCACGAATGCCATAGACTCCTCCTCCTCTAAAAAAACTCAATCCGTCCTTTCCTCTAAGGGCGAGTTGGGTCATTTCATTTTGGTATTAGAGCATTGGGTTACAGAGCTCGAGAACAAGACACATTAGAACTAAACAAAAGAATTCATCAGAGATTGGATTAGTAATATCCAATAAGAATGACTCGTTAGAGATCGGATCAGTAGTATCCTAGAATGAATTAGAAGAGTATTATTTATTAAAAACAAATTTTGTTTTGAAAATTTAATCTATTTATACGTATTTGGGTATATTATTTTATTTTATTTGGACAATCGAGTATATGAAGATTTTGTATATACGCATCATGAACGTATATTCGAAGTCTCAAATATACTGGATCGATATAGAATCACACTCTAGTCGCCCGGAGATGGTTTTGATGATTGATATATCATCATCAGATTCTATGTTCGAGTTTCGAAAGTGGGATATCTATATATTTCCAATTGACTGGTGTGGGAACCAAAACTTAGATAGGGTTATTTGTTGTGATTTGGCGTCAAAAATATGATTTTTGGATATATCAAAGTTATATGTTTGAAAATTTAATCAATTAATTTATTGATGGTTGTATTGTATGATAATTAGTTTGACTGATTAAAAATTGAACCAATAAGAGAACATAAAGTAATTTAGCCAAATTGGATCAAATATTGAACTGAATTGAAATTTTTTAGAATTGCATGCATATACACGTATATACATTGAACAGGTCATAGCAGGGAAGCTAAAAAGAGGAATAAAATTGTATTCTGGACAAATAGGTACATGTTTACCATTTTATTGGGTTTTGATGATTTTATGAGCCGATTGTCTTTTCTTTTTCTTTTGGATTGGTGAGGGGCCTATGGGGAAAGTTGTGGTTTTAAAAGTCTCCCCGTACAAAGGAGGTTATGGCGGCGAAATTTTTCGAAAATTTAGGGTGTTAGCAAAAATTTTGAGAAATTAGAAAATTCTTAGAAACTGAAAAGTTGGATAATGAAAGCCAGAATGAAAGTTGAGTTGGTTAATTAAATAACTTAAAGCTCCGTTCCTTTTCGAGGAAGAAAAGATTTTAAGTGGGGGAGATTATAACAACACGGATTTTCAGAACCAATTTAAATTTTTTATTTCGGCTATTTTAATGAATTTGGAATATTTAAAATGATTTATTTTAAATAATAATGACTAAAAATTTATTTAAATCTAAGTTAGAATGAATAAATTTATTTTAATTATAAAACGAGCCTGAAATGGTGCGGCACTTTGAAAATTCTATTTTAACTTTCAAATGAATGTACATGATTTAAAATAAATTGGATTTCAGTAAACCAAAAATATTTGAATCTGTTTAATTATATCTTTCTAACAAATGTAAAAAACTGAGATTTCATAACGGGAATAAAAAGTTATCTCCAGTTAAAATTTAAAATAGTTGCTATGGAATTTATATATATTTTACTAGTATTTTTTGCTCGCTTTGCTAGGCATTAAAATTTATTTTATTAAAAAAAATACTGTAATGATTAAATATCAAAAATAAAAGAAAACTGTAGTACCATAATTAATATTAAATAGTTACATATTTTTTTTAAAATATTATTATAATTTATGCGGCAACAATAATAAATTGTTCTGTTGTTTATCCAAAAATAATTTTATTACGGATGATTATTTTGATTAATTGTTCTGTTATCCATCTAATAATTATCTATGCAGTAACGATAATTAATTGTCATGCTGTTCACCCAACAATAATTTTGCTGTTGATGATTATTTGATTAATTATTCTTCTATCCTCTAATTTTTTTGTTATGAATGGTTATTTTTTGGCATAGATATAAAAAAATGATTATTTGTGATTTTATTCTGAAAACATGTTCTTAATTCATTACAATTTAAACTTATTTTGTGATCTTTAGTTGTGAAATATTGAACAAATAATCATTAAAATTATATAAGTGATACAATTCAAGTAATATTATATAAATTATATACAAAATACAGTATGTTAACTTTTTTGATGAAACAAAAAAGTGTATATGATGTCATCATTGTTGTATATGACGTAGTTGTATACATAATTATATGATTTTTGTTTGATGATAACAACCAAATAAATATTATTTTAAATGTGTTCGTTACTGTACTGTTCTATATATACATCACAGACAGGAATATAATATTTATATTTAAATAGAATACGACTGTACAGACACTCATATATTCATATAGTATTTTATTTAAATATAATATTTTATTTCAAACAGTACAACTATTTATAACTCCACTATTTTAAAACATCACATTTCATATACATTCACATGATATTGTACTCGTAAATAAATTGAATACGATAGAAAAATTTGTTTGAACACAATAATATAATATTTTATTTCATTCAAATTTGTTTATTACAAATATCAGTATAATTCTTCTCATTCTGTACATTTGTTCCTCATTACAACGCTCATCACTCTAGTATACAGTCATTGCCTCACTACAACATTTCACTCATTCACATTGCAATTATGGAACACAAAAAAAAGGAGGAACAACATTTTTTTCTGTCCAAGTAGCCCACAATGGTACTAATACAAATTAGCATGCCAAAGAACAAAGCAAGAAACCAGGTATGCAAGCAGGTGATGTTCACAAGTGTACAACAGTGAAAAAGGGCATGTTTCAATTCATTTTTTTTTGAACATCTGAAAATTTGGCAACAACAAAGCAATCTTCATTTAAAGGAAGATGTTTTTTTTTTAAAAAGGCCAAAAACAACAGTGGACAACATGCAAGGCTCAAGTGAACTAATTTGATGAAAATATACATGCAGAGGTTCAGTGGAGCAGCAAAGAATTGTTTTCCTGTTCAAATGGGTATAAAAAAAAGGGAATCTCTTTTGAAATTTGAAAGGAAAATCCATAGGTTCAAAAGTAGGACAGAGATTAAGCTTGCAATCTTGGCAAATGTAAAATTTGGCAAGAAAAGATTTGGATATAACATTTTTATCATGCATGTATTCATAATTGCATGGTGCAATAATACACAATCAAGAAGCAGTTTCCTGGTTTGAAAAATTCAGCACATGAAGAATCTAACTTAGAAAACATTTTTATTTTGTAGGAACATACAAGCAGGGGATAAGTCAACAAGCATGCATGCAACTTCATGTTTCAGGATTAAGTGCAGCAGTTACAAGAGCACTAATTAAGGGAGAAAATCAGTTTACATACTGCATGTTACAGTTGAACACAAATTGGTCAAGTGATGAGCATGCATGGATTGTGTCATAGTCATGCATACATATAGGATCACATTCAAGTTTTACAGTGATGATTTGGTATTCACAAATTATTCAAGGCTGATTTAAATTAATAGCAAAGTTATTTTAGGCAACAACATTTTCAAATGTTTCCGGTTTGAAAATGATTATACATGGCTAAATGGTTTTCCAGAAATGTGCAAAGGCAATAAATGGGTTTACATAATTTTTTTTTTTTTTTTTGAGATTAAATTCATTTCGACAATTTTCTGAATTCATCCATAATTTCAATCTCTGTCAAAACCAGAAAGAAAAAGTGCAAATCATGCAAGGAATTTTTTTCAAAGCAACAACTAAAAAGGGTCAAGTTTATCGAGCCATTTCAAAAGTGGAAATTGCATATATTTGGCATATGATACAATCAACATAAACATGGATGGTGTTATTTGTTTCAATCATGGGAACAATCAATTCATACGATTCCAGTATAAAAACATGCAATTTGTTTTTGGCATGTTTTAAATCAAATTTCCAGAATTGATTTGTTCAATCAATGCCAAGAATTTCAAGCCATTTTTAAAAGGGAAAGTTTTTTTCTCTTTAACAATTCAGTGCAAGCATGCAGATAAATGTTTTCACAAATTCGAAGAAATGGAAATAAGGAATCATTCCATTCGAATACCAATCAAGGAAAAAACTAGTTGGTTCAAGAAAATCAACAAGTTGTTTATGGGCATGATTTAAATCTGTTTGTTTTTTGGTGAAATCATATTTGGCAAGTATTATTCATTTTCTAGAAATGATTCACTCAAGTCCAAGGGGTCACGAATATGTGTTTCCAAGAATTACTCTATATCAATTCAACCGAGAATGTCGAAACAGGAAACCATTTTTCAGGAAATTACTTCAAGCAACAAATCAGAGAAATCGGCCAAGTCATCAATTCATTTGAAATCAGAAAATGGTTAAAGGATATTATAATCCTATAACTACACATGATTCCTCGTAGGAAAATTTATCCAACTCACGAAAAAACCATCAATCATTTTCTCATATAAATCAAAAGTCTTACAGAGTTGGAGCAAGGAAGATCAAGCTTCGAATTCGGGCATGAAGCCAACATCGAACAACTAAAGGAGCAACAGATTTCTTGAACCAATCTTAAAGCCAATTCGAAGCAGAAGAAAAATCCTAGGGGGCGCCATTGAAGAACAAAGTTTAGACCAATATTGTTTTGAAGAAGCACAAAGGGGCCAACCATGTTTTTCAGTCAAAGCAAAAAGGGGTTTTTCTAATTTGGTTTTTATTTTGTTGTATTTTAATTTCACTTGTAACTGTCCGTTGGTTTTCTAGTTTCGTCTGTAAAACTAGACAGTTTCTAAAGTCTGTAAAATCTATGGGGTTTCCTAGTTTCGTCTGTAAAGCTAGGAAGTTTACTAGAGTCTGTAAAACTAGGGAAAATCTGACCTAGGGGATATAGGTCAGTCTACGGTTTTGAGCGTAGGATTAGAATAGGAGCGAGGGGTTCGCGAGTTTACATGGTCTTGTAAGCGGGATCTGTTCTACTACCGAGTAGAAACCTTAGGAATGCAGCAGTGGGCAGGATTTTGCCGAAGCTGGGTATATCTTGTGTCATTTACTTTTCTGCATTTATTTTCTGCTGCATTCTGTGATTTGATTTTTTTTATCTCGCTTAATTTTCAATAAACCCTATTCACCCCCCCCTCTAGGGTTAATCTAGATCCAACAACTGGTATCAGAGCAGGTTATTTCATTAACTCTAGAGATGGTGTTCCCTAGTTGTCAGTTTAGCGAGAGTCAGTCCAGTGATATTCCAATTATTTTCAATGGAACAGATTTTTTAATATGGAAATCGAAAATCGAATTCTATTTAAAATCTGTTAATTTTGAATATTGGAATATTATTGAAAATTTGGGAGATATGCTAGATAAGAAAAATAAAGTTGTCAATGCTCGTGTTATGCATATTTTGTATTCTTATCTCAGTAACAATCAGCTTAAACTTATCTCTCATTGTTTAACTGCGCAGGATATTTGGAAAACTCTTGACAAGTTGTATGGAACAGACAACAACTGCTCAAAATGTCAGAATGTCAAATCAGATTTAGATCTATGCTTGAAGGGAGAAACAGATGAAAATTCGAGTAGATCAGACGATGGAGATTCAACAGACAATGAGACTGAAAGTTTCTCAAATGAAGATTTAGTTTTTATGTGTGCTGATTTAACTAAATCTGTTGACAAACTTCAACGGAAAAATAAAACTCTAAAGTCAAACAATCTTGAGTTGACCAGCAAAAATCATGATTTGGAATTAAAGCTTGAAAACATTAGGAAATTAGAAAATTCTAATTGTAAAAATTGTTTGAAATTGAAAACCGATCTCGTTCATCTTAATAAAAATATTCAAAAGCTTGAGAATGAAATACTGATCTTAAAAGAGAACGAGATTGAGTTATTAAGTTCGAACAATCTTCTGCAAAAGGAATTTGAAATTTTTAAGATGACTGAATTTTCCAAACATGATTTTGCTGAAAAACAAAATCTGCTGAAAAATGAATCTCTTTTGAAAGATCTTGAAAATGAGACTGAAAATTTCAAAATCTTTGAAAAACTTGAATCTGAAAAGAAAAATCATTTTGAACTTGAAATTTCAGAATCCCAAGCCAAAATTAAATTACTTGAAAATGAGAATTTGGTTTTGAAATAATCCAATGCAGAACAGAAGATCGCTATAAATCATTGGTCAAATTTTATAAAAGAAAATAGCGATCTTAAATCTAAAATTCAATGGTTAGAATCAACTTTGGATAAATTTTCTAATAGGGAAAAATTGTTGAATATGCTGTTACAAAATCAAGTTTCTGTTGGAAATAAATGTGGTCTTGGCTTTGGGAAAATAATGGTTTGAAAAAGAGAAATCAAATGATTTTAAAAATCCTTCAAACTTCTTTGAAAAGAATCGACTTGATAATTTGAACTCTAATAATTTCAAAGGATTTTTTAATCATAACCGAGATGAGAATTTGTTTTATAACAAACCATTTAAACAATCTTGGATCCCAAAAGGAAATAAAACGAGCTTCATTAAATTCAAACAGATTTGGGTTGCTAAGGGTACAATGGTAATTTCAGATGGGTTGTTGTGTAAACAAGTATGGGTACCAAACTGTGTGAATAAAACTGTGAGTAGTTTTGCAAATTTTGTTAGACCACTCGATTTTATTAACTGTTAGGTACCAGAGGAGGCTGAGTAACTACTTTGCTAAAAAGAGATTTGAAATCAAGCAAGTCTATACTTACGTATCATTCATAGTTCCTTAGCCCAGTATGTTGAGTTAGAGATTCATTTGCTTACACATAAATCTGGTATGATCTCTAAACTCATCTGTGTTAATATTCTCTGTTTTTATCTTTTGTGTTTATTCCTCCTTCTACCTCTTCTGTTTTTTTCTGTGTTGATTTGACATTGCCATATTCTTTCTTTCTCCTTGTGCTTTCTTAACTTCAAATTGCAGAATTCAAGATTTTCTAGAAATTCACTTCATTTATATGAAACTCTAATGTTTTTAATCATTTCTAGATTTTGAATTTAATCTTGTTAATATCTGCAATTGTTTTGAAGTTTATCTTTCTGATTTCTGAATTCATAACAGTGTTGATGTATTCTTGTCATATCTTGAACACTGTTAATTTGAATTCTAAATTTTTGAAGATCTGAAAAACAATTGAAATTTCACACAAATCTGCTGTTTTGAGTTTCTTCTAATTCATTTTAGAAAAGCTTGAAATATTATACTCATTACAACACTCTGCTATTTATCAATTGTGATAATTTCATTGATTTTCATATTGGCTTGGAAATTTTTGAATGTCTTGAATCACATTGTTTACATCTTGAAATTCCCTATCATTCATGATCATCTGGCTTAGATTATTTGTTTGTTTGAGATCATTTGAAACTTTTGATATTTTGAATCTCACACACCTCTCAGATCTGAAATTATTAATTCTGTGTGATTGATTCATTGTATCTCATGACTTACATTCATTCAAGTAATTTCGAACAAACCATTATTTTTGGATCATGAATTATTACTCAATCTTGATGTAAATTACTCTTGTGCTTGTCAGAGAAAATTGTGAAAAAATATTTTAAAATACAGGTCATGAAACTTACTGTCATTTCATGGTTATTTGATTTAAATATTTGTTTATTTAAAATCATTTGAAATTACTAATTTATTGAATCTAACACGTGTCTTGGATCTGAAATTTACAATCTGGTGTGAATGATTCATTGAATCCTAAGCTTTTCATATTCCCTCAAATGATTTCAAATTACCTGTATTTTAATCTTGGATCGTGAATCATCTTCTGTGACCATCTTCATGACAAGTCTGCTTTAAACTTTTTTTTGTGCTGCTCTGATACTGTTTTTCAAATAACTGCTTGTTCTTGTCTACAGCTCTGATAAATGTGCCAAAAAAATTTAATTTTGTCTGGTTGGGCTTTGTGATTAAAATTTGTTAATAAGGACACCAATTGGTATCAGATTAGGAAGTGCTAAATTTTTTATTGATCTTATTCTCACTCTGTATATATATATTTTTTGTCTTGTATATATCTCTCTAAACTCCTCTTATAATTGATTTTCAATTTTAAAATTATTTATTGATTATTTATTCAGAAATTGAAATCAATATCCAAATTGAACTGTATTTATAATTCATCCAAATTATTATTAGATTTTGAAATTGTGATGAATTGTGACTGCAGTATAATTCACAACAAGAGGAGATTTTATTTGGATTTTCATGATGGTTGAATATTTATTATAATATCTTTGAACTGGCAATTATTTCATGACCATCTCCTTTATCTATCATCATTCTTCCATCCATCATGTCTTTTATAGTAATGTGGAGAGTTAACATGTTTTAAAATTTTTTGAATAAACAATGGAAATATTTGTGATAGAAATGGGACTATGTTATTTTTCAGAATTAGTGACAATTGAAAATTTTCAATGATCTTGGTACAGTTGATCGTATTTCATAATATAATTAATTTAGAAATTTATTCCACAGTCCATTCTTGTACCTACCCCATCTTCTATCATCCATATATTGGTTTTATATACCGAGGAGTTTTTCTTTTTAAAGATAAAATGATAAATATATAATTAATACATAAGTGTGTCTCTAACCTCATTTAAAAATCCAAGCTCTGGTCATGCATGGTTAAGAGACAACTTATAATTTATGTTGCGACTAACCTCATTTAAAAATCCAAGCTCTGGTTATGCGTGGTCAGTGTGCTCTTAAATAAAAAATAAAAGAAAAAGGAAATAATGTACTAAATATAAATTAATATGAATTTCTCCTTGGTATGTAAAAATCAGTCTATCAATCCATGTTCTAATCTGTGAAATGTGTTAATATCTTATGACGTATTATGATTTGCTGATTGATAGCTATTGGGATTTGAGATTATTCGATTTTGTCACTTAAGTTGAATTATTAATTATAGTCCAAATCCGTCACCGTTTTTGAACTTCCTTTTTATAAAATTCTTTTGAAAATAATAGGAAATATATGTTTTTGAAACTCTCCATTTTACATTCATCATAAATCCGTCAGTTTCTACAATGTGAAATATGCCACTAGTTCTCAATTTATTATGATTTTTGTTTGACTGATTGAGATTTATGATGATCGTCCTTCCTCTTAAGCTGATATTGTATTTGTTAGTCATTGTTCATCTATATTTTAAATTCTGTATCCTTTTGATGATAACAAAAGGGGGAGAATGGATTGAGATTTTGATATATGAGTGAATATTTTATAAATATTCTTAATTTTGAAAATCCATTCATTTTTCATTCTTTTCACTCATGCACATTTATGTGGGGAGTTTTCTGTTGTAGGGGGAGCTAATAAATAGGGGGAGTTCAATATTCACTGCCAAACACATTTATTGCGCTCAAAATCTTTTATTTGTTTGTCATCATCAAAAGGGGGAGATTATTGTATATGACGTAGTTGTATACACAATTATATGATTTTTGTTTGATGATAACAACCAAATAAATATTATTTTAAATGTGTTTGTTACTGTACTGTTCTATATATACATCACAGACAGGAATATAATATTTATATTTAAATAGAATAAGACTATACAGACATTCATATATTCATACAGTATTTTATTTAAATATAATGTTTTATTTCAAACAGTACAACTATTTATAACTCCACTATTTTAACACATCACATTTCATATACATTCACATGATATTGTACTCGTAAATAAATTGAATACGATAGAAAAATTTGTTTGAACACGATAATATAATATTTTATTTCAATCAAATTTGTTTATTACAAATATTAGTATAATTCTTCTCATTCTGTACATTTGTTCCTCATTACAACGCTCATCACTCTAGTATACATTCATTGCCTCACTACAACATTTCACTCATTCCCATTGCAATTATGGAACAAAAAAAAAAGGAGGAACAACATTTTTTCTGTCCAAGCAGCCCACAATGATACTAATACAAATTAGCATGCCAAAGAACAAAGCAAGAAACCAGGTATGCAAGCAGGTGATGTTCACAAGTGTACAACAGTGAAAAAGGGCATGTTTCAATTCATTTTTTTTTTGAACATGTGAAAATTTGGCAACTACAAAGCAATCTTCATTTAAAGGAAGATGTTTTTTTTTAAAAAAAAGTCCAAAAACAACAATGTACAACATGCAAGGCTCAAGTGAACTAATTTGGTGAAAATATACATGCAGAGGTTTAGTGGAGCAGCAAAGAATTGTTTTCCTGTTCAAATGGGTATAAAAAAAGGGAATCTCTTTTGAAATTTGAAAAGAAAAGCCATAGGTTCAAAAGCAGGAAAGGGATTAAGCTTGCAATCTTGGCACATGTAAAATTTGGCAAGAAAAGATTTGGATATAACGTTTTTTATCATGCATGTATTCATAATTGCATGGTGCAATAATACACAATCAAGAAGCAGTTTCCTGGTTTGAAAAATTCAGCACATGCAGAATCTAACTTAGAAAACATTTTTATTTTGTAGGAACATACAAGCAGGGGATAAGTCAACAAGCATGCATGCAACTTCATGTTTCAGGATTAAGTGCAACAGTTACAAGAGCACTAATTAAGGGAGAAAATCAGTTTACATATTGCATGTTACAGTTGAACACAAATTGGTCAAGTGATGTGCATGCATGGATTGTGTCATAGTCATGCATACATATAGGATCACATTCAAGTTTTACAGTGATGATTTGGTATTCACAAATTATTCAAGGCTGATTTAAATTAATAGCAAAGTTATTTTGGGCAACATCATTTTCAAATGTTTTCGGTTTTGAAAATGATTATACATTGCTAAATGGTTTTCCAGAAATGTGCAAAGGCAATAAATGGGTTTACATAAAAAAAAATCTGAGATTAAATTCATTTCCACAATTTCCTGAATTCATCCACAATCTCTATCAAAGCCAGAAAGAAAAAGTGCAAATCATGCAAGGAATTTTTTCAAAGCAACAACTAAAAAGGGGCAAGTTTATCGAGCCATTTCAAAAGTGGAAATTGCATATATTTGGCATATGATACAATCAGCATAAACATGGATGGTTTTATTTGTTTCAATCGTGGGAACAATCAATTCATATGATTCCACTATAAAAACATGCAATTTATTTTTGGCATGTTTTAAATCAAATTTCCAGAATTGATTTATTCAATCAATGCCAAGAATTTCAAGCCATTTTTAAAAGGGAAGGTTTTTTTCTTTTTAACAATTCAGTGCAAGCATGCAGATAAATGTTTTCACAAATTCGAAGAAATGGAAAGAAGGAATCATTCCATTCGAATACCAATCAAGGCAAAAACTAGTTGGTTCAAGAAAATCAACAAGTTGTTTTTGGGCATGATTTAAATCGGTTTGTTTTTTGGTGAAATCATATTTGGCAAGTATTATTCATTTTCCAGAAATGATTCATTCAAGTCCAAGGGGCCACGAATATTTGTTTCGAAGAATTACTCAATATCAATTCAACCGAGAATGTCAAAACAGGAAACCATTTTTCAGGAAATTACTTCAAGCAACAAATCAGGGAAATTAGCCAAGTCATCAATTCATTTGAAATCAGAAAATGGTTAATGGATATTAAAATCCTATAACTACACATGATTCCTCACAGGAAAATTTATCCAACTCACGAAAAAACCATCAATCATTTTCTCAAGTAAATCAAAAGTCTTACAGAGTTGGAGGTAGGAAGATTAAGCTTCGAATTCGAGCATGAAGCCAACATCGAACAACTAAAGGAGCAACAGATTTCTTGAACCAATCTTAAAGCCATTTCGAAGCAGAAGAAAAATCCTAGGGGGGCGCCATTGAAGAACAAAGTTTAGACCAATATTGTTTTGAAGAAGCACAAAGGGGCCAACCATGTTTTTGAGTCAAAGCAAAAAGGGGTTTTTCTAATTTGGTTTTTATTTTGTTGTATTTTAATTTCACTTGTAACCGTCCATTGGTTTTCTAGTTTCATCTGTAAAACTAGACAGTTTCTAGAGTCTATAAAATATAGTGGGTTTCCTAGTTTCGTCTGTAAAGCTAGGCAGTTTACTAGATTCTGTAAAACTAGGGAAAATCTGACCTAGGGGATATAGGTCAGTCTACGATTTTGAGCGTAGGATTAGAATAGGAGTGAGGGGTTCACGAGTTTACATGGTCTTGTAAGCGGGATCTGTTCTATTACCTAGTAGAAACCTTAGGAATGTAGCAGTAGGCAGGATTTTGCCGAAGCTGGGTATATCTTGTGTCATTTACTTTTCTGCATTTATTTTCTGCTGCATTCTGTGATTTGATTTTTTTTATCTCGCTTAATTTTCAATAAACCCTATTCACCCCCCCCCCCCCAAGGTTAATCTAGATCCAACAACAATCATATATATATATATACACACACCAGTACGGAGGCACATCCGATGGACGTATGCATAGATAAATATGACCAAAGCAATTGTGTTAAACCATGAAATGTTCCTATCATATTAGTTTTGTTTATTCATTCAAAGTTTGTAAGTGTAGCGTGTAAAGACAACACTATGTATTGAATAATGGTAGGTAAACAGGTTGACCTACAACTCATACTGGATATTCATAATGGATACAAACTATCTTACATTTACATGTCTGTTACTGTTTTGGAAAAAAGACCAATCAAAAATCAATAACACATCATTACTGCATTGAAATAGGTATGCAATAACGTCACAAGAAATGACATATTTTTATTTTATATTAAAGATGAGTAAACGGTGAAGGTATTAAACCTTTTTTTTATGTGGGTGAAAACTTGAACGAACATGTAAGAATGGACAACACGTAAGGTCAGGGTTAAAAAAGTAGTAAAAGGTGTTGGTCGTATAATGAATGAAAAAAATATTAATAAACATAATTTACAGCAGGCAATCATAGACTCAGTAGCAATGTTCTTATATATAAGTTATTGAGCCGTACTCTATTGTGATGGAAAGTCAGTGGAAAAATGTTAAAATTATCATAGTTTACATCGTCAAATCCAAAAAAAACTACGGATCTGAATAGGAACAAAAAACTACGGATCTGAATAGGAACAGAGTTACGGATTCATGGTTGAATAAACAAGTCATCTGCTGAATAAGTAGAGGATCTAGTGGGAGGAACATGTAGAGCAGGAATAGTGCATCAGGCGATGTGTACAACCTGCTGAGGAAAAAGTGAAATATTAAAGTTCGGACATAAGTATGCAAGCAAAGTGAGTGAAAAGGAATGCTAGCCTACAATTCATATATATATATATATATATACACACACATATACATACATACATACATACATACATATATATATATATATATATATATATCAGTACGCATGCACGCCCGATGGGCGTGTGCATAGATGTATTTGACCAAAGCATATTGGTGTTCAATTTCTGGAATTTTACAGTGCTGAGTTTTATATTGTCGTAATACTTTACTGATCTGTTCCAATTTCAGATTATGCATGGAAACATGACTTCCAATCATGCCAACACCTGATACAGTCCGAAAATTTGCTGCATTACAGGTCAAAAGTGGACATAATATAAAGTGAACTTACACGTCAGTAATATAATTGAGTGGAAAAAGAAGTGAACACAGTTGTAGCACAGTACGGCAGTAATAAATGGAGGGAAAAAAATGCAAAATAGTGCACAAAACAGGCCAATGCAGGCAGTTGTACCACAATTTATAATTTATTTTGTGCTCATGTTCACAAATTACGAAGTGCAAGTGAAGCGTAAAAATGATGTTAAATGGATATGTACATTGAGAAAGTGTTGTATATGACGTAGTTGTATACACAATTATATGATTTTTGTTTGATGATAACAACCAAATAAATATTATTTTAAATGTGTTTATTACTGTACTGTTCTATATATACATCACAGACAGGAATATAATATTTATATTTAAATAGAATACGACTGGATAGAGATTCATATATTCATACAGTATTTTATTTAAATTTAATATTATATTTCAAACATTCAAACAGTACAACTATTTGTAACTCCACTATTTATTTAATTCACATGAATTTGTACTTGTATAAAAACTGAATACGATAGACAAATTTGTTTAAACATAATAAAATATTATTTTATTTCAACCAAATCTGTTTATTACATATAATCAGTACAATTCTCTCACAGCACCTCACTATAGTTCATTCATCACTTATACAATCACTTTTACACACTAACACTCACACACAGCTATAATAACAAATCAATGACACAAATCTTCTCGGAATTCTGCTTGAGATAGAGTCTGAGTTTGCATAAAACGGACACCGTATGAAGGAGATATGGACGAGCGAAGTTAGGCAGAAAACCGGAAGTCGACTAGAATGCACTGGCGCACTTCACAAGTGCGCCAGTACAAAAATACACCGGCACACCTGCCAAGTGTGCCCATGTCGGGCTAAATACCTGCACAGATTTCTGGAATGTTCTGATCCGAACACTGAGTCATTGCTGAGTCATTAGGGCTGAGGTGTTATCCTATCTTTACTGGATGGTCTTGATTGCTTCTAGGGTTAATCTGACGGCTCTAAATTAATTAAAACTCTATATATCCAACCTAAAATCACACTAATTCATTCGAAGAGCCGCCATGCCGTCAATAGTGAACCTAGAATAGCCGTCATCTCTTTCAACTCAAAGGCAAGATAGAAGCTACATCAAAATCAAATAAAATCTAATCTAATTCAACTAAGAGAATTCAACGATCTACATCAAAGGCTAGCAATTCAGTTTCAGAATACAGATCCCGAAACTCAAGAATTCCTTTTGGGATCTAAGTGTAGTTACCTTTCAGATGTGAATAAATTAAAAACATGATTTGTAATGAATTGTGAAATAGAATTTGAACCAAGTTATATGTGATGTTGATTCATTTCTATTTATGTCCATTCTATCATGTTTGCCTATGAACTATTGTGGTTTATCATGTTAAATTAGCGATCATGTTGTATGTAGTTTGATGATAAAACTACCATTGTTAAAGGCTTGGCAATGAACCTATGTGTTGTATGTTAAATGGGCGATGACATGTCATGTTGTATAGTTTGGTGATGACATCTATATGTTGTATGTCAATTTGGAAATTATGCCATGTTTATGCAAGTTAGGTGATGCTATCATGTTATGAATACATGCAAGTTTATAGGTTAAAAACATGATTATGTAAACCTATATGTTTAGACCTACACTTTATATGTTAGATCCATATGCCTCTATGTTAGATCTATGTTAGCATGATTCAACCCCTATGCTAGTTCACAACTACATGTCTAATTAAATTTTGGTAGTTCTATGTAAAACTATTATTTTATGATTCATGTTGCATAGATCTAGTTTGCAAGTTCATAATTAAAAGTATATTATGCCAAGTTCATGTGACACATCTGTAGTGAGATCCATATTTTTGTATGATGTTGGAATGTTGCAAGTTCCTCTTTTTTCCCCTTTTGGTTTATAATTTAGGCCAAAATGTCGAGCCTAACATTCTAAGAAACTGTGCGAACGTACAACGGGGGTAACGTTGGGGAAAAACATGAAACTACATGTAATTGACATATTTGGCTCATAACCATGTAAATGGTATGACATTGAAATGGTATAATTTACATACAAAAAAGAATCATGAATTTGATTTAGAAGGAAAGTGGGCCATGACAACAAATTGTTGACAAATTTACATATAAGCATAAAAGGATAAATATGTAAATTTTGAAAAGACGAATATGCCTAACCCGAGGTTAGACTGAGTTCTGGTGTAAAAACGCCCGGAACCGACCGGCACATCCAGTGACCACAACAATACCTATCTAATGTGGGTAGTTAGTGCATTGAGCCCAAAAAGGACCCGAGGTTAGACTGATTTGTGGTGTAAAACTGCCCGGAACCGACCGGCACATCCAGTGACCACAACAATACCTGTCTAATGTGAGTGGTTGGTGCTTTAATAAAGCTAAGTCAAGATTTGTAGGGTTAAGTCAATCAAGGAAACACTTAACCAATTCAACATGTTAACTAAACTGATGGGTGGGGTTAGGACACTTAACCAATTTAACATGTTGGCTAGAAAACCCTAGTAAACCCACATAGATGTATCATGGAACCCTGAACTAGGCAGGGTGGGGCACGATCACTGGGCTGAATTGTAAGCGGTCAAAAAGCCGGCGGGTGGTGCATCAGTGTAGGTTCCGACGGAGTACGGGCGTGCACGTACTCCGGAGTGGAAAAAGCAGGCACTGGTCATCAGTAGTCATACACTGCGCATCTTGAATCGTGTCGGGTTGCCACCAAAGGATTTGATACACCCCATGGTGGGACCAGCACAGGTATCTACAGTCAAGCGGGAGCCGAATGACACACTTAATAAATGCATGCAAGTAGGAGCCAAACGATATAAGGGGATCATTTCACCATGAACACGTGGTGCTAGTTGGACAAGTATAAGTAGGTGCAGAGAATTAGACATGGGTGTAATGTATATTCGGTTTATCCTGCCATATATAGTTTTATGTTAGTTTGTTGTTCTGGTACTGTCCTATTTTCAGTTTATTCCTATCATGACCTTTTCCTTATTCACACACTAAAAAGTCACTGGACTTACTCATACTTAAGTCTGGCCCATTTTTCTTTCGTCTTCTTTTCTTCCCCCCCCCCCCCCCAGGTAGCGAGGGAGGGAATAACTCAGCTTAATTTGGACCGTTAATCTTTCCAAGCATGAAGGCTTTGTGATGTACAGCTTGGAACCTATTATCTTTGGCTATGGCTTTGGACACACTAGACTTGGGGATTTATGCAGTTTTATTTTTGTTTTACGCTTCTTTATGTTTTAAGCAAGACATATATTTTGATGTAATGATTTGGAAGTTGCTTTGAGACAGTTTGTTGTAATGCTTTTGTTATGAACCACGTATGAAATAAATGTTCTTTTCCGCTGCTTATATTTCTGTCTTGTAAATTTTCTGTGTCTTTTTTCCTATAATGCTCCACCAAAATTAAGGCATTCCCTTTGTGAGTGACCTTAACGGAGATAGGGTGTTTCAGCAACTGAGGAGTAGCCACAAGGACCATCTCGACTCAGTGCACAGTTCATAATCAAGCCAAAGTGAAAAACAACTCAACGTATACATGGTGCAAAAGCAAATGGTCGAGCACAAGGCATCAATAAGGACTGGAAAAACAGGGTGATCAAATACAAACAGCTCCAGTGACAGCTTCAACAAGAACAAATACATTTTCAAGAAAATCATTCACAAGTTTCTAGTTATTAAGTGCCAGAATTCACTTTCAAATGTGCATGGCACTAAACACAGTGGGGAAGCAAGGAGCATAATGGTGTAACTCAAGGCAGAGTGGATAAAGTTCAAAAACAATTCAAGTTTGTGTACAATGGATCAACACATTGAGTTCGATTCCAAGTGATACATGATCATAGCATATACTACTCAAATTAGTATGGTGTCAGCAAGTGATGATGGTGCGGCCAAGTGTACAAGCAAGGTTCATCTAATCAACATCAGGTGGTGCAAATACAATAAACAAACACGGTGGAATAGTACAGCATGGTGAGAGAATACAAGTGGAAGTGGATGTGAATGTGCAGCATCAAATATTGTTCAAACAGAATAACCAAGCCAAGATTCATGTTACAAGTTGAAGTCAGTACAGTGATAAAACTCAAGTGACAGTTCATCAAACATGGACAGAGTAATATGAACTGCAAATAACAAGTCCCAGTAAACAGTCAGGTTCAAATACAAAATATGCAAGTTAATATTAATGGAGCATGGCTTAAGCTGTCAACAGAATGTACAAATGGTTCAACAAGTCAGTGTGGATCTGGTGTCAAAACAGTGTGCATTTGAGTTGTAATGAATAGCCTTTTCATGGGTCGAGCTAGTCAAGTTCAAGTTTGAAAATGGTACAACAACAAAACTAAAGTGACTAAGACCAAGACAAATGATTCAACATTTACAAAAGGGTGGCATGATCAAATAAAGAAGTTGTTCTTATCAGTTCAAGAATTAGTTCATATACCAGAAAAACACAAGCATGTCAAACGATTCAAGTGCAAAGAACAGTTTGGGAAAATAAAGTATAAGATCTGTTCAAGTGTGTTTTATCACAGGAAAAGAGATTCCATTCGAATTTTTGGTAAAATATCCAGATTGACCAAGTTCATGATTTCAAGTGTAGTGACAATTCCAGAAAAATATATACGGATTTTTCTTGAACCAATTCAAAGCAATGAAGTCACACGCAAGTAATATAAAAAGTTTGAAGATTTCAAATCCATCAAATAAAAAGCCCCAAAATACACGCAACAGCAAGAATAATTAAAATCTGTGGATCTCAAGCTCCAATATTTCACCATATATCAAACCAAGTTTAAATGTATGAAATCAGAGATTTTTTATAGATCAGAACACTATAAATACACCGATTCATCACTGGTTTCTATTATCCAAGTTCAAATTAATAAAAGCAATATTCGAATAGCAAATTCATACCAGAAAAAGGGGCAAGCTTGGATCCAACTCTACGCTAAACTGATGAAGAGATTGGTACTGACAATTCGAGATCATCATACGACATAGCGGCGGCCTTCAGATTGAAAAAGAATCGAAACCCTAAATCAACAAATTTCCAAATCGTGAAGAGAGGAGCACCAGAGATCGATCAAGAACATCAACAAGATTTCAAGCATTTGAAAGCCATTGCGATTTTGGGATTTGAAGAAACCCTAGGAGAATAGCCGCCGCCATTTTTAATTCTCAGAGGAAAAACGAAGGGTTGAACCGAATTACAAAGGTGTGCATCACTTTGAAGTGGCCGGCCAAGTTTTAACTAGAGAAAAGGAATTTTTTTAATTACTTTTTAAACTAGGGTTTTTGCTTCTGGTTTTGTTTGTTTTTTATTTTGAATTGTTTTTCAATTTATAAACTATCACTCAGTTTCTAGATGTGTAAAATCTAGGGAAGACGAATTACTGGATTTGTAATTCGGGGAAATTTGGTTTCGAGGGTAAAAACCAATGCAGGATTTTGAGCGTAGGGTTAAGAAAAGTCGGCAGCGAGTGTCGCGAGTTTACAGGGGATTTTAAGTGTAGAGATTGTTTTAACTCCTAGTAGAAACCTTGGGGAATGCAGCAGTAGGCAGGGTTTTGCCGAAGCTGGGTATATCTATGTGTTATTTATTTTCCGCATTTATTCTGATTATTAGCTGTGCAGTTATTATTTAATTACTCTATGAAAATCTGCGATAAACACTATTCACCCCCCTCTAGGTTAATTTAGATCCTACAAGTGGTATCAGAACAGGTATTTTTTATTTTATTTTAACTCTAGAGTCATGAATCTGTCTAATAATGCTTTTTCTGAGGGTCAGTCCATAGCTAGGCCACCAATGTTTAATGGAACTGATTATGCCTATTGGAAAGCTAGGATGAAAATTTATTTGAGTTCGGTCGATTATGATGTGTAGGATATTATCGAAACGAGTTATAGGACTCCCACTATTATTGTTAATGGTATTGATGTTCCAAAATCAAAAGATAGGTGGGATGCTAATGATAAAAAATTATTTTCAACTAATGCCAAAGCGATGAATGCTTTAATCTGTGCTCTTGATAAAACTGAATGTAATCAAATTTCTCATTGTGAGACTGCGCAGGAAATATGGCATACGTTGGAGGTCACACACGAAGGTACATCTCAAGGGAAGGAATCTCGTCTCGATCTACTCAGCAACGAATATGAAAATTTCTCTATGCAAAGAGACGAAGATATAAAAGATATGTATGGACGTTTCTCATCACTGGTCTACAATGCAAAAGCACTTAGCAAAACCTATACCGAAGTGGAATTGATCAGAAAAATATTGAGAGTGCTACCGATGAATTTTAAAGCTAAGGTGACAGTGATACAAGAATCAAAAGATCTGAATAAAGTAAGCATGGAAGAGTTGATCGGAAATCTGATTACTTTAAAGATGGAGTTAAAAGCAAGAGAAGAACGAAAGGATTCTGAATTAAAGAAAAAGACGATCGCTCTAAATAATTTTGTTGAAAGTAATAATGATGATCCCACTGAAGAGCTAGCCAGGGTATAGAGAAAGTAGGCCAAAGGAAATTACAAGCCACAAAAGAAGAAAACTATCAAATCTGAAAGTTCAGACGATGAAGTGTTTTACTACAATTGCAAGAAACTCGGACATATCAATCCAAATTGCCCACAGCTTAAAAATTAAAAGAGGAAGAAGTTCAGAAGGAAGAAGAAGGCTTTTGCTGCTACATGGGATGACGAGGAAGGAGAAGAAGTTTCTGAAAGTGATGAAGAGGTAGCTAATTTGTGTCTTGTGGCTCAATCTGATATGGAAGGTAGTAAAGAGGATTCTAGTGAGGTATCGAATTTTACCTATAAAGAATTAATTTTAATGTGTCATGACCTCACAAAAACCGTTGATTCTCTTGAACTAAAAGTCAAGAAATTGAAATCTGATTGGTCAAAACTAGTTCAAGAAAAAAACAGTTTAGAAAGAAAACTTGAAAAAGTTAAGAATTCACCATTTTTAGAATGTGAAAAATGTCAATTTTTGAGTAACGATCCTTTGAAATTCAAAACTGATTTTGAATTACTCAAAAGTGAAAACGTGAATTTGAAAAACAAAAATCATGATTTTGAGAAGGAAATTGAAAAGCTTAGAGAATCTGAAAAATTTGATTTTGAAAAGCGAAAACAATTTGAAATTCAAATTTCTAAGTCTAATGCTAAAATCAAAGCACTTGAAAACAAAAATTTGGTTTTGAAACAAACTGATGCTAAAAAGAGGAAAATCGCTATTAATCGTTGTTCAAATTTAATGAAAGAAAACAGCGGTCTTAAATTTAAAATTCAACAACTTGAGTCAACTTTGACTAAATTTTCTAAAGGAGAGAAATCGTTGAATATGTTGTTAAAAAACCATTTTTTGTTCAAAATAAAAAGGGACTTGGTTTTGGAACTGATCAAGTTGAAAAACAAAATCCTAATGATTTTAAAAATCCTTTAAATGGCTTTGAAAAACAATCAAATTGGTATTTTGAAATCTAATAATTTCAAAGGGTTTTTAAATCATAAACAAAATGATAACTTGTTTATAAACAATTCATTTAAACCTGTTTGGATTCCAAAAAATAACAAAACGAATTTAAATAAGTCTAAACGAATTTGGGTTCCAAAGGGTCCACTAGTGGATAGTAATGGATTGTTATATAAATGGATTTGGGTACCAAAACGTGTAAATGAAGATAAGAGTGGTAAAACAATTTTTGTTAGACCACTCGATCCTATAAACATTTAGGTACCAGAGATAGCCTAAGGAACAATTGTGTTTAACAGATAAAAATTCAAATTGTTCCATTTTATTGAATTGTTTGAAGTTCCTTAGTTATAGATCCAGAGTTGGAGATTCATTGGATCACATCAATTATGGTAAATCAGGTAAGATCTCTAAACTCGTATTTTTATTTCAATTCCTTTTTAGTTTATTTTCCTTTTTAGTTTATTTTCCTTTTTAGTTTTTATTTCTTTTATTTTCTTTATTTTTTCTTAACTGATTTTGAAATCATTCTTTATTGATTGTTGAAATTCTTGGATTATAAAAATTTGATTTTTTAAGTGATTTTAAATGATCATCTTTAGATTTGATCGTTGAATGTTTCTTGTGCTTGTTTAAAAATTCTCTGAAAAATTCACTAGTTATTCTTGCTTTGAAAATGGTTTTGTGCTGCTCTGATAAGGAAATTGATTTGATTAGTTTGAATATCTTGGTGACTGGACGATAAATTGAAAAACCAGTGATTAAATATCGTCAAATTCCATAGACAATTTAAATTAAATATATAAGTGGTTTTAAAATTATCTAGGAGCAATCGGCATTAGAAATATTAGATAATTTCATATTCTACTGATTAATTTTGAAACTGATTTTCAAACTTGCATTGATATTTTCAAAAACTCCTCTTGAAGTTGATATTTTCAATTTTAAAATTATTTTTAATTATTTATTCAAAAATTGAAATTATTGATTGATTTGAACTGTTTTGTGACTCATCAAAATTATTAATAGATTTATGAAATTGGGATGAGTTGTGGCTATGGTATAATTCATAACTAGAGGAGATGTTATTTTGAATCTCATGATGATTGGACAGATTTTATAATATCTTTGAATTAGAGCTTATTTCATGACCATCTTCTATATCTACCATTCGTTATGGTTTTATTTAATTTGGAGAGTTCAAATTACTTTTTGAAAGAAAAATATCTTGGAAATAAAAATAAAGAAAAAGAAAATTAAATAAATAATTTATCCTTGGTATTCACTCCCATTTAAAAGTCCTCGCGGTTATGTGTGGGTGAGTTACCTTAATCTCTATGTGCTTCCATTCTCACTTAAAAGATCTTTGGGCTGTGCATGGATGGAACTCATTAGAGAGGATAAAGTTAAGTTACTACTAACCCCATTTAAAAGACCTTTGGGATATGCGTGGTTAGCAAGTGCTTAACACATTTTATGCTTATTTAATATCTTTAAAATTCAAATTCAAATATATTTTTTTGGGACCCTCCTCATTCTATAAAATCCATTGTAAATCCATTCATTCTGAAAGTAAAATTTGCTTCTGATCTAAAGATTATTATGATTTTTGTTTGATTAAATGGGATTTGCGATATATATTCTCTCTCTGATTTTGAATTTATATTTATGGTCTAAATTTGTCACTACTTCGATCTCTATTATCCTTTTGATGATAACAAAAGGGGGAGAATGGTCAAGATATTGATTGATGAGTATTTAATTCAAAAATATTTTAAGATTGGAAATTAAATATCTAGAGGGAGAATGGTTAATTGAATTTCATCATTCAATTTTTTTTCCATATATATATATAGGGGGAGTTCAGTTGTAGGGGGAGCTAATAAATAGGGGGAGTTCAATATTCACTGTCAAACACATTTATTGTGCTCAAAATCTTTTATTTGCTTGTCATCATCAAAATGGGGAGATTGCTGTATATGACGTAGTTGTATACACAATTATATGATTTTTGTTTGATTATAACAACCAAATAAATATTATTTTAAATGTGTTTGTTACTGTACTGTTCTATATATACATCGCAGACAGGAATATAATATTTATATTTAAATGGAATACGATGTACAGAGATTCATATATTCGTTCAGTATTTTATTTAAATTAAATATTATATTTCAAACATTTAAATAGTACAACTATTTGTAACTCCACTGTTTATTCAATTCACAGGAATTTGTACTTGTATAAAAACTGAATACAATAGACAAATTTGTTTAAACACAATAATAAAATATTATTTTATTTCAACCTAATCTTTTTATTACATATAATCAGTACAATTCTCTCACAGCTCCTCACTACAGTTCATTCATCACTTTTACACATTAACACTCACACTCAGTTATAATAACAAATCAATGACACAAGTCTTCTATCTTCACTGCTCTCCAATCCAGTCCAGTCATCTCCATACCTGTCACATACAGAAGAACACACACAGTAGACTACAAAAAAAATAAAATTCAATACAAACAAATAAAAATTTATTTTTAAATTTTAATTGCCTTGGAATTACGGTGTGTTTCTCATCATTTTTCTAGACTTGGTATGATATGCAGGGACAGAAAAACTCATCTGGATGGCTGCATATACACAGGTGTATATACACGTGTGCACTGCCTCACCAATCCAGTGTGCAACTGAGGAGTAGCCACAAGGACCATCTCGACTTAGTGCACAGTTCATAACCAAGCCAAATTGAAAACAACTCAACATATACATGGTGCAAAAGCAAATAGTTGAGCACAAGGCATCAATAAGGATTGGAAAAACAGTGTGATCAAATACAAACAGCTCAAGTGACAGCTTCAACAAGAACAAATAAATTTTCAAGAAAATCATTCACAAGTTTCTAGTTATTAAGTGCCAGAATTCACTTTCAAATGTGCATGGCACTAAACACAGTGGGGAAGCAAGGAGCATAATGGTGTAACTCAAGGCAGAGTGGATAAAGTTCAAAAACAATTCAAGTTTGTGTACAATGGATCAACACATTGAGTTCGATTCCAAGTGATACATGATCATAGCATATACTACTCAAATTAGTATGGTGTCAACAAGTGATGATGGTGCGGCCAAGTGTACAAGCAAGGTTCATCTAATCAACATCAGGTGGTGCAAATACAATAAACAAACACGGTGGAATAGTACAGCATGGTGAGAGAATACAAGTGGAAGTGGATGTGAATGTGCAGCATCAAATATTGTTCAAACAGAATAACCAAGCCAAGATTCATGTTACAAGTTGAAGTCAGTACAATGATAAAACTCAAGTGACAGTTCATCAAACATAGACAGAGTAATATGAATTGCAAATAACAAGTCCCAGTAAACAGTCAGGTTCAAATACAAAATATGCAAGTTAATATTAATGGAGCATGGCTTAAGCTGTCAACAGAATGTACAAATGGTTCAACAAGTCAGTGTGGATCTGGTGCCAAAACAGTATGCATTTGAGTTGTAATGAATAGCCTTTTCATGGGTCGAGCTAGTCAAGTTCAAGTTTGAAAATGGTACAACAACAAAACTAAAGTGGTCAGGACCAAGACAAATGATTTAGCATTTACAAAAGGGTAACATGATCAAATAAAGAAGCAGTTCTTATCAGTTCAAGAATTAGTTCATATACTAGAAAAACTGTAACACCCCGAATTTTAGTTAATACTAAAATTCACTAATTACAGGATAAATAATCTCAGATGTGGGAATTGGGGGTAACGGGCTGCGTTATTGCGTTCGTCTCGGAAAAATACGCGAAATAGAGTCCGAGTTTTCGAAAATCGGAGTCCGTATGGCCCAGTTATGGCCCGATGAAGGTTGCAGAAAATTCAAAACTAAAAACAGATTTAAAAATTTTAAATTCAGATTTTAAAATGAAACAGGCGGGGTCAGGCGGGGAAATTCCCGCCTACCCATGTCGACAGGGCTATCGACAGGCCTGTCGACAGGGGTGTCGACTTGCCTGTCGACTGGCCTGTCGACAGGGTCGAGCCGTCCAGTGAACCTGGGTGCACCAGGTTGGGTTCTAGGCTGGCTAGGAGGGCTGGTTCTAGAGATTTCCTAAATCTAAGGGTCCTAATCTAATCTAGGGTTAATCTAAGGGCCTAAAACACTCACCTAATCAATAAATACACCCTAAACCCCCCCTTAATCCTTACCAAAAATAGAAATGATGGCCTCATGCCGCCAAATTAAATCCTAAGAGGAGCCTCCACTAATCTAAGAAGGAAGTTTCAAGCTAATCCCTCTCAAATCATTCTCTAATCATCATTATCTTCATAGTTAGCAACTAATTCTACTTCATAAGGTTGCTAATCTTGTGTTTGGTGAGTTTCTATCACTTTAACATCAATTGTTAAAGTAAGTAGATTGGGTGTAATGAGACTTATGGTCTTAAATGCGGATTAGTGAGTTTGAATCATGTATAATGATATGTTACTCTATGTTGTTCTATGTTTATGCATATTTGTTAAGTTGGTTTATGCATGCTTAATAAGTTGATTTATGAATGTTTAACAAGTTGATATATGCATGTTTAACAAGTGGAGTTATGCATATTTAATGAGTGGAATTATGCATGTTAACAAAGTGAGTTATGCAAGTTAAGTATATGTTTAAATGCAAGTTTAATGTGATATGCAAGTTATGCATGCTTATGCAAGTGTATGGATGCTTATGCAAGTCATATATATGTTTAAATGCAAGATTTATGTAATATGCAAGTTATGCATGCTTATGCGAGTATATGAATGCTTATGAAAGATATGTATATGCTTAAATGACGTGATATGCAAGTTATGCATGTTTATGCAAGTATGTGAATGCTTATGCAAGTATGTGGATGCTTATGCAAGTATGTGAATGCTTATGCAAGTCATGTGTATGCGTAAATGCATGTTTAACATGTTATGCACGTTATGAGAATGCCTATATGCAAGTTCAACATGTTATGCAAGATATGTGTATGATAATATGCAAGCTCATATGCAACATGTTATGCAAATCATGTATATGATAATATGCAAGTTTGGGTAAAATATAGTTGGGTTAATATATGCTCATATATGCAAGTTGACATCCTCTTAACCCATGACAAAGTTTTATGCTAAACCCATAATATTTGTGATGATCTTCCCCTTTATTATGTCATGTAACGAGAACGATTTACGTGGGGAACGATGGGGTTGGTAAATATGTTAATAAATGAATAATTGGGTATGATTAAGCATACCATAAAAATAAATTACCATAAGTGGGAATTTACCTATTGAGTTAGGTCTACCCCATGGGAATTTACCTATTGAGTTAGGTCTACCCATGTTATGGAAAACTTGATATTAATTAGGGATAATTAATATGGGGGTGATTAATTAGGTGTAATTAATCGACTAAGACACGAGGTTGGACTCATTTGTAGTGTAAAACTGCCCGGACCCGACCGGCTTAACCAGTTGCTACAAATGTCAGCCCAATGTGAGAGGTCTTAGCCATAAATTAAATACGTTATTAAGGTAAAGACACGAGGTTAGACTCTGTTATGACGTAAGACTGCCCGGATTCTACCGGCTTAACCAGGCGGTCATAACAGCCAGTCTAATGTGGGAGGTCTTTATGGGAGATCACGGTCTTAATTAATTAAGAAACACTTAACCATAGTAGCATGTGGTGGGACATGAGGGGTTAAGTGGGTGCCTTGGGTGGCATGAGGAAATTTTGTGGGTGCCTTGGGTGGCATGAGGAAATCTAGTGGGTTGCCTTGGGTGGCAATAGAAAATACGATTAGAATACTTAACCAAGTGGAAACATGTAATTAAACATGATTAAAGGGTTAAGTGGGATACACTAGATATTTGACAAGCTTAAGTGGGTAGCTTGTGGGGGCCCATTTCAACCAATATCCCAAATGTATCTTTGTGGGCTCGACCCAAGTCGAGTGACGGGACACGCATATTGGGCTTGATTATAAGAGGCCAAAACGGGTTAGCGGTGGCAACGCAAGTCCAACGGGTTTCATATGCGTGTGTGGGCCCGGGCTGGTAGATAAGCCGTTGTTGCATCGTGTAGATATAAAGCCGTGCACCGTTAGTATTGGGTAGCCACTTTAGGGGAGTGATACACCCCACTGTGGGACCAGCACGGGTATCTACGGTAGGGAGCCGATCGCTTGGGGAGTAGTGGGTACACCTAATGAAGATAGGGGCAGACGGCACCTATGTAGGGGTACACGAAACTACTGGGTAAGAATTACCGGGTACACCTAGTGGAGATAGGGGCAGACGGCACCTATGTAGTGGGCTAGGGGTACATGAAACTACTGGGGAAATTTTCTAAGTCTTTGGAAGGGATCAACCTTTAAGTAGGAAGGACTGGTGTGGTGCAGTTAGTAATTATCCTTGGGTGGGTAGATGCGTCCTGACGGTTATCTTAGTTTATCCTAAGTCTACCAAGCTGCTTAGTGTAGCCATTCATCCCCAGATATTACCGTAGGTCAAGTTTATGTCTTCTCTGGTTACTTTAATAATTGTATTGTTAAAGTTATAGGGCTCACTCAGACTTATGTCTGACCCCGTTGTTTTTATCTTTTTCCCAACCCTCAGGTCCTACGGTGGATCCTAGCGGTAGTAGAGCTTGATCAGATTGCTGTTCCAGTCTTTAGGAGCTTGGGTAGATGTAAAGCTCCAGTTATCCAGTTATCTTTTCTTTTGTCATGGCTATTGTATAAGAGAGTGGGATTATGTACTTCTTTATTTTGATGGATATTGTACTTGACTTTTATCGTGGTTGTATGATGTAACCAGACATGTTTATTTCCGCTGTTGTGAGATGATATTTTTTTTAAAATTTCAAGTACTAATTATATCTGTCTTGTTGTAATTTTTCTGTTCTATATTCACTAAAATACTCCACCGATGCTATGGCATTCCCTTAGTGAGTGACCCTAGCGGGCGTGGGGTGTTACACGTGGTATCAGAGCAAAGGTTACCGGAACAGATAAAATTTTTAGAAAACTATTTTTCTAAAAACATGTCTTTTAAGAGAAAAGTTTTTGAAAGAAAAGCATTATCCCCAATAGCCATATCTATATCCTTCGAATTCTCCGTTTTGAATCTTTCCTTTTTCGTTTCAGCATGACCGAGAATCTTAATCTTCCGGAGGGTGTGACGGTACCAGTATGGTATAGGAGATTGATGGAGGCTAGGGCCACCACTGCGGGTCCAGCAAATATTCCTCCACCAACCGTAGCACCCGATCTTCCTCCTCCCCCTCCTCCTCGCACGGATACTTTTGCTAAGACTTGCAAGGAATTTAAAGCTATGGGAGAGAAACCTTTTCAAGGATCTGAAACCTTTGTGGAGGCTAGAGATTGGCTTAAGGAGGTGGAAGAGTTGATAGATATCTTTGAGATGGAAGAAGGGAAGAAAGTCAAGTTGGCTGCTTGGTTAATGAAGGGAGAGGCCTCATTCTGGTGGGAGGTTACTAATGGAGAACGCCCCGTTGACTCTTGGGCGGATTTTAAGCAAAGATTTGTGGCAAAGTTTCTCTCAAGGGCGGAAGAAAACTTGTATATGGAAAGATTCTTGACTCTAAAGCAAGGAAATCTCTCGGTGAAGGAATATGTTAACAAGTTTAATCAATTGGCAAGGTTTGGCCTAGACATGGTGAATACACCGGAGAAGAAGGCTTTGAGGTTCGTGAAAGGCTTGAATGAACCGATGCATGGGTTGGCTATGACTCACATCCCTATGGGGGCCACCTTTGAGAAGCTAGTTGATATGGCACTCATGTATGAGGAAGAGAAGGGTCCTAATGCTAATAAGGCACCCGAGAAGAAGGGAGATCAAAAGAGACCTCAACAACAGCAAAGCAAAGGTGGGAAAGGCAACGGTGGCAAGGGCAAGAAGAAGAAGTGTTTCAATTGTGGGACACCTGGCCACCTAAGCAAGGATTGTCGCAAGAAGAAGAAGACCGGCTGCTTCCACTGTGGCGAAGCAGGGCACTTAGTGAAGGATTACCCTAAGAAGGGGCAAAGGACGGGATCTACCTCAGGAGGACAGGTGCAAGCTCTTATGGCACCGAGTCAGGCTAGGGGGCAAGTACAGGCTCTCGCGGTTCCACCGATTCAGGAGAGAGGTAGAACTATTTCCGTTGAAAGTCTGGTTTTTCTATTTGACCATCCTGTCCGTACATTGTTTGATTCAGGCGCATCGCATTCGTTTATTTCATCATCATTAGTTGAGTTACTGCACTTAGACACCAGTCTGGTAGATGATCCCTTGGTTGTTTCAAACCCAATTGGGGGCTCCACTTATTTGTCCATGATATGTTTGGGTTTGAAGATTTCTATACTTAGCATTGAGTTTAGATGTGATGCTTTTGTATTGGGCTTCACGGGCTATGGGTTGATTTTGGGCATGGACTGGTTATCCAGTAATGGTGCCGTTCTTGATTGCGAAAGGAGAGTTGTTAGGCTGATGACCCGCTTGGGTAACACTCTCGAGATTTCTTGTAATCCCAGGGACTCTGTTATGCTAAGTTATCTTGAATCGCTTGACGCTTCGGTCGAGAGTTTGCAGTCTGTTAGAGTGGTCCGGGAATATCCGGATGTGTTTGAGGAGGTGAAGGGCTTACCTCCGAAGCGGGAGATTGACTTCCGAATATATTTGGTGGATAATGCTAAACCGGTATCTTTACCAGTGCGCCACATGGCTCCTCGTGAGAGGAGGGAACTCCATAAGCAAGTAGGGGAGTTGCTTGAGAAGGGGTTCATAAGACGAAGCATATCGGAGTGGGGTGCTCCAGTAGTATTTGCTACGAAGGCGGATGGGTCCCTCAGACTTTGTGTAGACTATAGAGAACTCAACAAGCTCACAAAGAAGAATAGACACCCATTGTCGAGGATAGATGATCTTTTCGATCAGTTGGTTGGCGCTTCAGTATTTTCTCAGTTGGACTTAGCCACGGGGTTTCATCAGTTGAGGGTGGCTGAGGATAGCATAGATAAGACTGCCTTTAGGACTCCGGATGGTTTCTATGAGTGGCTGGTGATGCCATTTGGGTTGACGAACGCCCCCGCATACTTTGTTGATTTGATGAGTAGGGTGTTCAGGGAGTTCCTTAATAAATTCGTGGTGGTCTTTGTGGATGATATCTTAGTATTTTCTAAGAGTGAAGAAGAGCATGCCCTACATCTTGGGGAAGTGTTGAAGACTCTTCGAGCACATAGCCTTAAGGCTAAATTTTCTAAATGTCACTTCTGGAGGAAGGAAGTACGATTCTTGGGGCACGTGGTCTCCAAGGAAGGGATAGCTGTGGATCCCGCGAAGGTAGTATCAATTCAGGATTGGAAGGTTCCGAAGAATGCTACCGAAGTAAGAAGTTTCTTGGGGTTGGCGGGTTATTATAGGAAGTTTATTAAAGAATTCGCGAAGATATCAGCCCCATTAACCCGCTTAACAAAGAAGAATCTTGTTTTCACATGGGACGTAGATTGTGATGATGCGTTCCGACGGTTAAAGAGAGCTTTAACCACCGCTCCAGTTTTAGTGTTGCCAGATGGGAGCAAGCCATTTGTTGTCTATACCGATGCCTGTGGGACAGGACTTGGCGCAGTCTTAATGCAAGAGGGAAGGGTAATAGCCTATGGTGGAAGGCAGTTGAGGGCACATGAGAAAAATTACCCTACCCATGATCTAGAGCTGGCCGCTATTGTTTTTGCACTTAAGATTTGGCGCCATTATCTTCTTGGTGAGAGATTCGAGTTGTTCACTGACCATAAATCTTTGAAGTACTTGTTCTCTCAGAAAGATTTAAACTTAAGACAGCAAAGGTGGATGGAGTTCTTAGCATCTTATGATTTCGAGATAGCGTATACCCCTGGCAAGGGTAACGTGGTGGCGAACGCCTTGAGTAGGAAGAGGTTGTCCTTGAGTCCATTGTTCGTGGAACGACGAGACTTGGAGTTTATCTCGATGTTTGATTTCAGACCTTCCGTTGACTATGTACCCGGTTTGCTAGCTTCTTTGGAAGTTAGACCTACTCTTTTGGGGCGGATTGGAGAAGCACAGAGGGGCGACCCACAGTTGGTTGAGTTAGTAGAGAAGCTCATAAGGGGGGAGTCGTCCAGCCATTTGAGTAGGTACACCCTAGACGATAAGGGGTACTTGCGTAGAGACGGTAGACTTTGTGTACCGCAAGACGAGGGTTTGAGGAAGGCTATTCTTGATGATGCACACCGTTCTAGGATGACCATTCATCCCGGTGGGGACAAGATGTACCAAGACATGAAGAGGGTTTTCTTCTGGGCCGGTATGAAGAAAGATGTGGCCGAGTATGTCGCTCGATGTTTGGTGTGCCAGCAAGCGAAGGCGGAGCAAAGGAAACCAGGTGGGTTGCTTCACCCATTGGAGGTTCCGCAATGGAAGTGGGATAGCGTCTCGATGGATTTTATTGACGGGTTACCCAGGTCGAGGAAGGGTAATACAGGAATTTGGGTGGTGGTAGATAGACTTACTAAGAGCGCCCATTTCATACCTGTGAAGAGCAAGAGGACCGCTCCATGGCTAGCTTCTGTATATCTTCGAGAGATAGTTCGATTGCATGGGGTACCCTCTAGCATAGTGAGTGATCGAGATCCTATCTTCACTAGCGAATTCTGGAGAAGTTTGCAAGAAGCAGTGGGGACTCAATTGTGTCTGAGCACCGCATATCATCCTCAGACGGACGGCCAGACTGAGAGGGTGAATCGTGTTCTAGAAGACCTTTTGAGGCTTTGTATCCTAGATTTTGGAGGTACATGGGAAGAGCATCTTCCATTGGTGGAGTTCGCATATAATAACAGCTTTCAGTCCAGTATTGGTATGGCTCCTTTCGAAGCTCTCTATGGAAGGCCTTGTCGGTCACCTACATGTTGGTGGGAATCTACGGATAAGATCTTGCTGGGGCCCGATATGGTTAGAGAGACTTCTGAGAAGATTGACTTGATTCGAAGAAGGATGAAAGCAGCGCAGGATAGGCAAAAATCTTATGCGGACAAGAGAAGGACGGATCTTGAGTTTGAGGTTGGGGATATGGTTTTTGTCAAGGTATCTCCGTTGAGAAATGTTGTTCGCTTCGGATCCGTTGGGAAGTTAGCACCAAGGTTTGTTGGGCCGTTTCCTATCAAGGAAAGGATTGGACGGATGGCATATAGGGTGGAGTTGCCCGACAGACTTAGTGGTGTTCATGATGTATTCCATGTATCACATCTGAGGAAGTGCTTACATGAGACCGCAGAGGTGGTAGAGCCGAGCTTGCTTAGAGATGTAGAGGTTGAGCGTGATGCGACGATCCGACGAGCTCCTACTCGCATCCTTGGGTCAGAGACTAGGAAATTGAGGAATCGAGAGGTTCAGCTAGTCAAAGTGCAATGGGGAGAAGATGAGAGCAACGCGACTTGGGAGACGGAAGCGAAGATGCGTTCATTGTACCCATTTCTTTTTGAGGGTATGTCTTTACTTTCTCCTTTATCGCTTGTCTAGTACTTATCTTATCTTTGGTATGTTCTCTCGTTAGTACCTTTGACCTTTAGATAGGGTAAACCTATGGTTGAAACATGTGTTTGAGACATGTTATGGTTGATGGATGCAAGTGGATGCAAGTGTTTGCTAGTGGTTGCTCGTGGATGCATATACACACACTCTAGGCACTAGATCGGCTCAGTCACTTCATATTGCATATTGCATAAAATTGTGTGTAGGAAGATATATTTATGGATGTATAATGGTTGTGTTATCACATGGATGATGCATTTTGGTGAATGATTGTGCACTCATGTAGATATTGTATGTGTCAATAGGGTTCTCTCGCATACATAATGGATGCATGGCACTATCATGGTTTGCATATGTTCATACATTAGATAGGGAACATATACACACACTTTTTGCATATGCTCATACATCATTAGAAACTGTTTAAGGACAATGGATGCCTGTGGTTGATGATTTGAGTAGATGGTTGTTTGGATGGTAGGATATGCATTCTCCTTAGCCTAGAGATTTCGGGGACGAAATCCTTTAAGGAGGGGAGAATGTAACACCCCGAATTTTAGTTAATACTAAAATTCACTAATTACAGGATAAATAATCTCAGATATGGGAATTGGGGGTAACGGGCTGCGTTATTGCGTTCGTCTCGGAAAAATACGCGAAATAGAGTCCGAGTTTTCGAAAATCGGAGTCCGTATGGCCCAGTTATGGCCCGATGAAGGTTGCAGAAAATTCAAAACTAAAAACAGATTTAAAAATTTTAAATTCAGATTTTAAAATGAAATAGGCGGGGTCAGGCGGGGAAATTCCCGCCTACCCATGTCGACAGGGCTGTCGACAGGCCTGTCGACAGGGGTGTCGACTTGCCTGTCGACTGGCCTGTCGACAGGGTCGAGCCGTCCAGTGAACCTGGGTGCACCAGGTTGGGTTCTAGGCTGGCTAGGAGGGCTGGTTCTAGAGATTTCCTAAATCTAAGGGTCCTAATCTAATCTAGGGTTAATCTAAGGGCCTAAAACACTCACCTAATCTATAAATACACCGTAAACCCCCCCCCCCCCCCTTAATCCTTACCAAAAATAGAAATGATGGCCTCATGCCGCCAAATTAAATCCTAAGAGGAGCCTCCACTAATCTAAGAAGGAAGTTTCAAGCTAATCCCTCTCAAATCATTCTCTAATCATCATTATCTTCATAGTTAGCAACTAATTCTACTTCATAAGGTTGCTAATCTTGTGTTTGGTGAGTTTCTATCACTTTAACATCAATTGTTAAAGTAAGTAGATTGGGTGTAATGAGACTTATGGTCTTAAATGCGGATTAGTGAGTTTGAATCATGTATAATGATATGTTACTCTATGTTGTTCTATGTTTATGCATATTTGTTAAGTTGGTTTATGCATGCTTAATAAGTTGATTTATGCATGTTTAACAAGTTTATATATGCATGTTTAACAAGTGGAGTTATGCATATTTAATGAGTGGAATTATGCATGTTAACAAAGTGAGTTATGCAAGTTAAGTATATGTTTAAATGCAAGTTTAATGTGATATGCAAGTTATGCATGCTTATGCAAGTGTATGGATGCTTATGCAAGTCATATATATGTTTAAATGCAAGATTTATGTAATATGCAAGTTATGCATGCTTATGCGAGTATATGAATGCTTATGCAAGATATGTATATGCTTAAATGACGTGATATGCAAGTTATGCATGTTTATGCAAGTATGTGAATGCTTATGCAAGTATGTGGATGCTTATGCAAGTATGTGAATGCTTATGCAAGTCATGTGTATGCGTAAATGCATGTTTAACATGTTATGCAAGTTATGAGAATGCCTATATGCAAGTTCAACATGTTATGCAAGATATGTGTATGATAATATGCAAGCTCATATGCAACATGTTATGCAAATCATGTGTATGATAATATGCAAGTTTGGGTAAAATATAGTTGGGTTAATATATGCTCATATATGCAAGTTGACATCCTCTTAACCCATGACAAAGTTTTATGCTAAACCCATAATATTTGTGATGATCTTCCCCTTTATTATGTCATGTAACGAGAACGATTTACGTGGGGAACGATGGGGTTGGTAAATATGTTAATAAATGAATGATTGGGTATGATTAAGCATACCATAAAAATAAATTACCATAAGTGGGAATTTACCTATTGAGTTAGGTCTACCCCATGGGAATTTACCTATTGAGTTAGGTCTACCAATGTTATGGAAAACTTGATATTAATTAGGGATAATTAATATGGGGGTGATTAATTAGGTGTAATTAATCGACTAAGACACGAGGTTGGACTCATTTGTAGTGTAAAACTGCCCGGACCCGACCGGCTTAACCAATTGCTACAAATGTCAGCCCAATGTGAGAGGTCTTAGCCATAAATTAAATACGTGATTAAGGTAAAGACACGAGGTTAGACTCTGTTATGACGTAAGACTGCCCGGATTCTACCGGCTTAACCAGGCGGTCATAACAGCCAGTCTAATGTGGGAGGTCTTTATGGGAGATCACGGTCTTAATTAATTAAGAAACACTTAACCATAGTAGCATGTGGTGGGACATGAGGGGTTAAGTGGGTGCCTTGGGTGGCATGAGGAAATTTTGTGGGTGCCTTGGGTGGCATGAGGAAATCTAGTGGGTTGCCTTGGGTGGCAATAGAAAATACGATTAGAATACTTAACCAAGTGGAAACATGTAATTAAACATGATTAAAGGGTTAAGTGGGATACACTAGATATTTGACAAGCTTAAGTGGGTAGCTTGTGGGGGCCCATTTCAACCAATATCCCAAACGTATCTTTGTGGGCTCGACCCAAGTCGAGTGACGGGACACGCATATTGGGCTTGATTATAAGAGGCCAAAACGGGTTAGCGGTGGCAACGCAAGTCCAACGGGTTTCATATGCGTGTGTGGGCCCGGGCTGGTAGATAAGCCGTTGTTGCATCATGTAGATATAAAGCCGTGCACCGTTAGTATTGGGTAGCCACTTTAGGGGAGTGATACACCCCACTGTGGGACCAGCACGGGTATCTACGGTAGGGAGCCGATCGCTTGGGGAGTAGTGGGTACACCTAATAAAGATAGGGGCAGACGGCACCTATGTAGGGGTACACGAAACTACTGGGTAAGAATTACCGGGTACACCTAGTGGAGATAGGGGCAGACGGCACCTATGTAGTGGGCTAGGGGTACATGAAACTACTGGGGAAATTTTCTAGGTCTTTGGAAGGGATCAACCTTTAAGTAGGAAGGACTGGTGTGGTGCAGTTAGTAATTATCCTTGGGTGGGTAGATGCGTCCTGACGGTTATCTTAGTTTATCCTAAGTCTACCAAGCTGCTTAGTGTAGCCATTCATCCCCAGATATTACCGTAGGTCAAGTTTATGTCTTCCCTGGTTACTTTAATAATTGTATTGTTAAAGTTATAGGGCTCACTCAGACTTATGTCTGACCCCGTTGTTTTTATCTTTTTCCCAACCCTCAGGTCCTACGGTGGATCCTAGCGGTAGTAGAGCTTGATCAGATTGCTGTTCCAGTCTTTAGGAGCTTGGGTAGATGTAAAGCTCCAGTTATCCAGTTATCTTTTCTTTTGTCATGGCTATTGTATAAGAGAGTGGGATTATGTACTTCTTTATTTTGATGGATATTGTACTTGACTTTTATCGTGGTTTTATGATGTAACCAGACATGTTTATTTCCGCTGTTGTGAGATGATATTTTTTTTAAAATTTCAAGTACTAATTATATCTGTCTTGTTGTAATTTTTCTGTTCTATATTCACTAAAATACTCCACCGATGCTATGGCATTCCCTTAGTGAGTGACCCTAGCGGGCGTGGGGTGTTACAAAAACAAAAGCATATCAAACGATTCAAGTGCAAAGAACAGTTTGGGAAAATAAAGTATAAGATCTGTTCAAGTGTGTTTTATCACAAGAAAAGAGATTCCATTCGAATTTTTAGTAAAATATCCAAATTGACCAAGTTCAAGATTTCAAGTGTAGTGACAGTTCCAGAAAAATATATACGGATTTTTCTTGGACCAATTCAAAGCAATAAAGTCACACGCAAGTAATATATAAAGTTCGAAGATTTCAAATCCATCAAATAAAAAGCTCCAAAATACACGCAACAGCAAGAACAATTAAAAGCCATGGTTTTCAAGCTCCAATATTTCAGCATATATCAAACCAAGTTTAAACATATGAAATCAGAGATTTTTTATAGATCAGAACACTATAAATACACTGATTCATCACTGGTTTCTATTATCCAAGTTCAAACTAATAAAAGCAATATTCGAATAGCAAATTCATACCAGAAAAAGGGGCAAGCTTAGATCCAATTCTACGCTAAACTAAAGAAAAGATTGGTACTGACAATTCGAGATCATCATACGATATAGCGCCAGCCTTCAGACTGAAAAAGAATCGAAACCCTAAATCAACAAATTTCCAAATCGTGAAGAGAGGAGCACCAGAGATCGATCAAGAACATCAACAAGATTTCAAGAATCATAAAGCCATTGCGATCTTTGGATTTGAAGGAACCTTAGGAGCATAGCCGCCACCATTTTTAATTCTCAGAGGAAAAGAGAAGGGTTGAACCGAATTACAAAGGGGTGCATCACTTTGAAGTGGCCGGCCAAGTTTTAACTAGAGAAAAGGAATTTTTTAATTACTTTTTAAACTAGGTTTTTTGCTTTTGGTTTTGTTTGTTTTTTATTTTGGATTGTTTTTCAATTTATAAACTATTAATTAGTTTCTAGATCTGTAAAATCTTGGGAAGACGAACTACGGGATTTGTAATTCGGGGAAATCTGGTTTCGGGGATAGAAACCAATGTAGGGTTTTGATCGTAGGGTTAAGAACAGTTGGGAGCAAGTGTCGCGAGTTTACAGGGGATTGTAAGCGTAGAGATTGTTTTAACTCCTAATTGAAACCTTGTGGAATGCAGCAGTAGGCAGGGTTTTGCCGAAGCTGAGTATATCTGTGTGTTATTTATTTTTCGCATTTATCCTGATTATTATCTGTGCAGTTATTATTTAATTACTCTATGAAAATCTGCGATAAACCCTATTCACCCCCCTCCCCTCTAGGGTTAATTTAGATCCTACAGAAACCATATCAGCCAATGCAGAAAGAAAGCATATCCAACATGTATTAATGGTAAATGAAATTGAAAAAGTGTAGTAGACGATGCAATAGAAATAAAAGCAGCAATTTATTACGAACAAATGAGGAAAGGAACAATTAATTTTTGAAGAAAAAGACATAAAATTCAAAGGCAATAGGAAAGGAGACATTTGTTAAAAATAGAAAATAAAATCGGTTGGAGTAATTGGTGGGAGTAATTTCTGCGCGAACGTGTTGCTTCTAAATCTGCAAAAATCCTATCAATTTCTTCAATCTAAAAGAAGAATCAGAAATATGATGGAAATAAGAAAAGGTTATGATCAGTAAAAGCATGTTTGTGTATACATGTACAAATGTATACACATGCGTATATGAGTACGCATGTTTGGCCCTTTTGGGATCGAGGCTATTACCTCAAAATTGGATAGTCAGTGTCTTTGTTGCCAAACCAAGCATCAAAAAACCTACATAATGACTTGTCACTATTTACAATAAATTAAAGGAGTGACAATCAGGATACAAATAAAAACACAGTGGATAACCTGGCACATTTCAACCATAACTCATTGGGATTTTTTGTTGAGATTAAAGAGGCGTCCGCGATGTTTAAAGCCTTGTCAATGTTGTCAGCTACTAATACTAATAAGCTTCTCTTTGCAATGAATTAGTGTTATTCATCTGCATAATATCATCAGTAACAATAAATCAATATGTGCAACTCATAGCAAAAAACAATCAACTAAATCATACCTTAAACAATTAGTGGAGAAAGAAGCAACGACATGAACAAAAAACTTAACGCGTCACCCTTAACACAATGAGGACTTGTATCAGTATTTACTTCTGAGCATTCCAAAAAATGTGTGCTTAATATCAACAGTAGAAAGGCCTGTAGAAGGAACGATTAAACATACATGAAATCCACCCTGACCACCAAACCTATAGTCAGCTGCCCACTCATCTGTTGCTGCCATTACAAAGAAGACATGAGCTGAGGCTGCTCCCAGTCATGGTGAACTGGAACCGGTGGAAGACGATGTCGACCTACCGTTTGTTAAACTGTTTGTGCAGATGGTTATCACTTGTTCAAGATGTTTGTGATGGGTTTGATGTATTCTCCATCTGCTTCCATGACTGTTAGTTTGTGGCTGACAAATGAGAAGAAAAGCTCTGTAATGAGCCCAGAGTTTATTAGCCAGAGAATGTACATCTTTCCTAGAGATGTCGATCTTGTACATGTCTACAATGTTGAAATTTGACAAAGAATCTTAGTAAAGGAGAATACATAACTAACTGAATTAGATAGGCTATAGAAACTTTAAAAAAATCCTTAACTGTTTAGTATAAACAATTTAGAATTTATGATAACAACTATTATTTATCGTATTACCAAAGTTTATACCATGTAGATATTATTAGGAGGGCTAATTTCAGGTTCTTGAATATTTTATTTGCAAACTTACCCTCTTTTCACATGAAAATAATGTGGAAATAATTACAACCAAATAGCTTAAGAGGAAAAAATGAATTAAAATAAACTGAAAAGAGTTGATGTTTGCAGCTGTAAATTTCTTCCATCAAGAACATAGGAAACAGCAAATGTATAGCTTAATTACACATCATTTATTTTATGAGTAACATTTATATGTACTATATTAGTATGACATATTTATATATGGTATACTCATAAAATTGTATGAAGTAACCCTTACCTTGTTAGGGTGGGTTTGTTGTCCATCGGACGTCCATGCGTACTCATATACACAAGCATACGCATATATAGGCCAGCCTATGAAGAAGATAATTTTGTCAGGAAACATACCATTTAAATCATTGTAACAATCCTGAATTTTGGGGTAAATTTAAAATTTATTTTAAGTAATTTTAATGAGTTTTTGATATATAAAATAAAATATTTTAAATAATCACGATTAAAAATTTATGTTATTTGAAGTAAGACGTAGGTTAGAAAATATGGGAAACACGTTCATTCTATGTTAACTTGGGAAGTACGTTAATTTGATGTTAGTATTGAAAAACAAATTAATTGTATTTAATATGACTTAAATAATCTTATTGGAAAAACATATTAATCATAATGAATTATATTTAATATGACATTAAGTATAAATGGAATACTAAGAACACCAAATTTATATTGGAATATCCTGTAGATTTGAACCCTTAATATGAACGTTTGACAAAAGAAAACGTTTTACTCTATATTTGAATTTAAGAGAAAGAAAGAGAATAATAAGAAAGGAATTTTCTTTTTTCGGTGACAGTTTAAAAATTGAAGTTTATAAATAAAGACTAATTTTGTATTGCAAATAATGTGCAGGAATTTGAAATGGTTCAAACCTTCATAAATTTATTTTTTTAAATGTGAATAGCTGCATTTATTTCATTGTCCTTTCTTCGTTGTTTCATTAATACTACACCATTCATCTCCTTCCAAATTGAAATATTTTTCTTATTTATCCTCTCATAAATATTGCATTGTATTTCCTTCTTTTCTTTCTTTTCCTTTTCATTTCTATCTCATGTAATTTTTCATTAATTTTAAAATAATTTTTTTTCTTTTCGAAGAAAAATAATTATAATTTTGGTTACCTTTTAGAAGGCATTTGTTTTTATTCTATATACATATTATTGCCTTAGAAATGTTGCATGCTATTAATTTCCATTAAATGACTTTGTATAAATTAATAACATATATGGAAATTAATAATACCTTTCTTTTTAACATTCTGCGAATGAAAAATCAATATTTAGACAAACAAAATGGAATCAAATATACATTTCTATCTTAATTACAAAGGTTGCATTTTTGTTTTTTTTCATGAATTCTCCTTGTTTCCTTATGTTAAATCAATCTCGATAATAAACCTATCATGAATTAAAACGATTTTTTTATTAATAGACAAAATAATAGGTTAATCAATGAAAGACTTATGTATACAAATTCTCTTTTCAAACGAAGAAATTAGAGGGAAACAAAATAAGTAATAAATCATTTGTATGATTTAATGCCTATAAAATCATTTAAAGCAAATCAAATATTTATAAGTTTGTTTTATTCTATTGCACATTTGCTAGAAAATCTAAACTTATAAATTAAGTTGACATAATGAATAGGTTATTGTCATTTTCTTTTTCTTGAACATATCAAAAATGATTCGTATGAATTCCTCTGAATGTCCGTCCATTTGATACATAAATTTCATATACGGAAAATCGATAAATGAATACAGCTGTTAAGTTAGTATCATATTTTTCCGAATAGTGTATAAATGCTATTGTAACTCCTACAACATACAAGGACTAAAAATTGAAGAAAATAATAACATAAAGGTTATTATTTAATAAGTCAAAAATAGAATAAAACATAAGGGGTTAAAAAAAAGAGAATTAAATAAATTTATAAATACCCTAAAATTAATCGATAACCCTTATTTCAGAAAAACAAACGTAGCCGCCGCCCTTCTCTTTTCAATGGTTGAAATGCTCTCTCGTTCTTTTTTTTCCTTTTTCTTTCAATCTAGTCGATGGTTTCCAAAATTTCTAAAGGGAAAGGTGTATAGCTAGGGGAGCTCATCACAACCAACAGTTGAGATCAATTCTTGTGCGCTAATTTATGAGAAATCGAGCTTCAAAGTGGCAGCGTTCGCATCGATTTCCATGGAGGCGGCGAGCAAGTGGGTTCACGATGACAGGCAATTCACGAAGAAGAAGGAAAGAAGGATCAGCAAAAGTTTAATTAACAAATAATACAACGAAATGAAATGCGTTGCAATCGTATTGAAGAACACTACAACATAGAACTGACCAAGACCAAAATAGGGACTGTTGGAAATTCAGAGAAAATCAGGACCAAAACCAATCGATGTGAGAATTCCTGATTTATTAATTTAATTAAATTTGATTAATTTACTCGCATTATAATTCATCGTTTGTTTATTAATAATCTAGATCTGTGTTGTTGTGATATAAAATTCATTGATTTATCTATGTTGTGTTGAAACTGTTGTGTATTGATTTTAATGATTGTGATGCGATGATTTAATTGATTTGTTCTGTGTTGTAATAACATAGGTTGGTTCGCTAAAATTATAGATCGAAGTGGTTGAATTTAAATTAGATCATGTTGGAAATGTTTGTTGAATAATTGTAAAATTATTGTTTTGTCTATTTTATTGAATTGAAATAAAAGCGTCAATTCAATATAAATTTATCATTTTTCCTATTTTATTGAATTGAGATAAATTATCAATTTAATAAAAAGAAATTTTTGTTGCCATTTTCTTTTAGGGATTAAAAAGAAACATGTTTGTGTCATTTTCCCTTTTAGGTAAAAAGAAACATTTTGTTGTTATTTCTTTTAATATTAAAAAGATCATTTTGTGTCATTCCTTTTAAAATTAAAAAGGTTTGTTTTTTTTTTCATTTTAACAATAAAAATTATGAAGTTGAAAGTTGCATTATTTTTATTAACATTTTAGATAGAAGTATGAATCATAAAGGATCATTTTTGTCGCCATTTCCTTTCAAAACAATTAGAACATTTTTGCTAGCTCTTCTTTTTAGAATTATGGGTATCATTTTTGGTTAACATCCTTTTTCCCCTTTAGGGATTAAAAAGAAACATGTTTTTGTCATTTTCCCTTTTAGATAAAAATAAAAATGAGCATTTTGATTTCATTAAAAGGGATATAAAAAAAATCATATTTTGTGTACATATTTAAAAAGAGGATTAGACAAAATTCACATCTTGTTTACATAAAAAGAGAATTAGACAAACTGTCATTTGGTTTACATAAAAAGAACTAGACAAAACCAAATTTTCGTTTTGTTAATTGATAAAAGAGTAATGTTATTTTTGTTGCATTAGTATAAAGTAACATTTTGTTACAACATGCGTATTTAGAATAAACACTCCATTTTATTAGAATTGTGTATTTAGAATAAACACCCCATTTTATTAGAATTGCTTATTTTGAATAAACATTTTAGTTATTATAATGTTTGTGTGAACAAAAAAAAGCCATTTTGGTTAATTTAAGAATTAACAATTGTGTTAATTAAATGTGTCGATTCAAAAAGGATGATTAATGGTGCTGATTTGTAAGATAGTGAAAAACAAATATATCATATTTGTTAAAATGAAATAATACAAAACAAATATGTCATCTTGTTATCATGAAATGGTTGTTAAACAAATTAGACAAAACTAAATTACCATGTTAATTAAAATAATATAGTTGAAACAAAGTTGACATTTCTTTGTAAATTAGAGAAAGAGAAAAAGAATATTTATTTATATTTAGTAAATAAATATGAAAAGAAATTAAAACATCTATTTACAAATAGTGTAAATTAATAAGAAAAATTTAAAACATTTATTTATACTTAGGTAAATAAATAAGAAAAAGGATGCTTAATCCGAGGTTGGATTGAGTTGTGATGTAAACCTGCCCGGACCCGCCCGGCTGTCCAGTAATCACAACAATACCTATCCAGTGTGGGAGGTTAAAGCATATATAAACTATTTAGTGTAAATACAATAAAACATAAAAAAAATAAGACATTTATTTACATTAGATAAATAAAAGATTAAATAAAATTATACTTTTATGTAATTAAAGAACATGTTTTTACATTGTAAATAAAATTACATTTCTATGTAATTAAGATTATAAGATTAAACATGTGAATTAGAATTTGTTTACATTTTCTTATAAAAAAAAGGAATAAAAAGAACCAAATTATGGATGGTAATTATTTACAATTTTTTTATGTAAATAAAAATAATAAAAAAGAAGGGTTAGAAAAGAATTAACATAAGATATTCTTTTTATGTTAAAAAGAAATATTAGAAAAGAATTAAAGAAATACATTTATTTACATTTACTATGTAAATAGGATTGGCAAGGAAATTGAAACCATTTATTTACAAATAGCGTAAATAAATATGAATAAGAAATTAGATACATTTATTTACAATTAATGTAAATAAATATAGCAAAAGTAAAAGTAAAACATTTATTTACAAATAGTGTAAATAAATAAGATAAAAGAAAAGTAAAAACATTTATTTACAAATAGTGTAAGTAAATAAGAAAAAGTAGAAGTAGAAAAACCATTTATTTACATTTGGGTAAAGAAATAAGAAAAGGAAAATGAAAACATTTATTTATATCTAGGTAAATAAATAAATGGTAAGAAAGAATATTTATTTACATTTAGAGTAAATAAATCAAAAGTTAGAAAAAGATTATTTAATTATTTATTTACATTTAGTGTAAATAAACCAAAGATAGAAAAAGAACATCTATTTATATTTGGTGTAAATAAAGCATGGATTAAAGTGAATTTAAAAAGCACATTTTATTTACATTTTAAATGTAAATAAAAACAGAGTAAAATAAAAGTGATATTTTTATCATCATTTTAAATGCGATAAAAGAATAGACGTTAATAGTTGAAATCGCCAAACGATTTATATATATATATATATATATATATATATATATAAATTAAACGGAACGCACACGGCAGTTCGCGTATCGGCAATCGTAACTTTAAACGGTTATACCGAGAGATCCGACCGCCGAATTTTCCCAAAACTGGAGCCGTTAGGACTGCTTTGGGAAGATCTTTCCAACGACATAAATTTCGTCAAAATCCAACGGTTAGATTTCAAGTTATGTGTAAATCAAATTTGGTTGAAAACAGCGCCAGGGTCGCCCATTGACCCGAAGCGTCGTTAAATTATTTAGGCTATTTTTTTTTATAAATAAAAATAGCGATAGGTCGTTATCAAATATTAATAACGATATGAAATGTTTTCAAATTATATATATATATATATATATATATATATATATATATATATATATATATATGCGAGAATCATTTGAAAAGACCGAGTTCAATCTCATTTCAAATGATTATACGACGTTCTAAGTCGAAGATTTAAAGACGGTGATTGAAGACCGGCGATCTTCACATCGAATGGATGTGTTGCTACTGAGACCCATGAGAGGAGTAGCTACCTTGAAAGGGCTTCAGTGGTGGCCGTTCGGATGAAGTGTTGATTTGTACGGATTTGACTTTCGCTCAGACCCAGGGCATAAGTTTATAAATGGAATGTATGTCTGACGTTGTAGTCCTTTATACTACATTCGTTGATCTCTCTTAATATATATCTGTTTGGTGGTTAACACCCTTCTCTGAGACGTACAAGCTTAAAGGTTATATATTGGTAGAAATCAATGGTATAGTATGGACTGACAATGTGGCATGCTAAGATGCATTGATCAAGGCTTTTGTTGAAAAGCAGGCCTTGTGGTTGATGATCAACGCACGGCCTGTTTAGGCATAGCTTTGTGTATAGCGTGACTTCGCGAGCCTCACACCCCGGTATGAGTCAAAAACGGGATACGGACTGCAGGGAGTGCACACGTTTCTTTCTAGCTAGAGTGATGTCAGGGACCTACCAGCGCTGACATTTTACTTATGTGGATGATGGATTTTGAGGCGCTGTAAAGACCCGCAACTTCCCCGTAAAGGAAAGCGTCGGATAGTTCGAGAACAAACCACAATAGAACGCATACAGAAGAACATTTCATTGTATATAACAACAATGCATCAGATTACAAGAATATACAGAGTATGAATGAATATTACACAGAAATATCAGAGATTTAAATTACATTTAAATACATAGCAGCGGAAAATAATACAATACACAACTAGAAGAAGATATACGGATACAAAGCTTTCCGGATATCGTTCCAGCTGTAAACCAAAATCCTGTGAATATAAATCTGCAAAACCAAAACTACTAGCTGCCCGTGTCGAAATAAGGGCACCCAGAGTTTAGGTTAAAACAATAAACTCCAGGTCAGTCATGTGACTGGTGTGAGAACTAAAACAGTTGTTAATCTTTGTTTTTAAAGTTAGGTAAATCAAGGGACCACGCCGTATAACACGGAACGGGTTTCCTCCCAAGAATACCAGTGCATAAAACCAACAGCGCAATGCTAAATAAAGAAAGATGAAGCTGTTATAAGACCCAGGTCCTATCACACAATGCAACGCAAGCCGGGGGATAGGGTTTTCCCTTATAACAGCCAAAGAATGCTTGATACGTTTAAAACAAATCATTTGATACTATTATAAGTGCATAGTGTATAAAACACTTCAAATCATAAGTATCAATCATAGGCGGCATGAGCGTCCCATGCCACTATGTCGCCATATATAGGTTTACAAATAAAACCGCAAATGTCACGTATTTGGAAATTGGATTTCCATCTATGAACCGAGGCAAAAGATAGTCCTCAACCGATTCGAGACGCTCTAGCCCGCCCCTCAGGAACAGCCGCAACTGCCCCTTGGATCGTCAGGGCCGGTCCACACGGAGTGGATTATTATGCCTGAACAATACGTCTCCCCACCCTATGGGGTGTAAGTCTGGTCCGTCAGCCGACCAGAATGCATTCGGCCGAAACCGATATAACCGAGGCGCCTCGCAACAGCAACAACCACATAAGTCAAACTCGTCAGGGCGTGTAAAACCACTGACGCCACTTCTAGCTAGAAAGAAACGCAAGTCCTCCCTGAGGTCCGTCTCCCGTTTTTGGTTCATACCTGGTGTGAAACACGCGAGGTAAACGTTACACAAAGCTACGCCACAAAGGCCGTGCTTTGATCATCACCACAAGACTTTGCTTTTCAACAGAAGCCTTGATCATTTGCATCTTAGCATGCCACACAGGCAAACCATCCTATGCAACCGATATCAGTCACACAGAATGAAATCCGATGTCAGACACACAGTCCATTTACAAGTCCGTTCTGGGTCTGAACGAAACCGGAGGCACCTAGTACCCCGCATATCCATCGATCTCCAAGTACGTCTGGACGATCACTAACTGTTTCCATCTTCTTGGGTGTACAGCCCAATCAAGATCATCAGTTATCACCCAAACGACGTGAAGACCTCCGGTCTTCTACCATCGTCTTCATCTTCGACTTATCGTCGTATCAGTTATTCAGAATGGGATAAACCCGGTCTTTCCGAATAACTCGCGTATATTTTAAATAAGTGTTACACAAACACAACATACGCCTCATTCCAATTCATTAGTCACTAACCATAAATTAATCAAGAGAATAATTCCCCAAATATTAACCCCGAAGGCCGAAACCAACATCAGATCAATATCCAGAAAACCATTCTGCTTGGCTAACCGACAGTTAGTTTCTAAATTTCACGTTCAAATCTAATTAAAGATTTAACTATCGCCTGGAGCAAAACTGGTGATACTCCATTTTCGATCTTTTCAATCTAATTAAAGATTCATTAAAACTCCACTCAGTTTTAATCGTTAACTGGGTTAAAGAATCAGTGTCATTTAAAACACGGTTCACGATAAACCCAAAATCACATTCATTAATTATCGGGTTAAAGAACAAGTGTTATTTAAAACACTGTTCACGATAAGCCCAAAAATCAATATCTATTCAATTCCAATTAAATATTATTTAATTGGTACACTTCATTAAATCTAAATAAAAAGATTTAATCTTTTCTCAACTGGGTTCAAGAATAGTGTTAGTGAAGACACCATTCACGACAAACCCAAATCACATTCGATATTCAATACAAGGCTCTGAATAGAAAATATATCGGCTTATATTCAATATCGAATTCTACGACTAACAAATGTCGTATTGGAAATAACGATATCAATATATATCTTTCAAATTTCCATAACAACACCTGTATAATCACGAATTCCAACATCGAAATATTCCGAAGACAATTTCGATTCAAATCCACTCCAATGCAATCATTGGAAATTTTGGTTATTTTTAAAACCCTTTTCGAATTCAATTTATTTATTTAAAAATAAATAGGATTATAATTCTAGTTCAAAACTAGTTCATTTCGATAAAAATTTATTTTTATCTTTTCAAGTATGGAGTTTTTCATCCCAATTCTTTCTAAATCATTTATTATGATTTTACACAAATTATTGCTATTTTTAATAATTTTATCAAGGCCCGTACAGTCGATTTCCATCAATGGCCATCGAACTGCACTTACAGCGACCTTTTTTGAATTTGATTTGGACATATCTCCAAATCCAACCGTTAGATTTCAAATTTCTAACATTCATTAGAAAGCTCTTTTCGATACGAACCCAACGGTTCCGGTTTTAGGAGAATCCGACGGTCGGATCTCCCGTAATGCCCGTTTGAAATAAATGGTCGAAATTCGCGAACTGCCGCGGCGTGGCGCGTTCTATTCAGGCCATTATATTATATATAATATATATATAATATATATATCGTCGATTTCTATTTAAAACGAATTATATAAATAGTTTTGAATTCGTTTCAAAAACATTTTCAACTTCCATTTCAATTCAAATCAAAATTGAATTCTTCTTTATAAATTCGTTTTAAAATCCATTTCTATTCAATTCAAATTTCAATTCAATTTGAATTTATTTCACTTCGCTTTCAATTCAATTCGAATTCGTTTTCAGTTCAATTCATTTCGAAATCGTTCTCAATTCAATTCATTTCGAAATCGCTTTCAATTCAATTCCTTTCGAATTCGTTTTCAATTCAATTCATTTCGAATTTGTTTTCAATTCAATTCATTTCGAATTCGTTTTCAATTCAATTCATTTCGAATTCGTTTTCAATTCAATTCATTTCGAATTCGTTTTCAATTCAATTCATTTCGAAGTCGTTTTCAATTCAATTTGAATTCGTTTTCAATTCAATTTATTTCAAAATATTTGATTTCGAAATCACTTTTCAATATTCATTTTAAAATGAATAAAATCGATATAAATATCGTTCACGTCAAAATGGCGTCAATCTAATCCTCACGGCTTCACATATTTCTATTTTCAAATATTCTATTTCAAATATTTCTATTTCAAATATTTCTATTTCAAATATTTCTATTTCAAATATTTCTTTTTTTTCTTCGAAACTGGAATGAGGCCCAATCAATTACCATATAATGTTAATTATATGGATTTTCTACAACACATGGATATATCAACAACGATGAATAATCAACCATCAACCAAAGTGCACTACACTGTATAAGCATCAAATATAGACATTTAACGCTTATAGCAGCTTGTCAATCAATCGATCGACAGATTTAATCAATCAGGATGAGTGAACTTCAAATTTCATCCTAACACCCGTGTGGGGTTTCAAACAATCAAACACATATTTTATTTGTGCAGTTAGGCGATGTGTAAAATTTATCGACCCAATCAACGTCATTCAAATAGGTGTACATAAACAAACCGTCTGGTTTGTAAATGAATATTTATTTATTCACATTCACGTTAAAAATTATATTTTTAACGATAACACATTTTATTTTAACATATGAATTTCTATTCAGTTCATTCGTTAAATAAAATGCTATTTTTATTTTTCTAACTTATTTTAGAAAATTTCGGCGGCATAACGGCACGATACTAGAAACGGGACAAGGCCTAGCCTTATCCCCGGTCTAGTGAAGGCCCACGCCATTCACACATCAATCAAATCCATTCGTTATGCAAACCACAAACTTTGGAGTAAGGATCTAACCTAGCCTTACCCCTTCGCCTTATAACGGCGCACGTCTAATCCTAACCAATTTATCGATTCGATTTTTCACACCACAAACCACATTCAAACCAATATCGCAATCAATCACCAAACAGTCAAACAAACAAGTCCATGGTCTGTGGACGATTGTGTCGGGTGCTACTAAGCACCGTCTGCATCCTAGTATATATATATAACTAGAAATATAAATTGAAAGGTGAGAAATTCTCACATTTAGCTATCCAACCATCTCGACTCTTCTTTTGCAGAAGTCTTCATTGTTTTCGCATCTTCGCCAGCTTCGTCGTCCGTAGCTACTACATATATAAAAATCGAATTTTTACTTCGTTATTCAATATATAAAAATCAAATTTTTAGTTCGCTATTCAATATATAAAAATCGAATTTTTAGTTCAAAGTTCAATATATAAAAATCGAATTTTTATATCGAAGTTCAATATATAAAAATCGAATTTTTATTTCAAAGTTCAATATATAAAAATCATATTTTTATTTCAAAGTTCAATATATAAAAATCGAATTTTTATATCGCTATTCAAATGAATAAAAATCTCATTTTTGTCATGATGTTTATATAATAAAAATCACTTCTTTAATATGACAAAAATCATGTTTTCACGTTCGCTTTCAACATATAAAAAAATATGATTTCTACTTTTGCTTTCAAATCTTTTTCTACTAAAAGATTAATCTTTTTCCTATTTTAAAGTTCAAAATAAAATCAGTTTTTCTCTTTCAAAAATAAATCAGTTTATACTTTAAAAAAATAAATCAGTTTATACTTTAAAAAAAATAAATCAGTTTATACTTTAAAAAAATAAATCAGTTTATACTTTAAAAAAATAAATCAGTTTATACTTTAAAAAAATAAATCAGTTTATACTTTAAAAAAATAAATCAGTTTATACTTTTTTAAAAATAAGTTTTAAATCAAAATAACATTCAGTTTTTAAATACTTTAAAAATCATTTTTCAAATTCAGTTTTTTTTATAAAATCAGTTTTTATTCCTTTTTATAAAATCAGTTTTTAAATTTTAATAAAATCAGTTTTCAAAACTTAATAAAAACAGTTTTTAAATCTTAATAAAAACAGTTTTTAAATCTTAATAAAAACAGAAATCAGTTCTTTTTTTTTTTTTTTTTTTTTTATATATATAAACAAAATCAAGATCTTACTGTAATTAGAGGAGGGGGTGGGCTGCGTCCTCAGGTGGTGGCGGCGGACCCATGCTGGTCGGAGGCGAGAGGGCATCTGATCGGAGGGGGGCCATCGGCTTCGTCGAGGGGATTCGTGGTTCCTGCGAGGCGGAGGAGAGAGAGGGAGGCAGAGGGGGGAAGGGCGGAGCCTCGCAAGTGGTGGCGGCGGTGGGCGCTGGGCGCGGTGGTGGCTGGAGCGACGGGGGGGGTTATCGCGATTTTTGTTTTCTTTTTCTTTTTTGTTTTTTTTTCCTTCTGAGATAAACGAACGGGGGGGGGGCCTAGGTTTTAAGGGAAGGGATATTATATTTTTTTTTTTTTTTTTTTTTTTTATTTATTATTTATTTATTAAAGAGTTGACTTTCACATATGACCACTAAACGAGGTCCACCGCCTGCCGCCCATAGCGTTTTACCCCCATTCCGAACACAATGGGATATGTATCGCAGGCCAATTCGATCGTCTCGATATGTTTCCTTTGAATTTACATTTAAATCACTATATTATTTTAAACGCACATTTCTAATTACCGGGGTCACATACTAACTAAAAAATTCCAAAAAAAATATTTTCTAGCTTCGTATTGACGATACGGTCCTAACAAAACTAGTTTCGTCGAATTCAGAGACCGTTAGAAAAATGGCCAATTTCAAGTCGATTAAAATCAACTGAAACTGGTCAAACGCGTTTTCTTTTGCCACGCTCACATATTGATTCGAAAAATTATGAAATTTGAAACCTAGCAATAACTTCACATCCCGGACCCAACAAAACTGGTTTCGTCGAAATCCGAGGTCGTTTGCAAAATGTCCATTTTTAAGGGCCTGAATTCCATAGCGACTATTCAGAATTTTCAACTGGACATATCTTTTGATTCCCGATATGAAATCTTAATTTTTCGGATTCGTTGGAAAGATATTCACTATTAGATTCCATTATTTTTGGTTTCACTAAAATCCGGATTATTTTGCACCCGGTACATTCAATTGAAGTTTGAAATCGAATTATCGAACTACCGCGCCATTTTCAATTCTATTTATAATTATATATAATTATTTATATTCTAACGACGACGTGTATAATATAAACGTTCGAATTATATTCAAAATAGATTTCACGTCGATATTATTTAAAATAATCTATTTTAAATAATCAAAATTCGCTAAAATTGCCAAAATAAAATTTTCAAACTGGCCCAGATTTTCCGGGTTGTTACAATCTCCCCCACTTAAAACTTTTCGTCCCCGAAAAGGAACAAAGTCGAAAGTGATTTGATTATTCAGCTCTATGTTCGATCTGGCTTTCATTCTCCAACCCTTTGGTTTCTGAGAATTTTCAAAATTTCAAAAATTTGGCTAACACCCTAAATTTTTGAAAAATTTCGCCATAACCTCCCCTGCACCGGGAGCATCGGGAAATTGCAAATAGCGTTCCCGGTCCTTCAGATCTCAAAAAGAAAAAGAAAAAGCCAAGCGGCTAGCCAATAGGCTCACAAAATCATCATCACCCAAACAAAACAGGAAATTATGTAGTAAACATGTACCTATTTGTCGGGCAAACAAATTTTATTCTCTGCTCTAGCCTCCTTGCTATGACCTGTTCAATGATATATATGTATATGCAAGCAGATGCGACCAATTTTCAATACAATTCAATATTTGATTCGATTAAGCATAATGGTTCAAAATTGGCAAACAAATAAACAAACAACACAAACATCAATCAATTAGTGGATTAACGTTTTAAATTCATAATTTTGATACATATACAAAAAATCATGTTTTGATGCCAAATCACAACAATGAATTCTAGCTATATATAAGTTTTGGTTCTCACACCAGCCTAATGGAAATATATAGAAAATCACACCTTCGAAACACGAATACCAATTCTGATGATGTTCGAACTATCATCAGAATCATCTTCGGGCGACTAGAATGTGATTCCATATCTATCCAGTATATTAAAATTTCGAATACACGCGGATCAGACGTATATGCAAAATCTATATATACTGGATTGTCCACATCAATATAAATAGATAATCAAATACGAATAATTGATTTAAATTTTCAAAACAAAAATTTGTTTTCATTTTCAAAAATATACTCTTCACACTCGTTCTAGGATACTACTGATCCTATCTCTAACGAGTCATTCTAATTGGATATTACTAATCCAATATCTGATGAATTCTTTCGTATGGTTCTAATGTGTCTTGTTCTCTGAGCTTGGTAAACCAAAGCTCTGATACCAAATGTAAAGACCCGCAACTTCCCCGTAAAGGAAAGCGTCGGATAGTTCGAGAACAAACCACAATAGAACGCATACAGAAGAACATTTCATTGTATATAACAACAATGCATCAGATTACAAGAATATACAGAGTATGAATGAATATTACACAGAAATATCAGAGATTTAAATTACATTTAAATACATAGCAGCGGAAAATAATACAATACACAACTAGAAGAAGATATACGGATACAAAGCTTTCCGGATATCGTTCCAGCTGTAAACCAAAATCCTGTGAATATAAATCTGCAAAACCAAAACTACTAGCTGCCCGTGTCGAAATAAGGGCACCCAGAGTTTAGGTTAAAACAATAAACTCCAGGTCAGTCATGTGACTGGTGTGAGAACTAAAACAGTTGTTAATCTTTGTTTTTAAAGTTAGGTAAATCAAGGGACCACGCCGTATAACACGGAACGGGTTTCCTCCCAAGAATACCAGTGCATAAAACCAACAGCGCAATGCTAAATAAAGAAAGATGAAGCTGTTATAAGACCCAGGTCCTATCACACAATGCAACGCAAGCCGGGGGATAGGGTTTTCCCTTATAACAGCCAAAGAATGCTTGATACGTTTAAAACAAATCATTTGATACTATTATAAGTGCATAGTGTATAAAACACTTCAAATCATAAGTATCAATCATAGGCGGCATGAGCGTCCCATGCCACTATGTCGCCATATATAGGTTTACAAATAAAACCGCAAATGTCACGTATTTGGAAATTGGATTTCCATCTATGAACCGAGGCAAAAGATAGTCCTCAACCGATTCGAGACGCTCTAGCCCGCCCCTCAGGAACAGCCGCAACTGCCCCTTGGATCGTCAGGGCCGGTCCACACGGAGTGGATTATTATGCCTGAACAATACGTCTCCCCACCCTATGGGGTGTAAGTCTGGTCCGTCAGCCGACCAGAATGCATTCGGCCGAAACCGATATAACCGAGGCGCCTCGCAACAGCAACAACCACATAAGTCAAACTCGTCAGGGCGTGTAAAACCACTGACGCCACTTCTAGCTAGAAAGAAACGCAAGTCCTCCCTGAGGTCCGTCTCCCGTTTTTGGTTCATACCTGGTGTGAAACACGCGAGGTAAACGTTACACAAAGCTACGCCACAAAGGCCGTGCTTTGATCATCACCACAAGACTTTGCTTTTCAACAGAAGCCTTGATCATTTGCATCTTAGCATGCCACACAGGCAAACCATCCTATGCAACCGATATCAGTCACACAGAATGAAATCCGATGTCAGACACACAGTCCATTTACAAGTCCGTTCTGGGTCTGAACGAAACCGGAGGCACCTAGTACCCCGCATATCCATCGATCTCCAAGTACGTCTGGACGATCACTAACTGTTTCCATCTTCTTGGGTGTACAGCCCAATCAAGATCATCAGTTATCACCCAAACGACGTGAAGACCTCCGGTCTTCTACCATCGTCTTCATCTTCGACTTATCGTCGTATCAGTTATTCAGAATGGGATAAACCCGGTCTTTCCGAATAACTCGCGTATATTTTAAATAAGTGTTACACAAACACAACATACGCCTCATTCCAATTCATTAGTCACTAACCATAAATTAATCAAGAGAATAATTCCCCAAATATTAACCCCGAAGGCCGAAACCAACATCAGATCAATATCCAGAAAACCATTCTGCTTGGCTAACCGACAGTTAGTTTCTAAATTTCACGTTCAAATCTAATTAAAGATTTAACTATCGCCTGGAGCAAAACTGGTGATACTCCATTTTCGATCTTTTCAATCTAATTAAAGATTCATTAAAACTCCACTCAGTTTTAATCGTTAACTGGGTTAAAGAATCAGTGTCATTTAAAACACGGTTCACGATAAACCCAAAATCACATTCATTAATTATCGGGTTAAAGAACAAGTGTTATTTAAAACACTGTTCACGATAAGCCCAAAAATCAATATCTATTCAATTCCAATTAAATATTATTTAATTGGTACACTTCATTAAATCTAAATAAAAAGATTTAATCTTTTCTCAACTGGGTTCAAGAATAGTGTTAGTGAAGACACCATTCACGACAAACCCAAATCACATTCGATATTCAATACAAGGCTCTGAATAGAAAATATATCGGCTTATATTCAATATCGAATTCTACGACTAACAAATGTCGTATTGGAAATAACGATATCAATATATATCTTTCAAATTTCCATAACAACACCTGTATAATCACGAATTCCAACATCGAAATATTCCGAAGACAATTTCGATTCAAATCCACTCCAATGCAATCATTGGAAATTTTGGTTATTTTTAAAACCCTTTTCGAATTCAATTTATTTATTTAAAAATAAATAGGATTATAATTCTAGTTCAAAACTAGTTCATTTCGATAAAAATTTATTTTTATCTTTTCAAGTATGGAGTTTTTCATCCCAATTCTTTCTAAATCATTTATTATGATTTTACACAAATTATTGCTATTTTTAATAATTTTATCAAGGCCCGTACAGTCGATTTCCATCAATGGCCATCGAACTGCACTTACAGCGACCTTTTTTGAATTTGATTTGGACATATCTCCAAATCCAACCGTTAGATTTCAAATTTCTAACATTCATTAGAAAGCTCTTTTCGATACGAACCCAACGGTTCCGGTTTTAGGAGAATCCGACGGTCGGATCTCCCGTAATGCCCGTTTGAAATAAATGGTCGAAATTCGCGAACTGCCGCGGCGTGGCGCGTTCTATTCAGGCCATTATATTATATATAATATATATATAATATATATATCGTCGATTTCTATTTAAAACGAATTATATAAATAGTTTTGAATTCGTTTCAAAAACATTTTCAACTTCCATTTCAATTCAAATCAAAATTGAATTCTTCTTTATAAATTCGTTTTAAAATCCATTTCTATTCAATTCAAATTTCAATTCAATTTGAATTTATTTCACTTCGCTTTCAATTCAATTCGAATTCGTTTTCAGTTCAATTCATTTCGAAATCGTTCTCAATTCAATTCATTTCGAAATCGCTTTCAATTCAATTCCTTTCGAATTCGTTTTCAATTCAATTCATTTCGAATTTGTTTTCAATTCAATTCATTTCGAATTCGTTTTCAATTCAATTCATTTCGAATTCGTTTTCAATTCAATTCATTTCGAATTCGTTTTCAATTCAATTCATTTCGAAGTCGTTTTCAATTCAATTTGAATTCGTTTTCAATTCAATTTATTTCAAAATATTTGATTTCGAAATCACTTTTCAATATTCATTTTAAAATGAATAAAATCGATATAAATATCGTTCACGTCAAAATGGCGTCAATCTAATCCTCACGGCTTCACATATTTCTATTTTCAAATATTCTATTTCAAATATTTCTATTTCAAATATTTCTATTTCAAATATTTCTATTTCAAATATTTCTTTTTTTTCTTCGAAACTGGAATGAGGCCCAATCAATTACCATATAATGTTAATTATATGGATTTTCTACAACACATGGATATATCAACAACGATGAATAATCAACCATCAACCAAAGTGCACTACACTGTATAAGCATCAAATATAGACATTTAACGCTTATAGCAGCTTGTCAATCAATCGATCGACAGATTTAATCAATCAGGATGAGTGAACTTCAAATTTCATCCTAACACCCGTGTGGGGTTTCAAACAATCAAACACATATTTTATTTGTGCAGTTAGGCGATGTGTAAAATTTATCGACCCAATCAACGTCATTCAAATAGGTGTACATAAACAAACCGTCTGGTTTGTAAATGAATATTTATTTATTCACATTCACGTTAAAAATTATATTTTTAACGATAACACATTTTATTTTAACATATGAATTTCTATTCAGTTCATTCGTTAAATAAAATGCTATTTTTATTTTTCTAACTTATTTTAGAAAATTTCGGCGGCATAACGGCACGATACTAGAAACGGGACAAGGCCTAGCCTTATCCCCGGTCTAGTGAAGGCCCACGCCATTCACACATCAATCAAATCCATTCGTTATGCAAACCACAAACTTTGGAGTAAGGATCTAACCTAGCCTTACCCCTTCGCCTTATAACGGCGCACGTCTAATCCTAACCAATTTATCGATTCGATTTTTCACACCACAAACCACATTCAAACCAATATCGCAATCAATCACCAAACAGTCAAACAAACAAGTCCATGGTCTGTGGACGATTGTGTCGGGTGCTACTAAGCACCGTCTGCATCCTAGTATATATATATAACTAGAAATATAAATTGAAAGGTGAGAAATTCTCACATTTAGCTATCCAACCATCTCGACTCTTCTTTTGCAGAAGTCTTCATTGTTTTCGCATCTTCGCCAGCTTCGTCGTCCGTAGCTACTACATATATAAAAATCGAATTTTTACTTCGTTATTCAATATATAAAAATCAAATTTTTAGTTCGCTATTCAATATATAAAAATCGAATTTTTAGTTCAAAGTTCAATATATAAAAATCGAATTTTTATATCGAAGTTCAATATATAAAAATCGAATTTTTATTTCAAAGTTCAATATATAAAAATCATATTTTTATTTCAAAGTTCAATATATAAAAATCGAATTTTTATATCGCTATTCAAATGAATAAAAATCTCATTTTTGTCATGATGTTTATATAATAAAAATCACTTCTTTAATATGACAAAAATCATGTTTTCACGTTCGCTTTCAACATATAAAAAAATATGATTTCTACTTTTGCTTTCAAATCTTTTTCTACTAAAAGATTAATCTTTTTCCTATTTTAAAGTTCAAAATAAAATCAGTTTTTCTCTTTCAAAAATAAATCAGTTTATACTTTAAAAAAATAAATCAGTTTATACTTTAAAAAAAATAAATCAGTTTATACTTTAAAAAAATAAATCAGTTTATACTTTAAAAAAATAAATCAGTTTATACTTTAAAAAAATAAATCAGTTTATACTTTAAAAAAATAAATCAGTTTATACTTTTTTAAAAATAAGTTTTAAATCAAAATAACATTCAGTTTTTAAATACTTTAAAAATCATTTTTCAAATTCAGTTTTTTTTATAAAATCAGTTTTTATTCCTTTTTATAAAATCAGTTTTTAAATTTTAATAAAATCAGTTTTCAAAACTTAATAAAAACAGTTTTTAAATCTTAATAAAAACAGTTTTTAAATCTTAATAAAAACAGAAATCAGTTCTTTTTTTTTTTTTTTTTTTTTTATATATATAAACAAAATCAAGATCTTACTGTAATTAGAGGAGGGGGTGGGCTGCGTCCTCAGGTGGTGGCGGCGGACCCATGCTGGTCGGAGGCGAGAGGGCATCTGATCGGAGGGGGGCCATCGGCTTCGTCGAGGGGATTCGTGGTTCCTGCGAGGCGGAGGAGAGAGAGGGAGGCAGAGGGGGGAAGGGCGGAGCCTCGCAAGTGGTGGCGGCGGTGGGCGCTGGGCGCGGTGGTGGCTGGAGCGACGGGGGGGGTTATCGCGATTTTTGTTTTCTTTTTCTTTTTTGTTTTTTTTTCCTTCTGAGATAAACGAACGGGGGGGGGGCCTAGGTTTTAAGGGAAGGGATATTATATTTTTTTTTTTTTTTTTTTTTTTTATTTATTATTTATTTATTAAAGAGTTGACTTTCACATATGACCACTAAACGAGGTCCACCGCCTGCCGCCCATAGCGTTTTACCCCCATTCCGAACACAATGGGATATGTATCGCAGGCCAATTCGATCGTCTCGATATGTTTCCTTTGAATTTACATTTAAATCACTATATTATTTTAAACGCACATTTCTAATTACCGGGGTCACATACTAACTAAAAAATTCCAAAAAAAATATTTTCTAGCTTCGTATTGACGATACGGTCCTAACAAAACTAGTTTCGTCGAATTCAGAGACCGTTAGAAAAATGGCCAATTTCAAGTCGATTAAAATCAACTGAAACTGGTCAAACGCGTTTTCTTTTGCCACGCTCACATATTGATTCGAAAAATTATGAAATTTGAAACCTAGCAATAACTTCACATCCCGGACCCAACAAAACTGGTTTCGTCGAAATCCGAGGTCGTTTGCAAAATGTCCATTTTTAAGGGCCTGAATTCCATAGCGACTATTCAGAATTTTCAACTGGACATATCTTTTGATTCCCGATATGAAATCTTAATTTTTCGGATTCGTTGGAAAGATATTCACTATTAGATTCCATTATTTTTGGTTTCACTAAAATCCGGATTATTTTGCACCCGGTACATTCAATTGAAGTTTGAAATCGAATTATCGAACTACCGCGCCATTTTCAATTCTATTTATAATTATATATAATTATTTATATTCTAACGACGACGTGTATAATATAAACGTTCGAATTATATTCAAAATAGATTTCACGTCGATATTATTTAAAATAATCTATTTTAAATAATCAAAATTCGCTAAAATTGCCAAAATAAAATTTTCAAACTGGCCCAGATTTTCCGGGTTGTTACAGGCGCCTCGTGTTTTATAGGCCGTTGGTGGTCATATTATAGGTCCAAAGGGACCGGGAAGCGTGTGTTCAGGCATAACTAATCCACTGCCCATAGGCGGGGACCGGCCCTGAAGATCCAAGGGTTCACTGCGGGGGATCCTGAGGCATTTGCTAGAGTGTCTCGAATCGGAGAGGAGCTTGCCCCTAGCCTCGACTCATGATGGAAATCCAATTTCCAATACGACCTTGCGGTTTTGATTGTAGAACTAGTATTGGCGACATGATATATGGTACCCATGCTGTAACGACCCAGATTTTTTTGACCGTTTAAATCAACAATAAACCACATATGTCGACCCAAACAAATCACTGATCTGGATAGTTATTGGGAAAAAGAAGACAGAAAAGAAAAACAATCACGGAATCTCACAGCGGCAGGATCACATATAATAGACAAATAAATATTCAAAAGCATTTAAACATATACATTGGAGTTACAACATTTAAATCATCAGAGTTATACACTTACATACAGAAATGCAGCGGGAATAAAATGTAGTGGATACATATACCAAACTCCGTCTTCGATCTCCAAGGCCAAATGATCTTCATTAACTGCAACGACTGCAGACCCGAGCATATTGCACAAAATAAAACACAACAAACACTCGGATCAGCACTAAATCATCTCATATTAGTCAAATTAAAATACGAAATAATATCAGTGTCATGGTGCAGTAACTCAAGAGATGTTACGGGATTTTTCCATCTCTCAAGGATCCGTTAAACTAATACATACATAGTATAATACGCTATTACAGTAGTGTTTATTCAGTAAAGTATACTATCGAAAATAGCGTAAGCGGGATTACCATGTTACCCTTACGCCGTTTATACCATTGCCGTACAATTTGCATATGACACACCAGTACGTCGGTGGATAGGGATACGCCGTGATACGACAACGTTAAATCTAAATCGTAGGGCCTCGATCAGGATAATATGACAAGGCACTGATGAAATACCCCGGTAGGATTCTACCGAATTCGCGGCCCCCAGGCCGGTGGTAACGCATAGCCGCAACTACCGCCCACCTCGAACGACATTCCCATATTCAAAAGGGTGCACCCAAATCAATCACAACAGTAATAGAGATGGTGTCGAAGGAGCGTGTTCGATCAGAGATGCGATCTCATTAACCCGGGTATGGCTCCTGTTTTAGTCATTTCAATTATGACCCGAAGGTCAAGGCTAATTCATCATCGTTCTCTTTCTTCAAATCCAGTAATCGCCTCCATACCATCCTACTCCGGTTCTGGAACTTCCACCGCGTACACAGTTGTCAAAGTGGTATCGACACTGACAGAGAGTATGCCTTATGTCGACTCCGGTCTCCTTAACAACCAAACGTTTACATTTTTCACATCAGACGGTTCTTTTACATTTCACAAAAGTTCGCTTTCGTATCAACATCATATTTTGTTTCGAGCCCAGTTTATATTCAAATAGAATATAATTTTCATATCAAAATATTTCGATCATTCCCAAACCGATTATATTCCAAACCAGGACTTATTTACTTACCATTATATTATATTCATATATATAATATATTTCAAATCGATATATATATATATTCATACAGAATATACTTCATTCCAAACGATTTCAGTTATTCCAAATCAAATTACATTTGAACCCATTCATATTGAAATAGGGTATATATATTTCCATATCTATTCATTTCAATTCTTGAAATCACCTTCCATATTCACATAAAATAAAATCTACCTTTTCCGAAAAAAAATCGATTTAAAATCAATTTATATTCAAAAAGAATGTAACATTCTCTCGACTCCATTTGAACCAACGATTTAAAAAACCAAACACTTTCCATTCGGAAGAAGAATAAAATTTAAAATAAATACTTATAAACAAACCATATACATAAAAAAATTTACTGATAAAATTTATTAGAGTATACTACGGTAATTCAAATCGCTACATATATATAAAACAAGATTTTACTAAATAATTTCTAAATAATAATGTATAAAACTTTACTTGAAATAAGGTAGATATATAGTTTAAAATAAAATAAAATAAAAATAAAACAAATCAAAAATAGAATTTAAAATTTAACTTATTTCTCCTTCCTAATTTTAGCACTCGAATCAAAATCCTAACCTCAAATGGAGTTACCCCATTTCAAAGTCTTGTTTCAACTCCCTTCAACCATTTTTACATTTCGAGAATTCAAACCATACTCGTATATAGTTTTTAAACAATTCAAATATCCCCGATTTCCTTTATTTAAAAATTTTAATTCAAAAGAATTATTTACACTTGAGTCCAACTATTGGAATCGATCCCAAATTTTATTTAAATCCGAATTTCAAATTCCAAATTAATTTGGAGATTTTCCTTAATCATTTCAAATGTCATCGAGAATCCATAATTTAAAAGAAAATAATAATTTATCGAAAATCGATACATTTCCTTTAAATGAAATTTCACATCGAATATATTTCAAATAATTTTAAAAATTATTTAACCAACCGATGTCCGTATATAATTTGCTATCCTATGGCCAAGTGATTTAATTTTTATTTCTCGATATTCAGGGATGGATCTATCATTTCAATCCAAATCAGGGTCACAGAGATGTATCATTTCACTCTGTGTTCTTAATTCATTTTATCGATAAATCCCGGGTTTATTCGATGCCCGTAACATCAAAGGGTACATAGGATTTATCTTCACACCCACATGCAATACAACACACTGAAATGAAATATTAACAGTGTCTATATCAAATTCAGTAATAAATACAACCAAACATCCATCACACAATTTATTCAACTGATCAGCATTAAACAGTTTCAGAATTTTCGAGGATTCGAATTTCCAACTAGAAATTTAATTAAATTAAATAACTAATTGTCGATCAATTTTTCATGTTAACCCACTGGTAAATAAAAATCAAGCAACCAATTCAAAAGCCAATCACAACCATGCAACCAGAATACTTCATACTTTAATTTGATAAATATGGGATAAATTCAGTATTTCGTGAGCGAAGAAACACTCACCTTCGGTTTCAATTTGAATCGAACATCCAGAAAAGGCCCAAAATTTGACAGTCTTCAAACGCAGCCAGGTTAGTGTCAAAACGTCCGCAATTCCGCCACGATCCCAACGCAACAAACCGCGTCCAAATCCGATTTAAAACGAGAGAGTTATCAACGTTTTAGTGTTTGAATATTTGTATATATATAATTAATAAATAAATCCTCTCACCAATTATAAGTTGACACCTCAGCTCCGTGATTCATCTTCCCGCCCGCTCCTCCAGGCAATAACCGCACGCAAAAAAACCCATTTTTGCCGAACTTTGACCGGCTAATTCACCCCGCTCCGTCCATGATAGCTCCTGAGACCACCACCCAGTCAAAGCCCTTGCCGAGCCGCTTCCACCCATGCCGGACCCGCCACCTCCGGTGGTCACCTGCTGCGCCGCCAACGTGATGAGCGGAAGTGATTTTCCGGCTTCCATGACCAAATTCCGACGAACTACACACCTATAGACCACATAACCACCACCCCTGCACTCGTATGAACATCTTCTACGATACCCATATCTCCGATTCTCCAATTTCTGCTCAAATCGGAAAAACCCAATTTTGCTCCTAGGATTTTGAAAACTGAGAGCTTTGACCTCAATTTCTGGCCACTACAGGCCATGCATGTCGGAACTGAGAGCACCAGTAGCTTCGTGACATCGAGAGCTTCGATTCGACATATAATACGATAGGGTTTTGAGAGATTTTTATTTTCAAGCTTGAAATTTTGTTTTCTAGGGTTTGGTATTTTCTTTCTGCCATTATAAAAATAAAATGAGCTGATGGAAAAGTACGTACAAGGAGGAATGGGCTGGTGAGAACTAAAAGAAATTTTAATTTATATAGATGAAGGCCCAGATCCAGTAAACCCTTGCCTTCTTGTTCCATAGGTCCATTTCGCGTTTTCTCTCGTACGCTCACATAACAAGTCCGATGTTTACAAAATTTGGAATCTTAGAATAATTCTCCGTTCCGGATCCAATGGCTCCAGTTTCGTCGAATTCCGAGACAGTCACCAAAACAGTTAAATTCCACAGTTAATTAAATAAATAAAATATTCAATTATTCGATTAACTGTTTTAATTCGAATTTAAATATCTATAAAATCCTATTTAAATATTTATAAATTCATATTTAAACCAAATTACAATTTAGATAAATTTACAAATTTATTTCACATATATTTTAAATTCCACATTTAATTATTTTCAAATTTCAAACTTGAATATCAAATTAAATATAAACGAATAAAATTCCAACTTTAACTTAACTTTCAAATTAAATATCCTTAAAATTCAATTTAAATCAATTTATAACTTAAATAAAATTTTATAAATCAAATTCACATATTTTATATTCCCATATATAATTATTTAAAATTTAACAAATCCGGAATTCAAATTTTAATCTCAAACGCTTATAATTTCTTTATATGAATTTCATAGCGACCTTTCGAAATTTTGATTTAGTCATAACTTTCAATTTATCCGGCGAAATTTCAATTTCTTACATTCTCTGGAAAGATATGGTAAATTCGATTCTAACGTTTCCAGTTTTACCCAATTCTGATTTAAAATGAAATTTATATATTTTTCCAAAGTTAAAAATCGAATTTTCAAACTACCGCGCCATTTCAGGCTCGTAATATAAATAAATATAAATTCAACCAATAGTATACAATATATTTAATTAAAATTTAAATTTTAAATATACAGAAATTATGGTTCGTTACATTCTCCCCCACTTAAAATCTTTTCGTCCTCGAAAAGAGAACGAAACGATATCAAGCGCATATCTTTTTCAAATCCATACTTAAAAAAAATATTTCCAAAACAAGTATAGTTGTAAAATCCATAAATTTTTCTAACTCCCGAAATCACGGAAAATTTCGGCAGCATCTCCTTTGCACGGAGAGGTCCGGGAAAAATCCCAATACATATACGACTCAATATACATCTCACCCAATGATGAGGCATCCCAAAAGTGGGGAAAAACAAAATATAAAAACCCTCAAAACCATATACCACAAGTACGTACCTCTTTTAGCGTTATATTGCATTTTTATTTACCTTAGCATTTTGCATTTTAGTGCAAGCGAGCTTCAAAGTCGTAGCGCACACTCCGTACACCTGCTAAATACTTACACATACATGAAAAACAAACATATATACAATATATAGCAAATGCATTCAACATACATATCAAAATTTCATCGTTTCAACTACAAAACCAAATATCCGTAACAGGCCAGCGAACAAATCATTGATTATCACGCATTAAAAGTTGGAATTTGACCAAAGCATACGAGGCAAAAGTTGTTGCTCTCGTTTCAAGCTTTCTGAAATGTCCGGACTCATCGAATTCGGATAATCGGTTTAAAAGTTATGGCAGTTTTACCGCAAGTGAATGTTTCAGCCCGAGCGCTGAAAATGCAGGCCTGAATTGTTCAGGTCAGTTTTCAGCCCTCTAAATCTCAAAATTTTACTTAGCACATTAAGGAATAGTTTTAGCTTACACTCTGGCCTTTCCGAATTGTACTCGCACACTAAAATCCGACGTTTCATTTGGGAGTTATGATCAAAACAATATCGATGTACACCTCTGTTTTTAATTTCCTGTACATACCACTATGTCTAAAACTTGAATTTTCAGCATAGCAAACATGAGAATTTCAACGGGTGCTATTAACGAAAGTTTTAACTCAATTTCTAAGGTTTCCATAAAGTCCGGAGTTGCCAGATTCCGATCAGCCCATCAAAGTTATAGTCATTTTAATTTCAGCTTATCGACTATTTTGGATTTTCTCATAACGTTGGTTTATTTCTATTTGAAATTTCAACCTTTCGGTTCCAATACTTTGTAAATCCTCAACACTTAACATTGTTATCACCTCATTTTCAATAATTGGATCTACATTCAATTGCTTACTTTATATTCGATATTCTTTCTATTAAATTTCCGGTTTTGTTTCAAGTGTTATATTCCGATTAAACTTGAATTCACTTTAAAATTTTCGACGAATTGGATTCACTTGACCCTTACTCCGTTAACCAAATTTATTTATTCGACGTACAAGTCATGATTTGAATTAACGACTGTTCACGACTCAAATTCATACTTAATTCTCAAACTATCCTTATTCGATTCCCTCTACTTAAATAAAGCTATACTTTATCTGATAAAATATTTTTACAATCCAAATTCAAGAGTTCTGTGATGACCCCTCAGTTCATAAGTCCATTCCAACATTTCAAAGTCTAAAATTTCAAGGAACCGAGAGTATTAACCTTGAATTGATGTCGCAAATTAGGACGAACTTAAATTGCTTGACTCTGGTTTTGTAACCTAAGTTCAAAATACATACGTATTTATAAAATCTATAGAACACACCCTAAATTAAAATTCAACTTTAATTAATAAACAAAGAAATTTCAATCCTGTATAAATTTGAAAATACACTTTACATACCCATGGAAATTTAGATCCAAAATTCTTTTCAAACAGGTTGTGAAAGTACGGAGTGGTCTCCCCCACTTAGACACTTCATAATAAACGTCGATAATGCGTGCACTCATTATCGAAGTAAATTCTGATGTACGAGAAGGGATTACACACTTAGTTCTTTTAAAATCCTTTAAACCATTTCTTTCGTAAAGACTTATAATACGATATAATTTCAAAATTTGACAAAACTATCTCAAAGCACCAGAATCAAACCCTCAAGTCCATTTCATTTAAATCGCAATTGTTTTGCCCCCCAATTGTATTCAACAGATTTTATTTCCAAATATTTTCCAAATTCATTAAATTTTCGTATTAGATTTATGATTTAATCAACCATAATGGGTAATAACTTTATATTATCACCCACTAAACAAATACATACATATTTGAACCATAATGTATATTTGATATATTTTAAAATATAATCGAAAACCATATTATGTCAAGTCATTCTGTCCGATCATTTAGAAATTCTTATCGATTCTATGGCGTCCCATATATCGACCAGAACCTATAAATATTCAACTGAACAATTAACACAACATAAAATCATTTTATATTCAAAATACAAATACGCTCTCTCATATATTCACCCGAACTCATTCTAGGGCATTACTAACCCCATCTCTAATGAGTTAATTCCCAAACAGAGCCAAGGTTATCGCTAACCATCGCCCTGATACCAACTGTAACGACCCAGATTTTTTTGACCGTTTAAATCGACAATAAACCACACATGTCGACCCAAACAAATCACTAATCTGGATAGTTATTGGGAAAAAGAAGAAAAAGAAGACAGAAAGGAAAAACAATCACGGAATCTCACAGCGGAAGGATCACATATAATAGACAAATAAATATTCAAAAGCATTTAAACATATACATTCGAGTTACAACATTTAAATCATCAGAGTTATACACTTACATACAGAAATGCAGCGGGAATAAAATGTAGTGGATACACATACCAAACTCCGTCTTCGATCTCCAAGGCCAAATAATCTTCATTAACTGCAACGACTGCTGACCCGAGCATATTGCATAAAAGAAAACACAACAAACACTCGGATCAGCACTAAATCATCTCATATTAGTCAAATTAAAATACGAAATAATATCAGTGTCATGGTGCAGTAACTCAAGAGATGTTACGGGATTTTTCCATCTCTCAAGGATCCGTTAAACTAATACATACATAGTATAATACGCTATTACAGTAGTGCTTATTCAGTAAAGTATACTATCGAAAATAGCGTAAGCGGGATTACCATGTTACCCTTACGCCGTTTATACCATTGCCGTATAGTTTGCATATGACACACCAGTACGTCGGTGGATAGGGATGCGCCGTGATACGACAACGTTAAATCTAAATCGTAGGGGCTCGATCAGGATAATATGACAAGGCACTGAGGAAATACCCCGGTTGGATTCTACCGAATTCGCGGCCCCCAGGCCGGTGGTAACGCATAGCCGCAACTACCGCCCACCTCGAACGACATTCCCATATTCAAAAGGGTGCACCCAAATCAATCACAACAGTAATAGAGATGGTGTCGAAGGAGCGTGTTCGATCAGATATGCGATCTCATTAACCCGGGTATGGATCCTGTTTTAGTCATTTCAATTATGACCCGAAGGTCAAGGCTAATCCATCATCGTTCTCTTTCTTCAAATCCAGTAATCGCCTCCATACCATCCTACTCCGGTTCTGGAACTTCCACCGCGTACACAGTTGTCAAAGTGGTATCGACACTGACAGAGAGTATGCCTTATGTCGACTCCGGTTTCCTTAACAACCAAACGTTTACATTTTTCACATCGGTCGGTTCTTTTACATTTCACAAAAGTTCGCTTTCGTATCAACATCATATTTTGTTTCGAGCCCAGTTTATATTCAAATAGAATATAATTTTCATATCAAAATATTTCGATCATTCCCAAACCGATTATATTCCAAACCAGGACTTATTTACTTACCATTATATTATATTCATATATATAATATATTTCAAATCGATATATATATATTCATACAGAATATACTTCATTCCAAATGATTTCAGTTATTCCAAATCAAATTACATTTGAACCCATTCATATTCAAATAGGGTATATATATATTTCCATATCTATTCATTTCAATTCTTGAAATCACCTTCCATATTCACATAAAATAAAATCTACCTTTTCCGGAAAAAAATCGATTTAAAATCAATTTATATTCAAAAAGAATGTAACATTCTCTCGACTCCATTTGAACCAACGATTTAAAAAACCAAACACTTTCCATTCGGAAGAAGAATAAAATTTAAAATAAATACTTATAAACAAACCATATACATAAAAAATTTTACTGATAAAATTTATTAGAGTATACTACGGTAATTCAAATCGCTACATATATATAAAACAAGATTTTACTAAATAATTTCTAAATAATAATGTATAAAACTTTACTTGAAATAAGGTAGATATATAGTTTAAAATAAAATAAAATAAAAATAAAACAAATCAAAAATAGAATTTAAAATTTAACTTATTTCTCCTTCCTAATTTCAGCACTCGAATCAAAATCCTAACCTCAAATGGAGTTACCCCATTTCAAAGTCTTGTTTCAACTCCCTTCAACCATTTTTACATTTCGAGAATTCAAACCATACTCGTATATAGTTTTTAAACAATTCAAATATCCCCGATTTCCTTTATTTAAAAATTTTAATTCAAAAGAATTATTTACACTTGAGTCCAACTATTGGAATAGATCCCAAATTTTATTTAAATCCGAATTTCAAATTCCAAATTAATTTGGAGATTTTCCTTAATCATTTCAAATGTCATCGAGAATCCATAATTTAAAAGAAAATAATAATTTATCGAAAATCGATACATTTCCTTTAAATGAAATTTCACATCGAATATATTTCAAATAATTTTAAAAATTATTTAACCAACCGATGTCCGTATATAATTTGCTATCCTATGGCCAAGTGATTTAATTTTTATTTCTCGATATTCAGGGATGGATCTATCATTTCAATCCAAATCAGGGTCACAGAGATTTATCATTTCACTCTGTGTTCTTAATTCATTTTATCGATAAATCCCGGGTTTATTCGATGCCCGTAACATCAAAGGGTACATAGGATTTATCGTCACACCCACATGCAATACAACACACTGAAATGAAATATTAACAGTGTCTATATCAAATTCAGTAATAAATACAACCAAACATCCATCACACAATTTATTCAACTGATCAGCATTAAACAGTTTCAGAATTTTCGAGGATTCGAATTTCCAACTAGAAATTTAATTAAATTAAATAACTAATTGTCGATCAATTTTTCATGTTAACCCACTGGTAAATCAAAATCAAGCAACCAATTCAAAAGCCAATCACAACCATGCAACCAGATTACTTCATACTTTAATTTGATAAATATGGGATAAATTCAGTATTTCGTGAGCGAAGAAACACTCACCTTCGGTTTCAATTTGAATCGAACATCCAGAAAAGGCCCAAAATTTGACAGTCTTCAAACGCAGCCAGGTTAGTGTCAAAACGTCCGCAATTCCGCCACGATCCCAACGCAACAAACCGCGTCCAAATCCGATTTAAAACTAGAGAGTTATCAACGTTTTAGTTTTGAATATTTGTATATATATAATTAATAAATAAATCCTCTCACCAATTATAAGTTGACACCTCAGCACCGTGATTCGTCTTCCCGCTCGCTCCTAGTAACGATCTAAGACTTTTGAAAATCAAATTTTGAATTTAATATGAATTTTTAAATAAAATTTGGAAGGTTTGAATAATTTTGAATCAGAATTTCAAGCGATAATAATATTTAAATAATGGAAAAATAAATTTTCCTATGGAATTTGTTACAACAATGTTTGTTTGAAGGAAATGCTTCGTCGTTAATCGAGTTATCAAAATAAGTTGTAGTTCAGCTGCTAGAATCGATCAGAATCTGGAATTAAATTATAGTTAAATATTCGTCACAATTTTTTTTATTCAGTTTCAGTTCGCGTCGTCTTAAAACCTTTTATACAATTTTACTATAAATTTTATTTTTGAAAATAAGCATATATTTTTTTTGACGTATTTTGGGGCAACTGTGGTCCTTTTGATACTTTACAGAACTAACCAACCGGTCTGTTTTATTACTGTTTTGGGATCATGATAGATTATTGTATATGGTTATATGATTTGTTTGCTATTGCTGGTTATCAATATATACATATATATATATATATATATATATAAAGATAATTAAACTTTTCTATTGTTTGCATGCATGTTAACCTTTTGACACCATTTCTTATTGCATGCAAGCATGCACGTTTCTTTTCTGGTTTTGGCTCTTTACATTTTTTTCTTTTCTTTCCTCCTTGTCCTTCCAAATGAACCAACGTATTAAAAGATAATTTTTGCTTAAAAAAAAAGTTATGTGTTAGGCATGTGAAACGGCAATGCCACTTGTTCTTTGCCAGGAAAATGTTGTGCCACGTTGCTTGCATGCATATTTTTTTTTTCTTCTTTTTTCACCTGTACAAAGTTTCTTTGCTCCCACCTTATCTTCCTCCTTCCCACTTTGTTGTTCTTCCCATCGGCTTTCTCACTTCAGCCCCCTCCCGCCATTAACAAGTAAAAAAAAAAAAAAAAAAAAGAGAGAGAAAAAAAAAAAAACTAAAACCAATATGAAATCTGTGCATGTTTTCCCCTCGACTATTAATGCCACTCACGCAACCATTTCGGTTCCCGTCCTTTAACCGTGACTTTGGCCTTCTTCATCAGCTTCACCAATGTTCTTCCGTGCTGGAACCCCTCAAACTGTAGCCCGCAACAAACAGTTCCCACCGAAGATTCACCAACTCACACCGTAAATCCCCTCAGCCTCCCACAGCAACACTGACACCACCGTCCGGTCACTGCTTCAACCATCAGAATCCGCATCTCCGACGTCCGGCATTCCAACCTTCCACCACCTATAGGCATCAGCTCGTCCACCGCCACTGCATGCGAACGTGAGAAGCCTATTTTTCCACTATTCCAATTTTTGCCGCACAACCACTGCCTCTTGCCTATCTAACTGTTGTCGTTGTTTAGAATAAAAAAAAAAGAGAGAGAGAAGCCTGTTTCCACTGTGCGTACAGTACCCATCAGTCCATTCTTCTCGGACAACGTTGCGAGCAGGCGTTTATATTTTGTTTTCTGTTGAAAGCCAAGTTTATAAGAAGAAAGGAGTAGACTAAAGAGAGATGCGAGAGAGAGCGCACATGGAAAAAAAAAGAGCAAGGAGACAGAGCGCAGCTTTGAAGGGACCTTTACTGGAAAGCAAACAGTGGTGAGAACTTCTAATTTAAATTATTTATTTAAAATTAGTTAATTATAATTAGCTGAGATAATTATACTTTGTCGATGATGATTGTGTGATGGATGTTGTGATGTGAATGGATGTGCATGTAGTTAGATAACACACCGAACACTGGAAGCGTTATCGACAGTAACGCTTGTGCACAACTGAACTGTTTGTTGTTGATGATAACGATAATCCATTATCATCTGATGTATATGGTTGATTTATTCTGTTTGTATGACGCACACACAATACCATGGTTATGGGATTATACAGGTGATCGATTTTATTCCCTTCCACATAAATGAAGTTTGATTTTCTAATATTAAATATTATCATGTTTAGTTTATTTCAAAATAAACTTTTGAAAATTTGAATATGGTTTTATATGTTTTTGAAACATAATATGATAATATATAGACACCGAATGTTCTAGGATGATAGAGAGGATGGTGTCTAGGCTTGGGTTTGGAAATTTGGTTTCCTGCTCTCCTTGGCTATCCCTAACTGGTCCAACAACGGGATGGTAAAATTCGAAATCTATTGAAATATATTTTGAAACTATTTTTTTTTAAATGGTTTGGGAATATAAATTAAATTTGAAAGGACTTGAATAATTTATATTCAAATCATTGTATGGTTTGAATAGAACGCACTATAATGCGACAATTCATAAATATCGATTTCAAGTTGGAATGGTTTTACTTGATTATTGAAATAAATTCGACGTGAAATAAGAAATGTTGAATTTCAAATGACAACAGTTTGAAAGCATCAGAATATTCAAATTTCGAACGAGTTTTAAATCTATTTGATTTAAACAACTATTTTATAGTAGGATCCTTGTAACATTTCCAAATGTTATTATTGGTTTGAAATTTGAAGCTGGAATTATTATTTGACTATAAGAATGATTTAGAAAATAGTCCGAAGATTTTTTTTTTTAGTATCGAGAATACTTATACGGGATTTAAATGGGTTTTCAAATTTTAAGTTTGGGTATGGTTGGAGATAAATCTTCGGATGTTTGATATTAACTCGGTGGATGAAGTTCATATTATTTGGGGAATTAAAAAGGTAATTCACCGTTATTCCACTTATGATATGAGTTGGATATGGGGAGTAATATTGAAGATAAGTTGATGTATTTCTATCCTGATCTAATGTCGAAGAATTGAATAAATCTTTTAACTAAGATATGGGTTTCCTCTACCTGATTGAAATAAGTTAGATAGAAATAATCCTCGATATTTAGTATAAAATTTCATGGTGTAAATGAATACTATCTGGGGAATTTAGAAGATATTATTATATCATTATTCCACTTATAGTATTCATGGACTATGAGAATGTATATCGAATATAAGTGGATACGATTTCTATATAACTTAAGATTCAAAATCGGTTGATTCGGGTTTTGTCGTGAATCGTATCTTCAATAATATCATTCTTGAAACCCGATGAGATTGAATGGGGGAAATTCATATCATAATTGGGGATTTAATCAAATCTTTGATTCGAGGGAATTAAAGGTAAGAAATTTAGGAGAAGGAATAATCTTCGATTTCAAAGAATAGTCTAAGATGAAAATGAGATGTATGAAATTTAAAGTAATTCAAATCTTGAGTTATAAATGAATTGATAACCATTTGGAAGGAGATTTGAATTGATAAGCCTATGTGAACCATAGCTACTGTTTTAAAGTATGCTTATTACTTGGAAAGACCGGGATTGAATATATGTTCGAAAAAACCATTCCAAGTAATAATACGACGTTATGAAACAATTCAAGACTCGGAACACGACAAATGAAGACCAGAAATATTTAAATTTGTTTAGGTTGATTGTTGATAAATGTCTCGGTTAGGTAGGCCACTGATACGAGGTATGAGTTACATGAGACCTGAACATATTTAAGTATTTTCGGGTTGTGTTCCGTTCAGACCCAGGACGGACTTGTATGGATGGTGTGTCTGACATTGAAATTGACCACATAGCACTGATTTCCGTTAATGAATATCGGATTTGTGGCAATATATTATCCTCATCGCTAAGTCATATGAACTTAGAGGGTATGCATTGATTGAAATCAGTGATATGTCGTGAATTGTCAATGCGGCATACCCAAGTTATGAGACGAGCTAGTGATGATCAAAGAATGGCTTATCGAAGCATCGCTTTGTGTATGACGTGAAATCGACAAACCTCACACTCCGGATTGATGAGAAACTGGCGGTTAGGTTTTGTACTTATATATGAATTGATGATGAAGCTGTGCAGCAGTGGGAAACCACTTATGAATGTGGGGAAGTTGGGTATGTTCGGGGGGGCGTGTCTGGTCGAAAACCGTTGATCTGCCCTGACGATGTGTAGTCGGTGTCCGTGTATGGTCGAAAAAGCCATTGAGGCACTTCGTTTTGTATCCCTGATTGATCTTTCGTGCCAGGAATCATCAAGTTGGAAATCCAAATCTCCAATACGAGCCATACGATTTCGATTGTATATATATATATATATATATATATATATATATATATATGGCGACATAATGTTATGGGTGTTATGCCGTCTAGGATTAATACATCTATTTGCGAAATGTCTTCCACACTATATATATGTATTATGGCATTAAAAGAGGATTTTCACGTATGGAAGCATGTTTGGTTATCATAAGATAAAACTCGCTCATCTGGTGTGCGCTTGCATTGTGTGATGTGGGACGAGCTTATGATAGCTTCATTTTCAAAAGTCATTGCGTACTTATATGCACGGGCATTCACATGGAGTAAACCCGTTCCACGTTAGCGGCGTGGTCCGGTGAAATTCCCTACTTTAAAATAAATCCTGAAAACAACTATTTTATGTTCTCACACCAGTCCCATGACTGACTTGGAGTTTATTGTTCCTTCCTAAACTCTGGGTGCCCATTAATTTTTCACGCGGGCAGCTAGTAGTTTAGTTCTGCAGTTTTAGATCGTTGGAGCAAGGTTCGAAGCGCTTTCTGGATTGGAGTTCACGCTAGAGATTGGAGCTTCCGCTATATCATACTGTTTCTGCCACTGAGAGTATATCTGCTTTTTTCTTCCGTTGTATATGTTGTAACTCTGATATTCATGTAACTCTGATGTAATATATTTTTTTGAGCAATGAAAAGTTCTGTTATTTTGTTCAATATATGTAAGTACCCATAACAATTCGTCTTTGTGAACGGTTTAAGTTGGTTTAATTACCAGCGAGAATCGGGCTAAAAGGCGGGTCGTTACAGTTGGTATCAGAGCCTTGGTTATACAAAGCTATAGGGTACATACATATTTGGACAAAGGATAGGACTCATCAGAGTTATAGTATCTCATTAGAGATAGGGTTAGAAATACCCTAGAATGAGGTTCCGGAATATTATGATCGAGAGGGCGTACTCTGAAAATAGATTTTTGAAACAAAGTAAAGTTTTTTTAAAGAATGCACTCATTTGGAAGATGATTATTATCAAGAATTTTCGAGTATTTTATTCGACGTCGTGATTGGACTATCGAGTATGTACGGGTTTTGAATATACGTCTGATCAACGTATATACGAAGTCCAATATGTACTAAATAGATATAGAATCACATTCTAGTCGCTTGAGGATGATTCTACTGATGACCATGGCACCATCAGTGTTTATTTTCGAGTTTCGAAAGTGGGATGACTATATGATTCCGGTTAAGACGTCGAGGAATACTATTTTGACAAATGTTACGTATGATAAATAAATTTAACATAAGGTGGATAATAAGTATAAATGAAAATCAAATCATTTTGTCGACAACTAGAAATATACATTTTGGAAGTGCATGTAAGTAAAATAAATTATAAGACATTACGTTTAGGACATGTTGAAATATCACTGCATTTTATTTTAGAATGACAATGGTAGTAGATCAGATCATGACAAGATTTGAATATGAAGATCTAATAAGATCTCATTTTTCCCATATAAAAAAAAATAGATTAGCATGTATTCCTAGTATGAATGTGAACGAGAAATACAGGCTAAACTAAGTTACTTAAAGGTATAATTAAAAATCGAACTCCCCTTAAGGAATTTGAAGGCAATATTAACTTTAGAAGCTTGTAAATGATAAGATGCAAGCTAAATTGTTCAGCTTAAAAGAAGATTTTAGCAATTAAGCTTCCTTTAAGAAATTTAAAGACAATTTTGACTTAAGTCAAGAATTTGTTTAAAAGATGATTTAAATTATAAGAAATTTCTAAGTGGGGGAGAAAGCTATTTTTCCCTATTGAGACTGTGTGAGTGATTCAAATAGGAAGTATTTTAAGAGTAATCGCTTATAAAAGAGGAAAGGAAATTTGAAGTAAGATTTACCCAAGAGGTGGTTAATGAAAAAAAAAACGAGTGTCCCAGAATAAACTACTTATGATTGTATCCTTAGGAGCACTTGAATTTCCTATCTTAGCTTAGGCTAGTTCCATCGTTTAAAGTCGAACCGTTGAGTAGCGTTGTTCATTTCCCTTTACTTAAGCTTGGTCTAATATCTTGACTCGAATCATCGTACTTTTTAACAGCCTATACTCGTATCCTTGGTGCACTTGACTTTCTTGTCTTGATCCTGTTTGAGAATTTGAACCAAACTTATTGATCTTGAGTAGTTCATCTTTTGGATTTAGGCATGTCTGATTTAGACCATTATACCTTTTGATGGTCATTCGATATTGAGATTTTGTTTTGAACACGTGGAATATGACTTGATCCTTGTATACCTTTTGTGCCGTTGGTCGAACGAAATCAAGATTGAATTCAAACTAGATAACTTTGATACTTCCAAGACATTATGTTAATGAACTTAAGCAAATGAGATTTGCATAAGAAATTGGTAGTGTTTGAAATATATAGAATTCAATTTATGCAAGGAAAATGGATTTTTGAAAGATGAAATTTTAAGGATTGATTCTAAAATTTTGGAACTTATTCTAATGTTTTGAATAATGATGGTTTGAAACAGGCGAGTACTAAATCAGAGTGCGCAGCGGAAGCGTGAGAGTAGATTTTAATAAGAAATGTTTCAAGGATTTTCTAGCTATAGGTAAATGTAACCTTTTCGAACACATTTAGATATTTGAAATGAGGGAAGTGTAAACTATTTTCGATAACTCTAGGACGTATAAAGCTTAAATTTGTGTATAAATTCGATTTGAAAGGCTCGAATGGTATACATACGAGCATTGATTTCAAAATATGAAACATAAGTTGTATACTCGAAAGTCGAAAATTTTATTGAAAGAATTTGTTTCCTACTAGTTTAGATGTGATGAATGGTTTATAAAAGAAATTTCGACAACTTGAATCCTGATATTTTGAAAATATTTAGAAGCAACAAAATTATGGTTCAAGTAATTGCAAAATTTTGATTTACAACTTCGGGACATGAAATGATTTGGTTGTTCGAGTAACCATGACTAAAACTGGGTGGTGATGAAAGATTGGGCTTCGTGTGATGGGTGATACTCAGTTGCCCTGTCATGGGGATGAACTTCTCGAACTAATAACACACAGATTTCAGCATAGTATATTTGAAATTTTGACACAAATTTTGTTTTGGAGATCCCGAAGTGGAGTATGATTTTCCATAGGAAAGAAATATAAAATACTTCAATGGTTTATGTTGAAAATGGAATTCTAAGTTGGAGAAATCGTTTTGAGATTTTCAAAATGCATTGCAAACGACGAATTGTAATCAAGATATAAACTTGAACTTCTTTAATTGACCTTTCCAAAATTATACCTTTCTAATATAACGAATTGAATTTTGTTTTGATAAGTTTTCGTATAAAAGTTTTGGCAAATTCAATCATATGAAAATTTTCCTATAAGTTGCGTTTACAAATTCAGACTTAATATAAAAATTTGTAAGTTTTACAAATTTATAAATAAGATTTATTTTGCTTATGTATAATTTCATGAGCTCTCCTTTTCGAGGACGAAAAGCCTTAAGTGGGGGAGAATGTAACGATCTAAGACTTTTGAAAATCAAATTTTGAATTTAATATGAATTTTTAAATAAAATTTGGAAGGTTTGAATAATTTTGAATCAGAATTTCAAGCGATAATAATATTTAAATGATGGAAAAATAAATTTTACTATGGAATTTGTTACAACAATGTTTGTTTGAAGGAAATGCTTCGTCGTTAATCGAGTTATCAAAATAAGTTGTAGTTCAGCTGCTAGAATCGATCAGAATCTGGAATTAAATTATAATTAAATATTCATCACAAATTTTTTTTATTCAGTTTCAGTTCGCGTCGTCTTAAAACCTTTTATACAATTTTACTATAAATTTTATTTTTGAAAATAAGCATATATTTTTTTTGACGTATTTTGGGGCAACTGTGGTCCTTTTGATACTTTACAGAACTAACCAACCGGTCTGTTTTATTACTGTTTTGGGATCATGACACATTGTTGTACATGGTTATATGATTTGTTTGCTATTGCTGGTTATCAATATATACATATATATATATATATATATATATATAAAGATAATTAAACTTTTCTATTGTTTGCATGCATGTTAACATTTTGACACCATTTCTTATTTCATGCAAGCATGCACGTTTCTTTTCTGGTTTTGGCTCTTTACATTTTTTTCTTTTCTTTCCTCCTTGTCCTTCCAAATGAACCAACGTATTAAAAGATAATTTTTGCTTAAAAAAAAGTTATGTGTTAGGCATGTGAAACGGTAATGCCACTTGTTCTTTGCCAGGAAAATGTTGTGCCACGTTGCTTGCATGCATATTATTTTTTTCTTCTTTTTTCACCTGTACAAAGTTTCTTTGCTCCCACCTTATCTTCCTCCTTCCCACTTTGTTGTTCTTCCCATCGGCTTTCTCACTTCAGCCCCCTCCCGCCATTAACAAGTAAAAAAAAAAAAAAAAGAGAGAGAAAAAAAAAAACTAAAACCAATGTGAAATCTATGCATGTTTTCCCCTCGACTATTGATGCCACTCACGCAACCATTTCGGTTCCCGTCCTTTGACTGTGACTTTGGCCTTCTTCATCAGCTTCACCAATGTTCTTCCGTGCTAGAACCCCTCAAACTGTAGCCCGCAACAAACAGTTCCCACCGAAGATTCACCAACTCACACCGTAAATCCCCTCAGCCTCCCACCGCAACACTGACACCACCGTCCGGTCACTGCTTCCACCATCAGAATCCGCATCTCCGACGTCTGCCATTCCAACCTTCCACCACCTATAGGCATCAGCTCGTCCACCGCCACTGCATGCGAACGTGAGAAGCCTATTTTTCCACTATTCCAATTTTTGCCGCACAACCACTGCCTCTTGCCTCTCTAACTGTTGTCGTTGTTTAGAATAAAAAAAAAAAAGAGAGAGAAGCCTGTTTCCACTGTGCGTACAGTACCCATCAGTCCATTCTTCTCGGACAACGTTGCGAGCAGGCGTTTATATTTTGTTTTCTGTTGAAAGCCAAGTTTATAAGAAGAAAGGAGTAGACTAAAGAGAGATGCGAGAGAGAGCGCACATGGAAAAAAAAAGAGCAAGGAGACAGAGCGCAGCTTTGAAGGGACCTTTACTGGAAAGCAAACAGTGGTGAGAACTTCTAATTTAAATTATTTATTTAAAATTAGTTAATTATAATTAGCTGAGATAATTATACTTTGTCGATGATGATTGTGTGATGGATGTTGTGATGTGAATGGATGTGCATGTAGTTAGATAACACACCGAACACTGGAAGCGTTATCGACAGTAACGCTTGTGCACAACTGAACTGTTTGTTGTTGATGATAACGATAATCCATTATCATCTGATGTATATGGTTGATTTATTCTGTTTGTATGACGCACACACAATACCATGGTTATGGGATTATACAGGTGATCGATTTTATTCCCTTCCACATAAATGAAGTTTGATTTTCTAATATTAAATATTATCATGTTTAGTTTATTTCAAAATAAACTTTTGAAAATTTGAATATGGTTTTATATGTTTTTGAAACATAATATGATAATATATAGACACCGAATGTTCTAGGATGACAGAGAGGATGGTGTCTAGGCTTGGGTTTGGAAACTTGGTTTCCTGCTCTCCTTGGCTATCCCTAACTGGTCCGACAACGGGATGGTAAAATTCGAAATCTATTGAAATATATTTTGAAACTATTTTTTTTAAATGGTTTGGGAATATAAATTAAATTTGAAAGGACTTGAATAATTTATATTCAAATCATTGTATGGTTTGAATAGAACGCACTATAATGCGACAATTCATAAATATCGATTTCAAGTTGGAATGGTTTTACTTGATTATTGAAATAAATTCGACGTGAAATAAGAAATGTTGAATTTCAAATGACAACAGTTTGAAAGCATCAGAATATTCAAATTTCGAATGAGTTTTAAATCTATTTGATTTAAACAACTATTTTATAGTAGGATCCTTGTAACATTTCCAAATGTTATTATTGGTTTGAAATTTGAAGCTGGAATTATTATTTGACTATAAGAATGATTTAGAAAATAGTCTGAAGATTTTTTTTTTTAGTATCGAGAATACTTATACGAGATTTAAATGGGTTTTCAAATTTTAAGTTTGGGTACGGTTGGAGATAAATCTTCGGATGTTTGATATTAACTCGGTGGACGAAGTTCATATTATTTGGGGAATTAAAAAGGTAATTCACCGTTATTCCACTTATGATATGAGTTGGATATGGGGAGTAATATTGAAGATAATTTGATGTATTTCAATCCCGATCTAATGTCGAAGAATTGAATAAATCTTTTAACTAAGATATGGGTTTCCTCTACCTGATTGAAATAAGTTAGATAGAAATAATCCTCGATATTTAGTATAAAATTTCATGGTGTAAATGAATACTATCTGGGGAATTTAGAAGATATTATTATATCATTATTCCACTTATAGTATTCGTGGACTATGAGAATGTATATCGAATATAAGTGGATACGATTTCTATATAACTTAAGATTCAAAATCGGTTGATTCGGGTTTTGTCGTGAATCGTATCTTCAATAATATCATTCTTGAAACCCGATGAGATTGAATGGGGGAAATTCATATCATAATTGGGGATTTAATCAAATCTTTGATTCGAGGGAATTAAAGGTAAGAAATTTAGGAGAAGGAATAATCTTCGATTTCAAAGAAGAGTCTAAGATGAAAATGAGATGTATGAAATTTAAAGTAATTCAAATCTTGAGTTATAAATGAATTGATAACCATTTGGAAGGAGATTTGAATTGATAAGCCTATGTGAACCATAGCTACTGTTTTAAAGTATGCTTATTACTTGGAAAGACCAGGATTGAATATATGTTCGAAAAAACCATTCCAAGTAATAATACGACGTTATGAAACAATTCAAGACTCGGAAAACGACAAATGAAGACCGGAAATATTTAAATTTGTTTAGGTTGATTGTTGATAAATGTCTCGGTTAGGTAGGCCACTGATACGAGGTATGAGTTACATGAGACCTGAACATATTTAAGTATTTTCGGGTTGTGTTCCGTTCAGACCCAGGACGGACTTGTATGGATGGTGTGTCTGACATTGAAATTGACCACATAGCACTGATTTCCGTTAATGAATATCGGATTTGTGGCAATATATTATCCTCATCGCTAAGTCATATGAACTTAGAGGGTATGCATTGATTGAAATCAGTGATATGTCGTGAATTGTCAATGCGGCATACCCAAGTTATGAGACGAGCTAGTGATGATCAAAGAATGGCTTATCGAAGCATCGCTTTGTGTATGACGTGAAATCGACAAACCTCACACTCCGGATTGATGAGAAACTGGCGGTTAGGTTTTATACTTATATATGAATTGATGATGAAGCTGTGCAGCAGTGGGAAACCACTCATGAATGTGGGGAAGTTGGGTATGTTCGGGGGGCCGTGTCTGGTCGAAAACCGTTGATCTGCCCTGACGATGTGTAGTCGGTGTCCGTGTATGGTCGAAAAAGCCGTTGAGGCACTTTGTTTTGTATCCCTGATTGATCTTTCGTGCCAGGAATCATCAAGTTGGAAATCCAAATCTCCAATACGAGCCACACGATTTCGATTGTATATATATATATATATATATATATATATATATATATATATATGGCGACATAATGTTATGGGTGTTATGCCGTCTAGGATTAATACATCTATTTGCGAAATGTCTTCCACACTATATATATGTATTATGGCATTAAAAGAGGATTTTCACGTATGGAAGCATGTTTGGTTATCATAAGATAAAACTCGCCCATCTGGTGTGCGCTTGCATTGTGTGATGTGGGACGAGCTTATGATAGCTTCATTTTCAAAAGTCATTGTGTACTTATATGCACGGGCATTCACATGGAGTAAACCCGTTCCGCGTTAGCGGCGTGGTCCGGTGAAATTCCCTACTTTAAAATAAATCCTGAAAACAACTGTTTTATGTTCTCACACCAGTCCCATGACTGACTTGGAGTTTATTGTTCCTTCCTAAACTCTTGGTGCCCATTAATTTTTCATGCAGGCAGCTAGTAGTTTAGTTCTGCAGTTTTAGATCGTTGGAGCAAGGTTCGAAGCGCTTTCTGGATTGGAGTTCACGCTAGAGATTGGAGCTTCCGCTATATCATACTGTTTCTGCCACTGAGAGTATATCTGCTTTTTTCTTCCGCTGTATATGTTGTAACTCTGATATTCATGTAACTCTGATGTAATATTTTTTTTTGAGCAATGAAAAGTTCTGTTATTTTGTTCAATATATGTAAGTACCCATAACAATTCGTCTTTGTGAACGGTTTAAGTTGGTTTAATTACCAGCGAGAATCGGGCTAAAAGGCGGGTCGTTACACTCCTCCAGGCAATAACCGCACGCAAAAAAAAACCATTTTTGCCGAACTTTGACCGGCTAATTCACCCCGCTCCGTCCATGATAGCTCCTGAGACCACCACCCAGTCAAAGCCCTTGCCGAGCCGCTTCCACCCATGCCGGACCCGCCACCTCCGGTGGTCACCTGCTGCGCCGCCAACGTGATGAGCGGAAGTGATTTTCCGGCTTCCATGACCAAATTCCGACGAACTACACACCTATAGACCACATAACCACCACCCCTGCACTCGTATGAACATCTTCTACGATACCCATATCTCCGATTCTCCAATTTCTGCTCAAATCGGAAAAACCCAATTTTGCTCCTAGGGTTTCGAAAACTGAGAGCTTTGACCGCAATTTCTGGCCACTACAGGCCATGCATCTCGGAACTGAGAGCACCAGTAGCTTCGTGACATCGAGAGCTTCGATTCGACATATAATACGATAGGGTTTTGAGAGATTTTTATTTTCAAGCTTGAAATTTTGTTTTCTAGGGTTTGGTATTTTCTTTCTGCCATTATAAAAATAAAATGAGCTGACGGAAAAGTACGTACAAGGAGGAATGGGATGGTGAGAACTAAAAGAAATTTTTATTTATATAGATGAAGGCCCAGATCCAGTAAACCCTTGCCTTCTTGTTCCATAGGTCCATTTCGCGTTTTCTCTCGTACGCTCACATAACAAGTCCGATGTTTACAAAATTTGGAATCTTAGAATAATTCTCCGTTCCGGATCCAATGGCGCCAGTTTCGTCGAATTCCGAGACAGTCGCCAAAACGGTTAAATTCCACAGTTAATTAAATAAATAAAATATTCAATTATTCGATTAACTGTTTTAATTCGAATTTAAATATCTATAAAATCCTATTTAAATATTTATAAATTCATATTTAAACCAAATTACAATTTAGATAAATTTACAAATTTATTTCACATATATTTTAAATTCCACATTTAATTATTTTCAAATTTCAAACTTGAATATCAAATTAAATATAAACGAATAAAATTCAAACTTTAACTTAACTTTCAAATTAAATATCCTTAAAATTCAATTTAAATCAATTTATAACTTAAATAAAATTTTATAAATCAAATTCACATATTTTATATTCCCATATATAATTATTTAAAATTTAACAAATCCGGAATTCAAATTTTAATCTCAAACGCTTATAATTTCTTTATATGAATTTCATAGCGACCTTTCGAAATTTTGATTTAGTCATAACTTGCAATTTATCCGACGAAATTTCAATTTCTTACATTCTCTGGAAAGATATGGTAAATTCGATTCTAATGTTTCCAGTTTTACCCAATTCTGATTTAAAATGAAATTTATATATTTTTCCAAAGTTAAAAATCGAATTTTCAAACTACCACGCCATTTTAGGCTCGTAATATAAATAAATATAAATTCAACCAATAGTATACAATATATTTAATTAAAATTTAAATTTTAAATATACAGAAATTATGGTTCGTTACACATGCCGTCTAGAATTGATACTTATGATCGAAATGTTCTTATTTAAAACACATACACACTAATAATAATATCAAATCCATTTTATACGTATCAAGCATCTTTTGACCATTATAAGGTAAAACTCTATCCTCTGGTGTGCGTTGCATTGTGTGATGGGACTTGGGTCTTATAATGGTTTCATTTTCCAAAAAGCATTGCGTTGTTTAACGATTTACTTTAATTTATGCACCGGCAATCCATTGGAATAAAACCCGTTCCGCATTAGCGGCGTGGTCCTTGGATTTGTCTTATTAATTAAATTAGTTTAGAATTCTCACACCAATCCCATGACTGACTCGTAGTTTGTTTCACTTTGCAAACTCGGGTGCCCTCTTTCCACACGGGCAGTCGAGTAGCTTTTTGCAGATATCTTTATCTCTTTAGCAGGATCTTGGATCGAAGCTTAAAGCTGTGTCCTGAGCATTGAAGTCTTCCACTGTGTATTGTATTAATTTCTTGTAATATGATCTTCCGCTGTAATATATTTATTCGATGTACTCTGATATTCTGTACTCTGATGTAACGTTATTATAATGTTATAAAAGTCTTTTGTTATTTGTTCTGATGTTGTAGTATGCCCAGAGTTAATGCATTCGAGAATTTCTAACTTTTGGGTCAGACCTGTGTGGTTTATGGTCGATTCAAAGAGCGGGAATTTCCGGGTCTTTACAGTTGGTATCAGAGCTTTGGTTAGCTCAAATCTTTGGGGTACAACTCATTATAACTAAACAAAAGACTCATCAGAGATTGGATTAGTAATATCCAATAAGAATACTCATTAGAGATAAGATCAGCAATATCCTAGAATGAGAAAACTCGTTAGATATGGGGTTTGTAATGCCCTAGAATGAGTTGAGAGTGCCCAGTTAATAATAAACGTATTTTGATTATATATAATCCAATATTAGAAAATATGATTTTTGAATATATATAAAAGTTATATATATTTGATAAGTTAATCACCTAAATAAAATTATTGAAAATATAAAAGAAAAATTAAAACTAAGTTGATTAATTAAACAACTTTTAGCTTAGTTGCTTTTCGAGGACGAAAAGATTTTAAGTGGGGGAGATTGTAACAATCCTGAATTTTGGGGTAAATTTAAAATTTATTTTAATTAATTTTAATGAGTTTTTGATATTTAAAATAAATTATTTTAAATAATCACGATTAAAAATTTATGTTATTTGAAGTAAGACGTAGGTTAGAAAATATGGGAAACACGTTCATTCTATGTTAACTTGGGAATTACGTTAATTTGATGTTAGTATTGAAAAACAAATTAATTGTATTTAATATGACTTAAATAATCTTATTGTAAAAACGTATTAATCATAATGAATTATATTTAATGTGACATTAAGTATAAATGGAATACTAAGAACACCAAATTTATATTGGAATATCCTGTAGATTTGAACCCTTAATATGAACGTTTGACAAAAGAAAACGTTTTACTCTATATTTGAATTTAAGAGAAAGGAAGAGAATAATAAGAAAGGAATTTTCTTTTTTCGGTGACAGTTTAAAATTTGAAGTTTATAAATAAAGACTAATTTTGTATTGCAAATAATGTGCAGGAATTTGAAATGGTTCAAACCTTCATAAATTTATTTTTTTAAATGTGAATAGCTGCATTTATTTCATTGTCCTTTCTTCGTTGTTTCATTAATACTACACCATTCATCTCCTTCCAAATTGAAATATTCTTCTTATTTATCCTCTCATAAATATTGCATTGTATTTCCTTCTTTTCTTTTCTTTTCCTTTTCATTTCTATCTCATGTAATTTTTCATTAATTTTAAAATAATTTTTTTTCTTTTCGAAGAAAAATAATTATAATTTTGGTTACCTTTTAGAAGGCATTTGTTTTTATTCTATATACATATTATTGCCTTAGAAATGTTGCATGCTATTAATTTCCATTAAATGACTTTGTATAAATTAATAACATATATGGAAATTAATAATACCTTTCTTTTTAACATTCTGCGAATGAAAATTCAATATTTAGACAAACAAAATGGAATCAAATATACATTTCTATCTTAATTACAAAGGTTGCATTTTTGTTTTTTTTCATGAATTCTCCTTGTTTCCTTATGTTAAATCAATCTCGATAATAAACCTATCATGAATGAAAACGATTTTTTTATTAATAGACAAAATAATAGGTTAATCAATGAAAGACTTATGTATACAAATTCTCTTTTCAAACGAAGAAATTAGAGGGAACCAAAATAAGTAATAAATCATTTGTATGATTTAATGCCTATAAAATCATTTAAAGCAAATCAAATATTTATAAGTTTGTTTTATTCTATTGCACATTTGCTAGAAAATCTAAACTTATAAATTAAGTTGACATAATGAATAGGTTATTGTCATTTTCTTTTTCTTGAACATATCAAAAATGATTCGTATGAATTCCTTTGAATGTCCGTCCATTTGATACATAAATTTCATATACGGAAAATCGATAAATGAATACAGCTGTTAAGTTAGTATCATATTTTTCCGAATAGTGTATAAATGCTATTGTAACTCCTACAACATACAAGGACTAAAAATTGAAGAAAATAATAACATAAAGGTTATTATTTAATAAGTCAAAAATAGAATAAAACATAAGGGGTTAAAAAAAAGAGAATTAAATAAATTTATAAATACCCTAAAATTAATCGATAACCCTTATTTCAGAAAAACAAACGTAGCCGCCGCCCCTTCTCTTTTCAATGGTTGAAATGCTCTCTCGTTCTTTCTTTTTTTTCTTTTTCTTTCAATCTAGTCGATGGTTTCCAAAATTTCTAAAGGGAAAGGTGTATAGCTAGGGGAGCTCATCACAACCAACGGTTGAGATCAATTCTTGTGCGCTAATTTATGAGAAATCGAGCTTCAAAGTGGCAGCGTTTGCATCGATTTCCATGGAGGCGGCGAGCAAGTGGGTTCACGATGACAGGCAATTCACGAAGAAGAAGGAAAGAAGGATCAGCAAAAGTTTAATTAACAAATAATACAATGAAATGAAATGCATTGCAATCGTATTGAAGAACACTACAACATAGAACTGACCAAGACCAAAATAGAGACTGTTGGAAATTCAGAGAAAATCAGGACCAAAACCAATCGATGTGAGAATTCCTTATTTATTAATTTAATTAAATTTAATTAATTTACTCGCATTATAATTCATCGTTTTTTTGTTAATAATCTAGATCTGTGTTGTTGTGATATAAAATTCATTGATTTATCTATGTTGTGTTGAATCTGTTGTGTATTGATTTTAATGATTGTGATGCGATGATTTAATTGATTTGTTCTGTGTTGTAATAACATAGGTTGGTTCGCTAAAATTATAGATCGATGTGGTTGAATTTAAATTAGGTCATGTTGGAAATGTTTGTTGAATAATTGTAAAAATATTGTTTTGTCTATTTTATTGAATTGAAATAAAAGCGTCAATTCAATATAAATTTATCATTTTTCCTATTTTATTGAATTGAGATAAATTGTCAATTTAATAAAAAGAAATTTTTGTTGCCATTTTCTTTTAGGGATTAAAAAGAAACATGTTTGTGTCATTTTCCCTTTTAGGTAAAAAGAAACATTTTGTTGTTATTTCTTTTAATATTAAAAAGATCATTTTGTGTCATTCCTTTTAAAATTAAAAAGGTTTGTTTTTTTTTTCAATTTAAAAATAAAAATTATGAAGTTGAAAGTTGCATTATTTTTATTAACATTTTAGATAGAAGTATGAATCAAAAAGGATCATTTTTGTCGCCATTTCCTTTCAACATCAATTAGAACATTTTTGCTAGCTCTTCTTTTTAGAATTATGGGTATCATTTTTGGTTAACATCCTTTTTCCCCTTTTGGGATTAAAAAGAAACATGTTTGTGTCATTTTCCCTTTTAGATAAAAATAAAAATGAGCATTTTGATTTCATTAAAAGGGATATAAAAAAAATCATATTTTGTGTACATATTTAAAAAGATGATTAGACAAAATTCACATCTTGTTTACATAAAAAGAGAATTAGACAAACTGTCATTTGGTTTACATAAAAAGAACTAGACAAAACCAAAATTTTTGTTTTGTTAATTGATAAAAGAGTAATGTTATTTTTGTTGCATTAGTATAAAGTAACATTTTGTTACAACATGTGTATTTAGAATAAACACCCCATTTTATTAGAATTGTGTATTTAGAATAAACACCCCATTTTATTAGAATTGCTTATTTTGAATAAACATTTTAGTTATTATAATGTTTGTGTGAACAAAAAAAAAAGCCATTTTGGTTAATTTAAGAATTAACAATTGTGTTAATTAAATGTGTCGATTCAAAAAGGATGATTAATGGTGTTGATTTGTAAGATAGTGAAAAACAAATATATCACATTTGTTAAAATGAAATAATTCAAAACAAATATGTCATCTTGTTATCATGAAATGGTTGTAAAACAAATTAGACAAAACTAAATTACCATGTTAATTGAAATAATATAGTTGAAACAAAGTTGACATTTCTTTGTAAATTAGAGAAAGAGAAAAAGAATATTTATTTATATTTAGTAAATAAATATGAAAAGAAATTAAAACATCTATTTACAAATAGTGTAAATTAATAAGAAAATTTTAAAACATTTATTTATACTTAGGTAAATAAATAAGAAAAAGGATGCTTAATCCGAGGTTGGATTGAGTTGTGATGTAAACCTGCCCGGACCCGCCCGGCTGTCCAGTAATCACAACAATACCTATCCAGTGTGGGAGGTTAAAGCATATATAAACTATTTAGTGTAAATACAATAAAACATAGAAAAAAATAAGACATTTATTTACATTAGATAAATAAAAGATTAAATAAAATTATACTTTTATGTAATTAAAGAACATGTTTTTACATTGTAAATAAAATTACATTTCTATGTAATTAAGATTATAAGATTAAACATGTGAATTAGAATTTATTTACATTTTCTTATAAAAAAAAGGAATAAAAAGAACCAAATTGTGGATGGTAATTATTTACATTTTTTTATGTAAATAAAAATAATAAAAAAGAAGGGTTAGAAAAGAATTAACATAAGATATTCTTTTTATGTTAAAAAGAAATATTAGAAAAGAATTAAAGAAATACATTTATTTACATTTACTATGTAAATAGGATTGGCAAGGAAATTGAAACCATTTATTTACAAATACCGTAAATAAATATGAATAAGAAATTAGATACATTTATTTACAATTAATGTAAATAAATACAGCAAAAGTAAAAGTAAAACATTTATTTACAAATAGTGTAAATAAATAAGATAAAAGAAAAGTAAAAACATTTATTTACAAATAGTGTAAGTAAATAAGAAAAAGTAGAAGTAGAAAAACCATTTATTTACATTTGGGTAAAGAAATAAGAAAAGGAAAATGAAAACATTTATTTATATCTAGGTAAATAAATAAATGGTAAGAAAGAATATTTATTTACATTTAGAGTAAATAAATCAAAAGATAGAAAAAGATTATTTAATTATTTATTTACATTTAGTGTAAATAAACCAAAGATAGAAAAAGAACATCTATTTATATTTGGTGTAAATAAAGCATGGATTAAAGTGAATTTAAAAAGCACTTTTTATTTACATTTTAAATGTAAATAAAAACAGAGTAAAATAAAAGTGATATTTTTATCGTCATTTTAAATGCGATAAAAGAATAGACGTTAATAGTTGAAATCGTCAAACGATTTATATATATATATAAATTATAAATTAAACGGAACGCGCACGGCAGTTCGCGTATCTGCAATTGTAACTTTAAACGGTTATACCGAGAGATCCGACCGCCGAATTTTCCCAAAACTGGAGCCGTTAGGACTGCTTTGGGAAGATCTTTCCAACGACATAAATTTCATCAAAATCCAACGGCTAGATTTCAAGTTATGTGTAAATCAAATTTGGTTGAAAACAGCGCCAGGGTCGCCCATTGACTCGAAGCGTCGTTAAATTATTTAGGCTATTTTTTTTTTATAAATAAAAATAGCGATAGGTCGTTATCAAATATTAATAACGATATGAAATGTTTTCAAATTATATATATATATATATATGCGAGAATCATTTGAAAAGACCGAGTTCAATCTCATTACAAATGATTATACGACGTTCTAAGTCGAAGATTTAAAGACGGTGATTGAAGACCGGCGATCTTCACATCGAATGGATGTGTTGCTACTGAGACCCATGAGAGGAGTAGCTATCTTGAAAGGGCTTCAGTGGTGGCCGTTCGGACGAAGTGTTGATTTGTACGGATTTGACTTTCGCTCAGACCCAGGGCATAAGTTTATAAATGGAATGTATGTCTAACGTTGTAGTCCTTTATACTACATTCGTTGATCTCTCTTAATATATATCTGTTTGGTGGTTAACACCCTTCTCTGAGACGTACAAGCTTAGAGGTTATATATTGTTAGAAATCAATGGTATAGTATGGACTGACAATGTGGCATGCTAAGATGCATTGATCAAGGCTTTTGTTGAAAAGCAGGCCTTGTGGTTGATGATCAAAGCACGGCCTGTTTAGGCGTAGCTTTGTGTATAGCGTGACTTCGCGAGCCTCACACCCCGGTATGAGTCAAAAATGGGATACGGACTGCAGGGAGTGCACACGTTTCTTTCTAGCTAGAGTGATGTCAGGGACCTACCAACGCTGACATTTTACTTATGTGGATGATGGATTTTGAGGCGCCTCGTGTTTTATAGGCCGTTGGTGGTCATATTATAGGTCCAAAGGGACCGGGAAGCGTGTGTTCAGGCATAACTAATCCACTGCCCATAGGCGGGGACCGGCCCTGAAGATCCAAGGGTTCACTGCGGGGGATCCTGAGGCATTTTCTAGAGTGTCTCGAATCGGAGAGGAGCTTGCCCCTAGCCTCGACTCTTGATGGAAATCCAATTTCCAATACGACCTTGCGGTTTTGATTGTAGAACTAGTATTGGCGACATGATATATGGTACCCATGCCGTCTAGAATTGATACTTATGATTGAAATGTTCTTATTTAAAACATATACACACTAATAATAATATCAAATCCGTTTTATACGTATCAAGCATCTTTTGACCATTATAAGGTAAAACCCTATCCTCTGGTGTGCGTTGCATTGTGTGATGGGACTTGGGTCTTATAATGGTTTCATTTTCCAAAAAGCATTGCGTTGTTTAACGATTTACTTTAATTTATGCACCGGCAATCCATTGGAATAAAACCCGTTCCACATTAGCGGCGTGGTCCTTGGATTTGTCTTATTAATTAAATTAGTTTAGAATTCTCACACCAATCCCATGACTGACTCGTAGTTTGTTTCACTTTGCAAACTCGGGTGCCCTCTTTCCACATGGGCAGTCGAGTAGCTTTTTGCACATATCTTTATCTCTTTAGCAGGATCTTGGATCGAAGCTTAAAGCTGTGTCCTGAGCATTGAAGTCTTCCACTGTGTATTGTATTAATTTCTTGTAATATAATCTTCCGCTGTAATATATTTATTCGATGTACTCTGATATTCTGTACTCTGATGTAACGTTATTATAATGTTATAAAAGTCTTTTGTTATTTGTTATGATGTTGTAGTATGCCCAGAGTTAATGCATTCGAGAATTTCTAACTTTTGGGTCAGACCTGTGTGGTTTATGGTCGATTCAAAGAGCGGGAATTTCCGGGTCTTTACAATCATATTCCATTATGGTTTAATTTCAAAACCAACTAATATGAATAAAAAAATTTTAGGAAAAAGAACTAATATCTTTATCCATGAAGTGCCACTTGAATTGTCTGTATAAATGAAAGATGCCTTGCAGTTGATGAAGTAAATATTTACATAATTGAGTATGTAAAAATAGAAGATACCATTCGATATCTCCGTACATAAACTTATACAGAAATCAAGAAATAAATAAGCTTAGAGCCCTTAAAAAATAGTCATGTTGCAAACGACCTCCATTTTCAATGAAACCACTTTTGTTGGATCCGGAATGTCAAATTATTACTAGATTCCAATTTTCATAATTTTTGGAATTAATATGTGAGCGTGGTGGATTTAAACGTGTTTGGTAATTTCAATTTGAATTTAATCGACTGGAAAATGACCGTTTTTCAAATGGTCTCTAAATTCGATGAAATTAGTTTTGTTAGGACCATATCGTTAAAACATAGCTAGATTTATTTTTCGATAATTTTCAGAGTCAGTATATGGCCCCGGTAAATTAAAATGTACGTTGAAATCAATTTTGAACATTATATTAATTTATATTTTAATTTTGATGAAAACTCATTGAAACAGTCGAATTGGCTTATGGGACATATCCTATTATGTCCGGAATGGGGGTAATTAGCTAAAAACGACAGTCGTTGGGGTCGATTTGGAGTTCGGATTAAAAAGTAACTTTTTGAATTTAAAATTAAATATATATATTAATGTATCTTGGTCAACTCCTTTATTCTTTCTCCCTCGCCCCTCATTCAAAAACACGATTAGAAAAGATAGAAAACGATCGATGGAGCCCCGTCGCCCCCTTCCCATCACCACCGCCGCCGAACGCCGGACCCCCAAGCCAACCCCGCCGTCGCCCACCACCTCCTCCTCCCTCCGTTCAGCGCCCCTATCCCCAATACCCAAAAATCGCGAGCCCTAGCTCCAATTAAACCCGCCACCGCCCTTAGTTTCCACCACCACCACCTCCTGCGCCAGCCTCCACCACCAGCAACCACCTGCGCACCTCCCCCGCCACCCACGACTGCCATAGACCCCTCCTTTTCTAAGAAAAAACTCAATCCGAGCTTTTCCGTAAGGGCGAGTTTGGGTCGTTTCATTGAGGAATAATGTAAATTTATGGAATGAAAGTACATAAATGATATGTGAAAATAAAATAAAGGGAATGAAATTAATAGAATGAAGGGAATTTTTTTGATGGAATGGAGGAAAGAAATGAATGTTGCATTAAGGAAACAACGAAGGGGGGAGGACATTAAAAACTGTTGCAACTATTCACATTTCAAAATTTATTAATTAATGAATGTTACACTTTAGATAATAGGGAAAATATTAGAGTGGGTGACCAAAGGTATATACAAGTATGTTGTCAAAATAATTATCCAGAATATACACATTATTTTTAATCAATTTTTCAGCACAACTAATAAATTTCATTACACCTCCCCCATTACACCTTCCCTATTTTGTACTAAAATGGTTCCTCGGTCTATGTTGAGAATTTAGGTAGGATTTGATTCGCCATCGATAATTCGTTATCTTAATTCTCTCACACAACAATATTTTCAAACTATAATTTTTATGAGATAATTTTTCTACTATAATGAGTAGGAAAGACTGCCATAGTAGAATAACATAAAATATCATAAAATAATCTATTTGTGTATCATTTGGGTCGACCAAACGATGTTGATATGAGGACAAAGAATTTTACACTCATAATATTGCACACCAAATTCCAGATGCATACAGTAATGCTTCCAAAATAAGCAAGTCTCGCATTTCAGCAAAAAATGCACCAATTAGAATTGAAATCCCAAATGGACCACCAATAACAAATGAATTTAAAGCAAAACCAAAACATCAAAGACTTGTATGTTCAAATGGTGTAACGAGCCGGGGAAAAACTCGATGCTCGAATTTTCGACAATAATACATAAACCCATATTACTTGTCAAAAATCCAAGTATCGAACCCCAGATTGTCAATAGAAAGAAATTAGAGGGTGAGAATAGAGAGAAAGAATATTAGAATAGAAGAAAGAAGAAGAACAACACATTAGAATCTCACAGCAGAACAGATAAAATATAATGTCAAATCTTTTTATACAAAAGGACTGTATATACATACCAATCATTAGAGTACAACATATATCAGTCACAGCGGAAAACAACTTCATATAACTAGCGGTGAAGCCGTCTGCTTCCAGCTCCTGAAACTCCAAGCGGAACCTAACCTGGAACATACTCGGTCTGACCCGAGCACATTTGAAGCAAAACAAATTCACCGGGTCAGTCTGGAATACTTTCAGTGATAAATTCACAGCACAAACAATTTGTTTAACTTTGGGAAAATCCTTTATGAAATTAAAAGATAATAGTAAGACCAGCCCACACATAAACACGGACGATTTTTACCTTATTATAACCCAAAATGGTTTGGAAATCATAACTTGTTCTGATATTATCATAATGTCTAAATACAAGTAAATATCAATCTATCGGAACGCTTGCATCTCACGCTCCACATATATATTATAAAATCAAAAACCGCGGGCGCTTATTGGAGATTGGGTTCCAACTATGACAAGGTATGGGACCACCTGCTGATAGTGTATCTCTAGAGGCGAATACACTGGGTTCAACAAGAACGTCTTGCAACCTGGCCCATACATGACCGACCACTCATTTCGCTTGAGTGTATCGAATGTATATCACCGACAGTTGGGATCAGCAACCGCCTCCCGAAAAGGGACAGCATCGAATATAGATTAAAGAAGCAAATGGAATTTCTCTAGATAGGTGATTATACACCCTAATGGGAGCGACCCACATAGCCATGTTGCCTGCCCGATTTTTGTCATTTCCCGGTTGATGAGGCTTGAGGTTAGAATTATCTTCTAGAACATATGGTCATCATTCACTTTGAATGCCACATCGTCAGATCCGTCAAATCACAAATTGACGTCCACAAAAATACTCTAGTTAGGAGCTAACCAACTATAATACGTTTAAAGAAATCAACGTACGTGATCCGTTGGAAATACTCTGTCAGACATTCGTCCATACAAGTCATCCAGGAACAGGATGAACCGAAGGTACCCTCCTACTGCATCCAATATAGGAATCACCCAAGGATCAGTAGCGAGTAGTCCTTGCAAACCGAAAAATCTCAACCACGACCGAATCACGTCAGAATAACTCTGGTTGCAACACAGAGATTATTCATCAAGTAATCCTTCCGCTTATGAAGATCCACGGCCTTCACTTGCTCTGTCTTCAATCGATGTCTTCGTGTATTTGCTGGTCGGAATGGTTTTCGAATATAAATTCGATCCTGGTCTTTCCGTACCAATAATCGTATTGGTCATGTTTTGATAGTCGGTGATTTTACTATCAAATAACAATAGTGTGAATGGGTTTATTGATTCGGTACTTGGCATGACTTGGCCTGTTTAAAATATATTTAACAAACCGGTTAACAAACTTCTAAATCTTCCCATATATTCCAAACATTTTAATTATCCTTAATTTTATTTATCAAATACATTTTAGAATATGCATATATATGTATACTCAATTTACCATTACTTTTGGGATACCGATATATTTCTTCAAACCCCTTTTTCCTTTTTTCTTATTTTCAGATATCTCACGATATGTATATATATATATATGTATGTATGTATGTATGTATGTATATGTATATATGTATTATACTACATGGTATAAACAAATTATCAATTTTGATATGGCAAATAAAATGTCAAACTATACTTTAAAACCAACTACTTTTATTTACGTTGTAAATAACATTTTGGTATTATTCATATTGCCCAAAATATCGCACTTATATTTGATACTTCACATATGGGATATCACACCAATTACAACACCTTTCACCCGTTTCAAACCGATACCATTCCCCGATAATAATGAAGCCGTTCAAGTTGGGGTATTTTATTTACCTCTCAGACCTTGATCGACAACGTCCTTATCTCAGAATAATATCAGTTCGTCACTTAACCACGGGTATTCAAATCTCGTTTATCACTTTGATTTCAAATCCAGTTTTAAAAAATCGTTTTCTTACATTTGAAATCATCGTTCAAAAATCCTCTTACTTAATTCCTTTAATTAAGTAAATATTCACTAAACCCACAACTTCACCCTTAATGCATTGATTCCACTTATAACCTTTTGGGTTTATATAAAAATACCATGTTAAATAATATATTTCCATCTATTGGCATTCTTAAAATAAACTTATCTTAGTTACCACCTTCCTATAATAAGACCTCATTACTTGGATGTTATTTCCAAAAGCCATATACCGATATTTAACACAATCCAATTGTATGTATTTTCCCTTTTCATTGAAATCCTTATTTCAATTACAACATTTTGCTTAATTCAATTCTTCCTCATTTAACTCAACATTTTGGTTTAAAAATCTTTTTAAACCTTTTTCAACGTTGTTTGTATTCCTTCCCCAATGATTTATAAAAACCCGTTAAGCATTTAAACAACTTCCTATATTTTATTTTAAAACCATTACCAATTCTAATTAAACACGGTTGATTTTTGTCAATCGTACATCTCAGTTAACCATTAACTAAATTTTCATTTGTCATTTCCCCCTTTTAAGTTAATCAAATAACTTAATTAATTTTAAAATCACCATTTAATTGTTTTAAAACAATTATTCTGTTTTACCAACCAGTGGGCAATTTCTTTAGATTTTCTGCTTTATAACCTGTTTACATCATATGATTTTGCTACTCAAACCATTTGAATAATTCTTTTATAACTTGATCAAAATATTTATTTAAAAATTTCTAATTAAATTATTTATATAAAATGACTGAAAAGCTTCAGTTTAGTTATAAAATAATTTATAACTTTAAAGCTGCGTCGATTCACCGAATGTAAACCGACGTCTGAAAACAGCACATTTTAGGCCATTCACTGCCAATTACCAAATCAACACTGTCGGTCGATTTTAAACACAACACAGGTGAATATTTATTCAACCATCATGTTCAAACAGGTTTCACTACCATCTGGGGTTAAATCAATTCATATATCAACAATATAAAACAAACAAACAACATATATAATATTTGAGGAATCCGGTCGGATCCCTCCAACCTGTTCTTCCCTGCATCACAGCTCGTTATACACCCCATAATAATATACGAAATAAATTTCATATGATCTACTAATTTAAAATGATGAAATATAAATAACAGCAACCAATCAAACAAATAAACAGCCAATAGCAACCAATCAACCAATTTATACTTTTAACGGTAAATTATATTTTAATATGAATTTACCACATCACAAGATTCTAGAAAGTGTGAGAATTAACTCACCAGATTATTCGATTGACAGTTGACGCGTTTGTTCCTTTTAATCTTAAACGGACGTTCAAAATTAACTAAAATTTCAACTGCGTCAGATCAGTGCCTAGTCAGTGCCATCGTCTAGGTCTCGTCCCTGCGATCCCAACGGATCCAGTTTTGTCAAATTCCATTAACATATAGCCAAGATACGCAAATTTAAAGTGTTATATATTTATCGATAAACTAATTAATAATTTAATTAAATAATTAAGCTAATTACCTTAGTTAATACTGCCACGTCACCCTTGTAATGAACAAAACACATCTTCCCCAATCTGGAAACTCAAAAACCCCGACCTCCCCTTTACACTAAACCTCGCCCCCAATCCCTCGTCACCACCGCCGCCTCAGGCCACCGGAGTCACGCCAGACCCAACCACCGTAACCGCCACTCCACGCTTCTCCTTCGCCCCTGACCCCGAGCTGCCAGGTCAAACCAGGCCGCCAGAAAATCCCTCCGACCGAACTCCGGTCAACCTCAAATTCCCGCCGCCACACAGCGAATTGGACCACCAGACCGCCACCAACCTGACCACCGTGCTACCCAGCACCTACTCCATCAGACCCCCGCCACCAACAGTGCCTCCAACCGCCGGAAAATCGCCCCAACCCTTTGTTGTTTTCGAAATGAGATGAAATAGGACTCCTCCGTTCATCTCATAAATCCCGGCGACTCCGACCACTGTAGGACTCGAGACCACCACCAAATCGAAGCCTGAACTCCCCTCTTCCATTTCCCCCAGGTCCCGGCCTCTCAAATCAACCCAATCTCACCCAAAACAGAAAAGAACGAAACCCATTTCTCACATTTCCTCACGATTTCCGGCCACCTCCGACCACTGTTCCACCCCAACTTTTTACAGTAGGTAGATATCGCCCCGATCTACCACTTTGCCGTTGGAACCCCCCTCAAATTCTTAACAGATTTGGAGATATAAATTGTTTTAGGTTGGAGGACTTTTTTGCAAAATGTATGGATGATTTCAGAATTTGGGGGAATAGGGTTCTGAATTGGGGTATTTATAATGTGAAAATAATATAGTTTAAGTTGATTTGACGAACAATGTTGACAAGCGATTTTTATTTCATGTCTATCGCAATTTTAAACGATGTTTATTCGCTTCTGTGTTCACATACAGACCCCGTTCGTGACGCGAATGAACATCATAGTATATTTTGACGATACGGTCCTAATGAAACTTGTTTCGTCGAATTCTGAGTCTGTTTGCTCCAATGGCCCTCGTTCACGTTCAAATGGTTGTTTTTATTTGTATTTTATTTTGCCACGTTCACAAAATAACCCCGATTGACGCGCAACTTGAAATCTAGCAATATTTACTGTTGCGGTCCCAATAAAATTTGTTTCATGGAAAACAGAGGTCGTTTGAATAAAGACCCTTTTATAACTGCCTAATTCAAATAAAATAAACCAATTTTAAAATACCTCAATATAATATTAATAAAATATTGAAATTGGCCATACACGAGCAGAATTTCATAAACTACTAAAATAAAATAGCTCGGGTTGAGTTCGCAGCCAAATCAATATTATAAATATTTAAAACCCCTTTATTTTTTATAAATAAACGTTATAACATATAACGAAATTCCATAGCGACTATTTCAAAATTTGATTTGGACATAAAACAAAATCTACGCTATGAAAACTGGATTTTTCTCTTTCATTAGAAAAATATCATCCAACAGATTCTAGCGTTTCTTGTTTCGAGAAAATCTGGCTTATTTTTGATCCTGTACAGCTGTTTAAAGTTCAAAACACCATATTACGAACTACCGCGCCGCTGCAGCTCGTTTTATAATATAATTATAAATTAAACGTTCTAACGTCGTTTTAATAACGAAATTGCTATTATAATTCAATATAAATCACATTTAAACCATTTTAAATTGCCCGTTCACATCATACAGCAGAATCAACATTTTTTCAAATATCCCGAAAATAAAATATTATCATATAATTAATATAATTTAAATATTCAAAATAAAATGGTCAAATTCCATTATTTAAACTCAAATCAATATTTTAAATAAAGAAAATATTTTAAATAAATGGTCAAAAAATACGGGACATTACAAATGGAATGACACTTAGAAAAAGGTTGTCTAACAAAAAAATCATTAATCGATAAATCTTCCAAAGAGGTTATAAATGATCCAAAAAGACAACTTAAATGAAAATCTTAGTTATTCTAAAAATAGCGAATTAACAAATCATCCTAGAGGATATGATAGAAGCTTTCAAAAATAAAATTGTACCCAATAATAATGAGACTTCAGTATTTTATGCAAACAGTGAAGAAACGTGGGATCGAAATAAAATAAAAATTATAATGCATTCTTATTTGCAGTAAATCTGAAATAATTCAATGTCATAATTGTAGTGAGAATAATGAAAATTAATCAACTAACGTAAATGAATGTCAAAAAGGCATTATTAACAAAAATGGAAAGATGTTATTTAAGTTGGGGACTAGATTCAGTAAAAAATACATATGTATTTGGACCAATTGAGAAAACATCAGAATATATTAAATCACTAGGTTATAAGCAAAGTCGGCCCTGGCCCAGTGCTACTTGGGGCATTGCACGGAGCATCATCAATTAGAAGGGCAGCATCGTAGGAAATCATGGACTGTCCGAAGAAAAAAGAAACGCGAACGAAAGAAAATTGGAAGAAGAAGCTGAAGTCGCAAACAAACAAAGCAGCAAGACGCAACAATTTAGAACTGATCTAGGATTATTGGCATCTCAATCGCCCACAGCAGGAATCAATTGGGAGAAGAAGGCAGTGATAATCACTGCTATTGACATCTCATACCTGATCTGGGGCTGTTCGAATAAGGAGGAGGAAATACAATTAGGGTTACTCGGATAAAAAGGACAATTCGTGCAAAGTGCAATAACTCAAGATATCACAATCAGATTCGAGTTATTTCAGGCAACTCTAATATCTAATTTTTATAATAATTTAATTTTTTGTTATTCGTTAGAATTAAGGCTTTTATATGTTCTGTAATTAAGCTATTTATATATTTTTTTCTTTCAGTTCATTATCGATTTGACACACGAATAATCTAGAAACATGTATTGCATTTGCTGACACGTTTGCTTTAAAAAATACATTTGAGCATGCTAAACTATAAAAATAAAACACATGAATTTCTGGAAGAAGTTCTGCACATTTTATTGTTTTCTCTTCTTGCTACCATATAAAATTAAAGGTAACATATAGCCTTGCTTAGTCGCATTCACATAACTTTATTCTTGGAATAACTTGATACGTCTTGCTGTGCAATGAATGCAAAAATAGATGATATTGAGGAAACTACGCATGGTATAGATATATTACTGCAGCAAATAGGGATTAAAGTGATGTCTAATAGTTGAAATAGTCCAACACTTGTTTTTTTCTTCATATTTAGATTTATTATTTACGATTTTGTGCATTATAACCAAGTTATCTTCATTTGCCTTGTTTGCACTATTAGCCGGTAATAGCAGTTTTGAATATTCAAATATTAACATGCTCTGCAAATATGAACATTATTTAGTTTCATTGTTACGTTGGTGGCATCATTCATAAAATCGTCCTGGGCATCAAAAGTCCTAGGACCGGCTCTGGTTATAAGTGAGTATCTGTTAAAAAACAAAATGATACAAATGAAGTTGCAGGATAGGTTTCCTACATGTCCAATTTAGACTATAAAGAAACATACTCTTGTATTTTGAATGTTATAAAATTTCGATATTTGATCAACTTTATAGTTTTTGAAAACTTGATATAAGATTAACATATGTTGTGATACCTATTTTTATAGTGAATTGGATATCGTTATTTACATGAAAATCTCATATAGACATAATCTACTTGAAATGAAATCAAAGTCGACATACTCATTAAAACAGAGACAGGTAATATATGGTTTGAACAAATCAGAAGAATATGTTATGGCCATCTTAGTGAATTACCTTGAAAGAACAATGTCATTTGTCCATGTTACTTTATAATGAAATTGGTAAAAGGATTATCTATTTTAGCAGTTTGTATTGATGTAAATTGAGTGAGACTTCAAAAGAGATTGATAAAACAATAAATTATATAGAAAGTAATCGAGGTATGTTGTAATATATATGAGTGAATATGCTCTTGTCATGTTCTATTTAGTCCCACATCATGGGAATAAGTATAACGTCGGCTCCAAAGCCTATATATAAAGGAGCCAATGTAATAGAAATTGTACACATTTGAAGCAAGAGAAATAAAAGTCTCTCCCCTATCTTTTTCTGTTCTCTCTAATGGCTTATTGTTTAACATATGTTCTGTTTTATTTTATAACACGTTATCAGTACGATGTTCTAATCGGTCTAATTAGATCTCAAAACGGTATGTTATTTTTCTGATCTGATTGATTTGATTTTTCAAATCTCTATTTTTGTTAGATCTCATCTCATTCTAGATCTAAATCTATTGTGTTATATTCTAGATTTTTTTTTAGCCTTATAATTATAGAACTCATATAGATCTACACTTTGAGATTTGATACTTATTTTGTTAATCATATTTCAGATCTCACTCTATCATAGATCTGATTTTTTTTTTTTTTTTTGATGTAATCAAACTATTGATCTCAAAATTATACTCTATACATTTGAGATACCTACATGATTTAGAAATGAGATGTTGATTGCATTGATTTTATTTTTTTTGGATTCGACAAATTCTTGTTCTTCTCTATTAACATAAATTCATTGAATTTAATTTGATTTTGTTACATAATTCATATTTCCGGAAGAAATGTTGCATTGTTTCTTAGAAAAACAAATGTAAATATAATACGTATCTAGAAGATCGTATTAATTTAAGATCTAATATTGACCTATCACCAAAAGTAAATTATGAAAAATAAACAATTGAAGAATCATAAAGTATGTTAATTCTTTGGAATCTGAAATAATATGAATCTGAAGTTCATATGTTGAAAAAAAATTGAAGCCCGAAGCTTTCTTAAAAGTTGTGACATAAAAAGATTTTACTTCCAGAATAAGTTAAAAGAGACACACACATTATAATATGTGACAATAACATTGGATTCAATAGAAAATCTTTAAACGGATTTCATCTAACTAACATCTTTCATGTACAGTTTATATTAACTGAATATTCTGAAGATATAGTATGCATATTAATCTCTTGAAGAGATGTTTTAGAGATTTAATTTTATGTAGTAAATCCAACATTCTAGAAGAGATGTTAGAGATTTTTTTATTGCATTGCAATTACATAAATAAAAGATATGTTCCCTGAAGGAATATCATACACTCCAGAAGTAGTGATTTCTTTTCTCTCTTGAATCTTATTTTTATTTAATACACCTAATTTTGTTAATGCATTTAATGTTTGATATGTATTTTTGTATATTGATATGACATTTCAGTAGTTTGTATATATTTATCTCTGAAGGAGATAAGTTCCTCCCAGAAGCGGTGATAACAAAATATCTTTAGAGGACATTTTTATATTTGAAAATGGTAAAATATCTCTAGAAGCGATCTGATTATTTGAAAATAATAAAATATCTCTAGAAGAGATTTATACAATTAAAAATGATATTTTTTTTGTAGAAAAGTTCATATGACATGAAGTTCATATACAATTTTTTTTCAAATAAGGAACCTGAAGTTCATATGCAAATGAGGAACTAGAAGTTCATATGCAAATGAGAAACCTGAAGTTCATACGCAAATGAGGAACCTGAAATTCGTACACAATGAGGAACCTGAAGCTCATATGCCAAAGAGAAAGATGATGATGCAAATTTAATGACTAAATAAAATATGCATCTCGAATATCATAAGCTAAGATTTAAATATTGATTTTATTTTGGCTCACCTGAAGTGTATGTAGAAGCAATTTTTGCTATAAAAATTAAAAATTTAGAACCTGCAGTTTTTATAATGGTAAGAGATAATTTTGATATGAATAGAAAGATGTAAAAGATTTTTATATGGATTGTATAATTTGAATCTAAAACATGTAATTTTTATGTTGTGAATTTTGTGTATAGATCTACAAGTTTATGGAATTATTCGTATTAAAGAATGTAAAATTTTGGTTCTATAATTATGCACTTTTACTCAATTCTCGATTAGACATTATGCATACATATGGTATTTTAGAAAATATGATTATTGGGAATGCAGTACAACTATAAGTTGTTTATTTCAGTTTTGATGTTGATCAATACTGTAGTTAGATCCAAATTTTATTATGTTGATTTAAGTAAATTTAATTTATTTGATTCATATATTTAGACCATATGTTATTTCCGTTATTTTTATAATAAATGCATCAAATGTATCGTTATAGTAATATATATTGTATTACCATATTATTATAAATGTATTAAAAGCATTGGCTATTGTAAGTTAAATGATGTATGTTTGGAATAAGAATAGACATTAGTTAATGTATTTGGCAACTAATATCTAATGTAATGGAAAAAGTTGTATAACTCAAATCTCAGACCTGAAGTCTTGGATTATGAAAAAAGAAAATTTTTAATGAATTTTACAGTCTGAAATCTTGATAATTAGCAAAAATGTAAAAGCCTCTAAATTAAAAGTATGTTAAAAGATTGAGAACCAGAAGTTCACCATAAATTTATAAAATTGATATACATATGTATGTGTATATATATGCATAGGAACTCAAAGTTCCTCAATCAATGAATTTGAAATACTTCATAATTTAAGAGCCTGAAGCTTTATTCAAACCGTATGAAATAATAACATTACAGTGATTACACTTCTTAAAGAAGTTAAATCATATGCGACAATAATAATGCATCCAAAGATTGCATAATTTTCAAAATGAGTTGTATCTTGCTTATATATTTATATTTACATAGTGTGTTGAAGAATAAATTTTAACAACTTGAAGTTGTTTATATATTTTATTTGAACCAGAAGTTCAATACAGTGGAACCAGAAGTTCAATACAATTGAACCAAAAGTTCAATCCAGTTTAACAAACTTGAAATTATTTATATATTATTTGAACCAGAAGTTCAATATGGATTAACAACTCGAAGTTGTTCATATATTTCATTTGAACCAGAAGTTCAATACATTTCCAAATCATATATTTTGGATATTATGAAACGATCTTTAAGATTCACGTTGACATTGCTTGATAAGAAAAAAATAATGATTGGAACATTATAAACAATTTGTTCTAAAATCAATAACTTGAATAAGAGAGAATATACATATGTAATACATGGACGCACGTATATACACATATATACAAATATTTAAATAGCAACCTGAAGTTGTCATGAGCTCATATTATAAATTATGCATATATTATTTAATATTTCAGAAAGTCAATTGACATCAATATTGATTGACCTGAAGTCATCTGCATATTCAAATGATAGAAAATTCCTCCAAGTCATTAGATCAATGAAAGGGAATAAGCAATGCAATATGAATGCACCTTATCAACTAATAAGAGCATTATCCTCCTACAATTGAAACACATCTAATGTATTTGCTAGCTATAATGCGATAATGGATCAAAAATGAGAATCCAAAGAAGGTTTATTATTTAAACTGACAATGTTTGTCAACGTTGAGGGGGAGGATAAATGAATCATCAGTGTTAAATATTTTCTAACATATAGAATTATGCAAAGTATTAAGCAACTTGCATAAATTATCAATTATGTCCCTAGTAGACTTTCTCCAATATACATTTGAATCCCTGAAGGATCAAAAGGTGTAAATCGCAGCTGAAAATGTGGTATAAAAGTCAGTTCAAAATATATTTGGAGTAAGTCATAAAGATGCAAAATAAAGGAGGTGAGAGTTCCTGAAGAAACACATAAAGGTGCTTTGAAAGAAACCCATGACATGATTGTCAAAATATGTAATAACCCGAAAATGCGAGCCAGTTTGAAATTTTTATTTTGGTAATTTTAGCGAATTTTGAACATTTAAAATGAATTATTTTAATGTTTAAAAATCTGATTTTTACACGATAACATTAGCGATTTTTAACTTGAAAAAGGAGCAATTTTTAAATTGTAAAAGAAGCGAATTAGAATGTGATTTTTATATATTGCATAGTGGTAAAAAAAAAAAAAAAAATGATTTTTATATATTGAACTTCGAAAGAAAAATATGATTTTTATATATTGAATATATTGAACTTCGAAAGAAAAATATGATTTTTATATATTGAACTTCGAAAGAAAAATATGATTTTTATATATTGAACTTCGAAAGAAAAATATGATTTTTATATATTGAATAGCGAAGTAAAAATTCGATTTTTACATAGGTAGTGAAAGCGGGCGACGAAGGTAACAAAAAGGCGAGAACGAAGAAGATTTATATTAAAGAAGAGTCAAGATGATTGGATAGCTATCGGTGAGAATTTCTCACCTTTCAATTTCTATTTCTAGTTATATATATATACTAGGATGCAGACGGTGCTTAGTAGCACCCGACACAATCGTCCACAGACCATGGACTTGTTTGTTTGATTGCAAAAATTAGTTAGATCATTTGATTGAAATTGAACTGTGTGGTGAAATGAATGGATTTGATTGATGTGTGAATGGCGTGGGCCTTCACTAGACCGGGGACAAGGCTAGGCCTTGTCCCGTTTCTAGTATCGTGCCGTTATGCCGCCGAAATTTTCTAAAATATGTTAGAAAATAAAAATATCATTTTATTGTGTAAATGAATTGAATAGAAATTCATAGGTTGAAATAAAATGTTTTATCGTTAAAAATATAATTTTAACGTGAAGTGAATAAAATAAAATATTCATTTATAAACCGGACGGTTTGTTTATGTACACCTATTTGAATGACATTGATTGGGACGATAAATTTTACACGTCGCCCAACAGCACAAATAAAATATGTGTTTGATTGTTTGAAACCCCACACGGGTGTTGGGATGAAATTTGAAGTTCACTCATCCTGATTGGTTAAATATGTCGATCGATCGATTGACAGGCTGTTATAAGCGTTAGATATCTATATTTGATGCTTATACAGTGTAGTGCACTTTGGTTGATGGTTGATTATTTTTCAATGATATTATATACATGTGTTGTATGGAATCCATATAATTAACTTTATATGGTGATTGATTGGGCCTCATTCCAATCGTGAAAATAAAGAATATTTTGATAATAACAAATATTTTGATAATAGGAAATATTTGAAATAGAATATTTGAAAATAGAAATATGTGAAGCCGTGATGATTAGATTGACGCCATTTTGACGTGAACGATATTTATATCGATTTTAAACGATTTCGAAATGAATTGAATTGAAAACGATTTCGAAATGAATTGAATTGAAAACGATTTCGAAATGAATTGAATTGAAAACGATTTCGAAATGAATTGAATTGAAAACGATTTCGAAATGAATTGAATTGAAAACGATTTCGAAATGAATTGAATTGAAAACGATTTCGAAATGAATTGAATTGAAAACGATTTCGAAATGAATTGAATTGAAAATGATTTCGAAATGAATTGAATTGAAAACGATTTCGAAATGAATTGAATTGAAAATGAATTCGAATTGAATTGAAAGTGAATTGAAATGAATTCAAATTGAATTGAAATTTGAATTGAATAGAAATGAATTTTAAAACGAATTTATAAAGAAGAATTCAATTTTGATTTGAATTGAAAAGGAAGTTGACATTGCTTTTGAAACGAATTTAAAACTATTTATATAATTCGTTTTAAATAGAAATCGAGGAAGTGTATATTATATATATTATATATATAATATAATGGCCTGAATAGAACGTGCCGCGCCGCGGCAGTTCGTGAATTTCGACCATTTATTTCAAACGGACATTACGGGAGATCCGACCGTCGGATTCTCCTAAAACAGGAACCGTTGGGTTTGTATCGAAAAGAGCTTTCTAACGAATATTAGAAATTAGAAATCTAACGATTGGATTTGGAATCATGTCCAAATCAAATTCGAAAAAGGTCGCTGTAAGTGCAGTTCGATGGCCGTGGATGAAAATCGACTATACGGGCCTTGATAAAATTATTAAAAATAGTAATAATTTGTGTAAAATCATAAGAAATGATTTAGAAAGGATTGGGATGAAAAACTCCATATTTGAAAGGATAAAAATAGATTTTTATCGAAATGAACTGGTTTTGAACTAGAATTATAATTCTATTTATTTTTAAATAAATAAATTGAATATAAAAAGGGTTTTAAAAATAACCAGAATATCCAATGATTGCATTGGAGTGGATTTGAATCGAAATTGTCTTCGGAATATTTCGATGTTGGAATTCTTGATTATACAGGGGTTGTTATGGAAATTCGAAAGATATATATTTATATCGTTATTTCCAATACGACATTTGTTAGTCGTAGAATTTGATATTGAATATAAGCCGATATATTTTCTATTTAGAGCCTTGTATTGAATATCAAATGTGATTTGGGTTTGTCGTGAATGGTGTCTTCACTAACACTGTTCTTGAACCCAGTTGAGAAAAGATTAAATCTTTTTATTTAGATTTAATGAAGTGTGCCAATTAAATAATATTTAATTGGAATTGAATTGATATTGATTTTTGGGTTTATCGTGGACAGTGTTTTTAAATAACACTCGTTCTTTAACCCGATAATTAATGGAATGTGATTTTGGGTTTATCGTGAACCGTGTTTTAAATGACACTGATTCTTTAACCCAGTTAACGATTAAAACTAAGTGGAGTTTTAATGAATCTTTAATTAGATTGAAAAGATCGAGAATGGAGTATCACCAGTTTTACTCCAGGCGATAGTTAAATCTTTAATTAGATTTGAACGTGAAATGGTAATTGAATTTACCGATAACACCGTGGTGTTAGATATGAAGTATAACCAGTTTTACTTCATGGGATGAATAGGTTGGGATTGGGAAATAAAATAAATGATTACTTCGGTGTGGTTCGCTAATCCCGACTAGTTTGAATTGATATTCAAAGGAGAATAAAGAATAAATTTAAAGAATTTATCTCGGATAAAATTAATGGGAACTTTTCCCAAAGTATAGGAATATTTGAATAAAAGAATATTCTGAATTGGAATGAGGCGTATGTTGTGTTTGTGTAACACTTTTATAATATATACGCGAGTTATTCAGAAAGACCGGGTTTATCCCATTCTGAATAACTGATTCGACGTGGTGTCGAAGATGAAGACGGTGGTCGAAGACCAGAAGTCTTCACGTCGTTTGGGTAATTACTGATGATCTTGATTGGGCTGTACACCCAAGAAGATGGAAACAGTTGGTGATCGTCCAGACGTGCTTGGAGATCGATGGATATGCGGGGTACTAGGTGCCTCCGGTTTCGTTCAGCCCCAGAACGGACTTGTAAATGGACTGTGTGTCTGACATTGGATTTTAGTCCGTATGATTGATCTCTATTAAATATATATTTGTTTGGCGGCGGAGAATTTATTCTCTTGCTTAACGCCCTTCTCTGAGACGTACGAGCTCAGGGGTTATATATTGATGGATATCAAACGCATGGAGTGAATTGCCTGTGTGGCATGCCTAAGTGGCAAATGATCAAGGCTTCTGTTGAAAAGCAAAGTCTTGTGGTTGATGATCGAAGCACGGCCTTCGAGGCGTAGCTTTGTGTAACGTTTACTTCGCGAGTTTCACACCCGGTATGAACCAAAAACGGGAGAGGACATCAGGGAGGACTTGCGTTTCTTTCTAGCTAAAAGTGGCGTCAGTGGTTTTACACGCCCTGACGAGTTTGACTTATGTGGTTGTTGCTGTTGCGAGGCGCCTCGGTTTGATCGGACGATCCGGGTCCGATGGAGTCATTCGTTGGCTCATTTACGCCCCAAAGGGCGGGGAAACGTAGTGTTCAGGCATAATAATCCACATCGGTGGACCGGCCCTGACGATCTAAAGGGTTGATGCGTTCTGATCCTGAGGCTCGGGCTAGAGAGTCTCGAATCGGTTGAGGACTATCTTTTGCCTCGGTTCATAGATGGAAATCCAATTTCCAAATACGTGACATTTGCGGTTTTATTTGTAAACCTATATATGGCGACATAGTGGCATGGGACGCTCATGCCGCCTATGATTGATACTTATGATTTGAAGTTGTTTTATACACTATGCACTTATAATAGTATCAAATGATTTGTTTTAAACGTATCAAGCATTCTTTGGCTGTTATAAGGAAAAACCCTATCCCCCGGCTTGCGTTGCATTGTATGATAGGACCTGGGTCTTATAACAGCTTCATTTTCCTTTACTTAGCATTGCGCTGTTTGTCTTATGTACTGGTATTCTTGGGAGGAAACCCGTTCCGTGTTATACGGCGTGGTCCCTTGATTTACCTAATGATTTAAAATAAAGATTAATAAATGTTTTAGTTCTCACACCAGTCCCATGACTGACATGGAGTTTATTGTTTTAACCTAAACTCTGGGTGCCCTTATTTTGAGACGGGCAGCTAGTAGTTTTGGTTTTTGCAGATTTATATTCACAGGATCCTGGTTTTACAACTGGAATGATATCCGGAAAGCTTTGTATCTGTATATCTCTTCTAGTTGTGTATTGTATTATTTTACGCTGCGTTGTATTTGAAATGTAATTTAAATCTCTGATATCTCTGTGTAATATTCATTTTTACTTTGTATATTCATTTAATCTGATGCATTGTTGTAATATACAATGAAATGTTCTTTATATGCGTTCTGTTGTGGCTTGTTCTCGAACTATCCGACGCTTTCCTTTACGGGGAAGTTACAGGTTTTCACAGTTGGTATCAGAGCTTTGGTTTACAGAGCTCGAGAACAAGGCACATTAGAACCATACGAAAGAATTCATCAGATATTGGATTAGTAATATCCAATTAGAATGACTCGTTAGAGATAGGATCAGTAGTATCCTAGAACGAGTGTGAAGGGTATATTTTTCAAATGAAAACAAGTTTTGTTTTGAAAATTTAAATCAATTATTCGTATTTGATTATTTATCTATATTGATTAGGACAGTCCAGTATATAAAGAATTTGCATATACGCCTTGCAAACGTATATTCAAAGTTTTAATATACTGGATAGATATAGAATCACACTCTAGTCGCCCGGAGATGATTCTGATGATAGTTCGAACATCATCAGAATTGGCATTCGTGTTTCGAAGGTGTGATATCTATATATTTCCTATTGACTGGTGTGAGAACCAAAATTAGATTGGACCTATTGTTGTGGATTGGCATCAAAAACATGATTTTTTGTATGTGTATCAAATTTATGAATTTGAAACTCTAATCCACTAATTGATTGATGTTTGTGTTGTTTGTTTATTTGTTTGCTAATTTTAACCATTTATGCCTAATTGAACCGAATATTGAATTGTATTGAAAATTGGTTACATTGGCTTGCATATACATATACTTACATTGAACAGGTCATAGCAAGGAGGCAAGAGCCGAAGAATAAAATTTGTTTGCCCGACAAATAGGTACATGTTTACTACATAATTACTGTTTTGTTTGGGTGATGATGATTTTATGAGCCTATTGGCTAGCCGCTTGGCTTTTTCTTTTTCTTTTTGAGATCTGAAGGACCGGGGAAGCTATTTGAAATTCCCCGATGCTCCCGGTGCAGGGGAGGTTATGGCGAAATTTTTCAAAAATTTAGGGTGTTAGCCAAATTTTTGAAATTTTGAAAATTCTCAGAAACTAAAAAGTTGGAGAATGGAAGCCAGATCGAACATAGTGTTGAATAATCAAACCACTTTCGACTTTGTTCCTTTTCGGGGACGAAAAGTTTTAAGTGAGGGAGATTGTAATAACCCGAAAATGCGAGCCAGTTTGAAATTTTTATTTTGGCAATTTTAGCGAATTTTGAACATTTAAAATGAATTATTTTAATGTTTAAAAATCTGATTTTTACACGATAACATTAGCGATTTTTAACTTGAAAAAGGAGCAATTTTTAAATTGTAAACGAAGCGAATTAGAATGTGATTTTTATATATTGCATAGTGGTAAAAAAAAATGATTTTTATATATTGAACTTCGAAAGAAAAATATGATTTTTATATATTGAACTTCGAAAGAAAAATATGATTTTTATATATTGAACTTCGAAAGAAAAATATGATTTTTATATATTGAATAGCGAAGTAAAAATTCGATTTTTACATAGGTAGTGAAAGCGAGCGACGAAGGTAACAAAAAGGCGAGAACGAAGAAGATTTATATTAAAGAAGAGTCAAGATGATTGGATAGCTATCGGTGAGAATTTCTCACCTTTCAATTTCTATTTCTAGTTATATATATATACTAGGATGCAGACGGTGCTTAGTAGCACCCGACACAATCGTCCACAGACCATGGACTTGTTTGTTTGATTGCAAAAATTAGTTAGATCATTTGATTGAAATTGAACTGTGTGGCGAAATGAATGGATTTGATTGATGTGTGAATGGCGTGGGCCTTCACTAGACCGGGGATAAGGCTAGGCCTTGTCCCGTTTCTAGTATCGTGCCGTTATGCCGCCGAAATTTTCTAAAATATGTTAGAAAATAAAAATATCATTTTATTGTGTAAATGAATTGAATAGAAATTCATAGGTTGAAATAAAATGTTTTATCGTTAAAAATATAATTTTAACGTGAAGTGAATAAAATAAAATATTCATTTATAAACCGGACGGTTTGTTTATGTACACCTATTTGAATGACATTGATTGGGACGATAAATTTTACACATCGCCCAACAGCACAAATAAAATATGTGTTTGATTGTTTGAAACCCCACACGGGTGTTGGGATGAAATTTGAAGTTCACTCATCCTGATTGATTAAATATGTCGATCGATCGATTGACAGGCTGTTATAAGCGTTAGATATCTATATTTGATGCTTATACAGTGTAGTGCACTTTGGTTGATGGTTGATTATTTTTCAATGATATTATATACATGTGTTGTATGGAATCCATATAATTAACTTTATATGGTGATTGATTGGGCCTCATTCCAATCGTGAAAATAAAGAATATTTTGATAATAACAAATATTTTGATAATAGGAAATATTTGAAATAGAATATTTGAAAATAGAAATATGTGAAGCCGTGATGATTAGATTGACGCCATTTTGACGTGAACGATATTTATATCGATTTTAAACGATTTCGAAATGAATTGAATTGAAAACGATTTCGAAATGAATTGAATTGAAAACGATTTCGAAATGAATTGAATTGAAAACGATTTCGAAATGAATTGAATTGAAAACGATTTCAAAATGAACTGAATTGAAAACGATTTCGAAATGAATTGAATTGAAAACGATTTCGAAATGAATTGAATTGAAAACGAATTCGAATTGAATTGAAAGTGAATTGAAATGAATTCAAATTGAATTGAAATTTGAATTGAATAGAAATGAATTTTAAAACGAATTTATAAAGAAGAATTCAATTTTGAATTGAATTGAAAAGGAAGTTGACATTGCTTTTGAAACGAATTTAAAACTATTTATATAATTCGTTTTAAATAGAAATCGACGAAGTGTATATTATATATATTATATATATATAATATAATGCCTGAATAGAACGTGACGCGCCGCGGCAGTTCGTGAATTTCGACCATTTATTTCAAACGGACATTACGGGAGATCCGATCGTCGGATTCTCCTAAAACCGGAACCGTTGGGTTCGTATCGAAAAGAGCTTTCTAACGAATATTAGAAATTAGAAATCTAACGGTTGGATTTGGAATTATGTCCAAATCAAATTCGAAAAAGGTCGCTGTAAGTGCAGTTCGATGGCCGTGGATGGAAATCGACTATACGGGCCTTGATAAAATTATTAAAAATAGTAATAATTTGTGTAAAATCATAAGAAATGATTTAGAAAGGATTGGGATGAAAAACTCCATATTTGAAAGGATAAAAATAGATTTTTATCGAAATGAACTGGTTTTGAACTAGAATTATAATTCTATTTATTTTTAAATAAATAAATTGAATTTAAAAAGGGTTTTAAAAATAACCAGAATATCCAATGATTGCATTGGAGTGGATTTGAATCGAAATTGTCTTCGGAATATTTCGATGTTGGAATTCGTGATTATACAGGGGTTGTTATGGAAATTCGAAAGATATATATTTATATCGTTATTTCCAATACGACATTTGTTAGTCGTAGAATTTGATATTGAATATAAGCCGATATATTTTCTATTCAGAGCCTTGTATTGAATATCAAATGTGATTTGGGTTTGTCGTGAATGGTGTCTTCACTAACACTGTTCTTGAACCCAGTTGAGAAAAGATTAAATCTTTTTATTTAGATTTAATGAAGTGTGCCAATTAAATAATATTTAATTGGAATTGAATTGATATTGATTTTTGGGTTTATCGTGGACAGTGTTTTTAAATAACACTCGTTCTTTAATCCGATAATTAATGGAATGTGATTTTGGGTTTATCGTGAACCGTGTTTTAAATGAAACTGATTCTTTAACCCAGTTAACGATTAAAACTAAGTGGAGTTTTAATGAATCTTTAATTAGATTGAAAAGATCGAGAATGGAGTATCACCAGTTTTACTCCAGGCGATAGTTAAATCTTTAATTAGATTTGAACGTGAAATGGTAATTGAATTTACCGATAACACCATGGTGTTAGATATGAAGTATAACCAGTTTTACTTCATGGGATGAATAGGTTGGGATTAGGAAATAAAATAAATGATTACTTCGGTGTGGTTCGCTAATCCCGACTAGTTTGAATTGATATTCAAAGGAGAATAAAGAATAAATTTAAAGAATTTATCTCGGATAAAATTAATGGGAACTTTTCCCAAAGTATAGGAATATTTGAATAAAAGAATATTCTGAATTGGAATGAGGCGTATGTTGTGTTTGTGTAACACTTTTATAATATATACGCGAGTTATTCAGAAAGACCGGGTTTATCCCATTCTGAATAACTGATTCGACGTGGTGTCGAAGATGAAGACGGTGGTCGAAGACCAGAAGTCTTCACGTCGTTTGGGTAATTACTGATGATCTTGATTGGGCTGTACACCCAAGAAGATGGAAACAGTTGGTGATCGTCCAGACGTACTTGGAGATCGATGGATATGCGGGGTACTAGGTGCCTCCGGTTTCGTTCAGCCCCAGAACGGACTTGTAAATGGACTGTGTGTCTGACATTGGATTTTAGTCCGTATGATTGATCTCTATTAAATATATATCTGTTTGGCGGCGGAGAATTTATTCTCTTGCTTAACGCCCTTCTCTGAGACGTACGAGCTCGGGGGTTATATATTGATGGATATCAAACGCATGGAGTGAATTGCATGTGTGGCATGCCTAAGTGGCAAATGATCAAGGCTTCTGTTGAAAAGCAAAGTCTTGTGGTTGATGATCGAAGCACGGCCTTCGAGGCGTAGCTTTGTGTAACGTTTACTTCGCGAGTTTCACACCCGGTATGAACCAAAAACGGGAGAGGACATCAGGGAGGACTTGCGTTTCTTTCTAGCTAAAAGTGGCGTCAGTGGTTTTACACGCCCTGACGAGTTTGACTTATGTGGTTGTTGCTGTTGCGAGGCGCCTCGGTTTGATCGGACGATCCGGGTCCGATGGAGTCATTCGTTGGCTCATTTACGCCCCAAAGGGCGGGGAAACGTAGTGTTCAGGCATAATAATCCACATCGGTGGACCGGCCCTGACGATCTAAAGGGTTGATGCGTTCTGATCCTGAGGCTCGGGCTAGAGAGTCTCGAATCGGTTGAGGACTATCTTTTGCCTCGGTTCATAGATGGAAATCCAATTTCCAAATACGTGACATTTGCGGTTTTATTTGTAAACCTATATATGGCGACATAGTGGCATGGGACGCTCATGCCGCCTATGATTGATACTTATGATTTGAAGTTGTTTTATACACTATGCACTTATAATAGTATCAAATGATTTGTTTTAAACGTATCAAGCATTCTTTGGCTGTTATAAAGAAAAACCCTATCCCCCGGCTTGCGTTGCATTGTATGATAGGACCTGGGTCTTATAACAGCTTCATTTTCCTTTACTTAGCATTGCGTTGTTTGTCTTATGTACTGGTATTCTTGGGAGGAAACCCGTTCCGTGTTATACGGCGTGGTCCCTTGATTTACCTAATGATTTAAAATAAAGATTAATAAATGTTTTAGTTCTCACACCAGTCCCATGACTGACCTGGAGTTTATTGTTTTAACCTAAACTCTGGGTGCCCTTATTTTGACACGGGCAGCTAGTAGTTTTGGTTTTTGCAGATTTATATTCACAGGATCCTGGTTTTACAGCTAGAATGATATCCGGAAAGCTTTGTATTCGTATATCTCTTCTAGTTGTGTATTGTATTATTTTCCGCTGCGTTGTATTTGAAATGTAATTTAAATCTCTGATATCTCTGTGTAATATTCATTTTTACTCTGTATATTCATGTAATCTGATGCATTGTTGTAATATACAATGAAATGTTCTTTATATGCGTTCTGTTGTGGCTTGTTCTCGAACTATCCGACGCTTTCCTTTACGGGGAAGTTACGGGTTTTCACAAAATAACCCCAGAAGTGGTTTAGGTATCTAAAGCATGATAAGTTTTGAGATCTCAATAAATTATGTATAGAACTGAGAAGAAATAATCATTGATGATAAATTAATAAATAATAAAGCAGTTATATTTATAAATGGATTAAAAATCCCATATTAGAGAGAAACATGATTGGCCATCATGAAATTTTCCTAAATAAGATATATGGACCGGTAGTCAACAAGATATGAACATGTAGTTCATAAGATAAAATAGAAATATATATATATATATGTAATGACAAAAGCACACTGAAGTTACTGAAGCACCATAGAGTGTCAACAACATGTTAAGTGCCATGAGCATTGTATTTTCAGAGATAACTGAATTGATTAAAGTGGTGAATACAATACCCTGAAGGTATAAACGATGAAAGTATACAAATTCCAGAAGAATTTAAATAACTTTGGTAGTGATAAAAAGCAAGAAATATAGATTACAACATTCTTTTAAGTATTTTTGTATGAAATCTTGAAATAATTCATGATGAGTAGATCACTTCCTGCTTTCAAGAATTGTTATAATGAAACACTTAAATATCCATTGAAGTGGTAGTTGCGATATGCATAGATTATTATAATATATAAGTTTCTGAAGAACATAAATAACATTTGTTATTATAAAGAATACCAAGAACATGGATGATAGATTACAACATTCTTCTAAGTATTGTTGTAATGGAAACCTTGATATACTTCAAGGTGAGTAGATTACTTCCTGCTTAGTGTTGTTGTAATAAAAATCTTGATATACTTCATTCTTCTAAGTATTGTTGTAATGAAAATCTGGATATACTTCAAGATGAGTAGATTACTTCCTGCATAGTAATGAAAATTGTCTTATTCATCAAAAATGTATTGCAACATGCAAGTCCCATTGAAATAGAAAATTATAAGCACCGGAAGTGTATTCATAAATGAATATTAGTAATATACAAATCACAAAAGGAAGGCATTTTAAATAAGAATCTTTGGTTTAAAATAAAATTAGCTTTGACTTTTTTTCAAAATAAAATTATCATGTTTTTCAAACAAAATTAGCATTGTTATATAAAACAAAATTTACATTAGTTTTAAAAATATAAACAACATGGGTTTTTAAAAATATAAATAACATTTGTTTCTGAAAAAGTAAGTAGCATAGCTATAGAAAAAATATAAACAACATTGTTTTTTTATGTAATTTCCAAATAAAATAGCCTTGATAAAAAAATATAAAGCAAATGTTTTAAAAATATAATAGCATATGTTAAAAATTGGATTTATATATATAGCTTAAGTAAAAATATGATTTTGCTTATACAAAAGTATGATCTTGCTTAGATAAAAATATAATTTTTAGTTAGATAAAAATGGTATTTTTATATATATAAATAGCGTTATAAAAATATATGATTTTTATATATATATAGCGTTGTTTAAAAATATGATCTTTATCTATATAGCGTTGTTTTAAAATGTTATTTTTAATATATAAACCGTGTGAAACAGACTGCAATGGAACCGACTAAAAGTGAATGGGATCCAAATCGTCTGATAAAGAATGGCGGAGTGGAACCCAAAGGTGAGAATTCTCATACTATAAATTTTCTGTTTAGTTATTTATTTTATAACTACATATATAAACTGCTCCCCGTCGTCCACAGACCTTGGACGACTTGTTTGTTTGGTTGTGTGCTTGGATAGATTCGTTTATGTGAATTTGGTTGGTGATGTAAAATGAAGTGTTAAAAATATTCATGTGTTGAATAAATTCTTTAAACGATAAAAATATCATTTTTATCATGTAAGTGAAGTAATAAAAACATTCATATGTTGAATAAATTGTTTGAACAATAAAAATAACATTTTTATTGTATGTATGAAGTGTTAAAAATATTCATGTGTTGAATAAATTCTTTGAACGATAAAAATATCATTTTTATCATGTAAGTGAAGTAATAAAAATATTCATGTATTCTTTGAACAATAAAAATAACATTTTTATCATGTATGTGAAGTAATAAAAATAGTCATACGTTGAAATGGATTCTAGTTTGTTAAAACTAACATTTTTAACACATATATGAGTATATAAAATAGCCATGCTATGAGATAAATGCTAGTTCGCTAAAATTATCATTTTCAGCGTATATATGGAATATATAAAATTGCCATATGATGGAAATATTATTAGTTCGCTAATAATATTATTTTTAGCTTATATATGCGTTGTGTAAAATTATATATGCGTTGGACGAATATATAAAAGCGTTGTATGAATATATATATATATATATATATATATATATATATATATATATATATATATATATATATATATAGGCGTTGTATGAAAATATACATATACGATGTATAAAATATATATCTATGGGCGTTGTATAAAATTATATAAACATTGTGGAATAATAATAAATATTTATTATTATTCTGATTAACGATATAATAACCCATATTGTTAATCGTTATATAAGCAGATATTGACTTGAATGTCAAACTAGAATTGGTAAAACGAGGAAGTAAACTATATTTGACTTGTAGTGAGTGATTAAAAATATATAATCATGCTTATTGATATTCACATGCAATGAAATAATCATTAGTTAGTTAAAATGTTATTTTTAACTAAAGTATGGAATGAAACGTGAATTAAGTCAACTTGAATCAAAAATTGAACTAAGTTTAAAATCAATTGAATTTGCATACATGTACATGCGAGTAAATTGAACAGGTCATAGCAAGAAGGCTAGAGAAGAGGAATAAAATTGTATGCCCGACAAATAGGTACATATTTACTGTTTTGTTTGTGTATGATGGTTTTATGAGCCGAATGGCTAGCCGCTTGGCTTTTTCTTTTTCTTTTTGGATTGGAGAGGCCTGTATGGCAATTTCGGGGTTTTCCCAGTGCTCCCGTGCAGGGGAGGTTATGGCGAAATTTTTCGAAAACTTAGGGTGTTAGCCAAATTTTTGAAGAATTTGAAAAGTTGTTAGAAACTGAAAAGTTGAAGAACTTGAGCTAGAATAGAAATTGAAATTGTTTTCAAACGATTTATAAATTACGTTTTAAAAGGAAATCGATGAAATATATATTATATATATATATAATGGCCTGAATAGAACGCGCCGCGCCGCGGTAGTTCGCGAATTTCGACCACTGACTTCGAATGGACATTACGGGAGATCCGACCGTCGGATTCTCCTAAAACTGGAACCGTTAGGTTCATATCGAAAATAGCTTTCTAACGAATATTAGAGATTTGAAATCTAACGGTTGGATTTGGAATTATGTCCAAATCAAATTTAGAAAAGGTCGTTGTAAGTGCAGTTCGGTGGCCGTTATTGAAAACAGACTGTACGGGCCTTGATAAAATTATTAAAAATATTAATAATTAGTGTAAAATCATATGAAATGATTTGGAAAGTATTGGGATGAAAAATTCCACATTTGAAAAAATAAAAATATATTTTTATCAAAATGAACTAGTTTTGAACTAGAATTATAATCCAATATTTTTAAATAAATGAATTGGATTTGAAATGGTATTAAAAATAACCAGAATTTCCAATATAAGAATTGGAATAGATTTGAATTGAAATTATTTTTGGAATATTTCGATATTGGGTTCCGTGATTATACGGATATTGTGAAGGAATTTGGAAGATATATATATATATCATTATTTCAATACGATATTTGTTGATTTCAGAATTTGATATTGAATATCAGCCAGTATATTTTCTATTCAGAGCCTTGTATTTAACATCAAATTGGATTTGGGGTGTCGTGAATTAAATGACATTAGTTCTTTAACCCGAGTAAAAGCAGGATTAATTTCCAAAAAGTAGAACAATCAATATGAAATGATTTTAGAGATGAAACCAATTGGACTTTGAATATAACTTTAATTAGATTTGAATGAATGAATGGTGATAAAATTTACCAAAACATGAGATGTGGTGTAAACCAAGTATACGTGGTTATTGATATTGATTGTGACTGATTGATTGTTTGGATGGTGCTCGACCAGTTTATGAGCAGAATATGCTTTTATATTTAGCATTGAGTTGGGTAGAAATACTGGTATGCTAACGCCTTGTGAAACACTTCACGATTTGACTATGAGGTGTTAGCGAAGTTGTTGAGTTCATTTCAAATTTAATGAATGATTTTGAAATGATGTTTTTCTTAAGTGAAAAGAAATATATTCCCGATTTTGGATAGGGAATGTTTTATAGAAATGTTTTATAAAACAGAAAGGATTTCGAGGCCTAAACCCGATGATTTCTAAAATGATTTAGAAATGTATTATGTTTTACATTGTGGTTCATCGCGTATCCGATTAGTTGCTATTGATAACATATCTGTTTGGTGGAGGAGAATTTATTCTCTTGCTTAACACCCTTCTTTGAGACGTACGAGCTCAAAGGTTATGTGATTAATAGTGACTGATCATATGTGTGAATTGCTGATGTGAAGTACTATAGTTTGAAAGTACTTGTGATTATTATGTTGTGAAATGATTTTCCCTACTTCGGGATATGAAATGATTTGGTATGTGGCTAGAGATTCGGGTAACTCGGACGCCTAAAAGTATGGGTGAGATGGGCGGTGTACGCTTCCATGTGTGGGAGGTGCAACGTCGGTGTAGCCTGCTCCATAGTGGGAGGTGCACATATATATATCGAGTTGCTTAGGTGCTTGCCCTTTGCCTTGTCTAGGGGGAGCCCGATATTTGGTTGCATACTTGTTTGTATGCATTGTTATGTTTTGGAATTCATATTTCCAAACGATTTGATTTGAGATCCCGAAGTGAAATCTACTTTGATATAAAAAGTTAGATATGTATTTCAAATGATTTGAAATAAGAAATCGAGAAATAAAGTCCAAAGGAATAATTTCTGTAAATTGAATTGGATTTGGAAAATCTAAGTGTAGTGATTAATCTAAATGGGTAGATTGGGATATTGCATGTTGATTGATGCATAGTAGATCCTAACTACTGATTGTTGTTTATACACTGGCGTTCATGGGGGTAAACCCGTTCCGCGTTAGCGGAGTGGTCCTGTGGTTTGTCTTATGACTAAAGAAGAATTTTAACTGTTTAGAGTTTCTCACACCAGTCCCATGACTGACCTATAGTTTGCTTTTCCCTTGCAAACTCGGGTGCCCCTATTTTCCACACGGGCAGTCGTGAGACGACCCGAACTTCCCCGTGAAGGAAAGCACGGATAGAATTGAGGACAAGACAAAATAGAACGCAAACAGAAGAACATTTCATTGTTATTACAACAATTCCATCAGATACAAGAATATACAGAGTATAAATGAATAAATTACATTCGACAAATATCAGAGATGTAAATTACATTTAAATACATCGCAGCGGAAAATAATACAAAAGCACAACTGAAAGTGATACACGGATACAGAGCTTTCCGAGCATCGTTCCAGCTGTAAATCAGGACCCTGTGGATATAAATCTGCAAAACCAAAACTACTAGCTGCCCGTGTGGAAAATAGGGGCACCCAGAGTTTAGGTTAAAACAATAAACTCCAGGTCAGTCATGTGACTGGTGTGAGAACTAAAACAGTTTTAATATTGGTTTTAAAGTTAGGTAAATCAAGGGACCACGCCGTATAACACGGAACGGGTTTCCTCCCAAGAATACCAGTGCATAGAACAAACAGCGCAATGCTAAATAAAGAAAAATGAAGCTGTTATAAGACCCAGGTCCCATAACACAATGCAACGCAAGCCGCAGGATAGGGTTTTCCCTTATAACAGCCAAAGCATGCTTGATACGTTTAAATCACATTATTTGATACTATTATAGGTGTATAGTGTCAAAACAATTTCAAATCATAAATATCAATCAGAGGTGGCATGGGTACCATCTATCATGTCGCCATACTAGTTCTACAATTAAAACCGCAATATCAAGTATTGGAAATTGGATTTCCGTCATGAGCCGAGGCAAGGGGCAAGCTCCTCTCCGCGTTCGAGACACTCTAGCAAATGCCTCGGGACCGCACACAGCAATCCCTGGATCCTCCAAGGCCGGTCCTCTCTTACTTTTGAGGATTGGCAATTCCTGAACACACGTTTCCCGGTCCTTACAGACCTATATCCGAGGCGCCTCGTATCCAACAACCACACAGGTGAAAAGTATATAAATGTCAGGGCTGGTAGGTCACTGACACCACCCTAGCTAGAAAGAAACGTCGTGCACTCCTTGGGTCCGTATCCCGTTTTTGACTCATACCGAGGTGTGAGGCTCGCGAATTCACGTTATACACAAAGCTACGCCACACAGGCCGTGCTTTGATCATCAACCACATGACTTTGCTTTTCAACAGAAGCCTTGATCAATTGCCACTTACGCGTGCCACATTGGCAATTCACTCCATGCGACTGATGTCCATCGATATACAACCTCTGAGCTCGTACGTCTCAGAGAAGGGCGTTAAGCAAGAGAATAAATTCTCCGCCGCCAAATAGATGTATATTTAATAGAGATCAATCAACACAGAATAAAATCCAATGTCAGACACACAATCCATTTACAAGTTCGTTCTGGGTCTGAATGAAACCGGAGGCACTTTCCTCGCATATCCATCCATCTCCAAGTACGTCTGGACAATCACCAACTGTTTCCCTCATCTTGGGTGTACAGCCCAATCAAGATCATCAGTAATCACCCAAACGATGTGAAGACTTCCGGTCTTCAACCACCGTCTTCATCTTCGACATCTCGTCGAATCGGTTATTCAGAATGGGTATAAACCCGGCCTTTCTGAATAACCCATGTATATAATAAACAAATGTTACAACAACACGACAAACGCCTCATTCCAATTCAGAGTATTCTTTTATTCACAAAATCACATTCTTAGGGAAAGGTTCCCATTAATTTTATCCAAGATAAATTCTTCTAAATTTATTCTTTAATCCTCCTATGGATATCATTTCAAACTAGTCGGGATTAACGAACCACACCGAAGTAATTATTTATTTTATTTCCCAATCCCAACCTATATATCCCATGGAGCAAAACTGGTGATACTCCATTCCTAACACCACGGTGTTATCGGTAAAATTAATTACCATTTCAAGTTCAAATCTAATTAAAGATTTAACTATCGCTTTGGAGCAAAACTGGTGATACTCCACTCTCGATCACTTTTCAGATTTTGATAATTTAAATTATCAATTCACATTTTTAATCTAATTAAAGATTCATTAAAACTCCACTTAGTTTTAATCTTTTCAAAAATCAACATCTTGCTTTTAACTGGGTTAAAGAACCAATGTCTTTTAAAACACGGTTCACGATAAACCCAAATCACATTTGATATTAAATACAAGGCTCTAAATAGAAAATATACCGGCTTATATTCAATATCAAATTCTGAAACCAACAAATATCGTATTGGAAATAACGATATAAAATATATCTTTCGAATTCCCATAACAATATCTGTATAGTCACGAAATCCAACATCGAAATATTCCGAAGATAATTTCGATTCAACTCCAGTCCAATTCACGTATTGGGAATACTGATTATTTTTAAAATCACTTTCAAATTCAATTTATTTATTTCAAAAATAAATTGATTTTAATTCTAGTTCAAAACTAGTTCATTTCGATAAAAATCTATTTTTATCATTTCAAATGTGGAGTTTTTCATCCCAGTTCTTTCCAATTCACATATTATGATTTTACACAAATTATTAATATTTTTAATAATTTTATCAAGGCCCGTACAGTCGACTTCCATCAACGGCTATCGAACTGCACTTACAGCGACCTTTTTCAAATTTGATTTGGACATAATTCCAAATCCAACAGTTAGATTTCAAATTTCTAATATTCATTGGAAAGCTCTTTTCGATACGAACCCAATGGTTCCGGTTTTAGGAGAATCCGACGGTCGGATCTCCCGCAACGTCAATTCGAAGTCAATGGTCGAAATTCACGAACTGCCGCGGAGCGGCGCATTTTATTCAGGTCATTATATATATATAATATATATATATATATATATATTATATATATTTCGTCGATTTCCTTTTAAAACGTATTTTATAAATCGTTTTAAATTCGTTTTCAAAACCATTTCAACTCTATATTCAATTTCTAATCAAAACTGAATACTTCATATCATTACTATACAAATGATAACATTTTCTAAATGTTATATTTTGAAATCACCTCTTTTCTATATTCATTATAAAAACGAATATAATCGATATAAATATCGTTCACGTCAAAATAGCGCAACTCTAATCAACACGGCTTTATATATTTCAATAAATCTGTTATTCTATTCAACAAATGAATATTTATTCCATTCAACACATGAATCTATATTTCTTCCAACACCTGACTAATCTTAACACATGAGTACTGTCAACACATCACTATTTTTGTTATGTAAAATATTTTATAAAACTTTGGTATCTATCGTTTGATTTTTAATTAGACTTCTACTGGGAAGTAGTTCTAATTTTAAATATGATAAAGATGTGAATTTTATTATATAAAATATTTCACTCAACACATGAACATCGTCAACACATGACTATTTTTATATTCAACACATGAATTTTCTTTTATAACATTCATTATTTTCCCGATTGGAATGAGGCCCAATCAATCACCATATAATGTTAATTATATGGATTCCATACAACACATGTATATAATAGCATTTAAAAATAATCAACCATCAACCAAAGTGCACTACACTGTATAAGCCTCAAATATAGAAATCTTACGCTTATAACAGCCTGTCAATCAATCGATCGACATATTTAAGCAATCAGGATGAGTGAACTTCCAAATTTCATTCCAACACCCGTGTGGGGTTTCAAACAATCAAACACATATTTTATTTGTGCAGCTGGGCGATGTGTAAAATTTATCGTCCCAATCAATGTCCTTCAAATAGGTGTACATAAACAAACCGTCCGGTTTGTAAATGAATATTTTATTTTATTCACTTCCAAGTTGAAAATTATATTTTTAACGATAAAATATTTTATTTTAACACATGAATTTCTATTCAGTTCATTTACACAATAAAAATGATATTTTTATTTTCTAACATATTTTGGGAAATTTCGGCGGCATAACGGCACGATACTAGAAACGGGACGAGGCCTAGCCGTATCCCCGGTCTAGTGAAGGCCCACGCCATTCACACATCAATCAAATCCATATCATTTCACCAAACAATTCAATTCAAACCAAATAATCTAACCAACTACACAACCAAACAATTTTACAAACAAGTCATCCATGGTCTGTGGATGACGGGTGTCGGGTGCTGCTAAGCACCGTCTGCATCCTAGTATATATATAACTAGAAAAAGAGAATTTAGAGTGAGAAGTTCTCACCAATAGCTATCCAACTTTATGACACTGCTTTTATAGAAATCTTCTTCATTCTCGCCTTTTTATCATCTTCGTTGCCCGTAGTCAAGCGAGTGAGGGTGAAGAGGAACAGGAGGGGGCTCGATTCAGGCGGGGCTTGAGGCAGAGGGGGGGCTCGGCTTTTATGCAGAAGGAGGAGCTGGAGGCGGGAGATGGAGGAAGAAGAAGAGAGGGAGGCGGCGGCAGAGGTGGGCGGCGACGCGGCTGAGGCTGCGGTGGAGGATTTGGGGGGGAAGGGCTCGCGCGTTTCAGGAGGGGGAAGAGGAAGAAGGGGAGGGGGTGCGCCTGCCTCCGGCGCGGCGGCGGCGGTTCATCGGGGAGGGGCGGCGGCTCCTCCCCCGTCGCTTTCTTCCTTTTCTTTTTTTTTTAAAATCGATTTGAAAATAGAGAGGGGGGGGGCAGCGTATAAAGGGAAGAGATTTAATAAATTTTTTTTATTATTAATTTAATTATTTTATTTTCACCGAAAAGCAACTTTTATTTTCGACCTCAAAACGAGGCCCACCGCCTTTCGTCCATAGCGTTTTACCCCCATTCCGACCACAATGGGATATGTATCGTAGGCTGATTCGACTGTTTGAATCAATTTCCGTTAAATTTACATTTAAATTACTTAATTGAATTTTAAATGTACATTTCAAATTACTGGGGTCACATACTAACTCTAAAATTCTCGAAAAATATTTTCTAGCTTCGTATTGACGATACGGTCCTAACAAAACTGGTTTCGTCGAATTCTGAGACCGTTAGAAAAATGGCCAATTTCCAGTCGATTAAAATCAACTGAAACTGGTCAAACGCGTTTTCCTTTGCCACGCTCACATATTGATTCGAAAAATTATGAAATTTGAAACCTAGCAATAATTTAACATCACGGATCCAACAAAAGTGGTTTCGTCGAAATCCGAGGTCATTTGCAAAATGTCCATTTTTAAGGGCCTGAATTCCATAGCGACTATTCAGAATTTTCAACTGGACATATCTTTTGATTCCCGCTATGAAATTTCGATTATTCGGATTCGTTGGAAAGATATCACCAATTAGATCCTAATGTTTTTTGTTTCACTAAAATCCGGATTGTTTTGCACCCGGTACATTCAATTGAAGTTTGAAATCGAATTATCGAACTACCGCGCCATTTTCAATTCTATTATAATTATATATATAATTATTTATATTCTAACGACGACGTATATAATATATACGTTCGAATTATATTCAAAATAAATTTCACGTCGATTTTATTTAAAATAATTCATTTTAAATATTCAAAATTCACTAAAATTGCCAAAGTAAAAATTTTAAACTGGCTCAGATTTTCGGGTTATTACAAGTAGAGTAGTTTATTTTGTAGATATATAAGCGGGATTCTGGATCGAAGCTTAAAGCTATGTCCAGTGCGTTTATCGTCTTCTGGTGTGTTATTTATTTATTTCCGATGTGCATTGTATTACATTTATTGTAAATTTATTATCCGCTGTGTATTATTTTCGATGTACTCTGTTATTTTGTACTCTGATGTAACATTATTATGATGATTATAAAAGTCTTCTGTTATTTGTTCTGATGTGTTGTATGCCCAGAGTTAGCGTATGCGGGATTCGAACGGTCTTGGTCAGTTTAGCAATCGATTAGGTCCGGGCGAAATCCGTATCGTTACAATGTGGCCCCGGTAAATTAAAATGTAAGTTTGAATTCAATATATATTAAATTATATTTTAATTTGGATAAAAACTGATTAAAACATTAGAATTGGCTTACGAAACATGTCCCATTGTGTTTAGAATAGGGGTATTTAGCTAGGGCGACAGTCGTTGGGTTTGATTTGGGGTTCGTGGTGTTAAACTGATATTTTTGGAATTAAATAAAATACAAATATTATTTATATATATATATATATATTTGGGCCAATCAAATTTAACCCTAATCCTTCTCGTTCTATCCACCACCAGCCAAGATCAAGGGCGAAAATCGCACCACTTTTCCTCTTTAATTTACACTCAATCCACGCACAATTAAATCAAGGTTGTTAAGAGAAAATCATAGTGGCTTCCGCGATCTTCAGATCCATACGAAGATGATCGAGTTTCATGCTATAATTTGAGAGAATTCACTCCAGAAAGTCTCATCGTTCAAGTCCGGTTTTACTCCGCCACAGGTGTTCGAATTAGCCATGAAAGCTGGCGATGGTGGAGAATGCTCCGCCGTTTCTCGAGATGGTATTGGATCGGTCTCTGGTAAGCTTGGCAAGCGCATGCAGGAGGTTGAAGATGGCGAAGGGATGGGTTCTAGTAATCGACAACGAAGAAGAAACGGTTTTGGGGGGAGGGGATTAGAAAAAGTTAAGTAAAATAATTAAATTATTTATTTATTTAATTACTTTATTATGTAATTAAGGTTTGTAAACTCATAACTTTTCCAAACGATATCAGAAATGGACAAACTTGAGTCCGTTGGAATCGTGGCAAAGAGCACTACAACATGCAACTAACCAGAACCAAAACAGTGCACGTTGGAATTCGAGATAAATTTGAATTCAAACAGAACAGGAATTCAGAATAAAAGAATGAAGGAGTGGAAACAAATGTGAGAACTCTCTCACACTCAAATTATTTTACAATTAATATATACTAGGATGCAGACGGGGCTTAGAAGCCCCCGACACTATTTATTGTACAGACCAGTTGACTGTTTGTTTGGATTGTGATCAGATTGTCATGTATTGATATTGTTGTATATAAAATTATTTATATAAAATTTATATATAAATTATCACAAAAAAATAATATTCATTTACAGACCGGACGGTTTGTTTATGTACACTTATTTATCAGATATTGATTGGGACGATAAATTTTACATATCGCCCAACTGCATAAATAATAATCAGTATTTGTTATTTGAAAACCCCACACGGGTATTGAGATAATATTTGACATACACTGATCCCAATAATTAGTGGTACGTCAATCGATGGGTTGACATCATTATTTATTTATTTTAATTCTTATACAGTTGTAGAACGCACTCTGGATGTTGTATGAATTTTTAATGATTGTTTATCATTATTGTTGTACACAAGTGATGTTTGAAATCGATATAACTGAAATTATATGGTAATTGATTGAGTCTGATTCCATTTTAGAATTAACGAATATTTTGAAATAGTATTCAATGAATATTGAAATGTGAAGCCGTGTTAAGTAGTTAAACGCCATTTTAACACGAATGGGAATTTCAGTCGATTTTATTCATTTTATAATGAATATCGAAAAGTGATTTCAAAATATAATATTTTGAAAATATTATCATTTTAATAATATAATGATAATGGAATATTCAATTTTGATTTAAAATTGAAATGGAAATTGAAATCGTTTTAAAATTAATTTATAATGGAATATTCAACTTTGATTTAAAATTGAAATCGTTTTGAAATGAATTTAAAAAGAATTTATATGGAATATTCAATTTTGATTTGAATTTGAAAATAAAATTAAATCCGTTTTAAAAATGAATTTGAAATGAATTTAAAAGGAATATTCCATTTTGATTTGAAAACTGAAATGAAATGAAAAGCGTTTTGAAATGAATTTAAAACGAATTTATATGGAATATTCAATTTTGATTTAAATTTGAAAATAAAATTGAAATCATTTTGAAATGAATTTAAAACGAATTTATAAAAGAATATTCAATTTTGATTTGAAAATAGAAATGAAATGGAAATCGTTTTGAAATGAATTTAAAACGAATTTACATGGACTATTCAATTTTAATTTTAATTTGAAAATAAAATTGAAATCGTTTTGAAATGAAATCAAAATGAAATTATAAAGGAATATTTAGTTTTGATTTGAAATTGAAATGGAAGTGGAAACCGGTTTTAAAACGATTTACAAAATTCGTTTTAAATGGAAATCGACGATATAAATTATATATATTATAGTGGCCTGAATAGAACGCGTCGCACAACGACCGTTCGCGAATTTCGACCATTAACTTCAAATTGATGTTACGGGAGATCCGACCGTCGGATTCTCCTAAAACTGGAACCGTTGGGTTCGTATTGAAAAGAGCTTTCCAATGAATACCGGAGATTTGAAATCTGACGGTTTGATTTTAAGATATGTCTAAATCAATTTCAGAAAAGGTTGCTATGGATGCAGTTCGGTGGCCGTTATTGGAAACCGACTGTACGGGCGATAATATAAATTATTAGAAATATGGAAAAATTATGTAAAATCATAATAAATGATTTGGAAAGTTTTTGTATGAAAAAATCTAGTTTTGAAAAGAGAAAAATATATTTTTATCGAAATGAACTAGTTATTAACTAGAATAACGATCCAACTATTTTTAGAAATAAATAAATTGGATTTGAAAATGGTTTTAAAATTATCAAAAAAATTCCAATAAATAAATTGGAATGGATTTGAGTGGAAATAATCTTCGGAGTATTTCAATATTGGATTCCGTGATTATACGGATATTATTGAGGAATTCGGAAGATATATATATATATCATTATTCTCAATACGATATCAGTTGGTTTTAGAATTTGATATAGAATATAAGCCAATATAATATCTATTTAGAGCCTTGTATTTGATATCAAATTGGATTTTGGGTTTGTCATGAACGGTGTCTTCATTAATACTGTTCTTAAACCCAGTTGAGAAAAGAATAAATTTTTAAATTAAGATTTAGTGAAGTTTTCCAATTAATTAATATTTAATTGGAATTGAATAAAAGAATTGGATTTTTGGGTTTATCGTGAACGGTGTTTTAAATAACACTTGTTCTTTAACCCAATTAACAGTGAAGAATATGATTTGGAATTTATAATCTTTTAATTAAGATTTATGGAATTTTCCAAAGTAAAGATTTCCAATTTAATGTATCAAATTGGAAGTGAATGGAATTCGATTTTGGTAATAATCAAAGTGAGTTCCTGTGGAGGAAGAATGTTAATATATATGGAATTTAAAAGGCTTTGTCGTTATTCCATTTATATTATTAGTCGGAAACGGAAATTGATATCGATTATATATTGATCTGTTTCCGTGAAGATTCCATGGTTAATGAATGTGATTTTGGGTTTATCGTGAACTGTGTTTTAAATGACATTGGTTTTTTGACCCAGGTAAAGACAAGATTCCATGCCTAACATTGTATTTTGATACTGTATTCGTTGATCTCTGCTAAATATATATTTGTTTGGTGGCGGAGAATTTATTCTCTTGCTTAACACCCTTCTCTAAGACGTACGAGCTTAGAGGTTATATATCGGTAGAAATCAATGGTACGGTGTAGTTTGTCGATGCGGCAAGTTGGATTTCCCAAAGTTAAATAATCATCAATATTGATTTTTGGGAAGATTAAAACTAAGTGGTTTTAATGAATCTTTAATTAGATTGACCCGTGAATGTGATAATGTAAATTATCAAATTCGAGAAAATTATTGAGAATGGAGTATCACCAGTTTTGCTCCAACCGATAGTTAAATCTTTAATTAGATTTGAATGTGAAATGGTAATTAAATTTTACTGATAATACCGTGGTGTTAGATATGGAGTATTACCAGTTTTCTCCATTGGATGAATAGGTTAGGATTGGGAAAATAAACAAATGATTACTTCGGTAAGGTTCGCTGATCCCGACTAGTTTGGAAAACCTTAATTTGGTTTAAATTGTGAAAAGAATATCTGAATAAAAGAATATTCTAGATTGGAATGAGACATATGATATGTTGTTATAACACTTGATTATAAGATACACGAGTTATTCGGAAAGACCGGGTTTAACCCATTCCGAATAACTGATAGGACGAAAAGTCAAAGAGACTGAAGACGGTGCAAGACCGACGATCTTCACATCAAATGGATGGGTTCCTACTAATGCCCATGATTGGAGTAGTCGTCCGGACGTACATGTTGATTGTACAGATATGCGAGGGCCTATCTCCTGTATTGGACATATGGGATGAGGAATAAGGTGCCTCCGGTTTCGTTCAGACCTAAAACGGACTTGTAAATGGATGGTGTGTCTGACATTGTATTCCTTTATACGATATTCATTGATCTTTGATAAATATATATCTGTTTGGTGGTGGATAATTTATTCTCTTGCTTAACACCCTTCTTTGAGACGTACGAGCTCATAGATTATATATCAGCAGAAATCGGTGGTACGGTATGGATTAATAGTGTGGCATGCCGAGATGCAGTGATCCAAGCTTTTGTTGAAAAGCAAAGCTTGGTGGATGATGATCAAAGCACTGCTTTAAATAGCACAGTTTTGTGTAGCGTTAATTCGCGAGCCTCACACACCAGTATGGTGGCAAACTGATGGTTAGATCAGTACGCTTTAGAGATGAGGATAGACTTCCTACGGGTTGTCATGGATTTGGTCGACCGAGGTGATACTGGGTGTGGTCGCCCCACACCAATAGGGATAGGGTACACCCCCCGATTCACAAATGGATAGAGTTAGCGGTGTTTTCCATTGCTTGGACGTAAGTCGCGGTAACTTGTTTCCTGGATAGTGCGGATGTGCATTACGGTGTTTTCGCATGCCTGCGTCGTAAACCGTTGGGAATTGCACTACGCGATAGATCTTTCGGATCCGGAGCCACCATGACGAAAATCCAAACTTCCAATACGACATTTTCCTGTTTTCATTGTATACTATACATGGCGATATAGTGGGATGGGGAGCTCATGCCGTCTATGATTGATACATTTATATTTGAAGTTGATTTCTTCACTTATAGTAATAATAAAAGATTTGTTTTAAAACGTACCAAGCATATTTGGCTATTATAAGGTAAAACTCTATCCTCGACTGCGTTCATTGTGTGATGGGACCTGAGTCTTATAATAGCTTCATTTTTCTTTATTTACCATTGCGCTGCTTGTTTTAGGCACTGGTACTCTTGGAGGTAAACCCATTTCATGTTTTACGGTGTGGTCCCTTGATTTACCTAACTTTAAAATCAAATTAAATAACTATTTTAGTTCTTATACCAGTCTCATTACTAACCTGGAGTTTATTGTTTTAACCTAAACTCTGGATGCCCATATTTTCCACACGGGCAGCTAGTAGTTTTGGTTTTGCAGATTTCTCTTTCCAGGATCCTGGATTACAGCTGCAGCTATATTCGGAACGCTCTGTATTCGTTTATTTCTTTCAGTTGTATTTGTTAATGTATTTCCGGTACGCATTGTATTTTTACATTTTATTTCCGCTGGAATGTATTTTAAACTCTGATATTTTCTGTGCAATATTTATTTATACTTTGATATATTCTTGTACTCTGATGTAAATTGTTGTAATAAGCAATGAAATGTTCTTCTGTTTGTGTTCTGATTGGTCATGTTCTCAATTCAATCCGGGCTTTCCCGTAAGGGTGAGTTTGGGTCGTCTCATTCATGAACTAGAAATATGAAACAAGACGATTATAGGAAGCCATGTTAACATATTAGTTTGCATTTATACTTAGGAGATAAATATAATATTCAAAATTTAGTTACAAATCACTAAAAAAACAAAATCTTCCATCGATTAGATCAAGATAACACACAATATTTATTAAATAACCATTTTGATTATGTTATAGAAAACGGAAAACCATAATCACACTTATAAGTCATTTTTGACATTTTGCTGAAGACACGTCATATAATGGAAATCATAGATAAAGGTGTTTCGCAAAGCAAGTTATATTAGGCTAAGACAACAATTGAAAATTCATGGAATGCTTAGAAGGCCAAGGCATCATTTTATTCTTATCATAACTGAAATTACTGTCTTGTCCGACCTAGCCAAAGTCGTCATGGAAGCAATCAAGAATTTAGATTTCTTTCTTATTGGTTCGTTGCTAAAATCATTTACTAGCGCAACCTTAGTTCATGCTCTTCCTTTACAAAACATTTGTTTTCCTATGAAATTTAATACATAATAGTCCCCTGATATAATCACTTAAACTAAAGCTTGACAGTTTTTATCAGTCATTTTAGATAAATAAGGTCCAAAAATTAAGCAACACCAAGATCAAATTTTTAATCACCAACCTTGTAACACCCCACACTCTTCTACACCCAATTTTTGACAAAAATCAAAACTTGAACACATCCAAACATGGGGTGTGTATATCTGGTACCTGAAATAAATGAGCATGAGCATAATCAGTGTAACACCCCATGTCCATTAATGTCACTCACAAAGGGAATGAATCAATGTCCATGAAGCGTTATTGCTGTATAAAATAGATAAATTACAAGAATAAATAAATAAAACAACACAGCGGAAGTTAAAAACTTATTTTATTGCATCATAACTCAAATCGAGTTTACATAAGTGATCTCCAAAACCATTACAACAGGATTAATAGTCCTTTCCAAAAACTTCAAAGTACATAAAGAAGCAAATACTTAAATAACATAGACGCATAAATCCCCACTGAGTCTAAGCAAAGCCACAAAGATGAGAGAGTCCAAAGCGATACTTCTACTCTCTTCAAGCAACTGAAAGAAATCGGCACTACGCTGTAGTATTCCCTCCTTGCAAACCCGGGGGGGGGGGGGAGGAAGAAAAGAGGTGGAAAGAAAAGGGGGTCAGACATAAAGTCTGGCGAGTGCGATAACTTTAACAATATAATTATCAAAATAACTAGACTAAGGCATAAGCTGGAAAATAAGGAAATGACTGTGAACAATTGGTTATGACAGAGTACACAAGGAAATAAGATGAACAAATATAAAGTTAAAGGCGCACCTAAAACACTAAAAGATAATTACTATACTGCACCACCACTAGTCACCCTAAGGTTGATCCCGCCTACAGAACTTAATAATGATAATGGTAGTTTCGTGTACCCCTAGCTACCTTCATAGGTGTCGTCTGCCCCTATCTCCACTAGATGTACCCACTACCCCCATTCGATCGGCTCCCTAACTCGTAGATACCCATGATGGCCCCACTGTGGGGTGTATCACTCCCCAAAGTGGCAACCCGATACCACCAACAATGCACGACTTATACCTACACGATGCAACAACGTCTTACCTAGCAGCCCAGGCCCACACACGCACATGAACCCGTTGGACTTGCGTTGCCACCGCTAACCCGTTTTGGCCTCTTACAGTCAAGCCCAGTATGCGTGTCCCGTCCTCGACTTGGGTCGAGCCCACAAAGATACGTATGGGTTACTGGTTGAAACGGGCCCCCATTACTTGGCACAAGCTATCCACCTAAGCTTGGTCCCCCCTAGTACATCCCACTTAACCCTCTTCTTATTCATGTGCACTTACATGTTTCAAATTCTGGTTAAGTGCATCTAATCGTATTTCAAATGCCACCCAAGGCACCCACTTAATTCCACATGCCACCCAAGGCACCCACTTAACCCCTTCATGTCCCACTACATGTTTTATCTGGTTAAGTGTTTTTTAATTCATTAAGACCGTAATCATATAAAGACCTCCCACATTAGACTCGCATTTGTGGCAGCTGGATTTGCCGGGCGGGTCCGGGCAGTCTTACACCACAAACGAGCCTAACCTCGTGTCTTTACAACTGTTTTGCATTTAATTTATGCCTAAGACCTCTCACATTAGACTGGCATTTGTGGCAGCTGGATTTATCGGCAGGTCTGGGCAGACTTACACCACAAACGAGCCTAACCTCGTGTCTTAGGCGATTAATTACATATAATTATTATCCCCCAATTTGAATTAATTTCCCTATTCAAATTACCAATCAATTCCAAATTTAACTATGTCCATAATTGACTCAATTATGTCCATCTATTTATGGTATGTTAAATTATACCAATTATCATCACAAATTAATTTTATGCCATTTAAGGCATTTATGCCAATTCTCAATATTAATTATTTTAATATTACCCCATTGCCCCCACATTGTACGTTCGTACACAAAATTTAAGGAATATATTAGGCTAGCCAAATAGCCTAAATTTATAAAACGTCACAATTTGGGCAATACATGAAAATAGATCTAATTATCACAATTAGAATGTCTCATAAAAATAGATCTATAAAGATAAACTTGCCTGATTGGCATAATTCGCATAATCTATAACTAACATATATGTAGCAACAAACTAGCATGGACTAAATTATGTACACGGTGTGGTTTGCATAGATTATTATGCATAAAGGTGAACTTGCATAGTGTATAGACGTATAAGTCACAATCTAGCATAAACTATGTATTACAATAGGTCTAAACATAGATCTAATCATGGATCTAAACATGAGTGTGGAGTTATATGTATTGATTTGGGTTTTCACCTAACTTACATATAAACCACAAACAACTCGCATATGAATTACTAACAGCACATACTTGCATATGTATACTAACATAGGATTCACATATATGATTCACTTGCAATTTTACATATGATTCACAAATGAACTTGCATATGACTAATATCCCACTTGCATAAAATTCCAATGTTATAATATAATCAAACTACATATATAGGATCCGGCATAAGGAATAGATTTACTAAATTAACTAACTTGTTTATATATTTACAACATAGGTGATAATAACTAACTATGCCACATGAATCAACAGACAAAATTTCATAATCCAAATATAAACCCATCAATATTAATTTAAGAATTATCTTGTTAAATGAATTATTCTCACATATGTCTTAGCATATACTTTAGGTCTAAACTTACATATAAAATAGAGGTCATAAATCAAATTAAACGTACAAAGTTGCATATGATTTTCATTAAACTTGCATATGATTCATGTATAAATTAACATCTAAACTTGCATATAGAACTATGAATCAAGTTAAACATACATATGATTAACATATGAATTAGTCACACAACACAACCAAACTAGCATATCATTATGAATTGATCGTACATAAGCCAACCATTAACATAGATTTACAACATAGATGATAACATCACAGCTTTACAACATAAATAATAACATAATGGTCAATGATTCACAACATAACCATATAACCCAAATCATGACTCAACCCAATTAAATTGTTAATTATCTTATTAAAGAAATCGTACTCACAATTCAAATAATGTCTTGGGTTCTGAAATCTGAAATTGATTTAGCTTTGAAGAAGACAATTTGTTGCGGTTTTAGATTAGAATTGAATTGATTAGCTTTTCTTCCTCTCTAATTTGTGGCGGCTACTCTAGGTTGCAAGGTGATAGCATGACGGCCATTGTTCTAAATTTTTATTTGATTTTAGGGTTTGAGTCTACATGTGTTTTTATAGAGTTTAGAATTAATTTAGGTCGTCCGATCAACCCAGAATTAACCCCAGCCATTCAGACCAGATCAGAAACCCTAATGACTCAGCATACAGTCATAAAGAGGTCATCAATCAAATCTGCCCGGGGGGCAGGTCGACCCGGGTCGACCTGGTGAGGGTAGGTCGCCCCCCTGGTCGACCTGGCCCTAGCGGGAAATTTCCCGCCTAGCCCAATCTGACTCTGAATTTTGAATTTTGAAATCTGTTTTGAATTTTCTGAAACTTCCGATGGCCATAACTTCTTCATACGAAGTCCAATTCACGCAAACTCGGACTCTATCTCAACCAGAATTTCGAGACGAACACAATGGCGCAACCTGTTTCCATTAATTCTCACATCTGAGATTAGTTATTCTTTAATTTTTGAACATTAATATTGAAAATTACGGGGTGTTACATTCTCCCCTCCTTAAAGGATTTCGCCCCCGAAATCTCCAAGTTAAGGAGAATGCATATCCTAACATCCAAACAACCATCAAACACAGACATCCATTGTCCTTACAAAATTCCTAATGTTGTATGAACATATGCAAGAAGTGCGTGTATATGTTCTTTATCTAATGCAAAATCAGGCGGTCTACTGATTCAGTTGACCTCCTTAATGCAAACCATGATAGTGCCATGCGTCCATTATGTATGCGAAAGAATCTTATCGATACATATTATTTCTACATGTGTGCACAATCATTCACCAAAATGCAGTATCCATATGATAACACAACCATTATACATCCATTAACTTAAATATGCACACACATTTATATGCAATATGCAATATGAAGTGACTGAGCCGATCTAGTACCTAAAGTGTGTGTATATGCATCCACGAGCAACCACTAGCAAACACTTGCATCCACATGCATCCATCATACATAACATGTCTCAAACACATGTTTCAACCATAGGACTACCCTATCTAAAGGTCAAAGATACTAGCGAGAGGACATACTAAAGATAGAATAAGTACAAGCTAAGCGATAAAGGAGAAATCAAAAGACATTCCCTCTAAAAGAAAAGGGTACAATGAACGCATCTTCTCTTCCGTCTCCCAAGTAGCGTTGCTCTCATCATCTCCCATTGCACTTTGACTAGCTTGACCTCTCGATTCCTCAACTTCTTAATCTCCGACCCAAGAATGCATGTAGGAGCTCGTCGAATCGTCGCATCACGCTCTATCTCCACCTCTCTAAGCAAGCCTGGCTCTACCACTTCCGCCGTATCATGTAAACATTTTCTCAAATGTGACACATGAAACACGTCATGAACACCACTAAGCTAGTTGCCTCTTCTCATGCCCCTTCGAAATCTAGGATACATAACCTTAAAAGGTCTTCAAGGATTCTATTCACCCCTTTCTGTCCGTCCATCTATCTGTGGAAAACAAGCGATGCTCGTACTTACCGCCTTTTGAATATCACCTTTTTCCTCCTGCACCGAAAACTGCTCCAAGCCTTGTCTCGCAAGCACTGGTGTGTGTGTGTGTGTGTGTGTGTGTGTGTATATATATATATATTGTGAACAGTTTGCTTTCATCTAGCAAAGTAAAAACTGGGACTGATATCTTCGCAAAGCCCTTAACAAACTTCCAATAACAGCCCGTCTCTCCTAGAAAACTTCTTATTTCCGTTGCTTTTCTTGGAACCTTCAATTCTTGGATTGCCACCACCTCCGCGGGATCCACAGCTATCCCTTCCTTAGAGACCATGTGTCCTAAGAATCCCGCCTTCATCCTCAAGAAAAAAAATGGCATCAACATAGGGTCCTAAACAATCCATTACTTCACATCGTTCTCGAGTCCCACTCTAGTCATCTCATAACCCTATTGAGTCTAACCCGGGGCAGTCCATACCATCGAATATTCTTATCATGTCACGGCTTTCTCATCACTTCTCGAGAAAACCAAGATATTATGAAATGAAAATCGCCACAGCTATCTATCTGATACAAACCGTCCTAGTCGAACTCGACATTCCCCAAGCACAAGCCCCAAAGGCCTAAAGCAATATCAGACAAGCACCCAAGGAATATCTCCTCCGAATTTGGACAATCTACGTGAGATGATACTAGCAAAACAACCAAACAATTGAGCACCCCATCACGATATGCTTCTTCTTATGAACCCCTTCTCAAGCAATTCTTTCACTTGCTTACTGAGTTCTCTTCTCTCTCTCGGAGCCATATGGCTTACTGGCAGAGTTACTGGTTTTGCATTGTTTACAAGATAAATACGAAAGTCTATCTCACGTGTTGGGGGTAGACCCCTCACCTCATCGAAGACATCAACATATTCACGGACTATACGAACAGAAAGTAAATCATCATTGGATGCGTCAAGGGATTCTAGGTAGCTAAGCATCACTGGACCTCTAGGGTCACAAGAAATATAAAGGTTCTTTCCACAATGAGTCAATAATCTAACTACCCTTCTTTCACAGTCTAGGATGACACCGTATCTAGTTGGCCAATCCATACCTAGAATCAACCCATAGCCCATGAAACCAAGCACAAAAGCATTACATTCAAAACCAACGCCTAAGATAGACAATCTCAAATCACGACAAATCATAGAAAGATGAGCCGAACCACCAAAAGGATTTGAGACTACTATGGGATCTGAAACTAGACTAGCATTTAGGTGCAGTTTTTCAACTAACAAAGAAGATACAAACGAGTGTGATGTACCGGAGTCAAACAAAGTACGAACAGGATGATCAAACAGAAGAAAAAAACTAAACTTTCAAATGGAAATTGTTCTACCTCGTTCTTGCAGCGGTGGGGCCATGAGAGCCTGGACCTGCCCTCTTTCCTGCCCTAGTGCCATGAGAGCCTGAAGCTGCCCTCCCGAAGTAGACCCTTGTCCGTGTTTCCTTGGGCAGTCCTTAACTAGATGACCTGCCTCTCCATAGTGGAAACAGCCGGTCTTCTTCTTTTTCCTACAGTCTTTACTCAGAGCCTGGTGTCCCACAATTAAAGCACTTCTTCTTTCCCTTGCCATTGTTGTCTTTACCATCCATCTTGTTTTGTTGTTGTTACTGCGGTTTCTTTTGATACCCTTTCTTCTCGGGTGCCTTATTAGCATTGGCGCCCTTCTCCTCTTCATGCATAAGCGCCATATCAACTAGTCTCTCAAAGGTAGCCCCCATAGGGATGTAGGTCATAGCTAACCCATGTAGCGGCTCGTTCAAACCCTTAACAAATCTCAGGGCCTTCTTTTCAGGTGTATTCACCAAGTCCAAGCCAAATCTCGCCAACTGATTGAACTTATTGACGTATTCTTTCACTGATAGATCCCCTTGCTTTAACGCCAAAAATCTTTCCATATATAAATTCTCTTCAGCCCGCGAGAGAAACTTTGCCTCAAACATACGCCTGAAATCTGGCCATTTATCAACTGGATACTCTCCATTAGTGACTTCCCACCAAAATTAAGTTTCGTCCTTCATCAACCAAGCATCCAATTGGACCTTCTTACAATCGTACAAATCAAAAATGCCAAACAGATCCTCCACTTCTTTCAACCAATTTCTAGCTTCAATGAACGTTTTAGTCCCACTAAAAGATTTTCCACCCATCGAACGAAAGTCTTTACATATCTTGGAGAAAGTATCTCCACATGGAGGGATGACTGGAGCTGGGGGAGGAGGAGGTGGAACGTTGGCTGGACCCGCGGCAGCGGCCCTAGCCTCGGGATATTGACGAAACCAACCGGGTAGATGAACACCCTCTGGTATCTCAGATGCTCCAGACATGCTGAAAAGAAAAGGAAAGAGTTTAAAAACAATGGAACAGAAAGAGAGATGTATGGCTTGCGGGGATTATGCTCTTTAAAGTAAACTTTCCTTGAAAATAGCTTCTTTAAAACAAGTTTTTGAAAATACTTTCTAGGAAAATATTACTTTTGAAAACATTTTTCAAAACTTTTTATCTGTTCTTGTAACCATAGCTCTGATACCACGTGTAACACCCCATGTCCATTAATGTCACTCACAAAGGGAATGCATCAATGTCCATGAAGCACGTGTAACACCCCACGTCCATTAATGTCACTCATAAAGGGAATGCATTAACTTCTATGGAGCGTTTTAAGTGTGTATAGAATAGAAACTTAACAACAAGACGGATATAAACAGTACTTAAAAATTTAAAACTTTATTATATTGCAGCGGTAAACACATAGGTTTGATTACATCATCAAAAACCAGAGTCAAAGTACATAATATCCATCTTGACTAAATCAGTGTACATAAATTGAAAGACATAACCCCAACACAAAATAGCCATAAATAAGATAGGCTGAACTTTTACTTCAGCGATCCAAGCAACTTCTAAAAGCAAGAGATACAGCTGTCCAAAATCAAGCTCCACTGGTGCTAGTTCCACCCTGAGCACCTGGGGGGAAATGGAAGAAAAGTGGTGGAAAGAAAAGGGGGTCAGACATAAAGTCTGGCGAGTGCGATAACTTTCACAATATAATTATCAAAATAACTAGACTAAGGCATAAGCTGGAAAATAAGGAAATGACTGTGAACAATTGGGTATGACAGAGTACACAAGGAAATAAGATGAACAAGGATAACGTTAAAGGCGCACCTAAACCACTATAAGATAATTACTATACTGCACCACCACTAGTCACCCTAAGGTTGATCCCGCCTACAGAACTTAATAATGATAATGGTAGTTTTGTGTACCCCTAGCTACCTTCATAGGTGTCGTCTGCCCCTATCTCCACTATGTGTACCCACTACCCCCATTCGATCGGCACCCTAACTCATAGATACCCGTGTTGGCCCCACAGTGGGGTGTATCACTTCCCAAAGTGGAAACCCGATACCACCAACAATGCACGGCTTAAACCTACACGATGCAACAACGTCTTACCTACCAGCCCGGGCCCACACACGCACATGAACCCGTTGTACTTGCGTGCCACCGCTAACCCGTTTTGGGCTCTTACAGTCAAGACCAGTATGCGTGTCCCGTCCTCGACTTGGGTCGAGCCCACAAAGATACGTATGGGTTACTGGTTGAAACGGGCCCCCATTACTTGACACAAGCTATCCACCTAAGCTTGGTCCCCTCTAGTACATCCCACTTAACCCTCTTCTTATTCATGTTCACTTACATGTTTCAAATTCTGGTTAAGTGCATCTAATCGTATTTCAAATGCCACCCAAGGCACCTACTAAATTCCACATGCCACCCAAGGCACCCACTTAATTCCACATGCCTCCCAAGGCACCCACTTAACCCCTTCATGTCCCACTACATGTTTTATCTGGTTAAGTGTTTCTTAATTCATTAAGACCGTAACCTTATAAAGACCTCCCACATTAGACTGGCATTTGTGGCAGCTGGATTTGCCGGGCGGGTCCGGATAGTCTTACACCACAAACGAGCCTAACCTCGTGTCTTTACAACTGTTACGCATTTAATTTATACCTAAGACCTCTCACATTAGAATGGCATTTGTGGCAGCTGGATTTGTCGGGTTGGTTCGGGCAGTCTTACACCATAAATGAGCCTAACCTCGTGTCTTAGGCGATTAATTACACATAATTAATTATCCCCCAATTTGAATTAATTTCCCTATTCAAATTATCAATCAATTCCAAATTTAACTATGTCCATAATTGATTCAATTATGTCCATCTATTTATGGTATGTTAAATTATACCAATTATCATCACAAATTAATTTTATGCCATTCAAGGCATTTATGCCAATTCTCAATATTAATTATTTTAATATTACCCCCATTGCCCCACATTGTACGTTCGTACAGGAAATTTAAGGAATATATTAGGCTAGCCAAATAGCCTAAATTTATAAAACGTCACAATTTGGGCAATACATGAAAATAGATCTAATTATCACAATTAGCATGTCTCATGAAAATAGATCTATAAAGATAAACTTGCATGATTGGCATAATTCGCATAATCCATAGCTAACATATATTTAGCAACAAACTAGCATGGACTAAATTATGTACACGGTGTGGTTTGCATAGATTATTATGCATAAAGGTGAACTTGCATAGTGTATAGACGTATAAGTCACAATCTAGCATAAACTATGTATTACAATAGGTCTAAACATAGATCTAATCATGGATCTAAACATGAGTGTGGAGTTATATGTATTGATTTGGGTTTTCACCTAACTTACATATAAACCACATACAACTCGCATATGAATTACTAACAACACATACTTGCATGTATATACTAACATAGGATTCACATATATGATTCACTTGCAATTTTACATATGATTCACAAATGAACTTGCATATGACTAATATCCCACTTGCATAAAATTCCAATGTTATAATATAATCAAATTACATATATAGGATCAGGCATAAGGAATAGATTTACTAAATTAACTAACTTGTTTATATGTTTACAACAAAGGTGATAATAACTAACTATGCCACATGAATCAACAGACAAAATCTCATAATCCAAATATAAACCCATCAATATTAATTTAAGAATTATCTTGTTAAATGAATTATTCTCACATATGTGTTAGCATATACTTTAGGTCTAAACTAACATATAAAATAGAGGTCATAAATCAAACTAAACGTACAAAGTTGCATATGATTTTCATTAAACTTGCATATGATTCATGTATAAATTAACATATAAACTTGCATATAGAACTATGAATCAAGTTAAACTTACATATGATTAACATATGAATTAGTCCCACAACACAACCAAACTAGCATATGAAGCATCATTATGAATTGATTGTACATAAGCCAACCATTAACATAGATTTACAACATAGATGATAACATCACAGCTTTACAACATAGATAATAATATCATAGATTTACAACATAAATAATAACATAATGGTCAATGATTCACAACATAATATAACCCAAATCATGACTCAACCCAATTAAATTGTTAATTATCTTATTAAAGAAATCGAACTCACAATTCAAAGAATGTCTTGGGTTCTGAAATCTGAGTTCTGAAATTGATTTAGCTTTCCTTTGAAGAAGACAATTAGTTGCGGTTTTAGATTAGAATTGAATTGATTAGATTTTCTTCCTCTCTAATTTGTGGCGGCTACTCTAGGTTGCAAGGTGATAGCATGATGGCCATTATTCTAAATTTTTATTTGATTTTAGGATTTGAGTCTACATAACTTTTTATAGAGTTTAGAATTAATTTAGGCCGTTCGATCAACCCAGAATTAACCCCAGCCATTCAGACCAGATCAGAAACCCTAATGACTCAGCATACAGTCATAAAGAGGTCATCAATCAAATCTGCCCGGGGGGGCAGGTCGACCCCCTAGTCGACCTGGTGAGGGTAGGTAGACCCCTAGGTCGACCCCCTGGTCGACCAAGCCCTGGCGGGAAATTTTCCGCCTAGCCCAATCTGACTCTGAATTTTGAATTTTGAAATCTGTTTTGAATTTTCTGAAACTTCCGATGGCCATAACTTCTTCATACGAAGTCCAATTCACGCAAACTCAGACTCTATCTCAACCAGAATTCCGAGACGAACACAATGGCGCAACCTGTTTCCCTTAATTCTCACATCTGAGATTAGTTATTCTTTAATTTGTGAACATTAATATTGAAAATTACGGGGTGTTACAATCAGAGCACGATAAAAGAAAACTCACTGCGGAAACAAAATAGGATAAACTAGTATTAACTCAAGTAACTACCTATTACAAAGTAAGTCAATTTGCCAATACCAAGCATGAGAGGGGACGAGAACCGAGAGCCAAACTTAAACTTCTGTGAGAACCCGGCCTTCTCTAGGAAACCTGGGAGGTTGTAATCGGGATGGGGTTAGAACAAGTTTTGGTGGCTAAGAAATGTATAATACAGATCATAATACACCGATGTATCTCGTTTGGTTCAACCCAAGATTTATGCCTATCAAGGCTAGTGATTCTAGCCTAACCTTGTAAATGTTTACGCACGACTCTACCACTCTTCCCAAAGTGGTATTCCATGGTATAATACCAAAATAGAACGTTTATACATATATTTTGGAAGCCCCTTTTTCAACGCAATTTAATTGATTTTTAGACCGAGAAGCGAACCCTGAACTGTGGAGTCTTCACATGCATATATACCTTTCCATCCACTTTCCCTTTATGTAACAAGCCGAATTTTTGACAATGAATAGTTATTTAATTAAAATCTCAAAAATAGGATATTTTTTTTTGCAAATGATGGAATTTGACCATGAAACTTTAACCGATGCATTCGTCTCGGAATTCTATCAACTTTCATGTTTGGATTTTCGCGAATAGAGTGTGTATGAAAAAGTTACAGATGAAAAACGACAACGGATAGATACTAAATAAACGTAATAAATATAATATTCATTTTCTTTTATTACCCACGTTCACCGGATGGATTGACTCAAGGGAGTTCGACACCCTTGTATAAGTGGCCGACCGCTTCGAGCCAAATCAGCCTAGTGACGGCTAGGGTTGAAGGGAGTTAGGTTATATTATACTATTAAACAGTTGAACGAATGTTAATTAAAATAAATCTAACGGTTCAAGGTCAATTCCACTGCTATAAATAAAGGGATAAGGCCTCATTCTGTTCCATTCAAATTTTTAGCAGCAATGGAGCTCTGCCCTTTTCCTCATTCTCCAAACCTAATTTCTTAATCTAAAATATATTCATACAAACAGATCAAATCCAATTAGTATAAAATTGAGAGGATTAGCAAATCTAATGGAAAAGAGTGCAAATTGACGCTCCAAATCAGATTCTCTCCTCTCTTCCTATTTTCTTATATCTCTACAGATCTGAATTTATCCCTTTTCAGATAAATTGTAGATTTATAAGAATTTGGGGATTGTAAGTTTAAAAAGTTCAAACTTTGGATTTGGAGGCTATTAGGTGAGTGGAAAATTTATATATACATTTATAGTAATGTATTTATCTCGTTTGTAATAGATTCAATTTTTTTGCTTATGCCTATCGGATCTAATAAATAAATTGTTGTAATTAGATTGACACTCATCAGATCTGATTGTAAAAGTGTTAAAACTTGTGAATTGTACAATGTGGCTATGCATAAAATGAATTGTAGGACTTATCAAACTTGTTTACACATATTCCTACAGTCATATTATGAAATATATTGCAATTATGTTGTAAAATGTATTGTGGACATTGTATAGCACTGTAGATCTAGAAATCAGTCCCATAAACACTAATTAGATGTAGTTACATTCCAGATCTTTAGTTCAGTGTTGAATAAAAATTTATGTGAATTTGGGTAAAAAGATATGATTGGTAAATTATGTGATTGTAATATTAAAAAAATATGCATGTTATATTCAATATTATTGGGTTTTGGCTTAATTATTGCAAATATTCCATTTTTCCTCCTTTTGAATAAAAATGCATCATTTTGAAATCATAAGTGGTATGATAAAAAGATCAAAAAGGGAAAAGTGGTGCAAATGTACGTATAAATATAAATATACATATTTGTGCGTAATTTGCATCAACTATTCCAAATTATATATTTACATACATTTATGGTGATTTGGAAATATGTCAATTCCACAAATTAGACATAATTTACAATGGTTACGGCTAAAGATATTTTTGAAAGATTTGGAACCTTTTGACAATATTGAATGTAAAAAGGAATGTTTGGTTGTCAATTAAACCAAATCATTAAATTTAAAATAATAACTACGTTGACCGCACGAAAACATAAATATAAATATATACATATTATCCGTCCAAATCACCGTAAAACGGTAAATTATATATTGTATTAAATGTTTGAAGGTCTGAAATGTTGGAATGATATTCATTTATAGAATCATACATGCAAATTATATTCCATACTTAATGAATATATTTATGGTGACCCTACAACAATTAGTGTAATTGATTGCTATAAATAAGGCCATAAATAAATAATTAACCATTGTAACTAATGTTGATTGAGGAAAGTAAATACAATATGTCATAAATAAATAATTAACAATTGCTATAAATAAGGCCATAAATAAATAATTATCCTATTGTATTTACTTTCCCCAATCAACATTGGTTACAATTGTTAATTATTTATTTATGGCCTTATTTATAGCAATCAATTACACTAATTGCTACACAGTCACCATAAATATATTCATTATGTATGGAATATAATTTACAAGTATGATTCCATAAATGAATATCATTCCAACATTTCAAACCTTCAAACATTTAGTACAATGTATAATTTACTATTTCACGTTGATTTGGATGGATAATATGTATACATTTATATTTATGTTTTCGTACGGTCAACATAGTTATTATTTTTATTTTTATTATTTAAAATCTAATGATTTGGTTTAATTACAACCAAACATTCCTTTTTACATTCAATATCGTCAAAAGGTTCCAAATCTTATAAAAAGATCTTTAGCCGTAATCATTGTAAATTATGCCTAATTTGTGGTTGACATATTTCTAAATCAAAAGAAATATATGTACATATAATTTGGAATAGTTGATGTAAATTATGCACAAATATGTATATTTATATTTTTACGTACGTTTGCACCCATTTTTCCTTTTTGATCTTTTTATTATACCTCTTGTGATTTTAAAATAATGGTTTTTTATTCAAAAGAAGGAAAAAACGACATATTTGCAATAATTAAGCCAAAACCCAACAATATTGAATATAATACACATATTTTTTTAACATTATAATCACATAATTTACCAATCATATCTTTTTACCCAAATTCACATAAATTTTTATTCAGCACTGAACTAGAGATCTGGAATGTTGCTACATCTAATTGGTGTTTAATGGGACTGATTTCCAGATCTACAGTGCTATACAATGTCTAGAATACATTTTGCAACATAATTGCAATATATTTCATAACATAACTGTAGGAATACAGGTAAACAAGTTTGAGAAGTTCAACAATTCATTTTATGCATAGTCACAATGTACAATTCACAAATTTTAATACTTTTACAACTAGATCTGATGGGTGCCAATCTAATTACAATAATTTATTTATTAGATTTGATAGGCATAGGCCTAAAAATTGAATCTATTAAAAACGAGATAAATACATCATTATAAATGTATATATAAATTTCCCACTCACCTTATAGCCTTCAAATCCAACGTTTGAACTTTTTAAGCCTACAATACCCAAATTCTTATAAATCTACAGTTTATCTGAAAAGGGGATAAATTCAGATCTGTAGAGATGTAAGAAAATAGGAAAAGAGGAGATAATCTAATTTGGAGCGTCAATTTGGATTCTTTTCCATTAGATTTTCAAATTCTCTCAATTTCATATGAATTGCATTTGATTTGTTTGTATGAATATATTTTAGATTAAGAAATTAGGTTTGGATAAGGAAAAAAATGGTAGAGCTCCGCTGCCACTACAAATTTGAATGGAAAAGAATGAGGCCTTAACCCTTTATGTATAAGAGTGGAATTGGCCTCAAACCATTATTTGTTTTAATTAACATCAGTCCAACCGTTTAATAATATAATATAACCTAACCCTCTTTAACCCTAGCCGTCACCAGAATGATTTGGCTCGAAGTGGGCGACCGCTTATACATGGGTGTCAACCGCCCTTGAGTCAATTCGCCCAGTGAACGTGGGTAGTAAAAGAAAACGAATACTATAATTATTATGTTTATTTATTTTCTGTCCGTTATCATTTTTCATTCGTAACTTTTTCATATGGACTTCGTTCGCTAACTCCAAACATGAAAGTTGACCAGAATTCCAAGACGAACGCATTAGTTAAAGTTTCATGGTCAAATTCCGTCGTTTGCAAAAAAAAACCTATTTTTGAGATTCTAATTAAATAACTATTCATTGTCAAAATTCCGGCTTGTTACATTCTTCTCCCCTTAAAAGGAATTTCATCCCGAAATATTTGCACCTAGTTATCCTATTCTACACAACCAATTTGTGTACATCCATTTTGCAACCATGTATATATGTGCATGGTGTACAAAATGCATTTCATCCATAAAACATGCATGCAAGATGATTCTAAGTCAGGCCCTCTGCATGTATGTAATAAATTTTGAAACACTTTTGAATGTATGATGCAAAACATCCTAAATATAATGGCAGTTCTATATGAATGCAAATTTTGAAAACCCTTTTTCATCCGTTACCTTCGCACAATAATGAATAAAAGTGTGAAGCAAAAATTTTTGCATCCAAACCCTGCCATCCAAAATGTCCCGCAATCTAATCGTTTCCTATTTAATTTATCCTAAACCGAAAAAAGGAAATCAAAGCGAAGAATTTTAGTGTTTCCTCCGCTTGTAAATATTCCTTTCCCTGCCCTATAGTGGAATTTTGACCTCAGCTACCCAGAATACTCCAAAAATTTCCATCTGTAGACTGTAAAGGAGGCTAAAAGCAAGCTCTAAAATGTAAAATGAGTTAATTTATAACCCGCGTGCATCACTGACAAGTTATGGAAACAACGTTTCTAAGCCTAAAACAGTCTTTTCCTTGTTACTGTTAACGTTTTTATCGTATCATCGGTCCTATTGCACCGCTAAATGCGCACTCAAAGCATCCAAACATCTTTCTTACGTTATTCATGTGACAAAAAATTGAAATTTTCAAAAAAATAAATTTCCGCTTAAAAACTTCTTGTGTTTATTTTGAAAATCCCTTTATAATACCGATTTACTTTCCGTATGAGATTCGTATGAAAATCAATATTTCGGTAACGTGCACTTTGTGCCATTCAAATCGTCTTCCTTAATGTAAAATAGACGTTTAAATATGCACAATTTGCTGTATCCAAATTTTGCGTTTTCGCACAAACTGAAATAAAAGAAAGTAAATCAGTTGAAAATTAAAAAGGGTAGAAAGTTTTTTTTTCTTTTCAAACAACGTTTTCTGAAAGCTTTAAAAATGTATTTTGCGGAAACTTAAACGATTCAAGTCACGTGTTGGCGAAAAAGAAAGTCAGTCACACAAAAATGCGAAAACTGAATTCACACACAAAAGGCCAAAATAAACTTTAGCTTTAACAAGGACGTAATTTATTTATATACCCGTGACAAAAACAACGCAAAACCGGTCCTTCACAAAAATTTATCCAACACATAATTCTATTCTTTCGAGCTCTAGGTCAACTATTAGTTTAGATAAGAAAAATGAGATTTCATTCAAATAGACATATGTGAATGACATAGATATCTCTAAACATAGAAATCTCATTAACCTACGTCGTGCGATTTAAGCAACACTAATAGTTTTAAGCACGAATCATCACCATGCCAAGAACCTGATGCTGGAAAGGGAAAACAACAAAGACGATGATAAAACAACATCGAAACTCTCAAAACAATGGCTATAAACAACGAGATGTCTTTCTCCGCAACTAGAGCTCAAACCAATTTTTATAATCTATAATTAACCATATCATGATAATGTAATGCTCAATCTTGTGTTACAAACACTGCTGGTGTTAATGGAGGTTTCCACATCACCATTTCTTCTAAGAGAGAATTTGCGATGAGAAAAGAAACCTACCACAAAATTGCTTCTCATGGAAATCCATCCAATATTACCTAAAGAAAAAATAGATAGGTGAAATTACAAAAAGTAACTTCATGAGACAACACACAAGAACAACAAGCTGAATCAAATATGATGCGGCATAAATTGACGGTTACGCTATCGTTAAAGAAAAGATTGATTTCCGCATCATGTGAAAAATCTAGTCATAACCTCCCATTTTATGAAAGATTTGCTAAATGAGCCACCTGTCATCATGGGCAGTTTCGATGTAGATCCTCGAACCCAAAAACTGACATTAAAAAAAGGATTTGCTGCAAAATCTTCAAAGCTAGTCAAACAAAAGACCATACAAGTCCCGTAAAACACGGATGCCTCTAAAACTCTCACCGAGATTCTCCACAGAAAAATCATCCAAAGATAGCTTAATCTTCATCTCCGAAATGACAATCGCCTTTAAAAAACCTATTCTAAGAAGGTATATCAAAGGCGGATGCAGCACAAACAACAACCTATTCTATGATCTCGAAGCAACTGGCCGGTGCAAGTCTGTAACGACCCGGAAAATCTGAACCAATTTTTTTTTTAAATTGGCTATTTTAGTGGATTTTAAATATTTAAAATAAATATTTTAAATAATAACGATGGAAAGTATGTTTGAATCGAAGGTTGAAAATAAATATAATTATTTTAAATTATAAACATGGCCTGAAATGGCGCTGCAGTTTCAAAAATTGAATTCAAACTTTAACTGACTATACCGGGTGCAAAATAATACGGATTTTAGTGAAACCAAAAATATTTAAATCTGTTAGCGAATATCTTTCTAACGAATCTGAAAAATCGAAGTTTCATAGCGGGAATCAAAAGTTATGGCCAAATGAATTTTCAGAAAGGTCGCTATAGAAATTATATCGCCCTTGAAAATAGACATTTTGCATACGACCTCAGAATTCGACGAAACCACTTTTGTTGGATCCGGGATGTCAAATTATTGCTAGATTTTAAATTTCATAATTTCTGAAGCTAATATGTGAGCGTGGCGAAGGAAAATGTGTTTTGGTCAATTACAGTTAAAATGGGTCAACCAGAAAATGGCCATTTTTCAAACAGTCTCAGAATTCGACGAAACTAGTTTTTTTGGGACTGTGTCATCAAAACATAACTAGATTTATTTTTCAGGAATTTTTAGAATCAGTATGTGGCCCCGGCAAATTGAAATGTACGTTCAAATCAAATATTGAATGTTTTATATTTTAATTTGAAGAAAAATTGACTCAAACAGTCGAATGGGCCTACGAAACATATCCCATTGTGTTCGGAATGGGGTATTTAGCTGGAGACGACATTCGTTGGGTTTGAATTGAAGTTCGTTTGTAAAAACCCTAATTTTTGAAATTATAAAACCATCGGCCAATAGAAATTTTTCTTTCATTAATTTAAAAATATAAAAAAACTCAAAAACCCCGCTCCTCTCTCGTTCTCGACGGTGACGGTTTCTCCCACCTTCCCGACCCTTTTCCCAGCGCCTCAGCCACCTTCAAGCGCCGCCACCACCCGATCTCGACAGCGTCGCCCCTCCTCTTCAAATCCGACCAACCCTCGCCTTCTCCCTCCTCACCAACCCTCACCTTCTCCCTCCTCCCCATCGACGAGAACGAGACTCGCGAAGTCAGCGACTTCCCACCGCCGCCCTGTCTCGAGTTCGCCAACGAGTTCCACGTGGGGCCCCTCGTTCTGCGCGCCTCTCGGAGGTCTGTGACGTGGTGCCGTCCGATCTAGACATCGAGCTACGGACTTTGCCAAAATCTAAAACCTAGATTTGAACAAAAACTGAGGTAATACGGCTGAAATTAATTAAACTATATTATAACACTTCTAAGCGCTACGGTTTTTGATTTCACTGTAAAAAATCATATCTTTTTCGTTTGTTGACAAAATTCAGTAAAACAAGAGACAATGGACTCGTGTGGACGTCTTCTACATTCTAGAAGAGACAACATATTTTTCTGAGCCTTCTGCTATTTTTGGTGGAGTGGAACCCAATGTGAGATTTCTAAATTATAAACGATATGGAAAAACGACGATGTATAAATTATATAGTCGATGTATGAGTTATATAAGCGTTGTACACCTCTTGTATAAGCGTTGTATAAGTTGTACGTTCGATATGTAAGTTATATATGCGTTGTAAAAATTATATATGTGTTTAAATAAAAGTGAAATGCTTATATAAATATATATATACGCCCCTCGTCCACAAACCATGGACGATATTTATTGGTTGTGATTGGTTGATTACGAATGGTTGATTAGAATTGTTTGTGGTTGAAATTGATTGATCGTGGTTGAAAAATACCCGTTTGTGGTTGAGAAATATTTGGGTGAAACCACATAGGATTAGTTTGTGGAAATGAAAAAAATATACATGCCACCTGCGTGCGAACTAGATGCATGAAATCCCCATTGTCAAAAGCTGCGAGGCTTTGAGGTAGAGCGAGGAGCCGTACTAGGGACGGCCCCGGTTTTAACTACCCTGTCGTTATGCTGCCGAAATTTTCTAAAATATTCATGTGTTAGAATTATTTTCATTTGTTGAAATTATTTTCATATGTTGAAACCGTTCATGTGTTAAATAGAAATTCATTCGTCGAATAGAAATTCATGTGTTGAATGGTATTCGTGTTTTAAAATAAATTGTTTTATAAAAAATCCTATTTTTATCACCTATATGAACTATATAAAATAGCAGTGTTTTGAAATAAATAGTTTTGCAATAAAAATCACATTTTTAATATATATGTACAAACTATAGAAAACATTCATGTGTTGAATAGAAATTCATTCGTTGAATAGAAATTCATGTGTTGAATGGTATTCGTATTTTGAAATAAATTGGTTTATAATAAAAATCATATTTTTATCATCTATATGAAACTATATAAAATAGTCGTGTTTTGAGATAAATCGTTTTACAATAAAAAAAACCAATTTTATTATATACATGAATTGTTAAAAATAGTGAAGTGTTGAAATAGAAGTCAGTTAGATAAAAATATCATTTTTATCATAGATATGAAAAGAATATGGATTTGAAATCGAAGAATCGATTATATTTATATATATTTAAATATAATTAAAATATATCAAACAACGAAGCTGTAGTTTGTGTTTCAAAACCGTGATTTCAAACGATTAGTGCGGGAGATCCGACCATCGGATTTTCCCGAAACCGGAACCGTTGGGTTCGCTTTGGAAATATCTTTCCAACAACACCAACTTTGTAAAGATCCAACGGTTGGATTGTCTGGAATGTTTAATTCTAATCTGAAGAAAAACAGTGCCAGAATCGATTATATTTATATATACATAAATATAATTAAATTAAATCGAATAACGACGCTGCAGTTTGTATTTTGAAATCGAAACTTCAAACGATTGTACCGGGAGATCCGGCCGTCGGATTTTCCCAAAACAGGAACCGTTGGATTCGTTTTGAAAAGATCATTCTAATGATTTAAATTTTGTGAAGATCCAATGGTTAGATTCTCAGATATGTGTAAATCAAATCTAAAGAAAAACAGCGCCACGGCCGCGTTATGGCCCGAAGTGTCGTTTGAATAAATTGGCTATTTCAAAATAAATAAAATAGCGATAAATCGTTATAAAATATTATAAACGATATGGAATGAGAAATTTAGAAATTCACCGAAGGTTAGCTAAGTCGAATGGTTTCCTAGGTTTTGATCTGATGTTGGTTTCGGCCTTCGGGGTTAATATTTGGGAAATCGTTCTCTTACTGATTTACGGTTAGTGGCTAATGAATTGAAATGATGTGTATGTTGTGTTTGTGTAGCACTTGTTTATTATATACGCGAGTTGCTCAGAAAGACCGGGTTTATCCCATTCTGAATAACTAAATCGACGATAAGAAATCGAAGATGAAGACGGTGGTTGAAGACCGAAAATCTTCACCTCGTTTGGATGGTAACTAATGTCCTGATTGGGAGGCATCCCGAAATAAGGATAAGGAGTGGTGATCGTCCAGACGTACGTGGAGATCGATGGGTTTGCGAGGTATATAGTGCCTCCGGTTTTGTTCAGACCCAGAACGGACTTGTAAATGGATTGTGTGTCTGACATTGGAACTTATTCTGTGTGATTGATGGCCATCAGTTGCATGATGTGAATTGCCTGTGTGGCATGCTAAGATGCAGTGATCAAGGCTTCTATTGAAAAGCAAAGTCTTGTGGTTGATGATCAAAGCCTCGCCTGTGTGGCGTAGCTTTGTGTATAACGTGAATTCGCGAGCCGCGCACCCCGGTATGAACCAGAAACGGGAGAGGACCTCAGGGAGGGCATGCGTTTCCTTCTAGCTAGAGGTGGTGTTGGTGCTTAAACTGGCTGACATTTATATTATTTTCACCTATGTGATTGTTGCTGCTGCGAGGCGCCTCGGTTATATCGGTCGATCCGGAACCGATGGAGTCATTCGTTGGCTCATTTACGCCCCAAAGGGCGGGGAAACGTATTGTTCAGGCACTATAATCCACTCTGTGTGGACCGGCCCTGTCGCTCCAAGGGGCAGTTGCAGCTGTTCCGGAGGCTCGGGCTAGAGAGTCTCGAAGTCGGTAAGGACTATCTTTTGCCTTGGTTCATGACGAAAATCCAATTTCCAAATACGATATCGTGCAGTTTTGATTGTATACTTATATATGGCGACATAGTGGTATGGGGCATTAATGCCGTCTATGATTGACATTTATGATTGATTATAAAATTAGAAACTAACTGCAAACGAGCTAAGATGGGTGGTTTCCTGGGTATTGGTCTGATGTTGGTTTCGGCCTTCGGGGTTAATACTTAAGGGGTCGTCCTCTTGCCAATTTACAGTTGGAGTCTGAATAAGAATTAAACGACAAAATTTACATTTTAAATGATTTTTTTTGCTCGTATCAAGCAAATTTTGGTCGATATAAGGTAAAACTCTATCCTCCGGTTTGCGTTGCATTGTGTGATGGGACTTGAGTCTTCTATCGGCTTCATTTTTATAAAAAGCATTGCGAGGTTTAAAAGATTTAATTGTTTTAAAGCACTGGCAGTCCAATGGAGTAAACCCGTTCCGCGAAAGTGGCGTGGTCCTGTGATTAGCCATAATATAGATTGTGTTAAATAGATTTCTCATACCAGTCCCATGACTGACTCGTAGTTTGTTTCACTTACAAACTCGGGTGCCCCTTTTTCTACACGGGCAGCCTTGTATTCAGGTTTTAGCAGGCTCTTTCTGGATAGCTGGAGTTGAAGATGGATTCTATCATTTATCTCTTTTATGTTGTTCAGCTCCTATTGTACATATTATGTTTGTTTCCGCTGTAGACATTTATGTATAGCTGAACTGTATTTGTACTAAGTATGATCCTGTATACTGTGTAACTCTGATGATTATGTTTATCTAGTGTATTATTTGTTCATTATCTGGTGTATTTATTTATTTCTGTTCTGCTATTATATGTTTATGTGTTATATTCCAAAGATTACCCTTGACACCGTGGTACGGGGTTTTGGGGTCGTCACATTGTGGTATCAGATCTTTGGTTAGGCTTAGTGCTAGAATATAACATATGAACGAGCTCGTCAGAAATAGAACCAGTAGTGTTCTAGGACGAGTAACTCATTACAGATAGGATTAGCAATATCCTAGTATGAGTAAAGCAGAATGAAATACACCCCAGTAGACACATTTACATTCAAGTATTTGTCTCTATATTTTGAAATATCTTTTCTGTTGACCTAACACTTTGTCTGCTAATTGTAGACGCTCTAGAAAATGAGTGACAGGAACAGAAGAAATAATCGTATGGCTCGACAAGCTAATGAGTCAGTTGTGCTTCTGCAGCCAGAATCAGATATAGAAGTTCTATTCAAGAGATTTCGAAATCTGGGTGGATCGCCAATCTTAGGCAAAGAGTCCATTATGGAAACACAAGCTTGGATTCGTTCTGCTGAGAAAATCTTTGAAGGTTTAAAGCTGAGAGATGATCAGAAAAGATTACTGGCATCTTGGGCACTCAAAGAAGAAGCTTTGTTTTGGTGGGATTCGACTATCAGAGAAAATCCAGAAGGTGATATCACCTGGGATAGATTTAAAGTGATTTTCCTAGAAAGATTTACTCCTCCCGAAGCAACTGAGCGATTATGTGATGAATTCTCTTATCTGATACAAGGAGATATGACCATTCCAGAATATCATAAGAAATTCAATGAACTTTCTCACTTTGCCCCTCATCTAATTCAAAATCCGAAGAGGAAGAATCTGAGATTTATCAATGGGCTTTAAAGAAAATATCAGAATAGTGTAATGAGGAATGTGAAGCTTCCTTTTTCTGAAATGATATATATGGCTTACCAGTACGAGGATCTTGACAAGAAAGGTATGTTACGCTATGAAGAGGAGGTCAGTTCTAGTAATAAAGTGGAGTCTGAAACTGATCGTCCTGAGGCCAGTACGATGTCCGAGGTCAGTAAGAAGCCTAAAGTCAATCGAAAAAGGGCCAAATCTGAGAAAGAACCAGTAACGACTGCCACATGCTCTAACTACAATAAGCAAGGACATTTGTCAATAAGTTGCAGATCTCTGAAGAAACAAAGAAAGGAAGGATCTAAGTCTAATAAGAAGTTTCAAGAGACCAGAGAATGCAGCATTTGACATCGGTTTGGCCATGTAAAGCAGGATTGCCGGCTGTTAAAGGCAACCAAGGAGGCTCAGGTAAATGAAGTGGCAGAAACCTCAGCACCCTCAGATAGTCAGGGAAGGTCTGATGTTTTGGAAGGCACGCGTAATGTCAAAAATATTCCAGTTAAAGTACTGTTTGATACAGGGGCGTCGCGAAGCTTTATTGCAAAGAATGCAGTTAAGAAGCTAGATTCGAATTTGAAGAAGCTCAAAGAACCCATCACTGTTCATAATCCGATTGGAAGTTCTCTCGATCTTAGCTGGATTTGTGCGGTGCCTGTCTCTTTTTCCTATTATAAGTTCCTTACTATCTCTATCGTCATGAATTTTACTGAAATCGATCTTATTTTGGGATTGGATTGGTTAACCAAATATGAGGCAGAGGTTAGATGCACCGAGAGAGTTGTTAAGGAAAAGGCCCAATTAGGGAACTATATAACCATACCATGCGAAGGCCCGAATGCGAATAGAAAAGACGTTTGGGCCGCTTTGGATGTTTCTCCTGCTCAAATAGAAAATATCCCTGTGGTCACAGAGAATATTCCGGACCTCATCAAAGATATTCCTGTCATCAAGAATTATGTGGATGTGTTCAAAGAAGTTGTCAGCTTACCTCCGCAGAGAGAAATTGATTTCAAAATTGCTTTAATTCCGAACGCGAGGCCAGTAGTGCACGCCATTCGGAGGATGACCCTAAAGGAGAAAGAAGAACTAGATAATCAAACACGACAACTCGTATGGAAGGGTCTGATCAGGCCTAGTTTCTCTGATTGGGGAGCAGCAGTGGTGTTTGTCCCAAAAATCTGACGGTACTCTGCGACTATGTGTGGATTATCGTGATTTGAACAAGCAGACAATAAAGAATAAATATACATTGCCGCGAATCGATGATTTATTGGATCGTCTAAATGGAGCACAAGTATTTTCAAGGATGGACCTAGCTACAGGCTTCCATCAGCTTCGTATTGCCGAAGAGTGTGTTCCTATGACAGCACTCAGAGGTCCCGACTTATTCTATGAGTGGTTAGTAATGCCGTTCGGCTTATGTAACGCTCCAGCATACTTCGTCGATTTGATGAATCGAGTGTTCAGAGGAGTCCTGAATAAGTTTGTTCTGGTTTTTATCGATGATATTCTAATCTTCTCTAAATCAAAAGCCGAACATGAAAAGAATTTGGAACATGTTCTAGAAATTCTGAGAAGGAACGTTTTAAAAGTCAAACTGTCCAAATGTATATTCTGGCAAGATGAAGTGAAATTTCTTGGCCACGTCGTATCAAAAGAAGGAATTGTTGTGGATCCAAGTAAAATCACAGCTATCCAAAATTGGAAACAACCCAGTACTCCCACAGAAGTCCGTAGTTTTCTCGGATTGGCTAGTTATTACCGGAAGTTCGTTAAAGATTTTTCAAAGATATCTAGTCACTTAACTAAGCTTACAAAGAAGCACTCAAAATTCAAGTGGACTCCAGAATGTGAGGAGGCTTTTGAAGAACTAAAGTTAAGATTAACAACGGCTCCAGTGTTAACGATAATCGACGGCAATCAGGATTTAAAAGTCTGGACTGATGCCTCTAGAGAAGGCCTTGGCGCAGTATTAATGCAAAGAGGTCAAGTTGTTGCTTATGCTAGCCGTCAGCTGAAGCGACATGAAAAGAACTACGTCACACATGATCTTGAGTTATTGGCTATCGTATTCGCTTTGAAAATCTGGAGACACTATCTTCTGGGTGAGAAATTCGAACTGTTTACAAACCATCAGTCGTTAAAGTATCTGTTCACCCAGAAAGACTTGAATCTGAGGCAGCAACGTTGTCTAGAGTTCCTTGCAGCATCCGATTTTGAGATTCTATACACTCCAGGGAAAGCCAATGTCGTGGCCGATGCACTAAGTCGAAAGAATGTAATGATCGCCAGCTTTATTATTACGACTTCCTTGATTGACAAAATATCTATTCTTCAGAAGGATGATAATTTTATTAAGGAGATGATCAGAAGGATTCAGAAAGGTGAACCCTCGTATTTTCAAATAGATAACGACGGAATCCTGAAATTGAAAGGAAGGATTTGTGTTCCCGACATCCCCGAGCTCAAAAGGGAAGTGTTAGACGAGTGTCACAAGTCCAAGCTGAGTATGCATCCTGGTGTGGCCAAAATGTATAACGATCTCAAGCGAACATTCTGGTGGAAGGCTATGAAAAGGGACGTTTCAATATATGTTAGCTGATGCCCTACTTGCCAACTAGTCAAAAGCGACCAACAGAAACTGGCTGGATTGTTGCAACCGCTGGACGTTCCAGGTTGGAAGTGGGAACATATTTCCATGGACTTCATAGATGGTTTGCCCAAAACCAGAAAAGGAAATGACAGTATTTGGGTGATCGTAGATCGCTTCACGAACACCGCCCATTTCATACCTGTCAGATCAAACACAACTGCTCAGAGTCTGGCGAAGATATACTTCAAGGAAATTGTTAGACTACACGGAGTGCCGATCAGTATAGTTAGTGATAGAGATCCAATATTCACTAGCAAATTCTGGGAGGCATTTCAAGTAGAACTGGGGACCAAGTTGAATCTAAGCACCGCTTATCATCCTCAGACAGATGGTCAGACTGAGAGGGTGAATCGTATACTAGAGGATTTATTGCGGGCTTGTGTTCTATATTTCGGTGGATCACGGGAAGACCATTTGCATTTGGCTGAATTCTCATATAACAACAGCTACCAAGCGAGCCTGACAATGTTACCATTTGAAGCATTGTATGGTAGACCGTGCCGATCTCCTTCTTGTTGGGTCGAACCTAGCAATAGACTTGTATTGGGACCTGATATAATCCGCGAGGCTGCCGACAAAGTCGATTTCGTTAAGAAACGATTACTCGCCGCTCAAAGCCGACATAAGAGCAATGCCGATAAGAGAAGAAGAGATATATCGTTTGTTGTTGGCGACTATGTATATTTGAAAGTATCGCCGATGAGAGGAGTTATCCGTTTCGGTAAAACTGGGAAGTTGGCGCCCAAATTCACTGGTCAGTTTCCTATTCTTGAACGGATTGGAACTCTCGCTTATAGGGTTCAATTGCCTGATTGGTTGCCTGGGGTACATGATGTATTTCACGTATCTCAACTTCGAAAGCATGTTCATGACCCAGACTTGGTTGTGGAAGAGGCCGCACAGCAAGATATTGAAATTACTCCAGAATTGGCTGTGAGAAGAGAGCCGCTCAAGATTATTGGCAAAGAAACCAAAGAGCTGAGGAAGAAGAAGGTTCACTTAGTCAAAGTGCAATGGAGTGGAGATCCGCGAGATTGTACTTAGGAAACTGATGAGAGCATTCAGAAAGCCTGTCCTAGGTGCCGAGTGGATATCTATGATTGACTCCGGTGCAAGGTACATTTACCATATTTTGAAATTTCCAGTTGTTCTCTACTTTGTTATTATTTTCTTTTCATGGATGTAAACTTTTAATCCTATAGTCTGAACGATTTTAAAAGAGTATAGGAATTGATTAGTATATTTTTGAAAAGTTAAAAACCATTTGATTATTGTTTGTGTTGTGTGATAGTAGATTTGACTAATTAAATTATTAAAATGATACTTAATTTAATCAATAAGAGAATGAATGGTAGAATTTATTCGATTAAATCACACATTGAACTGATTTAAAAATAGATAGAAATATATACTTGTGCATTATATATGTTTGAACAGGTAAATGGATAGTTGTTGAGTGAAGAAATTATTTGCGTGCCCGACAAATAGGTAAACCTTAATGAGTTGGATGCGAAATATTATTATATCAACTCCTCTGAATGCCATTGGATGCGGAGTGCTGGTTGTTCTGTGTGTAATAATAATCGTCGCCATAGGATAGTAACAATTAATTTTGAACTACACTACATGGCATACTTCTTGAAGATAGGCATACTTCATCATATACCACATAAGAATTTGGAGCTTGTGTGACGAGGTTGAAGATTTACCATACGAGCGAGAGGCTTGTATGGCGATGACTATATATTACAGGTTGAACTGATGACAGATATGGACAATATAAATTGTAAAGATAAATTGCCAGATTAATAAAAAAAACCCCACACGGGTCTGGAGTTGACAATAATCACGTCTCTCTAGTCATTAGATACGGCACATGGGTTATTTATTTCCCACACGGGACGAGGTGACGAGAATTTATTCTCTGGAGAAATTAAAATACACACTCCCTCAGGCCTGGACAAGGTGACGAGAATTTATTCTCTGGAGTTATTATCAATACACGCTCCCCTGTAAACACCAGAATATATCACTATAAGTATGTGTATGCTTTATAGGATTTATTGGGTACCTAATACGGCCCAATAAATTTCCAAACCCCTCCCCGTACAAAGGAGGTTATGGCGAAATTTTTCGAAAATTCCGGGTGTTAGCCAAATTTTTGAAGAATTTGAAAATTCTCAGAAACTGAAAAGTTGGAGAATGGAAGCCAGATTGGAAGTAGAGTTGATAAATCAAACCACTTTCGACTTTATTCCTTTTCGGGGACGAAAAGTTTTAAGTGGGGGAGATTGTAATGACCCGGAAAATCTGAACCAATTTTTTTTTTAAAAAAAAATTGGCTATTTTAGTTGATTTTAAATATTTAAAATAAATATTTTAAATAATAACGATGAAAAGTATGTTTGAATCGAAGGTTGAAAATAAATATAATTATTTTAAATTATAAACATGGCCTGAAATGGCGCTGTAGTATCAAAAATTGAATTCAAACTTTAACTGATTGTACCGGGTGCAAAATAAAACGGATTTGAGTGAAACCAAAAATATTTAAATCTGTTAGTGAATATCTTTCTAACGAATCTGAAAAATCGAAGTTTCATAGCGGGAATCAAAAGTTATGGCCAAATGAATTTTCAGAAAGGTCGCTATAGAAATTATATCGCCCTTGAAAATAGACATTTTGCATACGACCTCAGAATTCAACGAAACCACTTTTGTTGGATCCGTGATGTCAAATTATTGCTAGGTTTCAAATTTCATAATTTCTAAAGCTAATATGTGAGCGTGGCTAAGGAAAATGTGTTTTGGTCAATTACAGTTAAAATGGATCGACCAGAAAATGCTCATTTTTCAAACGGTCTCAGAATTCGACAAAACTAGTTTTGTTAGGACCGTATCGTCAAAACATAGCTAGATTTATTTTTCGGGAATTTTTAGAATTGGTATGTGGCCCCGGCAAATTGAAATGTACGTTCAAATCAAATATTGAATGTTTTATATTTTAATTTGAAGAAAAACTGACTCAAACAGTCGAATGGGCCTACGAAACATATCCCATTGTGTTCGGAATGAGGGTATTTAGCTGGGGACGACAGTCGTTGGGTTTGAATTGAAGTTCGTTTGTAAAAACCCTAATTTTTGAAATTATAAAACCATCGGCCAACAGAAATTTTTCTTTCATTAATTTAAAAATATATAAAAACTCAAAAATCCCGCTCCTCTCTCGTTCTCGACGGCGACGGATGCTCCCTACTTCCCGACCCTTTTCCCGCCGCCTCAGCCACCTTCAAGCGCCGCCACCATTTGATCTGGACAGCGTCGCCCCTCCTCTTCAAATCCGACCAACCCTCGCCTTCTCCCTCCTCCCCATCGACGAGAACGAGACCCACGAAGTCAGCGACTTCCCACCGCCGCCCTGTCTCGAGTTCTCCACCGAGTTCCACGTCGGGTCCCTCGTTTTGCGCGCCTCTCGGAGGTTTGTGACGTGGTGCCGTCCGATCTGGACATCGAGCTACGGACTTTGCAAAAATCTAAAACCTAGATTTGAACAAAAACTGAGGTAATACGGCTGAAATTAATTAAACTATATTATAACACTTCTAAGCGCTATGGTTTTTGATTTCACTGTAAAAAATCATATCTTTTTCGTTTGTTGACGAAATTCAGTGAAACAAGAGACAGTGGACTCGTGTGGACGTCTTCTACATTCTAGAAGAGACCGCATATTTTTCTGAGCCTTCTGCTATTTTTGGTGGAGTGGAACCCAATGTGAGATTTCTAAATTATAAACGATATGGAAAAATGACGATGTATAAATTATATAGTCGATATATGAGTTATATAAACGTGGTACACCTCTTGTATAAGCATTGTATAAGTTGTACGTTCGATATATAAGTTATATATGCGTTGTAAAAATTATATATGTGTTGAAATAAAAGTGAAATGCTTATATATATATATATATATATATATATATATATATATACGCCCCTCGTCCACAAACCATGGACGATATTTATTGGTTGTGATTGGTTGATTACGAATGGTTGATTAGAATTGTTTGTGGTTGAAATTGATTGATCGTGGTTGAAAAATACCCGTTTGTGGTTGAGAAATTTTTGGGTGAAACCACATAGGATTAGTTTGTGGAAATGAAAAAAATATACAAGCCGCCTGCGTGCGAACTAGATGCATGAAATCCCCATTGTCAAAAGCTGCGAGGCTTTAAGGTAGATCGAGGAGCCGTACTAGGGACGACCCCGGTTTTAACTACCCTGCCGTTATGCTGCCGAAATTTTCTGAAATATTCATGTGTTAGAATTATTTTCATATGTTGAAATTATTTTCATATGTTGAAACCGTTCATGTGTTGAATAGAAATTCATTCGTTGAATAGAAATTCATGTGTTGAATGGTATTCGTGTTTTAAAATAAATTGTTTTATAATAAAAATCCTATTTTTATCATCTATATGAACTATATAAAATAGCAGTGTTTTGAATTAAATAGTTTTGCAATAAAAATCACATTTTTAATATATATATATATACAAACTATAGAAAACATTCATGTATTGAATAGAAATTCATTCGTTGAATAGAAATTCATGTGTTGAATGGTATTCGTGTTTTGAAATAAATTGGTTTATAATAAAAATCATATTTTTATCATCTATATGAAACTATATAAAATAGTTGTGTTTTGAAATAAATCATTTTACAATAAAAAATCAGATTTTTATTATATACATGAATTGTTAAAAATAGTGAAGTGTTGAAATAGAAGTCAGTTAGATAAAAATATCATTTTTATCATAGATATGAAAAGAATATGGTTTTGAAATCGAAGAATCGATTATATTTATATATATATATATATAAATATAATTAAAATATATCGAATAACGAAGCTGCAGTTCGTGTTTCGAAACCATGATTTCAAACGATTAGTGCGGGAGATTCGACCATCGGATTTTCCCGAAACCGGAACCGTTGGGTTCTCTTTGAAAATATCTTTCCAACGATACCAACTTTGTAAAGATCCAACAGTTGGATTGTCTGGAATGTTTAATTCAAATCTAAAGAAAAACAGCGCCAGAATCAATTATATATATAAATATAATTAAATTAAATCGAATAACGACGCTGCAGTTCGTATTTTGAAATCGAAACTTCAAACGATTATACCGGGAGATCCGACCGTCGGATTTTCACAAAACTGGAACCGTTGGATTCATTTTGAAAAGATATTTCTAATGATGTAAATTTTGTGAAGATCCAACGGTTAGATTCTTAGATATGTGTAAATCAAATATGAAGAAAAACAGCGCCACGACCGCGATTTGGCCCGAAGCGTCGTTTGAATAAATTGGCTATTTTAAAATAAATAAAATAGCGATAACTCGTTATAAAATATTATAAACGATATGGAATGAGAAATTTAGAAATTAACTGAAGGTTAGCTAAGTCGAATGGTTTCCTGGGTTTTGATCTGATGTTGGTTTCGGCCTTCGGGGTTAATATTTGGGAAAACGTTCTCTTACTGATTTACGGTTAGTGGCTAATGAATTGAAATGATGCGTATGTTGTGTTTGTGTAGCACTTGTTTATTATATACGCGAGTTGCTCAGAAAGACCGGGTTTATCCCATTCTGAATAACTAAATCGACGATAAGAAATCGAAGATGAAGACGGTGGTTGAAGACCGAAAATCTTCACCTCGTTTGGATGGTAACTGATGTCCTGATTGGGAGGCATCCCGAAATATGGATAATGAGTGGTGATCGTCCAGACGTACATGGAGATCGATGGGTTTACGAGGTATATAGTGCCTCCGGTTTCGTTCAGACCCAGAACGGACTTGTAAATGGATTGTGTGTCTGACATTGGAATTTATTCTGTGTGATTGATAGCCATCAGTTGCATGGTGTGAATTGCCTACGTGGCATGCTAAGATGCAGTGATCAAGGCTTCTGTTGAAAAGCAAATTCTTGTGGTTGAAGATCAAATCCCGGCCTGTGTGGCGTAGCTTTGTGTATAACGTGAATTCGCGAGCCTCACACCTCGGTATAAACCAGAAACGGGAGAGGACCTCGGGGAGGGCATGCGTTTCCTTCTAGCTAGAGGTGGTGTCGGTGCTTAAACTGGATGACATTTATATTATTTTCACCTATGTGGTTGTTGCTGTTGCGAGGCGCCTCGGTTATATCGGTCGATCCAGGACCGATGGAGTCATTCGTTGGCTCATTTGTGCCCCAAAGGGCGAGGAAACGTATTGTTCAGGCACTATAATCCACTCCGTGTGGACCGGTCCTATCGCTCCAAGGGGCAGTTGCGGCTGTTTTGGAGGCTCAGGCTAGAGAGTCTCGAAGTCGGTAAGGACTATCTTTTGCCTTGGTTCATGACGGAAATCCAATTTCCAAATACGACATCGTGCGGTTTTGATTGTATACTTATATATGGCGACATAGTGGTATGGGGCATTAATGTCGTCTATGATTGATATTTATGATTGATTATAAAATTAGAAACTAACTGCAAACAAGCTAAGATGGGTGGTTTCCTGGGTATTGGTCTGATGTTGGTTTCGGCCTTCGGGGTTAATACTTAGGGGGTCGTCCTCTTGCTAATTTACAATTGGAGTCTGATTAAGAATTAAACGACAAAGTTTACATTTTAAATGATTTATTTTGCTCGTATCAAGCACATTTTAGTCGATATAAGGTAAAATTCTATCCTCCGGTTTGCGTTGCATTGTGTGATGGGACTTGAGTCTTATATCGGCTTTATTTTTATAAAAAGCATTGCGAGGTTTAAACGATTTAATTGTTTTAAAGCACTGGCAGTCTAATGGAGTAAACCCGTTCCGCGAAAGTGGCGTGGTCCTGTGATTAGCCATAATATAGACTGTGTTAAATAGACTTCTCATACCAGTCCCATGACTGACTCGTAGTTTGTTTCACTTGCAAACTCGGGTGCCCCTTTTTCTACATGTGCAGCCTTGTATTCAGGTTTTAGTAGGCTCTTTCTGGATAGCTGGAGCTGAAGATGGATTCTATCATTTATCTCTTTTATGTTGTTCAGCTCCTATTGTACATATTATGTTTGTTTCTGCTATAGACATTTATGTATAGTTGAACTGTATTTGTACTAAGTATGATCATGTATACTGTGTAACTCTGATGATTATGTTTATCCAGTGTATTATTTGTTCACTATCTGGTGTATTTATTTATTTTTGTTCTGCTATTATCTGTTTATGTGTTATATTCCAAAGATTACCCTTGACACCGTGGTATGGGGTTTTGGGGTCGTCACAAAGTCCAACTGCCTTGACAAGTTTTCTTTGCCCTAAAGTGGTGAGACCTTTTTGCTTATTTCGATTCGACCAAATGATCTCTACCTAAGGAGGAGACTTAAATGGAGTGAGTAAGATCGAATATTGCAACTATGTATTATAGGCCAAGAAGCGGTTGGAGAGAAGAAATTAGATCTTGGAGTACTAGTGAGGCAATATCTACTGCATAAACAAGCGCGGAAAAAGAGAAGACAAAGCGACAACAAAGAAAGAAAAGAAGGATATGAATACGGTTTGGTTAGACGAGGAAAAAGGACGAAATAAGGAAGTTAAGGAGGTGATTTGGACGCAACTTTATGGTTGAGTCCTAGGTCCAAGTTGTACAAAAACTCATCAACTAATTAACCGTCTTAGAATAGCACTAAACGGTCAACCACAAAAAGGGCTTTGGACAGAGGTTGGACCTTGGCCTTATTTGGCCAGAATAAAATATTAATCGTCCCACATGATCTTTTAAGATTCAACGCAATCCGAAAAATAATTATCCTCATCACGACGGTATCAAAACCGTAGTCAAATTCCGAACCAACTCCAAGGATTTATAGTCTCAACAACAATGCTATGACTACACAATGAACGAACTTAAATCAGGAAACCAGCTAGAAATTCGAAATAGAATCAAAATGGATTTTCCCCTTACTAGCTGACATAAAACAAACAGCCGATTCATGATATCAAATACCTTAAAAATCCGGACGAAGGATTCTTCCTTAGCCTTTTCGAAGAAAAATTTATAACTTTTTTCTTCCATAAATGGAACTTTATTATAAACTAATGATTTCGTATTTATAAATCCATTTTTTATATTTATATTCCAGTTTATATTTCAAACCGGAAAACCTTTTCATGTTTAAAAATATTGGAACTTCAAAACAATTAAGATAAATTTCGATAACTCTAATAAATTATCCAATATATAGGAAAAGGGATACTAAAAACCACAAGGAATATATATTTATTATTCTTAAGTTTAGTGGCTTATTCCTTTCATTTCCAGTTCCATCTTTTCTACCAACCAGACTTTTTTTATTAATTACACAATTACTTTAATAACTTTGAAACACGAACAAATTAAAACTATAGCTTTACAAAACCATTTTTCGAAACCGTCATTAAAACCCATTTTAATTCCAAATAGTTTTAAAAATAAAATTTCCTCGAGTACAAGGCCAAGACTCAATTGAATATTTCAACAAAGGTAGATTTCGGAAATCCAATGAAGTAACAAATGGATATACCTCGTAATTATATTTTCGAAATGATATGACATAATAACATGGACTTTCCTGTTTTAGATCGAGGAATGGTTTTAACCGGAATCGCTAAACAAAACCAGAAACAAAAAAAGTGACTATCTCAGTGGTAACAAGAGTTTTATATTCTATATATATATATATATATATATTCCAGTTTCCAAACTTTAATCAATGGAATTCACCATATGTCATTCTCATGCTCTTCACAACGAGATCACTAACATACTGTGGGGTAAGACAGAATTGGCTAGAAACTCGAACATAACATATTCCAACTCTTAGTGCTTAAAGCCCATTTCAATATTTAGGCCCGCGGCTAACTCATCGTTGAAATAATTTAAGTCAAGTAAGAAAGGCGAAGAATTACGTTCTCTCACGAGTCCTAATTTAACTAATTCCTCTGATCATTTAACCTAGGCTCTGATACCAAATGTAACGCCCCACACTCTTTTGCACCCAAATTTTGAAAAAATCAGAACTTGAACACATCCAAGCATGTGGTGTGTATATTTGGTACCTAAAATAAATTAGCATGAGCATAATCAGAGTATGATAAAAGAAAACTCACAGTAGAAACAAAATAGGATAAACTAGTATTAACTCAAATAACTACCTTTTTCAAAGTAAGTCACTTTGCCAATACCGAGCATGAGAGAGAATGAGAACCGAGAGATAAACTTAAATATTTGTGAGAACTCGACCTTCTCTAGGAAACCTGGGAGGTTGTAATGAGATGGGGGTCAGAACAATAAGTTCTGGTGACTAAAAGATGTATAATACAGATTATAATACACCAATGTATCCCGTTTGGTTCAACCCAAGATGTATGCCTATCAAGGTTAGTGATTCTAACATAACCTTGTAAATGTTTACGTACGACTCTACCACTCTTCCTAAAGTGGTATTCCAAGGTATAATACCGAGATAGAACGTTTACGCGTACATTTTGGAAGCCCCTTTTTCAACGCAATTTAATTGATTTTTAGACCGAGAATAGAACCCCTAACTGTGGAGTCTTCACATGCATATATACCTTTCCATCCACTTTCCCTTTATTTGTTTCCATTGTGAGTTTTCTTTTATCGTACTCTGATTATGCTCTTGCTCATTTATTGTAAGTACTAGATATACACACCCATACTTGGATGTGTTCAAGTTTTGATTTTTGTCAAAATTTAGGTATAGAAGAGTGTAGGGTGTTACAAAACCTAATGTACACGATCATAGACTATAATTAGATAGAAATGGAAATAAGGCCTATTGGGGTGGATTTCTTATGCCTTAGACCAGCCTCGTAGACCCGATGCGGGTCTGGAATTTTTCCCTTACCCGAAACATGTGCGGGTCAGGGTAGACCTGACCCACCATACGACCCGGTGAAAACATGTTCTAATGTACACAGATTTATATAGTTATATATTTTTATCACTAAATGATAAATTATATATATGTATATAATAGTGTTTACAATGATAAGAGAATATAATAAAATGAATTGTAAAATAATAATTCAAAATGTATGTATTTGTTATTGTATAATTTTCATTGATGCAACTTAATACTATGAAATTTTTTTAGCTTGTTGATTAAAAGAATATAATATTTAGGGATGACAATGGGGCTGGTCCAGGGTCCAAACCCGGTTGACACACCCCTATTTTGACCCGTTTTGACTTGCCCCAATAGGTCTTTGGGGCAGATAGACCCACGACTCGCTTTTGGAGGTCCGAGTCTAGGGTCGGGTCTGGGACATGGCTAACCCGCCCCAACCCGACCCGCATTATTGAAACATCATTAAAATAATTTATACCTATAATGATTACTTGTTATATTATTAGGTATACATGGTTATTACTTGAATATTATATTCTTTTGATCAACAAGTTGTAACTTTTTCATAGTATTAAGTTGTATCAATGATAATGACACAATAAGAAATGCATACATTTTGAACTACTATCTAACAAGTCGTTTTAATTATATTCTCTTACCATTGTAAACATGCTATTATTTGTATATAACTTATCTTTTAGTGATAAAAAATATATGTATATAAATTTGTGTACATAGAACACAATTTCACTGGGTCATGGGGAGGGTCGAGTCTACCCTGACCCATACAGGTAAAATTCCAGACCCGCACCGGATCTAAGAGGCGGGTCCAGGGTGAGATTTAAAAAGCCCAGGATAGGTCTGGGGAATGAGAAACCTACCCCATTGCCATTTCTAATAATATTCAAGTCATAACCACGTATATCTAAGAAGATTAACAAGAAATCATTATAGTTATAAAGTGTTTTAATGATGTTACAATAATGCGGGTCGGGTTGGGATGGGTTGGTCGTTCCCCAAACTCGACCCTAGACCCGGACCTCTCAAAACGGGTCGTGGGTCTACCCATCCCGAAGATGCAATAAGGCAGGTTTAAACAGATCAAAATAAAGGTGGGTCAACCAGGTTTGGACCCTAGACCCATCCCATTGTCATCCCTATAATTAGGGTGTGTTTGAGAATAACGGTAGCAGGATATTTTAGTGGGATATTTTTAACGGGGTATTTTAGTTAGCGGAGAATGCGTTTGCGAGTTCAAGCGGACCATTTTAGCGGGGTATTAATAGAATTAAAAATGATAAATTATGTCGATTCAGTTCAAACCAATTCCATTACGTAGAGCACTTCAATACGATCGCAGCGTAAAATGTCGTGTCTCAAATGGATCTCATTTATGCAAGTTATTAATTTTTAAAATCTAAATTTATTAATTAACTTAATTAATTAACCTAATTAATTCAAAACACAACAAAATGAAGCCGTAGAGAAATGAGGCAAAATGCCCCATTTCGGTTTTCGACGCGTCGGAGGCGTTGAAAACAGAACGGGGGATTTTAGAGGCGTGAGTGCCCCCGTAGATTTTATCATCATCATAAATATGTCCAACAGTAAATCTAGTAGTGAAATAAAAAAAACTCGACATCTAACCATAGATTGAATCTAGTAGATCGACGCAATTAGTCCCACATTCACATCTGGAAGACTTATAAGAACTCTAAACTGGAAAGTCAGTTGAAGCCATCCAAATAAAAAACTCTTGATTTTAATTAGTTAAATTAAATTAATTAATTATAACTTGAAAAAAAAATTAACACTTACTCTGTGACGGCCCGCCCCGCACCAGCTGGTATTTTCTCCGAAAGTGCGCTGTACACATACCCGACTAGCACAGAACGGTCGCCAAAGAAAGGAAAGAAGATAATGAACTAATCGAAAACCTGTAGAATGTCTCACAGCGCATGGGATAAAATATAATAACAACATACTTGACATAAAACAGGTGAGACAGTGCATAAGCTGAAAACTAAACATCGTAGCAGTGGAAAATCCAAATACAGCTTATGTTCCACATCATCATTATTACAACTTTGAAACTGTCTCTAAAGTAAAAGAAAGGAAGGGTACACTACTAATGCCCAAATTAGTGACCAGCAACGACACAGGGAGAATATCTATATATATCATACGTGGAAGCCTCCTGCTCGTCTCCGGTACAGCTACTCGTGCATACCACCTAACATGTCTCTAGTCTGCTCGTGAGAGCACCCAGAGTAATAAGAAGAGACATAAAACTCTAGGTCAGACAAAAAGTCTGATATGAGCGATAAGCAGCAAAACAGAACAATAACAGGTATACTAAACGATACCTGGACCTGCAACCAAAGAGTTAGCACTACGTACGTACAATACTCTAAGGTGCCACTAAACAGATGGTGTAAAAATAACGGGGAAAGGGGTGTGCATGTCGTAGTGATAGCAAACAAATCAAGCATGGCAACCATCCTCATGTCTCTCACTCAGTGCGTAAAGCATACGATATCCACTAATTTGATCACTAGACCCATCGAGGTAATGACGGAGTTCGACTTGTACAACTACTGCTACCACCAAGCTTATCCCATGGGAATCATGACCAAACCATTTCAAATGACCCCACTTCATTGTTCAATAGCCCACTAGTCGTACCTAGGCCACTGTGGCCCTGAATCTGTCCACGTACCTCCTATACATAGTGATCCAAAGTCATAGACATCAACAACCCCTTAGCACACGTCCCGTAGCAAAGCCCAACTCATAAAGTCGACTCGTTGGTTCCTATCTGGATCCTGAGTACAAACTTCCCACTCGGACTACCTTTGCATCTCGGGTTTTGGTCTCCTCCTCCGGATCGGTCTTCATTCGGTTCATAGCTCATGCCTCGCGTTCAAGCTTCCTGGTTCAATTTGCAGTCACCATACTGGTTCGGATCGGTTCTCTTTTCCTCGTTCAGTCCGTGGTCACCAGCTCTGTTCGCGTCGGGTCGTGCTCACCCATCAGGTCGGGTTGGGTTCTTCTGGTTCGAGTCATCGTGCATGCTCCAGTTCAGGTCATGACTTCGGGTCGGGTCGTGTGTCCTTCCATCGGATCGGGTCGAGCTCCTTCCATCGGATCGGGTCGTGGTGCTCCAAGCTGGATCGCGATGCAGGGCTCGTGGAACACCTCAGTATAGGAGATCAGTTCATGGATGCATACTCGCGGCGACTCGTGAAGATGGTGTCACGACCTGGTCGGGTTCAAAAAGGGCGATCCGACCCGGTTGCTGGCCAATTTCCTGCAGTTCTTCCAGCGACTGTTTTACGCCATACGACGGCGTTTTCGACCATCTAATCATTCACAAAGCATACCGTACAGTCATAGCAACATATAGAACTGACCACAAACACCAAAACAACAACTTGATAGGTTAAAACGAATCAAACATAGCCAAAACCCCATATTTTCCCTTAAGCATGTTTAGGCAAATCTAATGATATGATTAGCAAAACTTAACCAAATTAACCCAAACTTTAAACAGAAGTCTAAAATATCATTTCGAATTTTATAAATATTTTTCCAGAATTTATTTATGTATAAATTTGCTAATCAACACTAATTACCCCTAATTAACCTAAAGTAGTGAGAAACTTTGCAAATCACTCACCTTGGCCACAAATAAAATACTAAATCTGAAATGTCTTCTGTTTTGGCGTTGTTCCCAAGGCAACACAGTAGCTCTATCTCGATCTCTATGCTAATCCGCCTCAATTTGATGTAAATTAGGCCAATACTTGATTAAACGGTGATTAGAAGGTGTTTTAGATGTTGGAGGCCATGGCTAGGTTGAGAGGAATGAATAGCGACGGCTGAAAAATGAGAAAAAGGTATTTTCTAAACCCTAACAGCCCTTTTAAACTCCTAATACCGAAATTCCCCTTTGGGCCTAGCTGTTAATCACCCGGTTAAGCCCAATTAAGCTATTTTTCACCATCTTAAACTTGTTTCAGCCATATCTCCCAAACGGTGAGTCCGTTTGGCTAGTATGACCAGTCTCAAAAAGGTAAACCATCATCCGGATCCAATGGAAGCGGTTTCAGGTCAAAACTCCTTTCCAATCAAAAGTTATGGTCAAAACAAGATCAACTAGGGGCAAAACAGTCATTTAAAAATTGGGGAAAAATCATGAACATGGGAAATGACCCCAATAGTCGTCTCCTAAAGTTACATGACCATACGACTTCGAATGTAAAAGAAATAAATATTCTACGATCCTTCGATGCGTAGAATGCGGGTCGTTACACTCTCTCCCCCTTAAGAAATTTCGTCCCCAAAATTCCGTAACCCAGAACATACAAAGGATCTCGCATGCCTACCAGCCACAAACAACAATCAAACATGCAAAACAAACAAAACAAGCCTATCCTAGCATGCGGAAAGACTAAATCGAAGCTAAAATCTTACCAGGCGAAGAGTTCTGGATACGTCTTCCTAATGCTCTCCACTGTCTCCCAAGTACAATCATTTTCATTCTCGCCCCACTGAACTTTGACTAATTTCACCGCATTCCTTCGAAGTTGCTTCGTATCGTTCCCAACAATACGCATAGGCTTGCGGTTCCCAACCGCCTCAGGTTCAACCTCGATATCATCCAATTGATCAGGTGAAATAGCCACATCGGGGTCGTGCATGAATTTCCTTAACTGGGAAACATGAAATACATTATGAACTCCTTCCATCTTCTCTGGTAATTCAACTTTATATGCCAAATTCCCAATTTTCTCTAGAACTGGGAATGGACTAACGAATCTTGGTGCTAACTTGCCTCTCCTGCCAAATCGTATCACGCTCTTCAACGGAGATATCTTGACAAACACCAAGTAACCAATGGAGAACTTTAAATCTCTTCTCCTCTTATCGGCATAACTCTTCTGCCTATCCTAGGCAGCCTTCATTCTATGTTGAATAACCTTAATCTTGTCTGATGTTTCTCTTATTAACTCTGGTCCAAGCACATATTTCTCACCGGTCTTTAACCAACATGACGGTGAGTTGCACGGTCTTCCGTACAAAGCTTCAAATGGAGCCATACCAATACTGGAATGATAACTATTATTATATGCAAACTCTACTAGGTGTAGATAGTCATCACATGATCCACCAAAGTCTAATATGCAAGCTCTCAAGAGATCCTCTAATACTCGATTCACCCTCTCTGTCTGTCCGTCGGTTTGAGGATGATACGCGGTACTGAGATGTAATTCTGATCCTAATGCCTCTTGTAAGCTCTTCCAAAATCCACTAGTGAACAACGGATCTCGGTCACTCACAATGCCTTTGGGTATTCCATGAAATCTCACTACCTACTTTACATATAGTTCAGCTAACTTAGTTGTTGTCCTGTTTGACTTGACAGGTATAAATCTTGCATTCTTAGTCAATCAGTCCACAATCATCCAAATGCTATCATGGCCCGACCTAGTTCTTGGTAACCCGTCAATGAAATCCATTGAGACTTGTTCCCATTTCCATTCTGGAATTTCTAATGGTTACAACAAGCCACTAGGCTTCTTTTGCTCGGCTTTAACTAGTTGGCAGTTCATACATTTGGATATAAACTTCCCAACGTCTCTTTTCATCCATTCCCAGTAGTATGTCTGCTTCATGTCTCGATACATCTTGTTTTCACCGGGATGTATAGTCAGTTTTGAGTGATGACATTCCCTAAGCACTTCATCTCTCAATCCATTGACATTGGGTACAACTAGTCTTCCATTCTTTCCAAGCCATCCATTTCGATCAAGCCCATACTTGCTCATCTCTTCGTCGATTCTCATCCCTAACTTTGAGATGATTTCCAATAGGTTAGGATCGTCCCTCTGACTGGAACCAATCCGCTCAATCAAAGTGGGTCTGATCGTCAAACTTGCTAACATTTCTGGATCCAACTCGCACTTTGGTCTGAAATCATACCCAGTGATGTACTCCAGTTGCTTCCATTCTAGAAACATAGCCCCTAAACTGGTATGTCTTCTACTCAATGCATCAGCTACAGCATTGCCCTTTCCTGGTGTGTATGCGATATCGAAATCATAGGAAGCTAAGAATTCTAACCATCTTTGCTGTCAGAGATTTAGATCCTTCTGAGAGAAGAGATACTTTAATGATTTATGGTTGGTAAATAACTCGAATCTTTCTCCCAAGAGATAATGTCTCCACATCTTCAACGCGAACACGATCGCTGCTAATTCCAAATCATGGGTAGGGTATCTTTTCTCATGCGGTTTCAGTTGCCGACTTGCATAAGCTACAGCCCTACCTCCCTGCATCAACACAACACCTAGTCCGGTACCACATGCATCCGTATATACCGTCATCTCTTCATTCCCCTTAGGAATGACTAATACTGGTGCACATGTCAACTTTTCCTTTAAACTCTTGAATGCATTCTCGCATTTTTCGTCCCAGACAAAAGCTTGATTCTTCTTGGTTAACTGAGTCAACGGTGCTGCTATCTTAGGAAAGTCTTGGATAAACTTACGATGATATCCAGCTAATCCCAAGAAACTTCTTATGCCCGTTGCATTCTTGGGCATAGACCAATCTTGTACCGTAGCCACCTTCGCAGGACCCACGGCAATACCATTCTCTGAAACAACATGGCCCAAGAATCTCACTTCCCTCCTCTAGAAGTGACACTTAGAAAACTTCGCTTTCAATTGGTGTTTTCTCAACACCTCCATCACTATTCTTAAATGTTCCTTGTGTTCTTCCTCTGTCCTTGAATAAACCAAGATATCATCTACGAACACAAGGACAAAATTATTCAACTGATCTCTGAATACTCTATTCATAAGATCCATAAAATATGCTGGCGCATTGGTCAACCCGAATGGCATGACCAACCACTCATAAAATCCAGACGGCGTTCGAAAGGCCTGTCGCGAGATCCAACTGGGAGAATACTCTCGCGCCACTTAACTGATCAAACAGATCATCTATCCGCGGTAGAGGATACTTATTTTTCCTTGTCACCTTGCTCAATTCGCGGTAGTCCACACACAATCGAAGGGAACCATCGGCCTTGGTAGCAAACACAACTGGTGCTCCCCACTCAGAAACACTTCTTCTGATAAATCCCTTCTTCAAGAGATCGCTTACTTGCACCCCGAGCTCTCGCTGCTCCCTTGGCGCCATACGAAGAAGTGGCATCACTATGGGTCTGACATCTTTCACCAAAATACAGAACTCAATCTCTCAGTGTGGTGGAAGCCCGATCACTTCCTTGAAGACGTCCGGATACTGGCCAACCACGGGCAAACCTGACAACTCATCATGCGGGATGTCGAGGGAATTTAGAAAACTAGGCATTACCCCATCACTAGGTAGACCACCAAACAATACCCTTCGCCCATCATCCGCTCTAGCTGTCACCAAAAAGCCCTCATAGTCTACCACCACCCCGTATCTTTGGAGCCAATCGACTCCCAGAATAATACCAAACCCAGTAAAGCCCAAAACGAAGCAATCACAAACAAACATGCATCCATGACTCGATAAGACTACCTTACGACAAATCATGCTAAGGTTAGTCGAACTACCAATCGGGTTCGTCACTACTAAAGGTCTATCGACAATCTCGGGCTCCAATCCCAACCTATCTACCAGGTCACTAGATATGAAAGAATTGGAAGCTCTGGTATCAAACAAAACTCTAACAGGAACATCATAAACATAAAGCATACCTTGAATAACGACATTCTTTCCCTTCTATGCCGCAGTTGGTGCATTCGACGAAGAAGGAATAGCATTAAGGGCATATGTTTTCATCATCTTCTTTTCTTTAGGGGGTTGCAGATGCTTGTCCTTGTGATGTCCCACTTGGCCACAGTTGAAGCACTTCCTATCTGCTGGCTTCGCTCGACAAGCCCTTCTTGCCACAACTAAAGCACTCAACATCTTTCTTCTTCTTCTGGCCATCCTTATTCTGGTTCTGCTTCCTCTTATTCTGAGAACCACTCTTGCCTCCACTCTTGCCTCCACCGCTTGCTTGCGGTTTTGGCTCCTCTGCAGATGCGACCTCGATCTTCGACTTAGGGTAAAGACTTTCCGATCTTAAAGCTTTCCCCACAATCGACTCAAACGTCTTATCGATGTGGTTAATAAGCCTTTCCCCAAAGTATCCATCCAAACCAGTTATGAACTTCTCGTTCTTCTTCTCGGCAGTATCTATCAGGGATAACCCATATTTCGATAAAGTGTCGAATTCGGCAATATACTCCGAGACAGCTCTGCCATTCTGCTTGAATTCTAAGAATTTCTTAAACAGCACTGACTTCTGAGTAGCTGGAATAAACTTATCACTAAAGCGATCCTTAAACTGATCCCAAGTAATCTGATCCTCGGGAGTAGCTGCCTTTATAGCGTTCCACCAATTCATTGCCCGTCCTTGCAACTGACGGGATGCTAGCCTTCTCTTCATCGCATCCTCGATACCCAAGTCTTCGAAGATACACTCGCAGCTATCCAACCAATCCTAAACATCCGTAGCCGACTCCGTTACGTGGAACGACTTCCCACCAAGACTAGTATAATCCTTGTTCAGCTTGGCGAAATCGGCCCTAGGCGCCTGCGCTATTGGACCACCTCCATTACCAGCATTGGAAGCTACCCTCTGAACATCTCTAAGCATCTCCCTCATGAGGTCAGTAAACATCGTCCTCATATCAACAACATTCCCATTAATGGCTCCTCTACGGGTACCCCTTGCGTATCGGCTTATCATTTAATCTACACAGAGAAAACGATTAACCATCTCCATAGTGGTGCCAGTGCAGTGCGACTTCATCCTTAACTATACTAATAATATATATATATATAGCTTTTAAAAACCAAAATAATCATAAATACGCGCTCTCATATACGTATCATCTCTCCCTGGTGTCTTTCCCTAGGTTAACTACGCAACCTAGAGCTCTGATACCAAGTGTGACGGCCCGCCCCGCACCAACCGGTATTTTCTCCGAAAGTGCGCTGTACACATGCCCGACTAGCACAGAACGGTATCCAAAGAAAGGAAAGAAGAGAATGAACTAATCAAAACCTGTAGAATGTCTCACAGCGCATGAGATAAAATATAATAACAACATACTTGACATAAAACAGGCGAGACAGTGCATAAACTGAAAACTAAACATCTTAGCAGCGGAAAATCCAAATACAGCTTATGTTCCACATCATCATTATTACAACTTTAAAACTGTCTCTAAAGTAAAAGAAAGGAAGAGTACACTACTAATGCCCAAAGTAGTGACCAGCAGCGACATAGGGAGAATATCTATATATCATACGTGGAAGCCTCCTGCTCGTCTCCGGTACAACTACTCGTGCATACCACCTAACCTGTCTCCAGTCTGCTCGTGAAAGCACCCAGAGTAATAAGAAGAGACATAAAACTCTAGGTCAGAAAAAAAGTCTAGTATGAGCGATAAGCAGCAAACAGAACAATAACAGGTATACTAAACCATACCTGAACCTGGACCTGCAACCAAAGAGTTAGCACTACATACCGTACAATACTCTAAGGTGCCACTAAACAGATGGTGTAAAAATAACGGGGAAGGGGGTGTGCATGTCATAGTGATAGCAAACAAATCAAGCATGGCAACCATCCTCACGTCTCTCACTCAGTGCGTAAAGCATACGATATCCACCACTTTGATCACTAGACCCATCGAGGTAATGACAGAGTTTGACTTGTACAACTACTGCTACCACCAAGCTTACCCCATGGGAATCATGACCAAACCTTTTCAAACGACCCCACTTCATTGGTCTATAGACCACTAGTCGTACCTAGGCCACTGTGGCCTTGAATTCGTCCACGTACCTCCCGTACATAGTGATCCAAAGTCATAGACATCGACAACCCCTTAGCACACGTCCCGCAACAAAGCCCAACTCATGAAGTCGACTCGTTGGTTCCCATCTGGATCCTGAGTACAAACTTCCGACTTGGACTACCTTTGCATCTCGGGTTTTGGTCTCCTCCTCCGGATCAGTCATCATTCAGTTCATAGCTCATGCCTCGCGTTCAAGCTTCCTAGTTCAATTTGTAGTCACCATACTGGTTCAGATCGGTTCTCTTTTCCTTGTTCAGTCTGTGGTCACCACCCCTGTTCGGGTCGGGTCGTGGTCACCCACTGGGTCGGGTTGGGTGCTTCTAGTTCGAGTCATCATGCATGCTCCAGTTCAGGTCGTGACTTCGGGTCGGGTCGTGTGTCCTTCCATCGGATCGTGTCGAGCTCCTTCCATTGGATCGGGTCGTGGTGCTCCAAGCTGGATCGCGATGCAGGGCTCGTGGCACACCTCAGTATAGGAGATCAGTTCGTGGATGCATACTCGCGGCGGCTCGTGAAGATGGTGTCACGACCTGGTCGGGTTTAAAAAGTGCGATCCAACCCGGTTGCTGGCCAATTTCCTGTAGTTCTTCCAGCGACTGTTTTACGCCATATGACGGCGTTTTCGACCATTCTGACTTTTTCTAATCATTCACAAAGCATACCATACAGTCATAGCAACATATAGAACTGACCATAAACACCAAAACAACAACTTGATAGGTTAAAACGAATCAAACATAGCCAAAACCCCATATTTTCCCTTAAGCATGTTTGGGCAAATCTAATTATATGATTAGCAAAACTTAACCAAATTAACCCAAACTTTAAACAGAAGTCTAAAACATCATTTCGAATTTTATAAATATTTTTTCAGAATTTATTTATGTATAAATTCGCTAATCAACACTAATTACTCCTAATTAACCGTAATTAGTGAGAAACTTTGAAAATCACTCACCTTGGCCACAAATAAAATACTAAATCTGAAATGTCTTCTGTTTTGGCGTTGTTCCCAAGGCAACACAGCAGCTCTATCTCGATCTCTATGCTAATCCGCCTCAATTTGATGTAAATTAGGCCAATACTTGATTAAACGGTGATTAGAAGGTGTTTTAGATGTTGGAGGCCATGGCTAGGTTGAGAGGAATGAATAGTGACGGCTGAAAAATGAGAAAAAGGTATTTTCTAAACCCTAACAGCCCTTTTAAACTCCTAATCCCGAAATTCCCCTTAGGGCCTAGCTGTTAATCACCCGGTTAAGCCCAATTAAGCTGTTTTTCACCATCTGAAACTTGTTTCAGCCATATCTCCCAAATGGTGAGTTCGTTTGGCTAATGTGACCAGTCTCGGAAAGGTAAACCATCATCCGGATCCAATGGAAGTGGTTTCAGGTCAAAACTCCTTTCCAATCAAAATTTATGATCAAAACAAGATCAGCTAGGGGCAAAACGGTCATTTAAAAATCGGGGAAAAATCATGAACATGGGAAATGACCCCAATAGTTGTCTCCCAAAGTTACATGACCATACGACTTTGAATGTAAAAGAAATAAATATTCTACGATCCTTCGATGCGTAGAATGCGGGTCGTTACATACTCCATCTGATATACTCTTGTTATTTTAAGCTAGCACATGGTCTGGTGCAACTGTTTGAGTAAAAACTCAAACTCATCATTGACGTACATGGTAAAGTTGTAGGTATTAAGGTCGAAGTCATAGCAATGGCACTAATGGGGAGAAGACCGACATGGAAGTAGAATGTAGATTGGATATCGTAAGCAAATTGGGGTAAGGCTGCCTTTTACAAAAGTGGATGTGGTGAAAGAGCAACGATGCTTGAAAGAACGCAGAGTTCCAAAGAGGTAGGCTTTGGGACATGTATTTGAGGAGCGACGGACATCCATGAATGGATATAAAAGTAAATTAGAAGCCGAAGAATATTTAGGGATGAACGGTAACAGAGGGAAGGGCTAAAAGCACAGACCAAAAGAAAAACAACATGTATGACAATTGAGTTTTAAAAGTTCTTAAATAACAACTAAGCTTTTGAAATCAAACGCAATTTTTATAGTATGATATAAATTATTCTTGTTATATGTACATCCAAGTGGGAACAATGTAATATATAGAAACAACAAGGATGAATATGCTAAATGTCAAAGGACATTATTGTAAATTTGTAATCTCTATTGCATGTATAATCCATAAATAGAGAATTCATTTGTATTGTATTATTTATGTGAATTAATAAAAATTTAAACTTTTTAAATTTTTTCCACTCTTATTCTATTTCACAACATATGCATGTTTATAGCCTACACAATAAATATTTATTTACAATGTAACATACGCCATAGTTATTTATTTTAAAAAATTTACGGTCAAAACTGTAAATATTTCCCGTCACCCTGTACTTTTGAGGCTATTAACTTTGAAAATAAAAGGAATGATCTAAGAGAAGTAACGTGCATCCTCCTGAAGTTTGGATGGAAAAAGAACTTATATTTAAAAGAAATGGGCCTTTTCATTGTATAATTTCTTCAGGAAAAATATAAGGGAAAACTGCTGATTATGTGGTCTAATTTGGTTCTCAATCCGCCAAAAGTAATGGTGTTCTGTTGGATATCAAATCATCACATCTCTAGCATGCTCTGTCGCAGCTCAACGCTAAATTACCCACTTCATCCTAATCTTGTTTCCATTTCTCACAGAATCAATAAACAGCACACCATGCATAAAGGTACCATTTTTATTCATCCATTCAGTTCCAGTGTCTAACCTAACTTTCTGTTTATTTTCTCTTCCTGATTTTTGAAGGGTTTACTGAGGATTCCTCAACTGAGTATGAGGAGGCATTGAATTGTTTATCGTCCTTGATTACCAAAAAAACAAGAGGTGATGGTTCGAATAGAGGGGATAAATTTGATATTATGTTCGATTATTTGAAGGTGTTTTCTCACATTTTCTATGAAAAGTTTTGTTGTATTTGAAAAATGTAAAAACTGATTTGGACTTGTGGCTTTGGAATATAGATACTCGAATTGGAGGAACCCATTTCGAATTTGAGTGTTATTCATGTTGCTGGTACTAAAGGGAAGGTATTATATTGCAACAATTACAATAATAGGCATTTCAAATATATTTTCCTCTTTATTTTGGGATGCTTTTCATGTTTAGGGATCTACGTGTGTATTCACAGAATCTATTTTGAGAAATTGTGGGCTTCGCACTGGGTTGTTTACTTCTCCTCATTTGATTGATATCAGAGAGCGGTTTAGAATTAATGGGTAACCCTTACGCTTACATTCATATTGATTAGTTTGCTAACCACGCTCAATTAATGTGTGTGCATGGAGGGATTTCAGAAAAGTTTATCTTGAGTATCTGTATACAGTGTGTTTCTGCTATGACTTATGAGCTCGGATTTTATCCCGTTAACCTACTTTTCTTATATAGAGTGGAGATCTCCAAGGATAAGTTTTTGGTATATTTTTGGTGGTGTTGGAATAAACTACAGGTGGGATGCGTTTGGTGTATCGTGTTGTTTAGTCTCACTTCATTGAAAGCTTATTTGTAACCATATACCTTTTTCTTTATTACTGAAGGAGAATGTGAAAGATGTACCCATGCCGACTTATTTCCGTTTTCTTGCTTTACTTGGATTCAAGATATTTTGTGCAGAAAAGGTTGGCCTTTTGTTCCCCCAATTTGTTATGGTTTATTACAAGATAGTATTGTATTTTGAATATATAATCACACAGCTGTAGATTTTTGATGAATGTAAATAGTTATATTATTGACAAAGTAATTAAGGCGCCAAGGCGCAATTTTTGAGCCTTGAGCCTTCTTGTGTGCCTTTCATACAAGTTTAATATACTATTTTCCATCTACAAACTAAATTTTAAACCATATTTAATAATTCATTCAACTATTTAAATATTTATTAATCAATTTTGAAATTCCAAATCATATTTTACAATTCCTTTATTAACTATTCAAATTCTTTATTTAATTATTTTGTAAACTAAAATTTAAATTTTGCAAAATAGTGCCTCAGACTGCACAAAGGCGCAACGCGCGCCTGAGTCTTTTTTGAGCCTAGACTCACACCTTAATAACACTGATTATTGAGCTTCGCAATGTGGTTGATATGCACGACTTAGCTTTAAAAATGACTGGTTTTCACCATTTACAAACAGCCGAAGATAAGTAAATTGGATGGCATGTCTTAATTTGAAATAAAATCAAAGGAAAAGTTTACCAAGAACTATACTGATCCTGAAATTAGTGTTTGCAATTTTACAGATTTTATATCTGTCATTCAGTGCTAGTATTTTCATTCCTATGCAAGTGAGTGTAATAACAAAATAACTTTCCATTACATCTTTGAAGATGTTAAATTAGAGATTCAAATCACCTGAACTAGGAAAAAAAATACATGTAAACTAACTACATAAAATTTTCTGCTTGATGAGAGCAAATATAAATATCGGATGCTTATTTTCTAATTCATATCTATGAATTCAAGAATTTGGTTGTAATTATTTCAATAAGAGAAAAAATGGTTTATCATACCATGTTTCTTTCACTCTTAAAATATTTATGAGTTGGCATATTGGTTTATTGTCAAGAATAAACAGTTTATCCAAATCTTTGAATTCTATTTAAGGTATCGAGTATGCAAGGCAGAAGAAAGCTACAACTTACAAATTTTATTGATTTACATCTCTTTGACTTGATACCACTTCAAGATTGAATCTTAGTATTTATAGTATTACCATGTATAGGCATAAATGTCATGAGAGCGTTACAGTCACACATTCAATCCTTGCAAATATGCTTGTCCCCAAAGAACGACAGGATGAGGGTTACAAATATTTCCATTTAAGATATTATCAACTTATTTTATTTATTGAAGAACATAGAGTTGTAAATTTGCTGTTTTAATTCATCAGGTGGATGTTGCTATATTGGAGGTCGGTCTTGGAGGCAGATACGACGCGACAAATGTGGTCTGTAATATTTCATCTTATCAGAAAAACAAACAATTCTTATAAATATAGCAATATCAGTTAATTTATTATGATTAACTCTGCATTCATATATCTTGTTACACAATTTATGGAGTTGAGATTCTGTGCTGTATAAATATAAGATTGTACACTTTAAATTCAGCTTTGTTAGTTATTAGGATTTGTTTATAAAAAATAGCTATCTTATAAATGTTGGCCTTAATATTCAGGTGAAAGCACCGGTGGTTTGTGGAATATCTTCCTTGGGATACGACCATATGGAAATTCTGGGTGAGTTGCTTCACACACGCATGCACGCACGCGCGCGCGCACACACACACACACTCTTATGTATTTATTATGAACTGATGAAGAAAAGTCCCCTTAACAAAATTTTCTAATTGTTAACATGCTAGGCCATTTCATACATAGATAGGCAGGTAGTATATGATACGTAGCATTTACACGATCAGCTGAAGGGATAGATAAAACGCTATATGTATATGATCACGTTTTCAGTGTGGAGCTCAATTATCATTTCATTTACTATACATTTAGTATTGCATATGTGTGTATAATTAATTAATTAGGCGTGTATGATGAATTGAGGAAGAAATGTGCCATTGACAAAATATGCCATTGCTGTCAGGAAATACACTGGGGGAAATTGCAGGTGAGAAAGCCGGCATCTTCAAGGTTAACCATTCTTTAAATGTACCTCCAGGATGAGTAAAACTCTTATAATTTTTGTATTAAATTCATTTTTCTTTATTTAATGCATGCAGCAAGGGGTTCCAGCTGTTACTGTTCCCCAAAAAGAAGAAGCTATGTCTGTGCTGAAAGACAAAGCATCTCAGTTAGGTGTAAGTGTTGACACACACATCTCTCTCTCTACACACACACACACACACACACACATCACGCTCTGCACAACACCCCTCAAACAACCCCCACCCTCATCCCCCCTCCGCCCCAAAAAAAAAAAAAAAAAGGTGAGGAAAAACTCCCCCTATGTGTCTGTGGGCACGTGTAATAATTCAAGATGGCAATAATATTATCATTCAATGCATTTTTTCACAGGTTCCTCTTCAAGTTGCATCACCTTTAAATAAGGAATCGCTAAGTGGTCACAAACTCGGACTTAGTGGAGAACATCAATTTTTAAATGCCGCACTCGCGGTTTCTTTATCTTCCATCTGGCTTCAAAAAGTTGGCCATGACAGTTTAGTTTACTCAAATAAAGTAAGTCAACTTTTATTTATTTATTGAGTTTTACCCTCTCTTTTTAAAAAAGAAAATCAATTTCACTGCTTTGCACCTTGAAGTATACTTGAAAAATGCAGGCTACTCTAGCAGATCAATTTGTCAAAGGACTCTCAACAGTAAATTTTGAAGGAAGAGCGCAAGTTGTTTTTGATCCAATCACTCCTAGGGATAGTTTAGTATTTTATTTGGATGGAGCTCACAGTCCAGAAAGCTTGGATGCATGTGCTAGATGGTTCTCTCGTGCTGTTAAAGATGAAACTCAATCACATAACTCTAGACAGGCAAGGTTTTTGCCTACTTTTTCCGTACTAGTTTACTAAGGACAGAGGACGACAAAGTGTAAGTGTGGGGGTGGGGGGGGGGGGGGGGGGGTGGGGGGGGCTTCTCTTCGCTCCTCACCCTGGTCATAACTCTAGGAAACTTTCAACGCCATAATAGTTTGATAGACTTACTTTCTACTTATTATGTGTTAGATAAAATTGCGAAGTTTTAGTAACTTGATTATACATCCTCTGTAGAAGTCAGTACCGTACTGTTATGCTAGATGATCCTGCTATTGATAAAGTGCATGTTACTTATAAATTTTTTCATACTAGTTTACTAGCTTTACACAGTGCTATGCCTCTTTTTTCAGTGTATATTATTATTGATGTCTGGGATTTGCAGATACTTCAGCGCTTTGTGCTTCCTGTGACCCCTAACAGCATAGTTTCCTGCCGTTTATTAATTATTCAATTTATCACGATATTTTGCAGATTCTTCTATTTAATTGCATGACAGTGAGAGACCCACAACTTCTTCTTCCACCATTGGTTAATGTTTGTGGATGTCATTGTAAGTTTGGTGACCAATTAAATTTTACATTATTTGTTAATTTATAGGTAAATTATATATGATCAATTTTATTACTCATTCTGGTGTCCATTCTTTTATCTGCTTTGGTTACAGGAAAGCAATTTTTTTTTTTTGCATCTACGCGTAATACGTGAAAATATCCTTCAGTGTTAAGATATAGCCAGATGCTAATAAATTCTTGGTTTGCTAAATTGTTGAAGAACTTTCTAAATTGTTAAACATATAGAAATTAAATACACAAATATGTGATCAATTTATCCAACTGTTCTTTCTCATCACTCTGTTTCATATATAACATAATCAATCATTGTGTTGCCATGATTGCTGTTATCGGACAAATGTAAAATTAGTGATTTTATACATATCAAGAAATTGGCATGCATATGATCATTATAAACACATTCAAATAAACATTTGTAACCTTTATAACTTCTTAAATTAGGAAGAGGCGAGATGATATCTTATATGGTTATTATATATAAAAACAAAATTCATACCTACCTAGTCAAGGGTCGCTAGCTCAAGCGGCTAATGTCAAATGATATGATGCTTCAAACTAAAGTTCTAGAGGTTATGAGTTCATAGTTCGAACGCACGAGACATCAAAAAGTGCTCTGCTTGAACGAAGTATCACTCTTACTCTTAAAAAGAAAAAATATACCTACCTACAGAAATGGCCATTAGTTAGATGAATAGTGATGCACCTATGATATTATAACAGGATAAAATTTTTCAAGTAATATATTATGAACACAATTTTTTAGATTTGAAAAGGATCGTAACTGTATTACTGCAACCAAAAAATAAAAATAAAAGTACAATATAACATAAAACCTTATTACCTTGATATAATTTGAATTATGCATCATTTCTCTCGCTGAATTATATGTGAACTTGATTAAAGTACAAAAAATTCACATATGAAGAGAACATTGAGCATACACTAAATTATGAATGTAACTTGTATAAAATCCAGTAATTTTAGAACTGTATCAATTTCAAAATACAACACAGACTTGATTATTAATCTACTTTTTGGTCATAAATCTATATTTTATAATTTACTTTCTATACATGTTCGTTATAAATATTTTAAATAATCCCCAGTTTAAATTAGAAATATGCATATGTAAATGAAATGTAAAATTATATGATATGATGTTATATTTAAAATACTAAACATTTTCTTCATGCATTTAGTGAGAAAATTGTAATCACTTGTTGACAACAATTTTTAACAGGATATTATAATATGTATGAGTACCATCACATCAACTGCATGTAGCATTAAAAGTTCAATTGATTAGGTGATACAAATTTGTCAGTGTAAACTGAAAACCATCCAATAACATGTTGAAAATGTTTGTGTCTACCCATTTAAATTATAACAATAATGATTAAAACCTGTTATTCTATAAATACAGATGAATTGGAGGATGACATAACTTATGTGAAACATTTGCGGGAAGCTAAATTGTAGTTGTGAATGCCAAAATTTCGTACAACAATAAAATTCTAGTTTTATGCAGAAAAGCAAAGCATGGAATGCTAATAATTCAAAAGATGATGGGATTAGAGAATATCCTGGATAAAGTAGAATACCCATCAAGCCGTGGATCGAATGAAATATATTTTCAACCGTGGACATGTATTAGTGAAATAGCCATTTGATGGTTATGTATATTATTCAACGTATGTCAAATACAATGTCTTAAGGTTGTAGAGGAAGTAATATATGTACATACATGAGCGAGGGTCTACATCTTTTTGCATCCCTTTAATATTTTTAATAACACTATCCAAAATGCTAGTTTTTTTGGTTGATCTTCAATCATAGGCCTGTCAACATATACTAGTATTGCATATGTGACTTCTCGTCATGTTACTTTTGATGAGTCGGCTTTGTTCAAGGTGAATGAAGGCTCATCGGATGTTTCGGGTTTGGTTCGTAGTGAATCAAAGGAGAATGAAGTTATTCCTACTTTCATGCTTAGAGAGAGTAGAGTAGTTGGAGATGCTTGTAAGGAGGTAGTGGTTGATGAGTACATCACATAGTCCACATGGTTCATCTAGTAGTGCTGTTGATATGCACGATTCTAGAGAAGATTCAGTTCAATGTGGAGTTGAAAGAAGATCGGATGAAGGAATAGGTACTCGAGTTGGTCGTCGTGCTATAAGGCCATCCGAAAGATATAGTGATTTGAACTATCTTAGCTTTTGTGAAAATTTGGACTATGCGCTTCATGTAGTCCAAGATAAGCCGATGAGACCTTGATGACGTCATGGGTTCGAGTGATAGCACGAAATGGATTTGTATCATGGAGGAAGAGATGCAATCGTTGATGAAGAACCGGACTTGGGAGTTGGTTCCACTTTCGAAAGGAAACCGTGCTATTGAGTGCAAATGGATATACAAGGTGAGTGACGATGGAAGATACAAAGGTAGGCTAGAGGCTAAGGGGTTTGCACAGAGGAAGAGAAAAAAGTATGTTGAGATAGTCACACCGGTTGTGAGACATAATTTTATCCGGATATTACTTGCTATAGTTATTATTCACGATTTGGAGTTCGAGCAACTTGATGTGAAAACCATCTTCTTGCATGATGACTTGGATGAAGATATCTACATGGAGCAACCAGAAGGGTTTGTGGTAGATGATAAGTCAAAATTGGTTTACAAGTTGAAGAAATCACTGTATAATTTGAAGCAATCACCTAGACATTGATACAAGAGATTTGATCATTTTATGCTTGAAAGTGACTTTGAGAGAAACATCAAAGATGCTTGTGTTTATTTCAAGAATTTGAAAAATGATTGTTAGATGTATTTACTCTTGTATGTATACGATGTGCTCATTGCTTCTAAGAACAAGGCGGAAATCAACAAGTTAAAATTGAAATTAAAAGCGAAATTCAAAATGAAAGACCTTGGAAGTTGGAGAAGCAAAGAAGATTTTGGGCATGGAAATCGAAAGGGATCGAAAACGTTTTGAGTTGAAATTGACTTAAAAGGAATACGTTAGAGAAGTGCTTTGTCGGTTTAGCTTGGAGGATGCAAATGCGTCAAATATACTTTTACCTTTGTATGTATAGTTTTCGAGTAAGGGATCATCTATCGAGGAGAAAGACAAGGCTTATATGACAAATGTGTCATATGTTTGTGCGGTTGGAAGTTTGATGTATGTCATAATGTGTACAAGACCCGATATTGCAAATGTCGTCGGGGTGGTTAGTCGGTTTATGGCTAATCCAGGGAAATCGCATTAGGAAGCAGTGAAGCTTATCTTAAGATACTTGGAAGGTGCAACATCTCATGGTCTTGTTTTTAGGGGTAGTAAGGAGAAGAATTGCATGTTGGTTGGTTACTGTGATTCAGACTACGTTGGTGATAAGGATCAGAGAAAATCAACTTTCGGATATGCCTTTATTCTTGGTGGTACAACCATAAGTTAGAGATCGAGATTGCAAACCGTAGTTGCTTTATCCACTACAGAGGCGGAGTTGATAGCGGTGGTGGAGGCAATAAAGGAAGCACTCTATTTGAAGCGATTATTGTGTGACTTGGGCTTTAAACATGATAGTGTTGATGTTCAATATGATAACCAAAGTGCTATTCATTTGGCGGAGAATTTGACGTTTAGCTCACGAACCAAGCATATTGAAGTGAGTCATTTATAGTAGTCATGAATGAAGACAAGCAAGTATGCCTTCGGAAAGTGCACACAAAGGATAATGCGGAAGATATGTTAACCAAGGCATTGCCGGTTGGGAAGTTTGAGCATTGCTCGAACTTAATTCGCTTGGAGAAGTGCTAGATGCCACAAGGTGACATGGTTGAGACAGAAGTTTGACTATGGATGTAGAGGAGTATCGGTGAGAGATTGAAGTTCTTTCTTGGTATGTTTGTCTTTTTGGTGAGACTAGTTTTGGAGTTGAGTGTTTTCAACGCTTCATTGGCGGGTGGAGGCTTTGCCTGAACTCGTTGGTGGAGTGCAATGAGTGGTGACTATGTCAGAGCATTAGAAAAACATTCAAACTTATTTGGTAGAAGGTAGATGATTGTTTGGTACCATTGGTGTTGGTGATGGAGATGAATATAGTATCGAGGTGGAGTGTTAAATTTTATGATACTATATGATAGAATTGAAGTGAATGGAAGTAACTTCGTGTCGGAGAAGACAATTCACAAATCGGAGCTCGTAGGTGGAAGTTGCAAGTGAAAATGTGTTCTTATTTCAGTTGTCCAGGGCGACAGACGTCTGTATTGTCAGGGTGAAGTTTCCCGAGAGTTCTGACATACGACTGTCACTTTTGGTCAGACGTCTCAGCAGATGACAGACGTCTGTAAGGAATGACAGACATCTATGCTGAAGAATAAATTCCCCTGGTTGGGGATAGACGTCCGTCACAAACACGACAGGCGACTTCTAAGCTATTTCGGGCTAAAAGCTTGGCAGACTGATTTGTGAAGGTTCAAGGGGCAATTTGGGCAATTGCAACATATTAATCTCTCCCTATATAAGCTATTCTCAGATCCAAAAAGAAGAACCAGAAAAGTGATTAAGATCTAGGTTTATTCAAATTAGGGTTTTGGCAACCCCAATCTTCAATTTTTATCTCCACAAAATCAATTTTTTCTGATGAATTTGATCATTGTAATCAATCTCTTGTACTCTTCTATTGATATTAATAATGATTCTCTCTCAAAGTGGATGTACACTAACAAGAAGTTAATGGAACCACTATAAATTTCTGTATGATTTACTTTTCGTTATTGCTTATTTATTTATCTTGTTTGGTGATTGTAATTGGTTATTTGATTGGGTTGAGATTGTTTTGAGATATTGATTGATTGTTTTTGCACAATTACCATGATCTCGTCTTCCGTTGGGTTGGGGGTTTTGATTTGAGCGGTCTTGAGCCAAAATTCTCCGCAACATTTACTCCATCTTACTTTTTTGCTTCCTCAATGTTGTCACTTTACAGTTTTGTTAACCTATCAAAATGCATATGTTAGAAGAGGATGTGAAGGTCTTGTAAATAAGTTGTTAGTACATAATTTTTCACGTTCATTGGGATCATGCTTGAAAATTAGGCATGAAACTAGTGCATACTTGAATATTAGAAATGACTTAAGATATCCATAATGCTTAATGTTTTGTACAAAATTGTTTCAAATTTTAAATAATTGCAATACTATCAGATCGTCAACATTTTTTTTTAATAATTCTTTGACAAGAAAAGATGATAATAGGAATACTGTAACGTTATCGATAACAACGGGGTTTTCCATTTTTTAATCTCTTCCATCTGTTTTATTTTTATTTTTTTTATTTGCTCAGCCTGATTTGATTTGCTTTCTGATTTCCTTTATCTGATTTAAATTACCTTGCGTGGACCAGAATGTATAATATGCACATATTCATAAATTTTAAACATTTATTTCCAGCAATCCATTTTGATAAGGTCCTTTTTGTACCGAATCAGTCCGTATATAACAAGGTCGGATCTTATGCAACACCTCAGAATGAAACACCGCAAGTTGATTTGTCGTGGCAGTTGGCACTTCAAAGAGTGTACGAAAACCTTGCTCATGACAGCAAAGGTAAGAAGATGTAATTTTCCTGCATTTTTTATTGTCAAGATTATATGTCAGGATGTCCATATGTAAAAAGAGTACATTTTTAAAATGCATTCTCATAAAGTTCTTGTGAAACATGCGACATTTTGGTTAATAAGTTTTTTCAGTTTTTGATGTAGCTAAAATTGGAATATTAGTATATTATGTGCACATGTTACACACACATAGGTATGCATTCATATACATGTGCACACATCTGTATGCATATGCATAAATAGGTATATATCCATCTATATACACACACATGATGAATATTAGTCTATATTATTCTACTCTTTGTTAACCACAATTGGCCAGTTAATCCGGATAATTTTTGAAGTCAGGGTGTCATCGAAGGACAATTTTGGCAAATACTAAGCAAATTACAGTTAAGGGAAGAAATAAAACACAAATTTCATACATGCATACATGCAGATTTGGAAGGGAAGGCTATTTTGATTTGTAGACGGGGAATTGTGTACCCTATAAAATGTAGGCTGAGTTTCAGTTGACTATAACATATCTTAAAAACATATGCAGGTAAAAGGTTAGAAGAGCCAAACATTTTGAAGGACGGCGAGTCCAGTTCTGTGTTTTCTTCACTCCCTCAGGCGATTAAGTGGCTCAGGGAAAACGCTATCCAGAATAGATCAGTTCGATTTCAGGTATTGATGTTCAGACGGGAGGCTGCTTATTTTTATTTACTGCCAAGCTGCATGCACACATTGCATCTTCTATGTTAACGTTATTGCCTCCTTTTTTTAGAAATAAAATAAAATAATACTCAGACAATTAAGTTTCTCTTGTAAACTCTTGAGTAAATACGTACTGACCTCATCACACTTTCAAAACCTATTACTTCATGTATTAGGTGATTATATCACAGATATGGTGATAATTCGAGCAACGGTTGTTTGACTGCGAACAACATTTTACTTTTGCATAATTTTTGGTCAAGGCAGACGTAGTAGAGAAATCAAAGTCTTCAAATTTCAAAAAGTATTGGTTAAAGCAAGGGAGTATGTCAATATGATACACAATTTTTATTCTGAATTTCAGGTTTTGGTCACTGGTTCTTTACATCTTGTTGGGGATGTTCTGAAGCTGATCAAGAAATAGTTTTACTTGACAGTGGTAATTATTAGTTGCTCAGATTTTTCTTTGTTTTCTCATAGTGTAACACCAATGAATATACTTAATATATATTCCTCAATCATTTTGTTTACGTTGTATACCCGAACACTAAAATTCAACTTCAAATTAGTTAACAGAAATGTGTGTGTGTGTGTGTGTGTTTTTTTTTTTTTTTTACTTGAAGCAATACAAACGTTGTGTACTATTTGATTATTTTCTTTTCTTTTCTTTTCTTTTTTTTTGGGTGTAATTTTGGAACTACTGTATTTATCCGTAGTACAGTCAACAAGCTATATTGAGATGATACACAGTTATAATCTCATTTTTGTTTAGTTCAATATTTTGCTTATTTGGCTATGTGACAATGAGGTCAAATTTGTTGAATGGATGTGTAATGTATCATCTAAATGTGGGCTTAGGAAGAGGACAATTTATTCAGCTTCTTCTAGAGCAATTAGAAAACCAGCAGCTGAAATGCATGCATTAAGCCCATAGTTTTAAGATTTCATCATGAATTTCTCTATGCAAAAATTGTTGACGCGGAATTTGTTTAGTTGTTTACAACTTTACATTATCTTTGTGCTGATTTGGTTTGACCTTGTTCTTTGAATGAAAGTAGTGCAGAACATGTTGATAGCATTTCTAGGAACTGTTAGCCGCGTTGGAAATTTGTAAACTTAACAGAAAGATTATAACTGTGTGGAATTTCCTTAATTTTGTAGAAAGTTGGGCACCTTGTTTAGTAGTTGTGCAATTTTCTTTTTCCCGACATTTCCGTTAAAACGACTTTAATTGAATTTTTAGTTTATCTTTGATTTTGTTTCCTGACATTTTGGATTTTCTTTTTCCCTTTAGATTTCTTGAGTTTTTTATTTATGAGTTTCGTAAATGAGAAAGTCTATTTAAATATAAAAAATAGACATAAATTGGGAGGAGACACAAAGTCTTCACCGTCACCATCAGATTGCTTCCTGATTTACATCTCTTACATAAAGACAAACTAATTCAACAGTTTGAATTTTTGTGTTATTCATCATGTCTACTATAACGTTTAAATAGGCGCCCCCTTTACGAATACTGCTAAATTTTTGTGAAACCCGTGGCTTGTTCGGTTTATTTTGTATTTGAGTTTTTAACGTTAATTATAAAATACGAAAGAGTGAGGGAGATAGATGAACGATGGAATAATGATTGTTTCTTGTGCTTTCATTATTTTTAAAACATATAAAATAAAAAAAGATGTTTTCTATTTTGTATGTTAATTTTGCCTTTTAAATTGATAGTTTTTCATAATATATAATTAACATGAATTATGCGCATTTTCATATGGATGAAAATCAAAGGCTGAGAAGGGTAAACCAACCACATTCTTAGATTTTGAGGTTTTATGAATAATAGTAATTTTGTGAAACTTCCGATGTGATGGTTTTTTTTTTTGTTTTTTGTTTTTTTGTTTTTTTGTTTTTTGTTTTGGTATGATGTGGAGGATTTTGCGATTCAATGAATTTTTGCAATTACTTTACAAACTTTACGCAATAGATCTCAGTTGGATACAAGTAATTATGTGATTATCATTTGATCCATCTGTTAACCCCAAAACTGGATCAACATTCAAAATTCAAGATAAAAGCACCAATTTAAATAAAAGGTAAACATAAAGTAGGAAGAGGGGAATAAAATGCTAAATTTTTATAGTGGTTCGACGTAGTTCGACCTACGTTCGTTTGGCTAGTTTTATATGATTGCTAGTTATCTCTTTGGATTACAACTAGTTTTCTTATAGATCTAAGGTACACTAATTTTAAATGAGCTGGAACGAGATAAGAAGCGAAGAAGGTGAAGAGAATCGAACAGAATAATGGTAGTTTTTGGAAAGATAATAAATTCTTTCTCTTGTTGTAGGTAAACATGTATTTATAGGAAAATCAGACAACATAACATCGAAAGCCCAACAACATAGAAGACCGGAAGATAAGTCGAATTCACACAAAAAATCTTGACCCACCCCGAGTTATTAGGATGACTCGGGGTCGACATATCGAGATAGGTCGAGGCCGAGTTATCGTGCTTGGCCAAATTTGTGCAACTTCTTTTGCAAGTTCTTTCTTCCATCTAGTTGAGTCGTTTGATCCACTGTTCAAACGTCTTCGAGTTAAATCCTTCAATCTCTTGGGTATCAATTTCTTAGCTTTGCACTCAGTCAATACTTAGAGCAACATATCAAATCATTGCACAACCACTCGGGCATGAAGTACTAGCCTAGTATGAATCGTGCATGAAGTCTTCGGAATGATCAAGCGATTCATTGTAGGTCGGATCCGACCTATAAGCTTAACTTGTAGATGGGTTTATTTGGCTGAGGCAAAGCATTTCGAACTTTTTGCAAGTCATTTGTTACGTTTTTCTAAGTGCACATGTCAAGTTTAAAGTCACATCTAGTTCCATTTGGGCTCTCGTTAAATTCAGTTAAAGCTGCTTTGATCCAAAAATAGGTCAACACTTAGCCTCAATGTATGTCATTCGAATGTATGGTGTGCTCTGTTCAAGAACACGTTCCAATACTTCATAATTGAATTTTCATAATGAAGCACTCCAGTTGTTTTCAATCTAAGTCTCCATCCAGTCCACCAACCAAAATCTAGCCTTTCGACTATCTGAATTAAAGCGAACCTTCCGGCTAAACCAATTCAAGGTTGATCTCTTTGGTGAATTCTAATTGAAGTCAAGCTCTCGGGCTGATTAAATCAACGTAAGCTCTTCGACTGCACTAGTCGAGCTCTTTGGCTATCCTAATCCAAGTAAATCTCATAAAAATTCCATTTGTGTGACACCCCACGTCCGTTAATGTCACTCATAAGAGAATGCATTAAGTTTTGTGAAGCGTAATAGGTAATCATTACAGAACTTTTCCAAGACAGATAAAATAAGCAACGGAAATTTTCAAACTTTATTATAAAAGAAATAAAACATAGTTTCACAAGTACATCAAAACCAGTTACAACTACTCAAATGTCTCAAATCTGTTTCACAAAACATCTGCTGAAATAAAATATCAGTACATAAAATCATATCCCTCGCCATAAGCCATACTAAAATAGAGAGCAAGTCAAAACGATACATCTCAAGAAATCCAAGTCAAGTCCATGCTGTAAGAGATATCCTAGTCACTGCTGAGTGCTTCCACGCTTCCACTTTGAGGACCTCGGCGGAGGAAGGAAGAGGCGAAAGAAAAAGGGTCAGACATAAAGTCTGGCGAGTTCTAGTGAGTTACAAATATGCATAAAATAGAAATGCCAAGACAGGTAAATAAGACTGGATGAGAAAGGTACAATGTCATATAAGGCAACAGATAAACTAAACCGAATAACATGATGAACAGAAATGACAGGAATAAACTAGGGATGGCAATGGGGAGGGTTTAGGGTCTAAACCCTCTTGACCCACCCCTTTTTTGACCCATTTAGACCCGCTCCATAGGGTCTTCGGGGCGGATAGACCCGCAACCCGCTTTTGGATGTCCGGGTCTAGGGTCGAGTCTGGGCATGGCTAAACCGCCCCAACCCGACCCGCACGATTAAACATGATTCAAAAACTTTATAACTGTAATTATTACTTGTTATTCTTTTTAGATATACATGGTTATAACTTGAATATTATATTCTTTCAATCAACAAACTATAAAATTTTCGTAGTATTGAGCTGCATCAATAATAATAATAAAATAACAAATACATACATTTTGAACTATTATCTTATAACTCATTTTATTATATTTATCATTGTGGACACATTATAATATGCATATAATTTATCATTTAATGATAAGAAATATAAGTATATAAATTTGTGTACATTAGAACACAACATCATCGGGTCGAGGGGCGGGTCGGGTCTACCCTGACCCGTACGGGTTTCGGGTACGGGGCGAAATTCCAGACCTGCACCGGGCCTACGGGGCGGGTCTGAGACGGGGTTTAAAAAGTCCGAGTCTGGTATGTGGCACGAGAAACCCGCCCAATCCGCCCTATTGTCATTCCTAGAATAAACTATGGTCGAGTAATGCTTCACATTTATGTCTTAAAACAGGTAATGTTTGCACCAATACTAGTATAACAAGTTCAACATGATTAAGATTAGGTTCTTTGCCTAATTACATATCAGCAGGATTAACAACAGAATTAATAGCAGAAATAAACAGCAGGATTAGGCGTACCCTAATTATACAACAAGATTTGGTGTTAACCTAATTACATAACAACAGGATTAGGTGTACCCTAATTACGACCCATGCGATCGGCTCCCTACTACGTAAATACCCTGTGTCAGCCCGGGCAGTAGGGTGTATCACTCTTAACCCATCATCTATATAACACAGACATATTTACTAGTGTTACATCGTCTTACTTTCCTAGTCGGACCCATGCACACTCATGACTTCGCCGGAACACGCCCACCCCCACCCCCATGTGAACCTCTTACTATCCAGTTCAGTAAAGTGTGCCCTGACCTCCATTAACAAGATACCAAAAGGGATACTAACTGATATGAGTTCCAAACAGCAGATTGACACAAGCCAAACCCCCTAAGCTTGTATCCCCAAATAACTAGGATTTAAGAGTCCCCAAAACCCAATACAACAGCAGAAGAGGGACCTCTTATCTTATTAATAATTATGTTTAACCTAACAGGTTTATGTTTACTAATAAGCGTGGTTGTAATATTACATGTCATTATGTGTGCACAACCCTACCTCAAAACACATGCCCGGATGTATACAATTCCAACAACATTTTAGTTTATTAGTCTGCATCTGGTACTTACCCTATTCTTAACATGTCATTTACTTAATGTCCGTTTTAAGTCAAATTTAACATGTTTAATTCATATGCATATTATTCATCAACTACATTCCTAAGTTACAGGTTTATGCATAATGTTCATTTACAATAAGTATATACACATTACCCCTTTTCTATCAGTTTAAGCAAGTCTAAACATGTGTATATTTATCTTTTTCCCCAAATTATAGTCAATCAATCCAAGTAAATAGCATGCCTAAGTTCCTCTTTTATATTATTCATTATTGCCTCAATTATACGCACACTCTAATCGGGTATAGCTTAGGCTTCCAAAGGCCTAGGCTTGGCGTGAATTAAAACGGGAAAACAGAGGGTGAAGAATAAAATCAAATAGGCATATAGGTAAGACTGGAAATAAACATAAAACATAGAAAATGGTAAAAGGAATTTAACTTGTTATTTATCCAACATCACAGGTAAATATATAACTGATTCTAACAGTATAGGTGATTAACAGTGAAAACAGGTATAACATTCATTTTACTAACACTGTAGATCCTAACCAGTTTCATTTAACTGTCATGTTCAAAGTTTAAGAAATCAGATCTGTAAATAACGGAAACTCACAGTGAGTCTTGGTGAAGATAAATATATATAACACTATGCCGTAGAAAGTCCAAGTCCAACCCAAGTCGTAAGTATGCAAGCCCTGCTGTTGTCTTTGTTTGATCCAATCTTTAGCAGCATTCCCCCATTATATATTTATAATTTTCAGAATAATTTCATGGAGGCAGAAGAAGATATGAAGAATTTTTGTGAATTGGGAATGAGAGAAGCCATATATTTATAGAGTCACAGAGTCAACCTCAGCCTTTAGATTTTGGGTTCTAAATCCAAACCGTACTAGTCATGCTGAGTCAGCAACGAATGTAGTGCACAAAACAGTCCAGGTTCACGTTCATAATCTTCCTGAATCAGGGGTGGGTCGACCCACCTACCCCTTGGGTCGACATATGGGTCGATCCAACCCACCATGAGTCGACCCGTGGGTCGACCCAGGCCAAGCGTGGGCCACCCCACAATGGGCCTGGTTCCCGCTCGCCTCGTTTTTGACTTTGTGGAATTTTATTTTTAACTTATATTCATACATAAGCTTCTTGTGCGTATACAAACTTCTACAACCTATAACTCCTTTATATATTGTTTGTTTTACGCAAACTTGGGGTTTATCTGAACCAGAATTCCGAGACGAACGTAACGGTAATGCCGGTTTCACTTAATTCTGAATATTAAATTAAGTTATTCCCAATTTATAATCTTTAAGCATGGTTATAGTGCATTATGTTTCGGGGTGTTACATTCTCCCCTACTTAAAGAATTTCGTCCCCGAAATCTCCAAGTCTAGAAGAATGTTACTATCCTAACATACATCTACAACCATCTACTCATCCGTTCATCCACAGGCGTCCATTGTACTTAAGAGATTTTTAATGCTTGTTTGAACTTATGCAAAGTGTTGTGTGTACATGTCAATACACTAATGCGAAAATCAGACGGTCGACTGATTCAGTTGACCTCCTTAATGCAATATATGTTTGTGCCATCAATCCAAAATGTATGCAAAATGTCATAGTATAATATGTAAACTCTATATTTGTGTACAATTATTCATCCAAATGAAACATCCATATGATGATACATCCATTTCCATCCATAGAAAAATTAAAATGCACACACATCCATATGCAATATGTAAGTGATTGAGCCGATCTAGTGCCTAGTGTGTGTTTATGCATCCACTAGCAAGCACTTGAAACCATAAATCATTGCATGTTTCAAACACATATTTCCAACAATTTGAATTTACCTAAGGATCGAAAGGTTCGAACAATAGGATAAATAAACTCGAATGATACAAGCAAATGCAAAGTAAAAGCGTGAAAAATAAGTCGAGAACGTACCCTCAAAAATAAAAGGATAAGAAGCGTGAATCCTATCTTCGGATTCCCACGTCGCATCTTCTCGGTATTCTCCCCATTGCACTTTAACCAATCTGATTTCCTTATTACGTAGCTTCTTGATTTCTGATCCAAGGTTATGAGTAGGAACTCATCTCACTGATGCTTCCATCTCAACTTCTATGTCCTCAAGTGTTCTCGACGCTACTATCTCTGTCGTATCATGGAGACATTTCCTCAAATGGAAAACGTGAAATACGTCGTGTACGCCCGCCAATCTATCCGGTAGCTTAATCTTATAAGCCATCTGCCATATCCTCTCCACTATAGGAAATGACCCTACAAATTTTGGCGCCAACTTCCCTACTGAGCCAAAGCGAACTCCATTCCTCAGCAGTGACACTTTAACGAAGACCATATCTCCCACTTCAAATTCCAAGTCGGTCCTCCTTTTATCGGCATAAGATTTCTATCTGTCTTGAGCGGCTTTCATTCTTCGACGTATAAGATCAATCTTCTCGGAAGTGTCTCGAATCATTTTCGGTCCAAGTAGAAGTCTGTCTGTAGACTTCAACCAACAAGTCGACGATGTACAAGGTCGTCCATATAATGCTTTGAAGGGTGCCATACCTATGTTGGATTGGTAACTGTTGTTGTAGGCGAACTCCACGAAAGAAAGATGCTCTTCCCAAAGCCCTCCAAAGTCTAAGATACACAGTCTTAGAAGATCCTCAAGAACTCTATTTACCCTCTCTGTCTGCCCATCTGTCTGAAGGTGGTATGCCGTGCTCAAACGTAGCTGTGTACCTATCACCTCTTGCAAGTTCCTCCAAAACTCGCTAGTGAAGATGGGGTCACTGTCGCTCACTATATTGGAAGGTACCCCATGCAATCAAACTATCTCTCGGAGATAAACTGATGCTAACCAAGACGCCGTCCTCTTGCTTTTCACAAGAATAAAATGAGCACTCTTTGTAAGTCTATCCAGTGTCACCCAAATGCTCGTATGGTCCTTCTTTGACCGTGGCAATCCATCGATGAAGTCCATAAAGATGCTCTCCCACTTCCACTATGGGACATCCAATGGCTGAAGCAATCTGCCCGGTTTCTTTTGTTCGGCCTTTACTCTTTGGCAAGTCATGTGTCGAGCTTTAAATTCCGCCACATCTTTCTTCATGCCAGTCCAAAAGAAAACCCTCCTCATGTCTCGATACATTTTGTCACTGCCTGGATGGATAGTCATCCGAAAATGATGAGCTTCCTCAAGCACTGCCTTTAGAAATTCCCCAATCTTAGGGACATATAGCCTTCCTTCTCGTCTTAGCCACCCTTTATCGTCCACGTTTTATCTAGTAAGGCGACTAGTAGTCTCTCCTTTATTGAGCTTGTCCAAGATGTCTAAAATCTACGGGTCTTCTCGTTGCATAGATCCAGCTCGCTCCAATAGAGTAGACTGCACCTCCAATGATGCCAACAATCCAACTGGGAAATCTAGGGGTGGGTGTGGTTCGATATGGTGAGGTTTGGACCTCAAATCGCTTCCACATCACATCAAATGGTTGATCAAAAATACCAACCATTATACTAACCTTTCAAACGGTTCGGTTTCGGTTTGGTTTTGGTGTAATACGGTCTGGTTTTGGTTCGGTCCGGTTTGAACCCGTATTAAATATGAAATAAGAGAATTACTTCCATCAACAATCAATTTATGATTGTATGACGTTGTGTCACCTGAAGTTTAAAACACATAGCGTTATCCTAATTGAAATATTTGTTTCTAACTATATGAATACTTCAATTTAACAATGAATGAAAAGAGAAATTATATTAATACATTAACCAAACATCAACTTAATCAGTGTATAAACATTAAGTAAGATAACTCAAATAAGATTATAATTAGCATTATCCAAAAAAATGATATGGAAACTAATATACTAAGACTATAACTTTTTTCCTTTATGATAAGATCATTATTAATATTACTACAACACACTTAAAATAGAATATATATTGTTAAAATAAAAAGTTAGATTGAAATTTGTTAATTTTTTATCATAACATTACCGAAGTAGGTATGCGGTTCGGTCCGATTTAATACGGTTTCGTCAACAGTTCAAACCGTAACCGAACCGTATTGTTGCGAGTCGGTTCGGTTTGGGCTATATGCTTTAGAGAGAGAATTCAATCTGGTTTTCTGCATCGTTTTTGCGGTTCGGTCTAGGGCTGTCAATGGATACCCGAAAAATCTGAAATCCGTCCGCATCCGCATCTAAAAAGTGGATAAATATCCGATATCCGAAAAAGCAAATGCAGATGCGGATATAGGCAGATCCTCATCCGAAAATTATCCGTTCGCTTTTTTTCACGACTATAGCTTAAATTATGTGTATTTTAACATGATTATAATATATTATTTTGCAAAATTGAAAGTGTGCTTAATGCACGCTAATTGCTAAAAATTATATATTATCATCATATTTATTTATTTTTAGCACTTTTGTAATCAATTAACTTGAAAAAGCTTATTATTAAGCTTAAAAAATTCATTTATGTTCACTGTTTATCGACCGTTGGCGGAGCGGATAATTATCCGATATCTGCCCGTAATCGCGGATGCGGATATCCGATATCCGAAAATGATTTCGGATGCGGATACAGATATGAAACTATCCGTATCCGAAAGTACCCGTTGACAGCCCTAATTCGGTCTGGGCGGTTTCCGCATTGCGGTGCGGTTTATGTCCACCCCTAGTGAAATCCATAGAAGCTTAAAATCAAAAGTCGAGATGTACTCCAAAATCCACCTTTGTACGAATAAAGGACTCAAATTCATCCTCTGCCTACTCAGTGCGTCCGCCACTACATTAACCTTGCCAAGGGTATAAGCTATCTCAAAGGCGTAGGACACTAGGAACTCCATCCACCGCTGCTGTCTAAGGTTGAGATCCTTTTGTGAGAGCAAGTACTAGAGCGACTTATGATCAGTATATAGCTCAAACCTTTCTCCAAGAAGATAGTGTCTCCAAGACCTCAATGCGAACACTATAGCAGCTAACTCTAGATCATGGGTTATGTAAAGGCCCGCAAATTCATACTATTTGAGTTGACTAATAATATCACACGTCCAACCCAAATTGCACATTAATACGAATCATTATTAGAAAGAAAGAAATGTCAGAATAGAAGAAAACAGAGAAGACACAGCTCACAGCGGAACGAATAAAATATATTATATAACATAATTTTTGAAATACAAATCAGTAACTGTATATACATACCATTATCAGAGAACAACAGTTATTCCTGGAACAGTTATAAACACCTGTTTCCAGATACAACATAGTACACAGCGGAAATATGATAATCTATAGCTAATTGGTGAAGCCTCCTGCTTCCAGCTCCTCCAAATGAATCTGTAAAATCCCGACTACTTGACTGCCCGTACAAATTTGGGCACCCAAGAGTTTAGGAAAACAAACAAAATAAACTCTGGGTCAGTCATGGGACTGGTGTGAGTAAACTCCAACCATTTGTTTAACTTTAAAACTCCTTTCGAAGGAAAAGATAATAGTAAGACCAGCCCACATATAAACATGGACGACTTTTACCTTACTATAACCCAAAACACTTTGATATAAAAATCCAGTGATATTATAATAATGTCTAAATCAAATAAATAACAATCTAGCGGAATGCTTGCATCTCACGCTCCACATACATAGTATAAAATCAAAAATCGTAGGGTGCTTATTGGAGATTGGATTTCCAACATGACAAGGTATGGAACCACCTTCCGATCAGTGTACTCTAGAGGCGATACACTGGGGTTCAACAAGAACGTCTTGCAACCCGGCCCACACATGACCAACCACTCATTTCACTTGGGTGTATCGAATGTATATCACCAACGGTTGGGATCAACAACCGTTTCCCCAATGGGATAACATCGAATAGAACAAGGAATTAAATGAATCTCTAGATAGGTGATAATACACCTTAATGGGAGCGACCCACATAGTCATGCTGCCTGCCCGATTTTTGTCATTTTCCGGTTGTTGAGGCCTGAGGCTACGATTACTTTCTATTCATTGATAGCACAATCACTTTAAATGCCACATTGTCAGATCCGTTAATCACTAGTTGATTTGCACAAATATTATGGATGTTATGCTAAGGGAATAAATCCGTTGCAACCATATATATTTATACATACCAACGTATTCGATCATTGGAAATTCTTTGTCAGACATTCGTCCATATACGTTCGTTCTGGGATTGAACGAAACAGATGGCACAATTTCTATTAATAGAAAAAGCCCTTGCACTTTACATCGTCTTTGATTATCTTTATATAATCTGATCTGCAACGCTACTGCCAATACAGAGTGGTTCACGGATAATAATCCAACCGGTCTCTCCATATTGACGACGCTATTGGCAAACACTTCGATAGTCGGTTATTTAACTATCGAAGAAAACAACCATCCATTCAAAACATCAAACAATCACTGGGTCCTTTAATTTATATTTCATTAATTAAAATACTTCTCCACTTCCTTTATCAATATTTATTAACTAAATAATTTCAATTATCATCATGGCCTCTTACCCATTTGGAAAACATTTTCATATCTCACCTTCTTTATTTTCTACACTTAGAAAATATATTCTATTTGCAATTGAAAACAATTCCAATCACTTATCACTTTCCCTACTACTTTTATTATACCCAGGAAATATTTACTTTTCTATTTCTAAAATTCCACTACTAGGTTAAAACGAATGCCGTGTAAAACATCGTTACAACAACCCAAAATGTTTTATTCAACTAACTCTTATTCAACACTTCTCTTCGAGACTGTATTTTGCTATTTATCAATTAAAAATTAAATCAATCAAGTTGAGGTAAAATTACCTCTCAGACCTTGACTGAAAACATCCTCAACTTCAAAACGGCAAAACCACTAACCTCGAATAAACACACTATAAAACCCAATTATTCATTTTTTAAAGCATGTATATAGTTCGCTTTCTATTTCTAATTTATAGATTTCCCTTTTTGTTTACAATATTCTATTTTTAATTCATTTCCTTATCGAATTCTATATATATCGATACATTGATTTCTAACTATCAAATTATCTTAAAAATATTCTAACTCCTTAAATTTCCGGAAAATTTCGCCATAACCTCCTTTGTACCGGGAGCTTCGGGATATTTCAAATAGCCTCCCATGGCCCTTACCAATCCAAAAGAAGAAGAAAAAGCCAAGCGGCTTGCCGATACAGCGCATAAAATCTCATATATGAATTTAAACATGTACCTTTTTGTCGGGCACATAAAATAAAATCTTCATATACTTCATCCCATACCTGTCTAACACATGCTCACCTGTTTTCAATTCAATTCAACTCAATTCAATCGTTTGAATTCAGTTTTGAATCGTTTGAATGCAGTTTTGCTCAATTATTCTTTAATTAGCCATTTTTCCTATTTCACTCCTTTGTTTGAACATAACATATTCAAACAAAATATTTATCTTGCTCATAAACAAATTGAATTTCAATTTCAATTCTAGATTCCTTTTCGATTTCGAATATAAATTTTTAAATCGAATTCACTTATTCAAAGCCCAATATCAATTTAAAATCACATTAACTAATTACTATTCAAATTAGTTAAACCTATTTAATAACCAAAAATCTGATTTCTGTTTCAAAAATCAATTCATTTACTTTACTGGAGTTCATATATAATTTACAACTCAAATCTGAAATTTTCTAAATAGAAATTCGGATTTTATTCGCTTAAAATCCTTTTATAAAATTAAATAAATCGTTATGGTTTTTAAATGGTTATGGCGCTGTTTTTCTGAAAATTTGATTTTGACATAACTCAAAATCTATACGACGAAATCTAGATTTTTCTCTTTTATTAGAAAACTATTGTCAATTCGGTCCTGACGTTTCTTGGTTAAAAGAATTTCAAATTCAATTGAGTTCTGTATACTGAATTGAAGTTCGAAATGCCAATTTACGAACTGCAGCGCTGCGGCGAGTTCGTTTTAATTATATTTATAAATATAAACATTTAAACTTCGTCTATAATAAATTCAACTTCACTCTGATATATTTTTAATATATATCAAATCAATTTTTTCCCAATTCAACATACTATTTCCAATCTTCTAAAATTGTCGATTTTTCCTTATTCAGTAATAAATTCATTTCTATTTCGATCTTCTATATTAAATTTCAATTCCTTTTATAAATTATAAATCCTTTGGATTTATTTCTAATATGTTTAAAAATCCACATTTCAAAATATATTTCATCGATCCCATTTCAAAATGATTTTAACTTTCTATTTCAAATTCTCTTTGAAATTTATATTTTCAAATCTCTTTGAAATTTTTATATTCAAATTCTATTTTCAATCTCCATTTGAACTTCAATTTACTTTCAAACTTCATTTGGATTTATTCATTCAAATCTATTTTCAAACTCCATTCGAATTTTTATATTCAAATCTATTTCAATTCTATTTCAAGTTCTATTTAAATTTTCTATATTAAATTTCCATTTGAATTTCTATATTCAAATTCTATATTTGAATTTCCTTTATATTCAAATTCTATATTTGAATTTCTACATAAAAAACTCCATTTCACTTCTGTTTTCAAATTCTATAGTTAAACCCCATTTGAATTTTATTTTCAAATCTCTATAGTTAACTCCATTTGAATTCTATTTTCAAATCTCTATAGTTAACTCCATTTGAATTCTCTTTATTCAAATCCATTTGAATTCCTTTGAATTCAAATTCTATTTGAATTCTTTTGAATTCGAATTTCTGTATATTCAAATTCAATATATTCAAATTATATTTAAATTTTCTATGTATAAATTCTATTTGAATTTCATTTTCAATTTCCATTATAACTCTATTAAATTCTATATTCAAAGTCTGTTTCTATTTGAATTCTATATTCAAATTCTTATTTCATTCTGTTTGAATTCTATATTTGAATTCCTTTATATTTTCTATATTCAATTTCTATTTGAATTTTTATATTAAATTTCTATAAACAAGTCTCGATTTCAATTCCTTTTGAAACCGATATTTCTATTTTTTTTTTGAAAATAGATTTCCCTTTTCAATTTCACACCTGTATTTCTATTTCTGAATTATCCAATGATAATTCATTCCACCACATTTATAAACTTCGTTTATAAAAGAACTACTTGTTTTATTTTTCAAAAAAAGTTTATATATTTAAAAATTCAAATTCTATTTTAGAAAAATAGAATTTCTCCCTTTTTAATCTCAAACATCATTTTTGCTATATTTTTATATATCAACAATTTGGCCCCAGTGATTTTAACATTCAAACGACCCAATTTCCAATCAACACATTATATATATGATAATATATGAAAACAGACAATTAATAAAAATTTTGAGGAATCCAGTTGGATCCCTCCAACCTGTTCTCCTGCATCCACAGACGTTAGTTAACAGAAATAATACCCATCCTGCTTCGTGGCAGGTTATCGCTGTATAAATGGAGATCTACTTATATACGTGGGCGTAGGGTCATCCACTAATGATACTGCGGGCATCCGCTAATGATACTGCGGGAACAATCCAATCACCAAACCAATATATATATATATAATAGTCAACCCTAAATAACTAATATTTTTAAATCAACCAGAAAGCATTTCAAACAAGCATCAAACAATTATTTTCAACTAATAAAAATAATTCTAAATAAAAGGTGAGTGAGATTTACTCACCGTAATTTTCTGTTTGCCGAATATCCATAAATTTCCATATCATCGGCCATGAGTCTGCTCGAATGAAATTTATTTCGTACCTACCATTTATTTAAACACTTATTCATCATTTTGAACTATTTATTTAAACTATCTTAAATGAATTTATTTAGATGAATTAACTAATTATATATAAACATTTCTAATTAATTTAATCAAATTAATATTTTACCTTAGCACCTTGTTGTGCCTTAAAAACTTCTCAACTAACACTCCTTCAAGCGACATGCTCACTGCCATTCACCGTCACAGACCCGATGCCTGGTATTTTCACCATCACCAGTTGCTCCGACCATCACTGTCGCCATTACCAAGCTCTAGAACTCCACTCAAAAGACCTCAACTCACTGCTCCTTTTGTTATTGCGGTTTCCAAACTTCTCGTCTGCTATGGTAAGAAGTATCGGACCTCATATCTTGCGATCTTGGCACCACCGAACTTGCCAACTCCTCCTTCCACTGCGATTTACCTTGCTGATCAACCCAGTACATTTCGACTTTAAATCTCCACTAAATCAAATGTTGTGACTTCGTCTTCCACCATCGCGCTGCTCCTGAGCGACCCCTCAGACAATCGCCGGTAGCCCTTCTCCACGAAGTCTTCACATCGAGTGCTCCAGATCAGAATGCATCTCACCAAAAACTGAATCCGTAATTGATCGCCACTGCTCCCCCTTGGCTCGAGCTAGGTCTACACGATAATGGATGGAAACGCGATTCACCATTTCGCCATTTTCCTTTCTATAACAAACGGTTTTCGATCTGATTTTTGATAGGAGAGGCTTGTGATTCAATTTAAGTGGAAAGTGGTCATTTATTCTTTTTAGAAGCTATTGATCGAAGATAACAAAAACAAAGGGGTTCGGTGATTTTTATAGACGAGAGATAGTTAAGGAAATGAAGTAGGTGTTTTACTGGGTAGGATTTATCTGAGGTAGGTTAGTTTACTTGATTTGATGTAGTGCTTACCCACTTATATAAAAAATTCGGGGTTCACTAATTTAAACCACGAACCGCTATTTTAACGTAACCACTGTTATTTCAACAGTGTAACACTATTTTGAACTAACTGAATATATTTTGATATTTAATTCGAATGTAAATATAAATAACCACAATAAATTAATATAATATAATTTAAATTCAAAAACAAATAAATTCCTTGATAATAAATCATTATTATTATCGTTTAAATTCAAATCAAAATTCATATGAATCATTTTGACTCCATTTCAAATTGAATTACTTAAGATCCTCGCATTACGATAATTATATCGATAATTCAATATAGAAATCGATTTATATTTTCAGCTCAATATTTAAAATAATATTTATTATTCAAAATAAATCGACTAGAAAAATCTGGGTCGTTACATTCTTCCCCCCTTAAAATAATTTCGTCCTCGAAATTGCTAAGGTACGAGAAATGGTACAAATCCATCACTTTTCAAAATCTCACTTATGTTGAAACTCCACTCCTCAGATTTCAACAAATTTAATTCCACCAAAACTTTTGGTTTTCTTTCGTATGCATTCTAATTCATTCAACTTGATTCTGATTCAATTTATTCACTTTAATCCATTTAACTAGCTTAAGTTAAATTCCTCTTCCAGAATCCAAATCCCAGGGTTTTCATTTCAAATCCTTTTGAAATCACTTAAACATGTACATATATTTATAATCCTTTCAAATTCAAAATATTCGAATTTTTCCAACTAAACTTGTTTTCTTTCAAATAAATTCCCATCAAAACTTTTCTAAGGACGCAATCCATCACTTAGAAACTCGAAAATGAATACTGACGAAGCTGCAGTTCTCATCAGAATTATTTTCCAGCCACTGAAGTGAGTTCAGTGCTTAAACAATTTCAAAACCCATTCAAAATGATTTTTATTCAAACGGTCTTTTCAAACAAAGCTATATCCTTTTAATATACTTCGAAAATATTTTCAAACTTCCTAGGATTTAAATTCCAATTTATGGTTTGAATCCAGTTTTAATTCATCACAATTGTATATTTCATTCATATACAAATTCCATTTGGTTCTATATAACCATTTCATTTCTTATAATCTCATTTGATTATAATAACAACCAACACATCCATATATTATAAAAATTTCAAAAATCATTCTTTCTATATCAAAATAGAATTTTGGTTAAAATAATTTCATTCACCCACTTTAAAAAAATATCGTGTTAAATCTTATGTTCAAGTGTTTAGAAATTCCTATCGACTTTGTGGCGTCCCACTATTCGATCAAAATTCATAAACCACTCAACAGACTAGCCAACACAATATAATACAACTTTTATATCAACTAACAAATACGCTCTCTCGTATCTATACACTCAAGTCATTCTAGGGTTCTACTGACCCTATCTCTAATGAGCACAATCCCACCAAAGCCTAGGTATTCGCTCAACCTAAGCTCTGATACCAACTGTAAAGGCCCGCAAATCCGTACTATTTGAGTTGACTAATAATATCACACGTCCAACCCAAATTGCACAGAAATATGAATCATTATTAGAAAGAAGTTAGAGGATGAGAAATAGAAAGAAAGAAATGTTAGAATAGAAGAAAACAGAGAAGACACAGCTCATAGCGGAACGAATAAAATATATTATATAACATAATTTTTGAAATACAAATCAATAACTGTATATACATACCATTATCAGAGAACAACAGTTATTCCTGGAACAGTTATAAACACCTATTTCCAGATACAACATGGTACACAGCGGAAATATGATAATCTATAGCTAATTGGTGAAGCCTCCTGCTTCCAGCTCCTCCAAATGAATCTGTAAAATCCCGACTACTTGACTGCCCGTACAAATTCGGGCACCCAAGAGTTTAGGGAAAACAAACAAAATAAACTCTGGGTCAGTCATGGGACTGGTGTGAGTAAACTCCATCCATTTGTTTAACTTTAAAACTCCTTTCGAAGGAAAAGATAATAGTAAGACCAGCCTACACATAAACATGGACGGCTTTTTACCTTACTATAACCCAAAACACTTTGATATAAAAATCCAGTGATATTATAATAATGTCTAAATCAAATAAATAACAATCTAGTGGAACGCTTGCATCTCACGCTCCACATACATAGTATAAAATCAAAAACCGCAGGGCGCTTATTGGAGATTGGATTTCCAACATGACAAGGTATGGAACCACCTTCCGATCAGTGTACTCTAGAGGCGATACACTGGGGTTCAACAAGAACGTCTTGCAACCCGGCCCACACATGACCGACCACTCATTTCACCTGAGTGTATCGAATGTATATCACCAACGGTTGGGATCAAAAACCGTTTCCCCAATGGGACAACATCGAATAAAACAAGGAATTAAATGAATCTCTAGATAGGTGATAATACACCTTAATGGGAGAGACCCACATAGCCATGCTGCCTGCCCGATTTTTGTCATTTTCCGGTTGTTGAGGCCTGAGGCTACGATTACTTTCTATTCATTGATAGCACAATCACTTTGAATGCCACATTGTCAGATCCGTTAATCACTAGTTGATTTGCACAAATATTCTGGATGTTATGCTAAGGGAATAAATCCGTTGCAACCATATATATTTATACATACCAACGTATTCGATCATTGGAAATACTGTAACGTCTCGCATTTTTGTTGGTTGGTATTTGAATATTTAAATCAGTTTAAATATTGAATTTGTAATATAAGTGGATTTATATATTAATTAAAAAGAAGTTGAACGTATATAAATATATATTAATCATAATCGAGCTCAGAACAACCCTGCAGTTCGTAATTTAACGTCCTGAACTTCAACTGAGTGTACCGGACTCGTTTTGAATCGGATTTCTTCGAAACAAGAAGCGTTGGAATATGTTGAACTGTATCTTTCTAACAGAAGTGAAAAACTAAGATTTCGTTGTATAGATTGCAAGATATGTCCAAATCAAATATTCAGAAAGTCGCTGTGAAATCATATATCGACCGTAACGGTTATTTGAATATAACTTGATATTAGTTGCAAATCGGGACAAGGTTCTTTTGAGGCGCAGCAATAATTTAATTTTTAGAATTTTACTGAAATTTTTAATTAATTAAATAAACAGCTTTTTATTTGGAGTATTGTGCACTCTGTATCGGTATTTCGGGATTTCAAAATATGAGTCAAACTACCGGTATTATTATACTTTTGGGATCGTGACACCTCGCTGGACATAACAATAATCTTACTTCTGTCCGTAGCATCGGTAAATAAATGGAATTTTCCGTAATCGGTGCTGTATGCAAAATAACAAAATATGAATTTTAACACATTCATGAACATGAATATTAATGAATATATGGACAAAGTGGATACATGTATAATTATGTATATGAGTAAATAGCTGGCTTAACAATAGACATGGATAGTGGGATACGACAAGAATCCAATTTTTGGCGTAGTGAGTTCATGAAGAATATTTTTGCATACATACATTTCTACAATTCAATCGAATCTATATCCTACTACACTAAGCACAGACCATTCACGCAGATGGAAAGGAAATGGAAGGGTCCTGTACCACATGCGTAAGTCCTCACATGGCTACTCTACTACTTAGCTAGCTGACCCATACCCTATTACTTATCGTCTTCATCAAAATTAAATGAAATCCATACCCTAAAGACAACATAATCTACAGTGGCCTATGTTTTCAAATCCATCAATGCGCGTGGTATGACACAACCCATACTGAACAGTAAATGAGCACCATACACCTATATTTGAAACCTTAGCAAAGAAGTATGGTTATATTTAATTCCTTTCTTTTCCCTTAAGGCCTAAGTAATAGCGTACTACCTCATGTTTTCATCATGTGGAGCTATATGGTGGGCAAATCAACAAAGTAAGGTCACAACAATATATTTAATCTGCACGTACTGTTCTTCACGGATTCGCATGCAACTCTGAAATATGTTGCCTCTACACACACTCTTCCTTCACGTGCCTCTACGTATAGCCTTAAGAAAAAGTGATGGAAGGTACTTATCAAAACTTAACGAACCATAATCTAGCGGTATGGCTTCTTTGGGAATGAACAGCCTACCCTAACAATTACCATACCCTATACTATGAAAGCGAGGCCATTCTTATCACTTCTTCCCATCTTCCTGTATATATACTCACGCTAAAAGCCTTCATCACTCAGATAAACTGACACTTCCTTTCATATTCTCCCCTTCAAGCATGTCAGTACTCCCTTTCAACCTTTTTAGTTCGGTTTCAGCTATAATGATAAAATAAAATATAAACAAACAAATGAGAAATATGAAATACAAGGAAAGTATTTTGTTTAAAATAGTAGGAGCCTTTGTGTGTTTGCCGAAATGATGGAGCTGGCATTCGGTATACACAGGAAACGTGTAGTGATGGGGGAAGTTCAAATACTGGCAACTGACGAAAACTGCCCAAGCTCATTTAACAAAAGCGAAACAAAACCAAAGCTCAATCCCTTATCCACTTCCAAAAGAACTCTCACTTCGGCAAGGTGTTATATGTTGGAGCTAGAGACATGTATGTTTTGGAGAAGAAGCTCTCGGGTAGAGGTGGTTGCCGCGGTGGAAAGCTACTATGGCGATTTCATCTGGGATAAAGTCAGTAAGGTTCATGAGGGGTTTCATGCAAGGAAATGGGAATCAGTTGACATGCGCCAGTAAGGGAACTGTCTAGCTGGTTGTGGATGGCGTTGAGCTAAGAGTCCGCGTTGCTTGGCATTTGGGGGCAAGTTGATGGATCCGTATGTTGGAGAGGAGAGAAAAATACGATGAAAAAGGGAGAAGAGCGGGATGTTATGAGGTAAGCAGTGCGAAAAATAGTGTTGTGCTTACTGGAGTGTAAGGATGGAAGCACGGTAATAGATGAAGAAATATTAGTGGAGCTGGAGTTCAAGGTTTACAGGTGTTCATGTTTAATGAAGGAGGGCGCCATTTTGTTGTGGAGGACCGGAGTATCAAAAAGAAAAGGGGCATAGGACAATGGCGTGTTTATTTGTGAATGCTTGGATGATGGTGGACTAACGAAGGATGCAAGGCCGAGGCGGATTTGTTGGGGTTGTTTTAAACCAAAGGGGAATAACAGTATGAAGATGCGATGAAAGGAGAGTCTGCTGATAGTTTTAGTGTCAGAGTTAATGATGATAATATTAGGTTTCCAGATGTAATGGTGAGGGGACACAATTGTGAAAACCGCGGAATGGTGCAGGGGAAAGAGTATAGTAATGGAGCGGCTAATGGATCACGTTCATTTTTTTAACGGTAATAGTGGAGGTGGGTTTAAAGTTAATGGCGATAGCGGCACATGATATTGCTGATAGCAGATGCTTTTATCAGGACTAGTTAAGCTACTCGGCTTACCTGCTAGCACTAGACTGTCGACGGGTTTGACATGCCGTAGACTGTTTACTATATTTTTCCAGGAATTATGTTCATAGGCGTTGCTTACTACGTGCAATAAGGAATAGTTGTGAAGCAAAGAGGTCATGTGTTTGCGACTGCTTTTCAGCCTTTGTGTATGATCATAGTGGCTGTTTTGGGTTCAGTCATTTGGATTTTCTGCTTTATTTGAGAAGAAGAAGAGCTCTTATTTCGATGCCAGTTTGAGTTTAAACATTGGGTAGTGTAGTTCAGACGAAGTGGTGAAGACGGATGGAGTTGAGTTGGGCCGGTTTATCTGTGTAAAGCCCACACGGAAAAATAAGTATAAAATAACAAATGGAAGCATTGTGTTTAGCGAGGTGTTACTGGGCGACACAATCAAATGGAATAGGAGCTTTGCTTTCATGAATTCGAACTAAAGGGAGAAAGCCAAGCGGACCAACTGGGCGTGGGCCGGACAGAAATGGATCTTAGCATCGCAGGTTACGTACCAGAACCAGTTTGAAAGGATTTGGAGGTCATTACAAATTCTGGGCAAACAAACCGCTCGATTGAATAAACTGACGCAAATCGTTATTTAACGGTTAACGCGAAAAGGTGAGTAAAATCAAACTCTGATCTTTTTAAAATATTTTAATTATATTTTAATGTTGTTGGAATAATGTGTGATGGTCGTATAAGTAGATTTCAATTTAATTAGTGATATATATATATATATATATATATATATATATATATATATATATATATATATATATCGTTGCATATGTACACATCATCAGTTGGACATTGATCTCATCGACTATAATATTCTCTAGTATAGAGTTAGTGTAAATTGTGATGACTAACATCTGTGGATGGAGGAAGCCGGTTGGAGGAATCTGACCGGATTCCTCGATATTTATATATACTGTTTGTTTTGTATGAACCCGAATTATATTTAAAAACCCCATGTGAATATTTATGTTGAACAGAAATTCAACATCTGTTTCGATAAAACAATAAACGATATCAATTTAGAAAGTGATAACAGTCGACCGTAAAACCATCGTTTTGTTAAGGAGTTGATTGGCCGTCAGGCAAATCAACAAAGATAATTATAAAAATTATATTTTTATAATTAAAAAGAAGATTTAAATTTATTATAGAAGTTCTATTATAAACCAGTATTTTTGAGTTCGTTTTTATAAAATTAATAAAAACGATTGTTGATATTTAAATAAGTTTATAAAGCAGAAATTATCCGATGATTAAGTATTTGGATAATTATATTTAAGATAAACAATTTTAGAAATATTATTAGATTAATTATGTTAATCTAATGAGAAGTAATTAAGATCAGTTAACGAATTTACTGATGAAATGAAGTTGATTTAATCAACTGTTATTCGGAAAATGATTTTTAGATTAATTGATCTTTAATTAATCTAATGAAACAGTTTAGAAATAAATTAATCAAAATTTATAAGATGTAATTACCTTTTAGTTTAAGAAGTTATAAGTAGAACTGTGGAAAGGGCAAAGCAAAGAGTTAATGTTTAAAATATATAATCATAAACAACTGAGATTTCAAAGTAAGAATATGGTGTTATAAAAAAAAACCATAGTCAAAATTAAACAAGAAAATACGGTCTGATAGGTATTATAAGTAATAAGGAATTAGAATACAGACTTATATCTGTTCTAAGGTAAGAACGTTGTCGATCAAGGTCTGAGAGGTAAATAGAATACCCCAACTTGAACGGCTTCACTATTATCGAGGAACGACATCAGTTTGTAACGGAAAGATATGTCAAGATTTTTGTAACGGAAAGAGATGTCAAGATTTTTGTAACAGAAAGAGATGTCAAGATTTTTGTAATGGAAAAAGACGTCGAGATTAGTTATAAAGTGGCATATAGCAGCGCATTGCAAGTTTGAACTATAGTGATAAAATAAACGTTGTTGATTAGGCTTAAGCGTGACTGTTATGTCAAGATTAGTTATAAAGGAGAATATTACAGCGTATGACAAGTTTAAACTATAGCGATAAAAATAATGCTGTTGATAAGGTAAGTGTGACTGTAATGAGAGATTAGTTATAACATAGAATATTACAGCGTATGACAAGTTTAGAACTATAGCGACAAATAAAATGTTGTTGATTAGACATAAGCGTGACTTTTATATATGACAGCACTTTCTAGGAAATGAAGCAGTTTAGTTGAGATCCACTTATTCGGAAGTGATAAATAACGATGTGGTAAGGAAATATAAGAATCAGTTTTAGAAAGAGAAATTGGAGAATCGTGTTAGAAAACGATGGCAGCATTTCGATGTTCGAAATGTGATTAGAATTAAACCGTTAGGATTTGTAACTAGAATTCGACGATGTCGAATGTATTAAAAGTAAACTAATTTAGGGATTATAATCTGATAGAATAATTAACATTTAGTTGTAAACAAATAAATGTTAATAGGATAGGATTCAGTATTTAGTTATAAACTCGATATTTATTTGGTAAGAAATCGACTTAGAAATAGAGTTTATAAAGTGGATTGTAAATATAAAGTGTGAAAGAGATTTCGGTAAACGAGATAATGATATTGATTTTCTAAATAAAGAAGTTATTTCATAAAGGTGTTCAGATTTCTATAATAGTATGATATTCACCTTTTAAAGTGAATAATGTTTTAAAAGTAAGCGTGGGGCTGATTAAAGGGTTAAAAGGAAATTGGGAATATTTTCCAATATAAATAGGGTGATTATCCAAGTATAGAAATAAAGAATGGGAAATTAATGGAAATAGTCGAACGTTAATAACGTATGTTTCTGAAACATGAAAGAATAAGAGTTTAAAATAACTGGAAATGTTTTCCAAGAAGTATGAAAAGCCTTAAACGGGATTTGAGAAATATTTGGGAAGATATGGGAATTCGAATAATAAAATGAATGTTAAATAAAAGTGCCCGTGGTTGTATGATGTTAGTTGTACATTGAATGAATGTTGTTTTTACTTCGATAGTTAAATAACCGACTATCGAAGTGTTTTGACCATCGTTGTCAATACGGGGAGACCAGTTGGATATATTATCCGAAAACCACTCCGTATAGGCAAAAGCGCTGCGAATTAGATATGATGAAGATAATTGAAGACGGAGTTAAATGCAAGGATCGACCAGTTATAGAATGGTGTGTTTTTGTTTGTCCAGTCCCAGGACAACTTGTATGGACGAGTGTCTGACAGAGTATTTCCAACGGTCACGCCGTTGATCTGACGAATATACCAAGTTGGTGGGGAGAAGATAACTTCTCTTTATTCTACACCCAGTGTGCATTTGTGTAATCAATGTGTGATTACGGATTTGACGATGTGACATTCAAAGTGAATGGTGATCAAATGTTCTGAAGATAGACGTAGCCTCTAGCCTCACAACCAAGAAGTGACAGAAGTTGGGCTAGGCAGCATGGCTAGTTGGGTCATCCCCAAGCAGGGTGTATTGTCACCGATCTAGAGAAAATTCATATTTATACTTCTTTTTGATTCTGTATCTTCGGATGGACGGTTGGATGGCCTACAACCGTGGTGGCAATATATTCGCGACACTCATGCTAAATGAGTGAGCGGTCATGTGTGGCCGGGTTGCAAGACGTTCTTGTTGAACCCTGAGTGTATCCCCTCTAGAGTACACTATTCAGAAGGTGCTCCCATACCTTGTCTGTTGGAATCCAATCTCCAATAAGCGCCCTGCGGTTTATGATTTTATACTATATATATTTGGAACGTGAGATGCAAGCGTTCTACTACTTGTATAATTATTTGGTTAGACATTATCATAATACCACTGGATTTTGATATCAAGAATATTTCGGGTTATAGTAAGGTAAAAACCGTCCATGTTTATGTGTGGGCTAGTCTTACTATTATCTTCTTGTTTTGAAAAGGATTTTCAAAGTAAAACAGTATGGTTGGAATTTACTCACACCAGTCCCATGACTGACCCATAGTTTATTTTGTTTGTTTTCCCTAAACTCTTGGGTGCCCAAATTTGTACGGGCAGTCAAGTGTTTCAGGCTTTGCAGATTCACTTGGAGGAGCTCAAAAGCAGGAAGCTTCACCATTAGTTATGTAGAGTTATTTCCGCTGTGATATGATGTACTGTACTCTGATAATGGGATGTATATACAATACAGTTTTGTATTCAAAGTTATGTTATATAATACATCTTATTTTGTTCCGCTGCGAGTTTCGTGTTACTCTGATTCTGTTCAGTTGTGATCTTCTTCTTCTTCTATTCTATTAGTTCTATCTTTTCTTTCTCACCCTCTAAATTCTTCTATTAATGTCCTGGTGTTTTCGATGCTTGAATAGTCAACAGTGTGTTTTCATGTTGATTTTCTGGGTCGAAAATTCCATCCGTTACAAATACTTTGTCAGACATTCGTCCATATACGTTCGTTCTGGGATTGAACGAAACCGATGGCACAATTTCTATTAATAGAAAAAGCCCTTGCACTTTACATCGTCTTTGATAATCTTTATATAATCTGATCCGCAATGCTACTGCCAATACAGAGTGGTTCACGGATAATAATCCAACCGGTCTCACCATATTAACAACGCTATTGGAAAACACTTCAATAGTCGGTTATTTAACTATCGAAGAAAACAACCATCCATGCAAAACATCAAACAATCACTGGGCCCTTTAATTTATATTTCATTAATTAAAATACTTCTCCACTTCCTTTATCAATATTTATTAACTAAATAATTTCAATTATCATCTTGGCCTCTTACCCATTTGGAAAACATTTCCATATCTCACCTTCTTTATTTTCTACACTTAGAAAATATATTCTATTTGCAATTGAAAACAATTCCAATCACTTATCACTTTCCCTACTACTTTAATTATACTCAGGAAATATTTACTTTTGTATTTCTAAAATTCCACTACTGGGTTAAAACGAATGCCGCGTAGAACATCATTACAACAACCCAAAATGTTTTATTCAACTAACTCTTATTCAACACTTCTCTTCGAGACTGGATTTTGCTATGTATCAATTAAAAATGAAATCAATCAAGTTGGGATAAAATTACCTCTCAGACCTTGACTGAAAACATCCTCAACTTCAAAACGGCAAAACCACTAACCTCGAATAAACACACTAAAACCCAATTATTCATTTTTTAAAACATGTATAAAGTTCGCTTTCTATTTCTAATTTATAGATTTCCCTTTTTGTTTACAATATTCTATTTTTAATTCGTTTCCTTATCGAATTCTATATATATCGATACATTGATTTCTAACTATCAAATTATCTTAAAAATATTCTAACTCCTTAAATTTCCGGAAAATTTCGCCATAACCTCCTTTGTACCGGGAGCTTTGGGATATTTCAAATAGCCTCCCATGGCCCGTACCAATCCAAAAGAAAAAGAAAAAGCCAAGCGGCTTGCCGATACGGCGCATAAAATCCTATATATGAATTTAAACATGTACCTTTTTGTCGGGCACATAAAATAAAATCTTCATATACTTCATCCCATACCTGTCTAACACATGCTCACCTGTTTTCAATTCAATTCAACTCAATCCAATCGTTTGAATTCAGTTTTGAATCGTTTGAATTCAGTTTTGCTCAATTATTCTTTAATTAGCCATTTTGCCTATTTCACTCCTTTGTTTGAACATAACATATTCAAACAAAATATTTATCTTGCTCATAACCAAATTGAATTTCAATTTCAATTCTAGATTCCTCTTTGATTTCGAATATAAAATTTTAAATCGAATTCACTTATTCAAAGCCTAATATCAATTTAAAATCACATTAACTAATTGCTATTCGAATTAGTTAAACCTTTTTAATAACCAAAAATCTTATTTCTATTTCAAAAATCAATTCATTTACTTCACTGGAGTTCATATATAATTCACAACTCAAATCTGAAATTTACTAAATAGAAATTCGGATTTTATTCGCTTAAAATCCTTTTATAAAATTAAATAAATCGTTATGGTTTTTAAATAGTTATGGCGTTGTTTTTCTGAAAATTTGATTTTGACATAACTCAAAATCTATACAATGAAATCTAGATTTTTCTCTTTCATTAGAAAATTATTGTCAATTCGGTCCCGACGTTTCTTGTTTAAAAGAATTTCGACTTCAATTGAGTTCTGTATACTCAATTGAAGTTCGAAACGCCAATTTACGAACTTCAGCGCTGCGGCGAGTTCATTTTAATTATATTTATAAATATAAACGTTTAAACTTCATCTATAATAAATTCAACTTCATTATGATATATTTTTTATATATATCAAATCGATTTTTTCCCAATTCAACATACTATTTCCAATCTTCTAAAATTGTCGATTTTTCCTTATTCAGTAATAAATTTATTTCTATTCGATCTTCTATATTAAATTTCAATTCCTTTTATAAATTATAAATCCTTTGGATTTGTTTCTATTCTGTTTAAAAATCCACATTTCGAAATAAATTTCATCGATCCCATTTCAAAATGATTTTAACTTTCTATTTCAAATTCTCTTTGAAATTTCTATTTTTAAATTCTATTTTCAAATCTCTTTGAAATTTCTATATTCAAATTCCATTTTCAATCTCCATTTGAACTTCAATTTACTTTCAAACTTCATTTGGATTTCTTCATTCAAATCTATGTTCAAACTCCATTCGAATTTTTATATTCAAATCTATTTCAATTCTATTTGAATTTTATATTCTGAAATTCTATTTCAAGTTCTATTTAAATTTTCTATATTAAATTTCCATTTGAATTTCTATATTCAAATTCTATATTTGAATTTCCTTTATATTCAAATTCTATATTTGAATTCCATTTGAATTTCTACATACAAAACTCCATTTCACTTCTATTTTCAAATTCTATAGTTAAACCCCATTTGAATTTTATTTTCAAATCTCTATAGTTAACTCCATTTGAATTCTATTTTCAAATCTCTATAGTTAACTCCATTTGAATTCTCTTTATTCAAATCCATTTGAATTCCTTTGAATTCAAATTCTATTTGAATTCTTTTGAATTCGAATTTCTGTATATTCAAATTCAAAATATTCAAATTCTATTTAAATTTTCTATGTATAAATTCTATTTGAGTTTCATTTTCAAATTCCATTTTAACTCTATTAAATTCTATATTCAAAGTCCGTTTCTATTTGAATTCTATATTCAAATTCTTGTTTCAATCTATTTGAACTCTATATTTGAATTCCTTTATATTTTCTATATTCAATTTCTATTTGAATTTTTATATTCAATTTCTATAAACAAGTCTCGGTTTTAATTCCTTTTGAAATCGATATTTCTATTTTTTTGAAAATAGATTTCCCTTTTCAATTTCACACCTGTATTTCTATTTCTGAATTATCCAATGATAATTCTTTCCACTACATTTATAAACTTCGTTTATAAAAGAACTACTTGTTTTATTTTTCAAAACAAGTTTAAATTTCAAATCTATTTAAAAATTCAAATTCTATTTTGGAAAAATAGAATTTCTCCCTTTTTAATCTCAGACATCATTTTTTCTATATTTTTATATATCAACAATTTGGCCCCAGTGATTTTAACATTCAACGACCCAATTTCCAATCAACACATTATATATATGATAATATGTGAAAACAGACAATTAATAAAAAATTTGAGGAATCCAGTTGGATCCCTCCAACCTGTTCTCCTACATCCACAGATGTTAGTTAACAGAAATAATACCTATCCTGCTTCATGGCAGGATATCGCGGTATAAAAGGGGATCCACTTATATACGTGGGCGTAGGGTCATCCGCTAATGATACTGCGGGCATCCGCTAATGATACTGTGGGAACAATCCAATCACCAAACCAATATATATATATATATAATAGTCAACCCTAAATAATTAATATTTTTAAATCAACCAGAAAGCATTTCAAACAAGCATCAAACAATTATTTTCAACAAATAAAAATAATTCTATATAAAAGGTGAGTGAGATTTACTCACCGTGATTTTTGGTTTGCCGAATATCCACAAAGACCACCAGAAACTTGTTCAGAAACTCCCTAAACACCCAACTCATCAAGTCCACAAAATAGGCGGGCGCATTGGTTAGCCTAAAAGGCATAACCAACCATTCGAAGAGGCCATTTGGAGTTCTGAATGCAGCCTTATCCACTATTTCAAATCTCGCAGATATCGCTTGAGATCTCCTCCGAGATCTCATTATCGGCTCCTTCTGAAATGAAACAGCATATATCACTCTAAACCTCCTTTCGATTATATCGCCCGAGATATTGCAATATCACACGATATATCGATCGGGACGAAATACTGGAATATCGTCCGATATCTTAGTTTTTTTTGTTAAAATTTAAATCTATGGTTGTGCTAGAACAATAATTAAAAAACTCAAATTTAGCCACGATAATCTTTGGTTATTTTATATTTTGCATGTTAAACCACTATATTATATATTCATATATATATTTTACAATACTTATGATTTTCATATCCGTCTTTTTAACATACATGTTGCCTATGAAATTATGTAATTTATGGTTTATTTATGCTGAATTTTTTAATGTTTTGGATCTTTTAATGTTTTATGTCCAACAATATTTCTTCTTTAAGCATATTACGATTTAGAATGTGAATGATCTATCGCAAAATAAAGATTAATAAAATTATTTTGCAATTCAAGTTTAAGTTACTATGTTTTTAATAGCATTCATAAAAATCATTTTGTAAAAATATCAGTTTTTAACATATTTTTAACATATCATGTGCCCGAGATTGTTCTGATATGAACTCTCAGACCTGAGATGGAAATCCGAGATGAACTCCCGAGTTAGACTCATCTCGTCCGAGATCTCCCCCGATACGAGATCAAGTTTATAAAATCACCGAAACGAAACGCGATTGATATCCGACATTTAAAACCATGGTCTTATCAATGTTGTCCTCTACCACCCTCAATTGATAAAACCCCGTGGTTAAGTCCATCTGCGAGAAAATTGATGCGCTAACTAGCTGGTCAAACAGGTCGACAATTCTCAGTAGCGGGTGCCTGTTCTTCTTAGTTAGCTTATTTAGCTCCCTATAATCCACACAAAGATGAAGTGATCCATCTGCTTTAGTTGCAAAGACGACTGGAGCTCCCCATTCTGAAATGCTTCATGTAATGGCCCGAATTTCCGTACCCTTTGAGTTGACTAATTACATCACATGTCCAACTCAAATTGCACAGAAATACGAATCATTAATATAAAGAAATTAGAGGATGAGAAATAGAAAGAAAGAATAGTTAGAATAGAAGAAACGAAGAACAAAATCTCACAGCGGACTGAATAAAATATATTAAATAACATAACTTTTGAAATACAAATCAGTAATTGTATATACATACCATTATCAGAGCACTACAGTTATCCCTGGAACAGTTATAAACACATGTTTCCAGATACAACATAATACACAGCGGAAAATATAATAGCCTATAGCTAACTAATGAAGCCTCCCGCTTCAAGCTCCTCCAAGTGAATCTGTAAAATCCCGACTACTTGACTGCCTATACAAATTTAGGCACCCAAGAGTTTAGAGTAAAACAAAACAAAATAAACTCTGGGTCAGTCATGGGACTGGTGTGCGTAAACTCCAATCATTGGTTTAACTTTTAAAAATTCTTTTCAAAAGAAATGATAATCGTAAGACCGATCCACACATAAACACGGATGGTTTTTGCCTTACGATAACCCAAAATATTATTGATATCAAATCCGGTGATATTATAATAGAGTATAAATCAAATAAATAGAAATCTAGCGGAATGCTTGCATCTCACGCTCCATATATAATATAAAATCAAAAACCGCAGAGCGCTTATTAGAGAATGGATTTCCGACCATGAAAAGGTATGGAACCACCTTCCGATCAGTGTACGCTAGAGGGGATACACTCGGGTTCAACAAGAACATCTTGCAACCTGGCCACACATGGTTGGCCACTCATTTAACTTGAGTGTACTGAGCATATTATCACCAACGGTTGTGATCAGCAACCGTTACCGAAAGCATACATCAACGAATAGAATATGAAGAAAATGAAATTTCTCTAGATCATGTGATATTAACCCTAATGGGAATGACCCACTTGGCCATGCTATCTGCCCGATTTTTGTCACTTCCCGGTTGATGAGGCTTGAGGTCACGATTATCTTTCAAGAACATATTGCCACCATTTACTTTGGATACCACATCATCAAATCCGTCCATATACGTTGTCCTGCGAGTGGACAAACCAAAGACATTATTCTATTATTTTATCTTGGGCAATTTCTACCTAAGATTAACAGAAAAACCCTTGCACTTTACTCCGTCTTCGATAATCTTCAGTGTAAGTTGATTCGTAACTCTAATGCCCATACGAAGTAGTTTTCAGATCATTAAATCCGATCCCGGACTTTCCGTATCGACAACGGAGGTATAAAATAACTAAAACCTTGATAGTTAGTTATTTAACTATCAAAGGAACATCCATACAATCAACGGTCCTATTTCCAAATGGAAATTTCTATCGATCAATCATCAAACAACACTAGCCCCTTTTTAAATTAATTCCTTATTAAATTATAATTTCCAATTCCCATTTCCTATCTTTCGTATCCTTTCAAAGGTCTATTTTCACTCTTGATTCTTGGAAAAACATTTCCAACATCCTAATTTCTTTATTCGAGAAAATATCTCTTATTCCAATTAGAAAACATTTCTAAATATTCACGATCCTTATTTTCTATATTCAGAAAATACACCCAATTAATATCGGAACATATTTCCATCTTCCATTTCTTAATTCCTCGTTGACCAATTCGTTTCATTTTCTATGCATAGAAAATATCTCTCATTTTATTTGGGGAAAACATTTCAAAAATCCTTTAAATTAGTGCTATGTTATAAAACATCATTATTATAACTCAAACCATTAATCATTTATTAACTAACCAAATTGCTAACCAATCTTCACTATCGAACCTTAACCATTCCTCCATCAATCATGAAGTCAATCAAATTGGGGTATAATTACCTCTCAGACCTTAATTGAACAACATTCTAAATTTTGAAATAGTCAAAGCTCACTACTTCAAACAGAACATTGCTTATGCGACTCTCAGATTCAATCTAAGGATCCATATCTTTTACGGAAAAACATTGATTATAACGGTAGCATTATAATCGCTGTTTCCAAATATTTGATTTATATACAAAAAAAATAACTTGCACTTATTAATTTCAATAAATAAATTAATAAGTAAATAAATAAATAAATAAATAAATAAATAAATAAATCTGATTTAAATGGAAAGTAAAAAATTGCTACTTCCCTAAATTCGATATAATCGAATTCCAATAAATAACTTTTTCTCGAATATTCTATATTCGATTTATATTCCGAACTTCGGAATTTATCTATCATTTCCCAATTTCACTTTTTTCTTTCCAAATTATTTCCAATTTCTTTATAACCATTCCAGTTTAAGAAACGTTATTGCACTTTATTTTATATTCCGGATTTTGAACTAAAACTCATCGTTTCCTTTTAAAACGATTACCCATTTCCCTTTTCATTCAGTTTCCAATCTGGATTCATATTTCTAATCCAAATTTCCTTTAGAGATATTCCATTTGCAAAACATTTCCTTTAAATCATTATTCACTTTAATCATGAATATATTTCTTTATATACAATCAAATCAGTTTGATTTCATACTTACAAATAATATCTTAAATCCAAATTCTATTTATAACTTCTATTCAGATTTTTCCATACCAACCTCATTTGTATTGCAATCATTTAAAATCTCATTTATAACTTCCTTATAAATTTGCCAAGTTTAAATCTCAATTCAATTATTGGTTTCAAAACCGGTTTCCACTTTTCCATATGAATTAAATTTGAATTTATATTTGATTTTATCCAATTTTAAATAATTCGTTTAATTTATACTCTTATCTATAAACAACTTCTTGATTTATCCATTTGAACAGGTTTCTATTATCAACTCTATTCGAAATTTTATCTCTATTTTGGAAATAAATTCCATTTTTAAATCCCAATTTCCCTTTCCATATTCGAAAATATTTTATAATATCTAAAATACCAAGTTCCTAGGGCTAGGGTAATTCGAACACGACATATCCAATCATGCATTATATAACACATCATATATCACAATCAAATAAAAACAATAATATAAATGTTGTTGGATTACTCTAAGCTGTTTCCCCGCATCCACAGATGTTAATCACTTCAATCATATTAATTTCACATCAATCTGAAATATCATAGTAAACAAAACTAATAATCGATCAACGATATAACTATATCAACCATTTCGACCATTTTATCAACCATTCATTCAAACAACCATCACATAGTATAAATTTACTATAAATAGATCTAAAACTTGTTTATAATGAAATATAAATGAGCCAGAGTTAGTGAGATTACTCACATTGTTTTGCAGTTGACGGTTCTGTTATTGTTTCATTTAAAATCAAACATCGTTAGGATTTTGTATGAAGTTCCAGCAGCTCCGTTCTTAGTCGTGCCAGTTCTACAACGTATATCTCCTCGCTATGATTCCAATGTGATGGTTTTCATTGGATTCTATCCCAGGATGTAACAGTTATACTGATTATAAGTTAAATAAATTAAACCATTATTAAACTTAACTAATTATTAATTTACTAATACAAATTGCCATGTATATATATTTTGACTTATTCCCCTTAATCATGCGTTATCGTTTACAGCAACCTTTTCTTCCCCGAACAATTGAAAATCCCTGCTGTGCTTTCATGGCTACTACCGAACCTTCAACCCACGCCACCTCACTAAACAAACAATCATCATCTCCATCTCCTTCAACAATCGCATTCCATTGCAAATCCTCCATGATGACCAACAAACAACATCTGCACTCCAAACAATCACTAGCACATAGAAAGAGGCGACACTTCAGGGCAATAAACAGATCTGACCCCAAACCCCTTCCAGAAATTCCAAACAAATACAAATTTCACCAAAATTTACTTCACCACAAACCACAACTTCCTACAATCTACAAGCATTCACCTTCCTATATTCAGAATCATTCATACACTAGAACTGAGGCATGGTCATTTATATTCATTCCTTAATTATAGACCAATCAGGCATGTGAAGTAAATCTTACTCATTAAATTCAGAAGATATAAGAGTTGTCCACTAACTCATCAGTGCGATCGTACCTTAATTAAGATCATAACACAAACCCACTTCTAAATGTAGCACCAATTGTCTCAATTAAGTAGCGGGGTTCATTAATTAGCTCCCCTGCTAACTCATCCCACAATAAAAATAAACCACTCCTTAATCACGTTTTGTCTCTTAAAGCAGTCTTCTTCCCTTTGGACCACCGCCGGCGTCCACTTCCATCACTGGACCCCCATCAAGTATTACCACCCTGACCGTGCTTCCATTCTCCGCCAAACCCCTCCGATCTGAGCCTCCATCAATGCCTCTATTTCCTTGATTTGAACCAAAACCGCATGCGCTTTTAAAGGCCGCCGCCGCTTGATGACATCACCAAAGCATATGCGCCTTCAGCTATAAGTAGCCAATGCCAAGCCGAGCATTTCATCTTTTGACTCCATCGCTAAATTAAGAATGGAGGAGGAGATCGAAGAAGTTTCTGTTTGCGATGACCATAACCATTCGTTCTATGCTAGGACCGAACGAAGGATTGTTTTTTTAATTAATATATAAAGATCGGCCAATTTCATTGTTTTGGAAACTGGTGATGTCTACGTGAAAAATGGGGAAGAATGTTGGTATAAATAGAAGGATGGTAGGTTGTTTCCAATGGCTACAGAATTGTAGGTCATACAGGCATGTGCATGGTCTACTTTGGATAGAATTTCATGTGCATTAATAAATTTTTGTTTCAGTCTTAGCATGTGGATTATTTAATGTATAGGCCTGTACCTAACGTGAAAGTGTTGTCACTATGAAAAGGACTTAGGATGTGAAAAAGGGGTATGCTTAGCATGTGCACAATTACAGGTGGTAACGTGGGAGGTGCAGAACAATTGGGTAACATGGCTGTACTTTTGATGTTAATAGATCATACCTCTTATGCCTCCTTGGAATTTACACTGTTGAACCCTGGTAAACTTCATAATCAGAAATTATATAGTAGTACACGATTATAATATTTCTTATCTGTTTTTGTCAATTTTTACCAAAATATTAGTTTTGGATGCGTGAGCTGTTATGGACAAAAATAAGTATAATCGTGTTGAGCGATGCGCAAAGATATCAAAAATATAATAGATAAGTTAACTTATATTGTGTTATCCTGAAACGCTGATATAGGGTGTAAAATACTTCAAATAAAAAGTTTCTTACTTTTTCAAAATAAAAATAACAGAAAATTTCTATAAATTAAATTATAACTACGTCTCAAAAATCTTGTCCAAAGTCGAAACTAATATTTAATTATATTAAATAAACCGTTATGGCTTATACACGACTCCATAGCGGCTTTCTGAAAATTTTATTTGGACGTAACTTACAATCTATAAGACGAAATCTCGAATTTTCACTTCCATTAGAAAGATACAGTTTAATAGATTCAAATGTTTCTTGTTTTAAAGAAATCTGGCTTATAATGAATCTTGTATATTCAATTGAAGTTGAAAACGTAATATTACGAACTCCTGCGACGTTACGAGCTCGATTATAATTATAATATAATTAATACATTAAACCTAATTTTAATAAATATATTTGTTATTATAATTCAGATTTTAAACTGAATTAAGTCTATTAAATTATCCAATTTACACGATATTTCAAATACAACTATTACCAACTATTTCGGAATTAATCTTATTATCCAATTCTTTTTACAAATTAAATATTCAAAATATTTTAATTCAAATAATTTAAATTATTAAACCAATATATTAAAATAATTAAATTAATTAATTATTAAATCGCTAAAATTCTGGGATGTTACATTCCCCCCTTAAAAGAGTTTTGTCCCCGAAATTACAGGTAGGAAAAAAAATGTTACAAGCCTAAGTAACTAAGTTAAAAATCTTTTGGTTTACTTCTTAAATTCAAGTTTAACCTAACCATTTTTTTTAATTAAAATATTAATTCATTCTTTCAAACGAAAATTTTCAAAATTATGAAAATTCTCTAACACCTTAAATTTCTGGAAAATTTTGGCAGAGTCTCCTCTGCACAATTCAATTGGTATAACTACAACTCACATATCCAGGTCTTTTCCATTCCAAAAGAAAATCATCAAGCCAAGCAGCTCGCCAATTAGGCCTCCCAAATCATCAAACCCAAGTAATATCATAAACGCATACCTTTTCAATGATCATAAATTCTATTTCTTGCATTAGTTTCCATTCGATGCCTGTTCAACGTACCCATTCCAATTGATTTCCAAACAATTAAACTCTTGGTTTTCCAATTCAGTAATCAACTTTCTGATTAGTTCCCTTCATTTTATAATTCAAACTTGATTTCTATTTCCAAAATCAATTCACTTATCCTGCTTGGGCTCAAAAATAACTTAACTCCAATTAACGACACCCAATATATATGTATTCAACTTGTTTCGTATAAGTCGAATCTATTTTAACACCTCAAATCTTAAATATTTCCCTTATTACCATATTCAGTCTCATTCCAGATTATCTCCATTAATATAATTTTATTTAACTTGACTCAATTTAAATTCCAATCTACTTAATTCACTTTTACAATTTCAACCATTTTAACTTAGGATAAAATTTTATTATATTCGATTTACTTATATCATTTCAATTCATTTAACTGATACAGGTTAAATAAAAATTCAGAATTCAAACCCCCTGCTTTTATTTCGAACTCCCTTGAAATAATAAAAATATATATACATGTATCCATAACCATTTGCAAAACCAAAACTTTTGAATTTTTAAATAATTTGTCCTTCTTAAACAAATTTTCCATTAATGAACTATTATGGTAGCAATTCTTCACTTAAAAACTTGAAAATGAATACCGATAATGCCGCGTTCCATTATCAGAATTTTTTTCTCGTCATTAAAGTGATTTCAATGCTTAATCACTTGAAAAATCTATGAAAATGATTTCTATTCAAAAATTCCTTTAAAATGACGTTATATTACTTTTAAAAATACTTCAGAGAATAATTCCAAACATCCGGGATTTAAATTACAAATTCTGGTCTGAATCCAATAGTAATCCAGCTTATTTGTATATTCCATTCTTAGACAGATTCGATTTGGTTTATAATAACAATTTCAATATTATAATTCCATTTGATTATAAAAACAACCAACCACATCAATAATTTTATAAAAATATTCCTTATATCAAGAATAGTTTTGGGAAAAATTAATTCATTTACTCCTTTTTTAAAACAATACTATATTAAATTGCTTTGTTCGAGAGTTTAGGAACACCAGTCGATACAGTTGTACATCCTGTACCGACCAGAATTCATAAATCACTCAACAAATCAACCAACACAATATAATTTTTTTTTATATCAAATCTGCAAATACGTGCTCATATATATACACTCAAACTCAATATAGGGTACTACTAACCCCATCTCTATTGTATTACGCCACAGAGCCAAGGTTACTATTCAACCTTTAGCTCTGATACCAAATGTAATGGCCCGAATTTCCATACCCTTTGAGTTAACTAATTACATCACATGTCTAACCCAAATTGCACAGAAATACGAATCATTAATAGAAACAAATTAAAGGATAAGAAATAAAAAGAAAGAATAGCTAGAATAGAAAAAACGAAGAACACAATCTCACAGCGGAACGAATAAAATATATTAAATAACATAACTTTTGAAATACAAATCAGTAACTGTATATACATACCATTATCAGAGCACAACAATTATCTTTGGAACAGTTATAAACGCATGTTTCCAGATGCAACATAGTACATAGCGAAAAATATGATAGTCTATAGCTAACTGATGAAGCCTCCTGCTTTAAGCTCCTCCAAGTGAATCTGTAAAATCCCGACTACTTGACTGCCCATACAAATTTAGGCACCCAACAGTTTAGGGTAAAACAAAACAAAATAAACTATAGGTCTGTCATGGGACTGGTGTGCGTAAACTCCAATCATTGGTTTAACTTTTAAAAATTCTTTTCAAAAGAAATGATAATCGTAAGACTGATCCACACATAAACACGGATGGTTTTTAGCTTACGATAACCCAAAATATTCTTGATATCAAATCCGGTGATATTATAATAGTGTCTAAATCAAATAAATAGAAATCTAGCGGAACGCTTGCATCTCACGCTCCATATATAATATAAAATCAAAAACCGCAGGGCGCTTATTGGAGAATGAATTTCCGACTATGACAAGGTGTGGAACCACCTTGATCAGTGTAATCTAGAGGGGATACACTGGGGTTCAACAAGAACATCTTGCAACCCGACCACACATGGCTGGCCTTTTAAGTTTTTATGATTTATCATCACAAGTTTTTACTGTTCTTTCATAATGCTATAAACATCCAAATATTGTAAATTTTATGCTGTGGGTATAATATTTGTAAGTTATGTCCCAATGCACAATTGTTGTAGCTAAGAATAATCATCATCAAAGCCATGACTAGTGGAACTATACCTTATTTTTTTAGTAATTGTGCAGCTGAAATACTCGTATGTATACATATCTTTAGATATGTATATTTATGAGGCAACACTTGCATCATTGATCGTGTTAAGTACATGGGTAGCCAAATTCATTTGCGGTTCATGTAGCACCATATTGGTACGTCACCGACACTGTTTCGTAACTAGAGTGCCCTTAAACTGTATTATCAATTGTAGTTGAGTTTCCCCACTTGCTTTTATCTGTGCATACCCGATAGATTTCACTGAAACTTGTTGTTCGTAACTGGGAGTAGTTTGGCTTACACACTTTACATAGCTGCATTGTACCCTAGAGAGGATACACTGGGGTTCAACAAGAACATCTTGCAACCCGACCACACATGGCTGACCACTCGTTTAACTTGAGTGTATCGAGCATATTATCACCAACGGCTGCGATCAGCAACCGTTACCGAAAGCATATAGCAACGAATAGAATAAGAGGCAAATGGAATTTCTTTAGATCATGTGATAATACCCCTAATGGGAATGACCCACTTGACCATGCTGCCTTCCCAATTTTTGTCATTTCCCTGTTGATGAGGCTTGAGGTCATGATTATCTTTCATGAACATCTTGCCACCATTTACTTTGGATGCTACATTACCAGATCCATCCATATACGCTGTCCTGGGACTGGACAAACCGAAGGCACTATTCTATTAATTTATCTTGGGCAATTTCTACCAAAGATTAACAGAACAACTCTTGCACTTTACTCCGTCTTCGATCATCTTTAGCATAAGTTGATTCGTAACGCTTATGCCCATATAGAGTGGTTTTCATATCAATAGATCTGATCACGGTCTTTCCGTATCGACAATAGAGGTATAAAATAACTAAAACCTTGATAGTCGGTGATTTAACTATCAAAGGAACATCCATACAATAAACAGCCCTATTTCCAAATGGAATTTTCTGTCGATCAATCATTAAACAACACCGGCCCCTTTTTAAATTAATTCCTTATTATATTATCATTTCCAATTCCCATTTCCTATCTTTCATATCCTTTCAAAGCTCTATTTTCACTCTTGATTCTTGGTAAAATATTTCCAATATCCTAATTTCTTTATTCGAGAAAATATCTCTTATTCCAGTTAGAAAACATTTCTAAATATTCACGAATCCTTATTTTCTATATTCAGAAAATATACCTTATTAATATCAGAAAATATTTCCATCTTCCAATTCCTCGTTGACCAATTCATTTCATTTTCTATGCATAGAAAATATATCTCATTTTATTTGGGGAAAACATTTTCAAAAATCCTTCAAGTTAACGCGATGTTATAAAACATCGTTATTATAACTCAAATCATTAATCATTTATTAACTAACCATATTGCTAACCAATCTTCATTATCAAACCTTAACCGTTCCTCTATCAATCATGAAGTCAATCAAGTTGGGGTATAATTAAATCTCAGACCTTAATTGAACAACATTCTAAATTTTGAAATAGTCAAAGTTCACTACTTCAAACAAAACATCGCTTACGCGAATTTCAGATTCAATCTAAAAATCCATTTCTTTTACGGAAAAACATTGATTATAACGGTAGCATTATAATCGTTATTTCCAAATATTTGATTCATATACCAAAAAAAAATTTAACTTGCACTTATTGATTTCAATAAATAAATAAATAAATAATAAATTTGATTCAAATGGAAAATAAAAATAACTACTTCCCTAAATTCGATCTAATCGAATTCCAATAAATAACTTTTTCTTGAATAATCTATATTTGATTTATATTCCGAACTTCAGAATTTATCTACCATTTTAGGTTAATTTAAATTCCCAATTTCACTTTTATATTTATCCTTTCCAAATTATTTCCAAATTTATTTATAACCATTCCAGTCTACGAAACGTTATAACACTTTATTTTATATTCCGGATTTTGAACTAAAACTCATCGTTTCCTTTTAAAACGATTACCCATTTCCCTTTTCATTCAATTTCCAATCTGGATTCATATTTCAAATCCAAATTTCCATTAAAGATATTCCATTTGTAAAATATTTCCTTTAAATCATTATTCACTTTAATCGTGAATATGTTTCTTTATATACAATCAAATCAGTTTGATTTCATACTTATAAATAGTATTTTAAACCCAAATTCTATTTATAACCTCTATTCAGATTTTTCCATACCAACCTCATTTGTATTGCAATCATTTAAAATCTTATTTATAATTTCCATATAAATTTGCTAAGTTCAAATATCAATTCAAATACTGGTTTCGAAACAGATTTCCACTTTTCCATATGAATTAAATTTGAATTTATATTCCATTTTATCCAATTTTAAATAATTCATTTAGTTTATACTCTTATATATAAACAACTTCTTGATTTATCCATTTGAATAAGTTTCTATTATCAAACCTATTCGAAATATTTTCTCTATTTTGGAAATAAATTCCATTTTTAAATCCTAATTTCCCTTTCCACATTCAAAAATATTTTATGGTGTCTAAAATACCAAGTTCATAGGGGCCGGGTAAGTCGAACACAACATATCCAATCACGGATTATATAACACATCATATATCACAATCAAATAAAAACGGTAATATAATTGTTGTTGGATTCCTCCTACTACCTGTTTTCCTGCATCCACAGATGTTAATCACTTCAATCATATTAATTTCACATCAATATGAAATATCATAGTAAACAGAACTAATAATCGATCAACGATATATCTATATCAACCATTTTATCAACTATTCATTCAAATAACCATCACACAGTATAAAAATTACTATAAATAAATCTAAAACTTATCTATAATGAAAATATAAATGAGCCAGAGGTAGTGTTGTTTTGCAGTTGACGGTTCTGTTATTGTTTCATTTAAAATCAAACAACATTAGGTTTTCTACAAAATTTTAGCAGTTCCGTTCTTAGCCATGCCAGTTCTACAATGCAGATCTCTTCGCTACGATTCCAATGTGACGGTTTTCGTTGGATTCTATCCCAGGATGGAAGAGTTATACTAATTATAAGTTAAATAAGTTAAACCATTATTAAAAACTAACTATTAATTTACTAATACAAATTACCATGTGTGTATATATATATATATATATATTGACTAATCCCCTTAATCATGCGTTATCATTTGCAACAACCTTTTCTTCCCCGAACAATTTAAAATCCCTGCTGCGTTTTCATGGCTATTGCCAAACCTTCAACCCACGCCACCTCACTAAACAAAAAATCATCATCTCCATCTCCTTCAACAATCGCATTCCATTGCAAATCCTTCACGATGACCAACAAACAACATCTGCACTCCAAATAATCACTAACACATAGAAAGAGGCGACACTTCAGGGCAATAAACAGATCTGACCCCAAACCCCTTCCAGGAATTCCAAACAAATACAAATTTCACCAAAATTCACTTCACTACAAACCACAACTTCCTACAATCTATAAGCATCCACCTTCCTATATTCAACATCATTCATACACTAGAACTGAGGCATAATCATTTATATTTATTCCTTAATTATAGACCACATCAAGCACGTGAAGTAAATCTTACTCACCAAATCCATAAGATTTAAGAACTGTCCAATAACTCATCAGTAAGATCGTACCTTAATCGAGATCATAACACAAATCCACTTCTGAAGTGTAGCACCAGTTGTGTCAATTAAGCAGCGGGGTTCGTTAATTAGCACCCCTACTAACTCATCTCACAATAAAAATAAACCACTCCTTAATCACGTTTTGTCTCTTAAAGCAGTCTTCTTTCCTTTGGACCACCGCCAGTGTCCACTTCCATCACCGGATCCCCATCAATGTACCACCCTGACCGCGCTTCCATGCTCCGTCAAACCCCTCCAATCTGAGCCTACATCAATGCTTTTATCTCCTTGATTTGAACCAAAACCGCATGCGCTTTTAAAGGCCGCCGCCGCTTGATGACATCACCAAAGCATCTTTGTTTTCAGTTGTAACTAGTCCATGCCAAGCCGAGCATTTCATCTTTGGACTCCATCACTGAATTAAAAACGGGGGAGGAGATCGAAGAAGTTTCTGTTTGTGATGACCACAACCATTCGTTCTATGCTGGGACCAAACGAAGGATTTTTTTTAATTAATATATAAAGATCGACCAATTTCATTGTTTTGGAAACTGGTGATGTCTACGTGAAAAATGGGGAAGAATGTTGGTATAAATAGAAGGATGGTAGGTTGTTTCCAATGACTACATAATGGTAGGTCATATAGGCATGTGCATGGTCTGCTTTAGATAGAATTTCGTGTGTGTTAATAAATTTTGGTTTCGGTCTTAGCATGTGGATTATTTAATGTATAGGCCTATGCCTAACGTGAAAGCATTGTCATTGTGAAAAGGACTTAGGATGTGAAAAATGGGTATGATTAGCATTTGCACAATTACAGATGGTAACGTGGGAGGTGCTGAACAATTGGGTAACATGGATGTACTTTTGATGTTAATATATCATACCTCTTTTACCTCCTTGGAATTTAAACTGTTGAACCCTGGTAAACGCCATAATCAGAAATTATATAGTAGTACACGGTTATAGTATTTCTTATCTGTTTTTGTCAATTTTTACCAAAATATTAGTTTTCCGTGTGCGAGCTGTTATGGAAAAAAATAAGTATAATCGTGTCGAGCGATGCACAAAGATGTCAAAAATATAATAGATAAGCTAACTTATATTGTGTTATCCCGAAACGCCGATATAGGGTGTAAAATACTTCAAATAAAAAGTTTCTTATTTTTCAAAATAAAAATTACAAAAAATTTCTATAAATTAAATTATAACTACGTCTCAAAAATCTTGTCCAAATTCAAAACCAATATTTAATTATATTAAATAAACCGTTATGCTTTATACACGACTCCATAGCGACTTTCTGAAAATTTGATTTGGACGTAACTTACAATCTATAAGACGAAATCTCAATTTTTCACTTCCATTAGAAAGATACAGTTTAATAGATTCAAACGTTTCTTGTTTCAAGGAAATCTGACTTATAATGAATCTTGTATATTCAATTGAAGTTGAAAACGTAACATTACGAACTACTGCGACGTTACGAGCTTGATTATAATTATAATACGTTAAACCTCGTTTTAATAAATATATTTGTTATTATAATTCAAATTTTAAACTGAATTAAATCTATTAAATTATCCAATTTACATGATATTGCAAATACAACTATTACCGACTTTTTCGGAATTAATCTTATTATCCAATTTTTATTACAAATTAAATATTCGAAATATTTGAATTCAAACAATTTAAATTATCAAACCAATATATTAAAATAATTAATTATTAAATTGATAAAATTCTGGGATGTTACACTTTGCCTAATAAAACCTTTCTCGAATACTCCTATACTTGTTTGTTGAGCTCCCTCCTTTCCCTGGGAGCCATGTGGCAGCTGGTAGAGCAACTGGCTTCGCATTCTCTATCAGGTAAATTCGGAAGTCTTTCTCATGCCTTGGAGGTAGTCCCTTAAACTCCTTAAATACATCCAGGTATTCTCTAACTATGGGCACAGATCGCAAGTGATCAACAGAAATATCTAGTTATTCTAGAAAATTGAGCATCACCGACCCCTGTGGGTCGTAGAAAATCTCGAGAATCCTACCATCGCAAGAAAGAAGTCTAACCACTCTCTTTTCGTAATTAAGGATGGCACTATACATGACTAGCCAATTTGTGCCTAGAATCAAACCATAGCCCATAAAGCCCAGCACGTATGCGTCGCATTCAAACTCGACATCTAAGATAGAAATTCTCGAACCCCTGCACATCATGGATAAATGAGTTGATCCTCCTATGGGGTTTGAGACCACTACAGGTTCACAGACTATATTTACTAGTAGTAAAGTGCAGATTATATACTAAAGAACTGGATATAAATGAGTGTGAAGCGCCATAATCAAACAGGGCTCGAACAAGATAGTAAAAAAGGGAAATCAAACCTTCAACCTTGACTTTCCTACCTCGATCAGGTCCACTTGCTTCCAAGACATGCACTTGTCTAGAAGTTCCTGCCCCTTGTCCTTGCTTGCTAAGGCATTTCTTAGTGAAGTGTTCCATCTTCCCACAGTTGAAGCAGACTCCCCTTTTCTTTCTGCAGTTTTTCACAAAATGACCCATAGCTCTGCAACCATGACACTTGGTATCCTTCTTGATCTGAGCCTTGTCAGGTTTCCCACCTTTCTTTTGTTGTTTTCCTTTCTTGGGCCACCATTTCTATTTTCTCCCTTAGCTTGAGTCTCCTCGGTCTTAGTTTCTTTCTTCTCTTCCTTGCCATCCTCGTGCATAAGAGCCATATCAATCAGCCTTTCAAACTTTGACCCATCGGTATGTGAGACAAAGCAAGTCCTTAGAGAGGTTGATTCAACCCTCTCGCAAATCTAAGCGCCTTCTTGTAGGGTGTATTCAATAAGTCTAGCCCGAACCTTGCTAGTTGATTAAACTTGTTCACATAGTCTTTAACATTCATATCTCCTTGCTTTAGAGTCAAGAATCTCTCTATTTGCAATCCCTCTTCCGTCTGAGATAAAAATTTCATCTCGAATCTCTATCTGAAGTCATCCCAAGTCACTACTGGTTGTCCAGCTTGCGTTACTTCCCACTAGTATAAAGCCTCATCCTTAAGTTGCCATGCAGCCAATTGTATCTTCCTTCGGTCGTCGATGTCAAAAAGTCCAAACAAATTCTCCGTCTCACGTAGCCAGTTCCGTGCTTCAACAAAGCTTTTGGTGCCTCGAAATGGTTTTCTTCCCATAGCGCAGAAGTCTTTACATAACTTAGAAAAGTTATCTACTCGTGGAGGTGGAGGAACAATGGCTGCAGCTGTGGGGAGGAGCATCCCCTTGACCTCCGGAGGGTGCAGTAGCCTCAAGGTACCTACAAAACCATGTCGGTAACGGAATGCCCTCAGGAAGATTGGGTGCCTCAGACATGCTGAAAAGATAAAGGTTCAACAAGTGATTGAGAGAACATTGACTATGGCTTGAGGGGACATGCTTTTCAAAAATTGATTTTTGCTCGAAAATACTTTGCTTTTAAAACCAATTTTAAAAACTTTTTCTCTGGTCTTGTAACTTTCAGCTCTGATACCAAATGTGACAGCCCACGTCCGTTAATGTCACTCATAAGAGAATGCATTAAGTTCTGTGAAGCGCAATAGATAATCATTATAGAACTTTTCAAAGACAGATAAAATAAGCAGCGAAAATTTTTCAAACTTTATTATAAAAGAAATAAAGCATAGTTTCACAAGTACATCAAAACTAGTTACAACTACTCAAATGTCTCAAATCTGTTTCACAAAACATCTCATAAAATAAAATATCATAGTATATAAAATCATATCCCTCTCCATAAGCCATACTAAAATAGAGAGCATGTCAAAATGATACATCTCAAGAAATCCAAGTCAAGTCCATGTTGTAAGAGATATCCTAGTCACTGCTGAGTGCTTCCACACCGAGGACCTAGGGGGAGGGGGAAGGAAGGCAGATGCGAAATAAAAAGGGTCAGACATAAAGTCTAGCGAGTTCTATTGAGTTACAAATATGCATAAAATAGAAATGCCAAAACAAGTAAATAAGACTGGATGAGAAACGTACAATGTCATATAAGGCAACAGATAAACTAAACAGAATAACATGATGGATTGGAATAACAGGAATAAACTATGATCGAGTAATGCTTCACGTTTATATCCTAAAACAGGTAATGTCTATACCAATACTAGTATAACAAGTTCAACAAGATTAGGTTCTTTGCCTAATTACATATCAGCAGGATTAACAACATAATTAATAGTAGAAATAAATTGCACGATCTGACGTACCATAATTACACAACATGATTAGATGTTAACTTAATTACATAACAGCAAGATTAGGTGTACCCTAATTACTACCCACGTGATCGGCTCCCTACTATGTAAATACTCTGTGTCATCCCTGACAGTAGGGTGTATCACTCCCTAACCCAGTAACTATATAACATAGACCTATTTACTGGTCTTGAAGCGTCTTATCTTCCCTAGTCGGACCCATGCACACTTATGACTCCGCCGGAACGCGCCCGTACACACCCCTATGTGAACCTCTTACAATCAAGTTCAGTAAAGCGATCCCTGACCCTTACCTAGTGCGGGACCCCCATTAACAAGATACCTATAGGGATACTGGCTGATATGGGTTCCAAACAGCAGATTGACACAAGCCAAACCCTTAAGCTAGTGCCCCCAAATAACTAGGATTTAAGAGTCCCCAAAGCCCGATACAACATCAAATGAGGGACCTCTTAGCTTATTAATACTTATGTTTAACCTAGCAGGTTTAGGTTTACTAATAAGCGTGGTTGTAATATTACATGTCATTATGTATGTACAACCTATCCCAAAACCTCAGCCCAAACGTATACAATTCCCACAACATTTTAGTTTATTAGTCTGCATTTGGTACTTACCTTATTCTTAACATGTCATTTATTTAATGTTTGTTTTAAGTCAAATTTAACATGTCCAATTCATATGCATATTATTCATCAACTACATTCCTAAGTTACAAGTTTATGCATAATGTGCATTACAACAAGTATATACACATTACCCTTTTTCTATCATTTTATGCTAGTCTAAACATGTGTATATTTATGCTTTTTCCCAAATTATAGTCAATCAGTCCAAGTAAATAGCAAGCTTAAATTCCTCTTTTATATTATTCATTATTTCCCCAATTGTACGCACACTCTAATCGGGTATAGCCTAGGCTTTGCGTAAAATAAAAAGGGAAAACAAAGGAATAAGAATATAATCAAATCACATAGGCATATAGGCAAGACTGGGAATAAATATAAAACATAGAAAATGGGAAAAGGAAGATAGATATATTTAACTTGTTATTTATCCAACATCACAGGCATATATAACTTGTTATTTATCCGACATCATAGGCGTATATATAACTGATTCTCGACGACATAGGTGATTATCCATGAAAACAGTTATAACATTTATTTTACAAGCACTGTAGATCCTAACCAGTTTCATTTAACTGTCATGTTCAAAGCCTAAGAAATCGGATCTGTAAATAACGAAAACTCACAGTGAGTCTTGGTGAAGATAAATATATATAACACTATGTCGTAGAAAATCCAAGTCCTGATGTTGTCTTTGATTGATCCAATCTTTAGCACCATTCCCCCATTATATGTTTATAATTTTCAGAATAATTTCATGGAGGAAGAAGAAGATATAAATAATTTAAGTGAACCGGGAATGGGAGAAGCCATCTATTTATAGAGTCACAGAGTCAACCTCAGCCTTTAGATTTTTGGTTTTAAATCCAAACCGTACAAGTCGTGCTGAGTCAGCAACGAATGTAGTGCATAATAAAATTCAGGTTCACGTTCAAAATCTGCATGGATCAGGGGTGGGTCGACCCACCAACCCCTTGGGTCGACCCAAGCCGAGCGTGGTTCGCCCCACAACAGGCCTGGTTCCCGCTTGTTCCCGTTCGCCTCGTTTTGACTTTCTGGAATTTTGTTTTTAACTTATATTTATACATAAGCTTCTTATGCGTGTACAAACTTCTACAGCCTATAACGCCTTCATGCGTGGTCCGTTTTACACAAACTTAGGGTCTATTTGAACTTGAATTCTGAGACGAATGTAACAATAATGCCGGTTTCACTTAATTCTGAATATCAAATTAAGTTATTCCCAATTTATAATCTTTAAGCATGGTTACAGTGTATTATATTTCGGGGTGTTACAATTCATCTAAGATAACCTTTCCTTATTTGATTTCAAGGCATTAAAATCCTTTTATGCACTCAATATCCACTCTGAGGCTTGATCTCCTTGGACCGTCCATTTTTTAATTCAAGTCTTGGTCCTTTTGGATCGTTCTTCATCCACTCCAGGGTGACCACCTCGGTGATCACATGTCGAGTCTAGTGCGCTTACTCTCCGGCAAGGGAGTTTACTCTTTGGTAAGAGTGACTCAATAGCCCATCCACACACTTTTTGATAATGGGCCTACCCTCAAACTCTTTGGGTTCTTACTTGTTCTAATCCACTCACTCTTCGGTAATGGACTCACTCTTCAGTAAGGGTAACAGTAAGCCCATCCAGTCGTTCTTCAACAAAGTGACTTACTTCTTGCACTCCGGCCCCACTTCTCCCGATAGTAGCTTTAAGGTGATTATGCGAACAAGCTCATACATTCACTCTTTCGTGACATTACTTGATCATGCACTCAAGCCCCATCTCTTTAGGTGGTAACTCTAAGGCGACCATCTGTACGAGTCCATTCACTCACTCTTCGACAAAGGGACTTGCACCTTACACTCCAACCCTAAGGCGATTTAGAAACAATTATCACTTTCCAATGTAATTTTGAAATTTAGATATCCAAATCCAAGCAAATAAATATAAATTATAGATAGTCATCTTGGACATTCGGCCCAAAGTGTGCCTAAGGTTTAATCTAGATCATGTACATGCGTAAACGAGGTTACTGTTATCCTAAGCATTCATCTTAGACATCAAACTTAAAGCATGACTAGGGACCAATCAAGGTTTAGCACTTGTATAACGGTGTATAGTCATTATCCTAATTGTCAAAAGCAAGTAAAATTAGAGAGCAAGAGATGAACCAGCCCATCATCCATGCCAATCATGGAATTGCGAGTCTTGAAAAAGGCCCCTGATTATTCCTTGTACCAAATGCTGTAGATGGTGGTTTCTCCATTTATGCCATCGCAATGAATTCCTAACGTATTGTTGCAGTTGGTTGTTCTAAATCAGTTCCTCGACTCGGTCGTCCAAATATCCAAATTGTTTGGGTTATGTCATCGAGCTATTGAATAAGAAGTATTTTCCACGTCTCTTCTCCCAATCATCAAGCTTTCGCATGTTTGATTTCTCTTATGGATGCGTCCCTTATTTTCCTGGTAGATCCTCTCTGGGGTCTCCACCAACTCAGAGTAAGAAGAGAACTTTGGTCCGCTCCTTAGATGTTCTGATTTCCCGTCATCATAGCCATCTTTCCTTTTTTTTTCCTTCCCAAGTTCAACTATAAACTGTCCTATGCCTTTTACAACATTGATCTCATTAAGAAGTTTAGTTTCTTTAGCGTCCACGTCTACCCAATGTAAGTACCTTTTAGCTTCATGATAGAATTCCATTAGATCCATCATCAAATCTCTCTTTATAACAATCTTAAATTCCATTTTGCTTGCAACTCCTGAAACTGTTTCCATTAAAATTATCGATGAGTCCGGTCCATCTATCGCAGCAACCACTACATTATATATGGTTAGATAACTCCTCAAGCCCTCTACCGATCCTATTTCATGCTTGGCATCATCATCACTTCTTGGTTTAAGACATACACTTCGAACTACCTCAAGAACCGATCCACCAATTCGGTTTATGTACGGACAGATCCATTTTTCAATTGTTGAAACCATACTGGAACAAAATTTATCAAGTGTAATGGAAAGCACTGTCCTATACCTCCTCCAAAGCATCCAACACCTCCATGTGCTGAATGCATCTCATCAAATGAACCATTGGATCTGATTTTTAGTCGTACGTCTCCAACATTGGAAGCCTGAAATTAGTAGAATTTTTGCATTTAGTATATTAGGAGTGAATGCATTCTTACTACTACCTTCTAGGATCTGTGTTGCTCCACCTCTCACTATTTTCCTAATCATATCATCCATCCAATTTATGTAGTTAGTAAAAATATATGATCTAAATTAACATCACGCCTTTAAATCCTATAGGGGCTTCCTAGCAAATACTATTATACATACTCCTATGGTCACTGTCTATTCACATTGTGGCCTTCATCTCTAGCTGTCATGCTTACTGTTCCACAGGGAAATCCTGGCATATATTCTTCTATCTGATGTGCTCCAGCATTCAGATCCACGTTCCTGGTTTCAGTCCCATTAGTTCTTGGAGTTTTAACAGTCATTACGGCATTAATCCTATACAAGTAAAGTTTCTTCGACGCTGAGTTATTCAGACTTTGGGGGTATTGTTCCAGCTTGTTCCACACTAACTCTAGAAATTCCTTTATTATTTCCGGGAGTTTGGAACTGATGTAGTTCCAACTACTCTTTGTTATTCTATCCTTTGGAAAAAGTTATCTAGCATCTTTTATGTCTAGCCATGATCCTATCCGACATATCCTTCATCGACATCTCCATCTCATCCTTGATGACATAGCCAAATTTGTTAGAATATAGGGACGCCTCGTAGCTTCCCTATGTTGTGACCGATTTCTTCTGGCACCAGATCTGGTTCTAGGCTTCGTATTCTCTAAGTCTCCAATCAAAGCTTTGTTTCTCAGTGAAAACACAAAATGTTTACCGAAAATTTGTTTCAAAACCTGAAATCCCAGTTGTGAGCACTAATCTAGATTAAAAAAAGTAAATAAAAATTAGAAAGAGGAAAACAACACATAATTTTATTATAGTGGTTCGACCTACTCAGTCCTACATCCACTTTAATCAGTTTTATTATGAATCGCTCGCTGTTATCTCTTTGGATTACAACTAGTTTTTCCAAGATCTAAGTTAAAATGATTTTGAATGAGTTTAAAGGAGATTAAAAGTGAAGAAGTAGAAGATAATTCAGCAGAGTAACGACAGTGTCTTTGGAAAGATCAAAAGTCCTTTCTCTAGTTACAGGTAGGTTTACAAGAGAAAATAGCAACATTTAAGCGAAGAACCAATAGTACGGAAGTTCAGAAGATCAACTGGAACCACTTAGAAAATATTGACAATCCAGAGTTACCAGGATAGAACAGGGCCAACCTATCAAGATTGTAATAACCCAACTTTTTGGCTTCTGAAAATTGACACTAATACATTCCCTGTATTCATGTGTCAAAAAGATAGATTGTCGGTGGAAAAGGAAAAAAATAGAAGAAAGGAAAGACAAAACAGAATGCAACGAATAACCTATAATATAAACAATGCTCTTTGCACAAAGAAAAAAAGGACTATAATACACATACATCAATTAAGGTATAAAACAATAAATTAGCATGGACAATTATAATAGCCTGCAATAAAGCTAATTGAACCGAAGGATTTTACATCGGTTAATACGGGGGAGAGATAAATGAGTAGGACCTCCTATGAATTGCGCCTCAAAACTAGGAGGTGGAACCCCACCTTTTTCTCTCTATTTCGCATGATTAGACCGCATTTTGTTTGGTTCGCATAGCGTTACTTAATAACATGTCATTATAATTGTTGATGCACACAACAATAAATAGAAAAAAATAAATCAAAGAATAAGTCTTGGCTCTAACTCCCCTCCTAAAACACCACCGTGCCTTAGGTTCGACAAATCACGCTTCGATCGACGATTTTTTTTTGTACCTTGGATCAACTGTATGAAATTGAGCATCAATAAATTGTTATCGTACAAATTGTTGAATATACCAAGATGAAGTACTCGCGCTTACGAGTCCAACGTAGCTAAAATTAGCTGAATATGTTTCTTATATCACCGGGAATAAGTGATTGAAGAATGAATAGAGTGGTGACTTAGAATTTTGTTTAAACATGTATGAAGAAGAGAGAAGTGATTAGGTTAGGAGTTAAAGATGCATTTATAGGTAAATTATAGTCTTATTTTATTCTCTATCTATTTTCTTTCTGCATTTCGAACTCACATGATTGCATGGATCGTCATATTTTCACGAAATTTGACTCTTTACTATAATTCGCTATTCTTGATTTACTGAAACTGGTTTCGTTGAAATTTGAGATAGTTTGCAAAAAAGCCATTTTCACATGTTAACTAAATCAAGTTATCAATCAATTTCAAAACACTTCAACTTGGCAATAATAGTTTGTGGTTATTCTTCTTATTCAAATAGAATTTTAAACAAGCTTTAGAATCAAGTTAATTGCATATTAGTTCACCATTCCTTATTCGGATAATTCCAATATTTAAACTATTATTTCACCATTCGGTTATATTGAACAACTTATATATTTTCAATTTAGATCGTTCAACTTCTAAAACAATCATTTTCATATTTAAATTAAATATTTTGGTACTAAAAATCCAAGTCGTTACAAAGATAGGTCGAGGTCGACTTATGGTGCTTGACCAAACTTGTACAACTTCTTTTGTAAGTTCTTCCTTCCATCTAGTTCAGCCGTTAGGTCCACTTTCCAATCATCTTCGAGTTAAGTCCTTCAATCTCTTTGATATCCATCTTCTTAGCTTTTTTACTTATCTAATACTTAGATTATTCCATCAAATCCTTGCACACACTTGGGCATGAAGTACAAAAGTAGTATAAGTCATGCACGGTGTCCGAGGAGTGATCTAGTTAGTCATTGTAGGTTACACCTGACCAAAAGGCTTAACCAAAGGTCGACTCTATTTTGTTAGCCAAATATTTTCAAACTTTTTCTAAGTCCTTCATTATGTTTTCTAAGTACGCATGTCAAGTTTCAAGTCATTCAAATTCTATATGGATTCTCTAGGTTCAGTTAATGCTACTTTTATCTAAAAATGGTTTAACACAACCACCAGATACTTGAAAATAATAATCTATCTGAATCTATATTCGAGAGCGGATTAACATTCAATATCTAAAAAATGCATTAAAAATTATCCATCTAGTTTTAGTCAAGGATATAGTTTATATTTTATGTATTTTTGTGCAATGAAAGACACTCTTTTTTATATTAAGTTATTAGTTTTATTAATGTTGCTCAAAAGTATTTATTATTATGTTTGTTTGTCTTTCATTCTTTATAATCAATGGAATTTCTATCCTTAACATAACAAATAAAATGACTACTTTCAATTGTTTACAAATTCAATGTTAACATAACACATAAGAATGATATTTTTACGTTATCGACAATTTTAATTCAACATCACAAATAAAAATGATATTATCATGTTGTTGACAATTCTAATTCAACATAAAAATGTTTTTATATGACAATTCTAGTCCAATGTAAAAATGATATTTTTATGTGACAATTCTTGTTCAACATAAAAATGATATTTTGTTTTGACACAAATATATTTAACAAAAATGTTATTTTTGTTTTGACACAAAACTATTTGACAAAAATATAATTTTTGTTTTAACACTTCTCTTTTTAACAAAAATGAATATTTTGTTTCAACACTTTTCTATTTAACAAAAATGAATACTTTGTTTTAAAACTTTTCTATTTAACAAAAATGAATATTTTGTTTCAACACTTTTCTATTTAACAAAATGACAAATTTGTTTCCGCAATTTTACTTCAATACAATAATCATCCAATAAACAGATCAACTAAAAACATCAATCCCAGATCAAATCACATATAATTACAAATAGGATTTAACAGCGTATTGATAATAACACAATCATAATTAATTAATTTTAATTATATAAAAATTTAGAATTCTCACATTGATTTTACTGAATTTCCAAAATGCTCCGTTTAAGCTCTAGTTAGTTATATTGCGTAGATAATCTCACCACGATCCCAACGGATCTGAAATCATCGGATTTGGACCTCATATGAAAGAGATACGATGTTACGAACATTGATTATTAATTATATAATTAATTAGTTAAAAATTAAATCCCTTAACCTTCTCCTTCCTCTTCGTTGTTACCCTGTACAAACCAAACCCCAACTCCATCCTCTTTGCTCTAGAACGCATCCTCCCTCGAAGCACCGGACCCGAATCCAAGAACACCACACCGAAGCCCACGCCAACCTCTGCTCGTGTGTAGACGTGGGCCCCACTCGCACCTCACCAGGCCCTCAAAATCTGCTCCAAACTCCAGCACTTTGAGCCACGATTTCCTCCAAGTCACCACACCATCTAAGATCACGACCGTTAAACTTGTAGAGCTCGAGGAGCTCTTTAATTCTATAATTGTAATTTTCTGAATTCATTGAGTGAGATGAGAGATTGAGTGGAAAAAAGATTGGAGCGTTTCAGCCAACGATTTTTAGAGGGAGAAGCAGCTGTGTTATACGGATTAGGGTTTGAGGTATTTGACCCGTATTTATAGCGTATTTCCAATTTATTTAATTCATTTATTTCAAAAATTCATGTTTATCAATACGAACTCCAAATCTAACCGAACGATTGTCGCCCCCAGCCAAATACCCTTATTCCAAACACAATGGAATATGCCCCGAAAGCCAATTCTATCGTTTCGATCAGTTTTTATTAAAACTAAAATATAATTCAATATATATTTAATTTAAACATACATTTTAATTTACCGGGGCCACATACTGACTCTAAAAATTACAGAAAAATTATTTCTAGCTATGTTTTGATGATACGGTCCGAAAAAAATTAATTTCGTCGAATTTGGATACCGTTTGAAAAATGGGCATTTTTCTGGTAGCTCCAATTTGACTGAAATTAACAAAACACATTTATATTTACTGCGCTCACATATTAATTCCAAAAATTATGAAAATTGGAATCTAGCAATAATTTGGAATTCTGGATCTAACCATAGTGGTTTCGTCGAAAACAGAGGTCGTTTGCAAAATGGCTATTTATTATACTAAAATATATATATAAATTCCATAGCGACTATTCTGAATTTTAAACTGGCCATAACTTTTGATTCCCGCTATGAAATCTAAATTTTTCAGATTCATTGGAAAGATATTATTAAACAAATTTAAATATTTTTGGTTTTACAGAAATCAGATTTATTTTGAATCCTGTACATTTAGTCAAAGTTCAAATTCAAATTTCAAACTACCGCGCTATTTCTAACTCCTTTTATAATTATAATAAATAAATTCATTCTAACTTCGATTAAAATAAATTTTTCGTCATTATTATTTAAAATAAATCATTTTCAATATTTAAATCCATTAAAATTTCTGAAATAAAAATTTTAAATTGGTTCCAAATTTTTGGGTTGTTACATGAATGATTGCATAGGTCGACCTATACCTCTTATTTTCTACGTGCCTCTTTGGGATTTTATGCATCAAATTCTTGCTATTTTTGTTATTGTTCTATTTGACTTTGCCACAATATTTGATGCTTTTTAGTTATATTAAATTGTTTTTTCCTACAAATTGGAGAGTCAATATTAACATCAATTCCTATGATGAATTGGCATTTTATTGAGAACTTTTAGTATGCTAATTCTTGTGAATTTCTATTGATTTCGTTCTTGTGTTTTCTAAATTAATTTCTAAAGAGTTTTCGTTTCAAAAACAAATTTCAAAATAAATAATTTTATAACATATTTATGAAATTATAATTAATTTAAAGTATGTTTTATGAATATATATAGCCTATAATATAATGAGATGTTAATAGAAATGATTTCTAAAGGGTTTTCGAAAATCGTTTTAAAATCGTTTTCTCGAAATAAGTATTTTTTTGTAAAACTACATGTTTTTGCACTCTTCGAGAGAATGAGGAATATATTCGAAGAATATAATAAACCATGTGGTATGAGACACATAGGTTTTATGTATAGGTTAATTCTGGACTTATATTATTTAAGCTACACTAGTGTGGAATTGACTGACTTGCAGTAAACCGGTAAGTGTTAATGTATGGTATGGGATGCACTGTTGTCACTACTTGGGTTACTATTTCTGGGTTTGTGACACATTTCGGGGACCTTCCAGTCATATTTTTGTGTTAAGCTTGAATTGAGTACATCGATTCATTTGAGATAAAAAAATAGAGGGCCAAATCGATTTATTCGATACTCGTTTAATACAAGACTTATGGATGGTCGCTCCTAAACAACCTTATTTCTGCACTGGCAGATAATATTACTTTGTAAGGTTCTTTATTAGTGTGAGTCTCGAGGTGGAGCATCACAACGTGGTACCAAAGCTGAATTTAGAACAATATATGATAAACGCACAACATAACATGTAGTACAAAACATCGAAGAATAATATATCTGTTAACATAATCACCAATCGATGTTTTCCTTAATCAAGTCTCGTAACATTTTCGTGTCCTTAGAGTTGAAATAAACCGGGAATAGGTGTAGGAATGCATTTTAAGTCTGTAGTATTCCATATTGAATTCAATTAATTATATCTAACACATGTGAATAATCTTTATCTTTTATTGTCCTTTCATCTTATGACTGAAAATGCAACAGTGGTAGTTCTAATGCTGGTAGGTCCAGTAGCCCTCACCCAAATGTTGTCTATATGTCCGCCAAGAAGTTTATAGAGATACTTCGTAGTACTCAGACTCTAGCTTCTACTCTTTCATCTCCTTCTCACAAGAAGGAATTGATGCTTCAGATTAAGATTTTTTTGGGGGAACCAGTGAACTCGTTCTTCATCATGAAGCTATGAGAAAGGGAAAGAGCGTAGTGATGAGTCAGACGCTCATAAGAATCCGAATAGGAAGATATTTCCTTTCCTTAGATTTTAATTTTTTCAACATAATAAGGAGAAGAAGCAAATTGGTCCTAGTTCTTATTCTGGTGTAACATTTCCTAGACCAAAGATATGCTTCAACTACGGTTCCCGAGGTCATTTTGCCATAGATTATCCTAATCCTAGCATGTGTCGCATATCAAGCAAGTGGGACATTGGTCTACATCATGTCCCAAAAATTTGAAGAATCATAACCCTTGGAAACCCATTGTTGTGAATGCTTATAGTTAGTCTTCTTAGCCCAAAGGTACCTTTTCTTTCATTCTCGTGGGTCCCATTTTATTTGGAGACTGCTTTACTCGAGTTCTTTTCGATCTAATGTGCTACACTCATTTATAGAAAAGAAACTTGTAGACACTATTCCTTTGGAAGTATCATGCCTTATGACTTCTTTATAGAATACGAAACCTATTAGAGGGTTTGCAACACGTTGTATTCTTTTTGAATATATTGTGATTGTATTTTGTGGTTTCTCTTCTCATGCAAATTAGCATGTAATTCGTTATCTTTGTTTTAATATGATTTTGGAGGTGGATTAACTCATTTGATATGAAGCCAACTCCTATTTTCCAAAAGAATTTGTATCTGAGCATCACGATTCGATTAATTGGTTATCCTTTATACTTCGGGACGTTAATTGCAATTCCAAAGTTTCTTTATTTCCTCTTGAATTGCAAGATGACGATGACATATCTCAGATTCCTATTGTTTGTAAATTTTCTTCTGTGTTTGAGCCTTTTTCGGGTTTGCCACCCAAGTGGTCATTGAGTTCCGGACCGATCTCATTTTGGGCACTCAGTCTGTTAGTTGTCCTTTAACAAGGATGTCACCTGAGTAAAATGAGGAACTCAATAAGTAGTTGTTGTAGGTTGTATCTCTTCGTGATATTCGTGATCGTTCCCCTGCATCAGGTCCTTCTCTTGTACTGTTTATTTTAAAAATTTGTCCTTGTCTATTGGATCGTATTGCCGATACTCAAGAGGCAAGATCCAGATTTTATTCATCGTGTTCAGCTTTGTGGATCTGAATCTCGTGATGATAATTTGAGGGATTTTAGTGTTGATGACCATAGTTATGTTAATTATTTAAATGGTGATAAGAAAATGAAACTATAACTCGAATAATAATTAAGGCTTATATCAAGTTAACAATCATAAATAATCTAGAAATTTAGCCGAGTGGGCATGGGAACTAATAGATTATTTTGGCTGGGCATTAAAATTGAAATAATGTTAAACTATTGAATGAATTGAGGAAAACAGAGGATATGGTGATGCAATGCCGATGCTATATCAAATTTGCAGCCAACTGATGGAATGGATCGTTAAAAATTTAATGGCTTAATATTATTTTGCATAACCAGAGAAGTTAAAGCAATGGATTTCAAATGGAATTTTGTTTTGGAAAATGAATGAATATAAATATATGTACATTTATGTATGAAGATACAGGAAAGAAGTAAATAACTTGAGTACAAGCAATATTTCAGAAAATGCACTCTCCTATTTTAAATGACGTATGCAACCATCGAGTCGTAATAATAAGTGAGAAAGAATGGCGAAGCCATTTTGATTTTGGAGTCAAAATCATAGTCATTCGACTAATTGATTTTCTGTAACAGATCGATGGCGAGGCAGCGTAATTATTCTAGTTGAGATTTGAAAAGTTGAGTGCGTATTTTTGAAATATATGCTAAGGAAAAAATAATACATGATAACTTGATATATTGTGTACATCTTTACTTGAAATTTGGATGGGTGTTAAAATTTTGAACTTTATATGTAATATTTTAAACTATATTCCTTAGAAATAGGAAAATTCACATATAGTCGTTTAAAAATTGAAACTATAAATGTAGTATCATAAGGGAATTACACGAATGCAATTTCTTTTAAGATGGAGAGTCTGGAACAACCTTAGTTTTAGATAGCTATTTAAACGAGTTATAACAATGTTTATAATCGTTAATTGAGAAATAAGTATAAATTTAGAGAGGATTAGTTGTATAATCATATAGGTTGAATAAACTATGGGGCTTGTGTAAATTTGAGTAACAAAGAGAACATATGTTGAGCTTGAGATTGAATTGAATTAAATAAAATTGTAAAAGAATTCAATTCAATATTAACTTGTTGAAAAAATTTAAAATATAAATAAAATAATGTTTTGAAAACTTTATAATGAAAATTCATGGTAAAAACACGTGTTAAAGGATTTTATGTCCCTAAACGCTATAATTTGTAAATTATTGCAAACGTGAATTTTTATTGTAGAAAGAGTATGTTTAAATTCTAATGAGTTGCAAATAAAATAGAAATAAGTGAAATAATGATTAAAAACCAATACTTAAGTATTTATTACATTTTAATATGGTTTGTGCATTTATTACAAGTAATGAATTTTATGTAATTTATATATTAAAAATGTAAGTTGTAAACAAATAAATATGTAAAATATGTACTTTATTAAAAATGTAAATTGTACTATGTTTACATTTAGAAATTTGTACTTAAAAAAAATAAGATGATTTTTAAACATGATATTACAATTTTATAAAAGTAGAACAAATAAAATTGTAAATGTTATGTGTTGAAATGGGTTAAACATGTGTTAATTTGGTGTTAGTAGCCTAATCAAGTTATAATTAATCATACTTAGTTTAATTGGGTAAGATTTAAGCCCAAACTCATTATCCATTTGTAAAATTAAACCAGGCAGAAGAAAAGAAAAAAATACGCACCTTTTTCTTCAGCCTCCTCCTTCTTGATGTAAACCACCAGAGAAAGAAAATTACATCTCCTCTTCAAAAATTGCCAAATCCACGCTAGTTTAAACTGAAAATTTAGAAGAAAGCTTACTAATCTAATTCTGTAGGTAGTCTAACTGCGATCCAGAGATTTATTACTCTAGATTCTCAAATTTAGGAAGAAACGATTTACTATATGTTTCATCTAGTTCTACATGTTTGTATTTTGATTTCTACAAGCAACTGAAGCTTCTCTTGAGCCATTTCCAAGCATGAAGCTCCAATATTCTTGCTAAATTCACTACAATTTCGATCTAAGGTGAGTTTACCTCATACTTCCAACTTAGCAAGTCTTACATGCTCGTAAGTGCTATTTTAGTTTGAAATTTTCTAGTTTACTCTAGACAAATTCTTAGTTTCAAGTCTGCAGTAGCTATGTTGTTTTGCATCCATCTTTGTGAGTTTGTCGAATTCTCACCTTACATCGAAATCATGCTAATTTGATTCTATCTCGGGGGTAGGATTCAACAGTTTTTGTTTAGTTCGGCTTTTGTCTTACAGTCTGGCTTTGAGTGATTGCTTGTGTATGGATGAATGTTTGTTGGTTTTTGTGGTAAGGTGGTTTCGTATGGTCCTTGGGAGGGGGTTGATGTTGCTGCTGTTGTGTTGGATGGTTAGGCTTCCTTTTTCATCGGTCCCTTTCCGCATTGCCTTCTTGTTATATCAAGCTTAATACGTCACCTCTTTTCATTACGTGGTGGTCACTTCAGGTAGTTTCGATGCCAGGGTCCCCTTCCTCTATCAGATTTGGTATGCTTTATCTGATTTTCAACTGGTGGTTCTATTACGCTTTTGGCCTGGTTGTTTTGTGATGAATGCGATGTGTGTTTGGTGTGCAGTAAAGCCATCCTCCGTGGCTTGTCTCGCGACTCCCTCTTCCTTGTCTGGTAAGTTGAGTTTCCTTCACTGAGATTTGTATTCTTTGCTTAGCTCGGTGGGTTTTGTTTGGGAACTTGGCTTCAATTGCCAATTGGTTGTCTGTGATGGTACAAATTGTGGTGCTTTAGTTTTCAATGTACTCTATGTTGTCGTCTGTTTCATTACAAATTGAGGTATGTTCTTAGTTCCTGGGGTTTGTTGTGCTTTGCTGTGTATTGGGTGCTTTCTCTTGAATTTTGGATCCATCTGCGTTGGCTTTGGTGGGCAAGTTTTTGTTTGTAGCATTGTTCTGTTGGATTGTGGGTTTGGTATGCTCCTTCAACAACAAAGGGTTCTTATTGTGTGGATGTTTTAGTTTCTCGTTGATGTTGTGTGGAGCTCTCGATAGGTGATGGTTGCTGTCATGTTAGTGTTTTGTCTTGGTCTCTCTTGTTGCTGTCAATTTAAGCCTGTTTTTTTTGTTTTAGTAGTTTAGGTTGTTGTTTGTGCTACTGTTTTTGTAGTTGTTTCTACAAATCTGTTTTTGTACGCCGTTGGAGCATGGCTTGATTCTCCCTTTTGTAATATATTTCCCTATTAAAAAAATGTTAATTTTGTTTTGAATTGTTATTCACATGTTGTTTTCTTTGAATGCTTGAAATTAAGCCTAGATTCAAACCTGAAATCTGTGGAAATGTCGCTTAAAAATCAATACGAAGTTGGGTAATCACCGCGTAGAAATCACATTCGTTAGGTCGACCAAGCACCTGTAAAGGTCGATACATGACATGTACAGGTCAACATGTACTTCCTATTTTCTGTGTGCCTCTTTGGGATTTTATGCACCAAATTCTTGCTATATTTGCTATAGTTCTATGTGATTTTGCTACAATATTCGATGCTTTGTTTGGGTTATTTTATAAAGGCTTTTTCCCTACATATTGGAGCCTGATATCAACGTCAATTCGTATGATGGATTAATAGTTTATTGTGAGTTTTTAGTATACTGATTCTGGTGAATTTCTGTTGTTTTCGCTGATCTTATGCATGTTTCTTCTAAATCGATTTCTAAAGCGTTTTCGTTTAAATAAATAATTTTATAATATATTTATGAAAATATAATTATCATAAAATATATTTTATGAGTTTTTATTCTTGTGAGTTTTTAATAGAAGTGGTTTTTGAAGTGTTTTCGAAATATTGTTTTAAACTCGTATTCTTGAAATAATTTTTTTGTAAAATCTACACGTTTTTGCACTCTTCGTGAGAACGAGGAAGACATTTGAATGATATAATAAGCCATGTGGTATAGAACACATAGGTTTGCTATATCATTTGATTTCAAACTTGTTCGATTGAAGATACATGAAACGACCCAAAATCCCCCTTACGGGAAATCATGGATAGAGTCGAGAACGACATACAAAAGAACGCAGACGGAAGAACATTTCATTGTTAATTACAACATTTCCATCAGAATACAAGAATAAACAGGGTATAAATGAATATTATACATTACAAAATATCAGAGATTACAATACATAGCAGCGGAAAATAATACAATACACAACTAGAAGTAATACGTGGATACAAAGCTTTCCGAGTATCGTTCCAGCTGTAAATCAGGATCCTGTGAATATAAATCTGCAAAACCAAAACTGCTAGCTGCCCGTGTCAAAATAAGGGCACCCAGAGTTTAGGTTAAAACAATAAACTCCAGGTCAGTCATGGGACTGGTGTGAGAACTAAAACAGTTATTAATCTTTATTTTAAAGTTAGGTAAATCAAGGGACCATGCCGCTAACGCGGAACGGGTTTCCTCCCAAGAATACTAGTGCATAAAACAACAGCGCAATGCTAAATAAAGAACAATGAAGCTATTATAAGACCCAGGTCCCATCACACAATGCAACACAAACCGGAGGATAGGGTTTTACCTTATAATAGCCAAAAAATGCTTGATACGTTAAAACAAGTCATTTATTATTGCTATAAGTGAAGAAATCAATTTCAAATCATAAGTATCAATCATAGGCGTCATAAGTGCCCCATCCCACTATGTCGCCATACTAGGCTCTACAATCAAAACCGCAAAGTCACGTATTTGGAAATTGGATTTCCATCTATGAACCGAGGCCAGGGATCGTCCTCCACCGATTCAAGACAATCTAGCCTAGCATGTCTCAGGAATAGCCGCAACTGCCCCATGGATCGTCAGGGCCGGTCCACCGATGTGGATTATTATGCCTGAACACTGAGTTTCCTTGCCTTATAGGGAGCAAATGAGCCAACAAATGACTCCATCGGACCTGGATCGTCCGATCAATCCGAGGCGCCTCACAACAGCAACAACCACATAAGTCAATGTAACAACCCAGAAAATCTGAACCAATTTAAATTTTTTTAAATTGGCTAAAATAATGGATTTTAAATATTTAAAATAAATATTTTAAATAATGGCGATGAAAACTGAGTTTGAATCGACATTTGAAAACGAATATAATTAATTATAATTATATATAGAATTGAAAATGGCACGGTAGTTCGATAATTCGATTTCAAACTTCAATTGAATATACCGGGTGCAAAACAATCCGGATTTTAGTGAAACCAATGATATTTAAATCTGTTAGTGAATATTTTCTAACGAATCCGACCAATCGAAATTTGATAGCGGGAATCAAAAGATATGTCCAGTTGAAAATTCTGAATAGTCGCTATGGAATTCAGGTCCTTAAAAATGGACATTTTGCAAATGACCTCGGATTTCGACGAAACCACTTTTGTTGGATCCGCAGTGTCAAGTTATTGTTAGGTTTCAAATTTCATAATTTTTCGAATCAATATGTGAGCGTGGCAAAGGAAAACGCGTTTGACCAGTTTCCGTTGATTTTAATCGACTGGAAATTGGCCCTTTTTCAAACGGTCTCAGAATTCGACGAAACTAGTTTTGTTAGGACCGTATCGTCAATACGAAGCTAGAAAATATTTTTCTGGAATTTTTCTAGTTAGTATGTGGCCCCGGTAATTTGAAATGTACGTTTACAATTCAATATAGTGATTTAAATGTAAATTCAACGGAAACTGATTGTAACGATCAAATCAGCTTGCGATACATATCCCATTGTGTTCGGAATGGGGGTTAAACGCTATGGACGACAAGCGGTGGGCCTCGTTTCGAGGTCGTGGGTAAAAGTCAACTTTATGCAATTAATTTAATTAATAAAAAAATATATATAAAATAATATTTCCCTCCCTTTACTTTCTTTCTGCCCCCCCCCCCCCCCGATTTCATAAAACTGAAAAAAAAAGGAAAAGAAGAAGAACGGAGCATCAGAGCCGCCGCCATCTCCGTCTACCGCGCCTATCGATCGCCACCCTCCGACCTCGCCAAGCCGCCACCAACGCCCACCATCTCCTCCTCCAACTGGAAGACCCCATCGCCACGAGAAAACCCCCAAGCCCCAAATCCGCGAGCCCTAACCCTAGCCCCGCCTGCCGCCGCCCCCTTCGAAGCCAGCTCCGCCTGTCCCTCCTCCAACCGCGACCTCCCCGACGCCGCCAAGAGCAGCAGCAGTTCCCCCCCTTTTTTCCCATTTAAATACAGTAAGTATTTTATTTTTATTTTTATTTTAATTCTGAAATACTTATTGATTTATTTTAATTAGGTTTAAAACTGATTTTAAAAATGATTAAAAAACTGATTTTAAAAAGGTTTTAAAACTGAATTGATTTTAAACTTTAAAAAGAAAGCATACTGTTTTTTTTAGGATTTAAAAACTGATTTTTATAAAGGATTAAAACAGATTTTTGAAAGGCTTTAAAACTGATTTTTTTAAGAGTTTAAAACTGATTTGATTTTAAAACTTTAAAAAGAAAAAGGTTTAAACTTTAAAAGGAAAAAGGTTTAAACTTTAAATAGAAAAAGGTTTAATCTTTTTAAAGAAAAAGATTTGAACTTTTAAAAGAAAAAGATTTAAACTTTAAAAGGAAAAAGGTTTAAATTTTAGGTAGAAAAAGATCAGATTTTTTAGAATAGAAAAGATCATATTTTTTTAAAAATAGAAAAGACGGAATTTTTATTAAGTAGAAGAAGTAAGATATGATTTTTATATTTTTAAAGTAATAAAAATATAATTTTTACATCATAGGAATATTAAAAATATAATCTTTATTTTTGAAAAGGCGGAATCTATATTTTTGAAATTCGATTTTTATATATTGAATAGCATAATAAAAATTCGATTTTTATATATTGAATAACATAGTAAAAATTCGATTTTTACATATGTAGAGAATACGGGCAACAAAGCGACAAAAAGAGAGATTGGCGAAGATTTTATGCAAAGAAGAGTCGTGGGATTGAATTAGCTATTCAGTGAGATTTCTGATTTAAAAATATATATATATATATATATGTGTGTTAAATAAAAGTGAATTGCTATATATAAATATATATATATACGCCCCTCGTCCACAAACCATAGACGATATTTATTGGTTGAAATTGTTGTGAAAATTGATTGATAGCGAATGATTGTTTGGGATTGTTTGTGATTGATATTGGTTGATTGTGGTTGAAAAATACCCATTTGTGGTTGTGAAATATTTGGTTGAAACCACATAGGATTAGTTTGTGGAAATGAAATAAATATATACATGCCGCCTGCGTGCGAACTAGATGCATGAACCCCATTGTCAAAAACCGCGAGGTTTTAAGGTAGAGCGAGGAGCCGTACTAGGGACGGTCCCGGTTTAACTACCCTGCCGTTATGCTGCCGAAATTTTGAATAATATTCGTGTGTTTGAATTATCTTCATATGCTTAATCTATATTTATTCATTGAATAGAAAACATTCATGTGTTGAATTGATATTCATTCGTTGATTAGAAATTCATGTGTTGAATGGTATTCATATTTTGAAATAAATTGTTTGATAATAAAAATCACATTTTTATCTATATATAAAAACTGTAGAAAACATTCATGTGTTGAATTGATATTCATTCGTTGATTAGAAATTCATGTGTTGAATGGTATTCATATTTTGAAATAAATTGTTTGATAATAAAAATCACATTTTTATCTATATATAAAAACTATAGAAAACATTCATGTGTTGAATTGATATTCATTCGTTGATTAGAAATACATGTGTTGAATGGTATTCATATTTTGAAATAAATTGTTTGATAATAAAAAATCACATTTTTATCTATATATAAAAACTATAGAAAACATTCATGTGTTGAATTGATATTCATTCATTGATTAGAAATTCATGTGTTGAATGGTATTCATATTTTGAAATAAATTGTTTGATGATAAAAATCCTATTTTTATCACCTATATGAACTATATAGAAAGATAGTGTTTTGAAATGAATTGTTCTACAATAAAAATCACATTTTTATTGTATGCATAAATCGTTGAAATGTGAAGTGTTAAAAATAGCCACTTGTTCAAAATAAACATATATGAGTTGAAATATTCATTAATTAGCTAATGAAATGATTTGCACCTATTTATGTAACATTAGAATGAATGGTGTTTTTAAACCAAACAGAAATCAAATATGAAGTTGAATAGAAAATGATAAATGATAAGAACTGTATATATATGTACATGCATATTTATTGAACAGGTTATAGCAAAGGGGCTAGAGAAGAGGAATAAAATTTTGTGCCCGACAAATAGGTACACATTTACTGTTTTGTTTGGGTGATGATTTTATGAGCCTGTTGGCTAGCCGCTTGGCTTTTTCTTTTTCTTTTTGAGATTAGAAGGACCGGGAACGCTATTTGCGATTTCCCGATGCTCCCGGTGCAGGGGAGGTTATGGCGAAATTTTCCAAAAATTTAGGGCGTTAGTGAAATATTTGAAGTGAAAACGATATTGAAATCATTGAATGAACTATATTTATATAAATATATTAATATAAATAAAATTAAAACGAAACGAGGCCGTGCAGTTCGTATTTTGAAACCGTGATTTCAAACGACTAGTGCGGGAAATCCGACCATTGGATTTTCCCGAAACCGCAACCGTCGGGTTCGCCTTGGAAATATCTTCCCAACGGCACCAACCTTGTAAAAATCCAACGGTTGGATTGTCTGGAATGTTTAATTCAAATTTGAAGAAAAACAGCGCCAGAAATGATTATATTTATATTTATATATATATAAATATAATTATATTTAATCGAATAACGACGCTGCAGTTCGTATTTTGAAATCGAAAATTCAAACGATTGTACCGGGAGATCCGACCGTCGGATTTTCCCGAAACTGGAACCGTTGGATTCGTTTTGAAAAGACCTTTCTAATGATGTAAATTTTGTGAAGATCCAACGGTTAGATTTTCAGATATGTGTAAATCAAATCTGAAGAAAAACAGCGCCACGGCCGCTTTATGGCCCGAAGCGTCGTTTTGAATAAAATAGCTATTTTAAAATAAATAAAAATAGCGATAAATAGTTATAAAATATCATAAGCGATATGGAATGGAAATAAACTGAATTTGCTAGATTTATGTGGCTTTTGATGGTTGAATGTGTTTGGTGTGAAAATTACATTAAAGAACACAATTGGTGTTGTCGAATAATTTAACCATTGAAATAGATTGATTTGAAATTCTAAATATACGTGAATTATTTGAAAAGGCCGAGATAATTCTCATTTCGAATAATTGACCGGCGATTGAAATTCGAAGATGAAGACGATGGTCGAAGACCGGAGATCTTCACCTCGTTTGGATGGTAACCGAGGTCCTGATTGGGAGGCATCCCGAAATATGGATAATGAGTGGTGATCGTCCAGACGTACGTGGTGATCGATGGGTTTGCGAGGTATTTAGTGCCTCCGGTTTCATTCAGACCCAGAACGGACTTGTAAATGGACTGTGTGTCTGACATAGGATTTATTCTGTGTGGCATGCTAAGATGCAGTGATCAGGGCTTCTGTTGAAAAGCAAAGTCTTGTGGTGATGATCAAAGCACCGCCTGTGTGGCGTAGCTTTGTGTATAACGTGAATTCGCGAGCCTCACACCCCGGTATGAACCTAAAACGGGAGAAGGACCTCAGGGAGGGCCTACGTTTCCTCCTAGCTAAAAGTGGCGTTAGTGGTTTTACACGCCCTGACGAGTTTGACTTATGTGGTTGTTGCTGTTGCGAGGCGCCTCGGTTAGATCGGACGATCCGGGTCCGATGGAGTCACTTGTTGGCTCGCTTACGCCCCAAAGGGCGGCGAAACGTAGTGCTCAGGCATTTTTAATCCACTCCGTGTGGACCGGCCCTGTCGCTCCAAGGATCGATGCGTTCTGATCCTGAGACTCGGGCTAGGCAGTCTCGAATTCGGTAAGGACTATCTTTTGCCTTGGTTCATAACGGAAATCCAATTTCCAAATACGACATCGTACGGTTTTGATTGTACACCTATATATGGCGACATAGTGGCATGGGACGCTCATGTCGTCTATGATTGATAGTTATGATTTGAAATTGTTTTCAAAACATATAGACACTAGCAATAATATCAAATGCCTTTGTTTTATTCGTATCAAGCATATTTTGGCCATTATAAGGTAAAACTCTATCCTCCGGTTTGCGTTGCATTGTGTGATGGGAACAGAGTCTTATAATGACTTCATTTTTATAAAAAGCATAGCGATGTTTAAAAGAAATATTTGTTTTAAAGCACTGGCAATCCAATGGAGTAAACCCGTTCCATGAAAGTGGCGTGGTCCTGTGATTGGCCAAATTATATATGTGTTGAGTAGATTTCTCATACCAGTCCCATGACTGACTCGTAGTTTGTTTCACTTTCAAACTCGGGTGCCCCTTTTTCTACACGGGAAGCCTTGTATTCAGGTTTAGCTGGTTCTTTCTGGATAGCTGGAGCTGAAGATGGATTCTATCATTTATCTCTTTTTATGCTGTTCAGCTCCTATTGTACATATTTTGTTTATTTCCGCTGTAGACATTTATGTATAGCTGAACTGTATTTGTACTAAGTAAGATCCTGTGAACTGTGTAACTCTGATGATTACTTTTATCCAGTATATTCTATTGTTCATTATCTGGTGTATTTATTTAATTCTGTTCTGCAATTATCTGTTTCTGTGTTATATTCCAAAGATAACCCTTATTTCCGTGAGAACGGGAAATCGGGTCGACTCAGTCAAACTCATCAGGGCGTGTAAAACCACTGACGCCACTTCTAGCTAGAAAGAAACGCATGTCCTCCCTGAAGTCCTCTCCCATTTCTGGTTCACAACCTGGGTGTGAGGCTCGCGAATTCACGTTACACAAAGCTATGCCACACAGGCAGTGCTTTGATCATCAACCACAAGACTTTGCTTTTCAACAGAAGCCTCGATCTATTGCCACTTAGGCATGCCACACAGGCAATTCACTCCATGCGTTTGACATCCATCAATATATAACCCCTGAGCTCGTACGTCTCAGAGAAGGGCGTTAAGCAAGAGAATAAATTCTCCACCGCCAAACAGATATATATTTAATAGAAATCAACCACACAGAATAAAATCCAATGTCAGACACACAGTCCATTTACAAGTACTTTTGGGTCTGAACGAAACTAGAGGCACGTAGTACCCCGCATATCCATCGATCTCCAAGTACGTCTGGACGATCACCAACTGATTCCCTCATCTTGGGTGTACGGCCCAATCAAGATCATCAGTAATCACCCAAACGACGTGAAGACCTCCGGTCTTCAACCACCGTCTTCATCTTCGACACCACGTCGAATCAGTTATTCAGAATGGGATAAACCCGGTCTTTCTGAATAACTCGCGTATATAATAAACAAGTTTTACACAAACACAACATACGCTTCATTCCAATTCAGAATATTCTTTTATTCAAATATTCTTATACTTTGGGAAAGGTTCCCATTGGTTTTATCAAAGATAAATTCTTTAAATTTATTCTTTGACCTTCTTTGAATATCAATTCAAACTAGTCGGGATTAGCGAACCACACCGAAGTAATCATTTATTTTATTTTCCAATCCCAACCTATTCATCCCATGAAGTAAAACTGGTCATACTTCATATCTAATACCACGGTGTTATCGATAAATTCAATAACCATTTCACGTTCAAATCTAATTAAAGATTTAACTATCGCCTGGAGCAAAACTGGTGATACTCCATTCTCGATCTTTTCAATCTAATTAAAGATTCATTAAAACTCCACTTAGTTTTAATCTTTAACTGGGTTGAGGAATCAGTGTCATTTAAAACACGGTTCACGATAAACCCAAAATCACATTCCATTAATTATCGAGTTAAAGAACAAGTGTTATTTAAAACACTGTTCACGATAAACCCAAAAATCAACACCAATTCAATTCCAATTAAATATTATTTAATTGGCACACTTCACTAAATCTAAATAAAAAGATTTAATCTTTTTCTCAGCTGGGCTTAAGAACAGTGTTAATGAAGACACCATTCACGACTAACCCAAATCACATTTGATATTAAATACAAGGCTCTGAATAGAAAATATATCGGCTTATATTCAATATCAAATTCTACGACCAACAAATATCATAATAGAAATAACGATATATATATCTTTCAAATTCCCATAACAATACCTGTATCATCACGAAATCCAACGTCGAAATATTTCGAAGACAATTTCGATTCAAATCCTTTCCAATTCAATTATTGGAAATTCTGGTTATATTTCAAAACCATTTCAAATTCACTTTATTTATTTCAACAACAACAACAACAACAACAAAGCCATATATCCCAAACAAATTGGGGTTGGCTAGATATGGAACCCAAAATTAAGGTAAAATAACTAATAATAATATATAAAAAGTGTTTAAAATAACCAAACAGATTAAAGTAAAAAGGTTCAATAAAAGTGAAATAAAGTCCTAAAAAAAATTTAAAATTAAAATAATTAAACAGATCTAAAAATAATAATAATTAACATATATATATATATATATTTAAAAAAAATAAAAAAAATCCTAAGGTTCTGGTACATGGATTGCCAACTTCCATGCACTTCTATCTACCACAAGCTCTCCAGATATACTCCAATTTCTTAGATCTCTCTTTATTATCTCTTCCCATGTCATTTTAGGTCGACCTCTACCTCTCTTTGGGCCTTCGGCACGACCTATAACTCCAACGTGCACAGGAGCATCGCGTGGTCTACGTTGGATATATCCAAACCATCTCAAGCGGTGTTGGAGTAACTTCTCTTCAATAGGTGCAACTCCAAGTTTTTCCCGAATATCCTCATTTCTAATCCGATCTCGTCTGGTATGCCCACAGCTCCAACGCAGCATCCGCATCTCTGCTACACTTATCTTCTGCACGTGTTGCCTCTTAGTAGGCCAACATTCTGCACCATATAACATTGCAGGCCTGATTGTTGTCCTATAGAACTTTCCTTTAAGCTTCTGAGGAATCTTCCTATCATAGAGAATGCCAGATGCTAGCCGCCATTTCACCCATCCTGCTTGAATTCTAAAACTAACATCCTTATCAATCTCTCCATCAAACTGCAACATAGATCCTAAGTATCGAAACGATTCCTTCTTGGGTACTACGCTACCAGCCAAGGTGACCTCTCCGTCATCTGACCTAGCACCGCTAAACTCACACTTCATATACTCAGTTTTAGTTCTGCTAAGCCTGAAACCCTTTGATTCCAAGGTCTCCCTCCACAACTCCAGTTGTCTATTGACCCCTATTCTACTTTCATCAATCAGCACAACATCATCGGCAAAGAGCATACACCAAGGGATCTCCTTTTGTATATCTTTCGTGATTTCATCCATCACTAATGCAAAAATATAGGGGCTCAAAGCCGAACCTTGATGTAACCCTATGTTAATTGTGAAGTCTCTGGTCTCACCATCACATGCCCTTACACTAGCCACAACCCCCTCGTACATATCCTTGATAAGGGTAATATACTTTGATGGCACTCTCTTCCTTTCTAGCGCCCACCACATAACCTTCCTCGGCACTCTGTCATAAGCTTTCTCCAAGTCAATAAAAACCATGTGAAGATCTTTTTTTTGTTCCCTGTATCTCTCCATAAGTTGCCTAACCAAGAAAATCGCCTCGGTGGTTGACCTTCCAGGCATAAAACCAAATTGATTCCTAGATACACTTGTCAACCTCCTCAAACGTTGCTTGCAAACTCTCTCCCAAAGCTTCATTGTATGACTCATAAGCTTAATTCCTCTATAGTTTGTGCAACTTTGAATATCTCCTTTATTCTTGAAGATTGGAACTAAAATGCTTCTCCTCCACTTATCTGGAATTTTGTTTGATTTTAAAATATTATTAAACAACTTAGTTAGCCAGGTTATCCCTGCATCTCCAAAACATCTCCACACCTCAATAGGAATGTCATCAGGACCTACCGACTTGCCTGATTTCATCCGTTTCAACGCCCCCTTTACCTCAGCTTCTAGAAATCTCCGCACAAAATGTCTATTGGTGTTGTCGGCAAAGTCTTCCAAGTCGGTCGAGGAGCTATTACTTTCTTCGTTGAAAAGCTTATCAAAGTATTCTCTCCACCTATTCTTTATCTCATCATCATTCACCAAAAGTCTATCACTCTCGTCCTGATGACTTTATTTATTTCAAAAATAAATAAATTCTTATTCTAGTTCAAAACTAGTTCATCTCGATAAAAATCTATTTTTATCTTTTCAAATATGGAGTTTTTCATCCCAATTCTTCACAAATCATTTCTTATGATTCTACACAAATTATTACTATTTGTAATAATTTTATCAGGGTCCGTACAGTCGATTTCCATCAACGGCCATCGAACTGCACTTACAGCGACCTTTTTCAAATTTGATTTGGACATAATTCCAAATCCAACCGTTAGATTTCAAATTTCTAATATTCATTAGAAAGCTCTTTTCGATACGAACCTAACGGTTCCGGTTTTAAGAGAATCCGATGGTCGGATCTCCTGCAATATCCATTCGAAGTCAATGGTCGAAATTCACGAACTGCCGCAGCGCGACGCATTCTATTCAGGCCATTATATTATATATATAATATATACTTCGTCGATTTCAATTCAAAACGTGCTTTATAAATCGTTTTAAATTCATTTTCAAAACGATTTCAACTTCATATTCAATTTCAAATCAAAATTGAATAGTCCAATATAAATTCGTTTTAAATTCATTTCAAATCGATTTCAATTCAATTTCAATTTAATTCGAATTTCAATTCATTTCAATTTAATTCGAATTTAAATTTCAATTTGAATTCAATTCTTTTCAATTTCAATTTGAATTCAATTCCTTTCAATTTCAATTCGAATTCAATTCTATTCAATTTAATTCGAATCTCGATTATTTTCAATATAATTCAAATTTCGAAATTACTTTCAATATAATTCAAATTTCGAAAACACTTTCAATATACATTAAAATTGAATAAAATCGATATAAATATCGTTCATGTCAAAATGGCGTTAATCTAATCAACACGGTTTCATATATTTCTATTTTCAAATATTCTATTTCAAATATTTCTATTTTAAATATTTCTTTTTCAAATATTTCTATTTCAAAACTAGAATGAGGCCCAATCAATTACCATATAATGTTAGTTATATGGATTTCCTACAACACATGTACAAAATAACAACAATAAATAATCAACCACCATCCAGAGTGCGTTCTACACTATATAAACATCAAATATAAACATTTAACGCTTATAACAGCCTGTCAATCAATCGATCGACATACAACTAATTATTGGGATTAGTGTATGTCATATATCATCCCAATACCCATGTGGGGTTTCAAACAATCAAACACAGATTTTATTTGTGCAGTTGGGCGATGTGTAAAATTTATCGTCCCAATCAATATCAATCAAAACAGTGTATATAAACAAATCTCCAATTTGTTTATATTAATTTATTTCATTTCATATACACGTTAAAAATTCCATTTTTAACTATATAATATTTTCCACTATAAAATATTTTATTTCATTTTGCATCACAACACACAATCAACTACACATCAAAATCAAACAAGCATACAAGCCGTCCATGGTCTATGGACGACGGGTGTCGGGTGCTACTAAACACCGTCTGCATCCTAGTATATATTATTAACTAGAAAACAAAATTAAAAGGTGAGAAGTTCTCACCGACTAGCTGATCCAATACCACGACTCCTCTTGTGTAGAAATCTGCGTCGTTTTCGCCTTTTGTCTATTTCGTTGCCCGTAGCCACTACATATAAAAAATCACTTTTTTATATTGCTGCTATGTATAAAAAAAATCCTATTTTTATACCGCTACCATATGGATAAAAATTCTATTTTTACATAGCTACTATATAGATAAAAATTCTATTTTTACATAGCCACTATATAGATAAAAATTCTATTTTTACATAACTACTATATAGATAAAAATTCTTTTTTTACATAGCTACTATATAGATAAAAATTCTATTTTTACATCGGTGTTCATATAATAAAGATTATATTTTTATCAAGCTATTCTCTATATAAAAATTATATTTTTATATTCTCTATCATATAAAAATTATATTTTTATTGTTTCTTCTTTATAAAAATCATATCTTCCTATCAACAAAATCATAGCTTTTCTAGCGACAAAAATCTAATTTTTATTCCTTTACTTCACATATAATAATCATATATTTTATCATACAAAAAAAATCCCCTCTTTTCTTATTAAAAATCGAATCTTCCTCTAATCAAAAATTGAATCTTTCTATTGTTAAAACTAAAATCTTCGTTATATATATATATAAACTGGTTTTTTCCTTCTTATTACACTAAACAAATAGAAATAAGTGAACAAAATAGTACAAGAAAAGCTTACTGGGCGGATTCGGGGGTGAGGGCGGCGGCTCAGGGCGTTGGAGGTCGGAGGGGCTGCGGAGTTGGTAGGTGGCGGTCGTCGTTCTCCTTCAGGTGGCTTGGGGGTGTTTGGGCGCCGTTCTATTTAGGGAAGGAGAGAGGAGGGTCGTTGTCTGGGTCGGTGGAGGCCAGATGGGCAAGGCGGAGGTCGTGAGGTGGTGCGACACCGGAGGGTAGAGGCGAGGTGGACGTATGAGGGGGTCACGGTTCTGCCGATTTGGGGAGGTTTGAATCGGGGAAGAGGGGCTGGAGGGCGGAGAGGTGGAGCGGAAGTGGTGGGCGACGACGGAGGTGGGGCAGGGGGTCGCGGTGGCGGCGCTTGGCCGGAGGCAGGGGCGTCTCCGATCGATTAGGGGCGCGATGTTTATTTTTTTTCCAAGATCTGAGCGTTGACCGAGGTATAAGGTAGAAAGGGGGAGGCCAACTATATATAATTATAATATTTAATTTATTTTAATCCACCAAAAAGTAACTTTTTATTTCGAAGTCGAAATCAAGCCCACCATCTGTTGTCCATAACTAATTACCCCCATTCCGAACATAATGGGATATGTATCGTAAGCTGATTCGATCGTTTTGATCAGTTTCCGTCAAAATCAAAATATAACTCTATATATTGATTTTGAATGCGCATTTCAATTTACTGGGGCCACATACTGACTCAATAAATTCCAGAAAAATATTTTCTAGCTTCGTATTGACGATACGGTCCTAACAAAGCCAGTTTCATTGAATTCTGAGATTGTTTGAAAAATGGCCATTTTCCAGTCGATTAAAATCAACTAAAACTGGTCAAACACGTTTTCCTTTGCCACACTCACATATTGATTCGAAAAATTATGAAATTTGAAACCTAGCAATAACTTGACATCACAGATCCAACAAAAGTGGTTTTGTCGAAATCCGAGGTCGTTTGCAAAATGGCTATTTTTAAGGGCCTGAATTCCATAGCGACTATTCTGAATTTTCAACTGGACATATCTTTTGATTCCCGCTATGAAATTTTGATTTTTTAGATTCGTTGGAAAGATATTCTCTATTAGATTCTAATATTTTTGGTTTTGCTAAAATCCGGTTTATTTTGAATCCTGTACATTCATTTGAATTTTGAAATCGAATTATCGAACTACCACGCCATTTTCAATTCCTTTTATAATTATAAATAAATATTTATATTCTAACGATGATCTATATAAATATGTACATTCGAATTATATTCAAAATAAATTTCTCGTTGTTATTATTTTAAATAATCTATTTTAAATAATCGAAATTCACTAAAATTTCCAAAATAAAAAATTTAATTTGGCTCGGATTTCCGGGTTATTACAATACACTTGCGTGGAATTAACTGACTTGCAGTAAACAGATAAGTGAAAAAATGTGGCATAAGAAACACTTTTATCACCATTTGATTTACTATTTCAGAGTATGTGAAACAATTCGAGGACCTTCAGGTCATGATATTGATGTTGCCAAGTACTGCGCCTTTTAAGTGATATTTATTGGGCTCTGTCCATTTTTTGGTCTTTCTATGTGATGTTAATTGGGTTTTGACAATTTGATAAACTTCTGGATGGTGTCTATTGGACATCATATTTTTGGTTAGTACTTAGAAGGCTTCAGCCTTCTGAATGGAGCACATGCAGACATAGTGTAGTGTCCCGAAATTCCGGTCCAATTTAAGCTGACCAAATAGCACAAGTCCAACCCCAATTGCAATGGAAACCAGAAAACTAATAGAAAGAAAACAGAGGGTGAGGATAGATAAGATAGAAACTTAAAATAGAAGAAGAATAAGAACATACAACATCAGAGCAAACACGAATCTCACAGCGGAACGAATAAATATATTTCATAACATAACTTTGAAATATAAATATGTACTTGAATATACATATCCTTTCCAAAGTACAGCACTTACAATACAGCGGAAAAACCATAGCTATATAATTCTGAAGCCTCCTGCTCCAGCCCTTCAAGTATCTGTAAATCCCAACTACTTGATTGCCCATACAAAATTAAGCACCCAAGAGTTTAGGGAAAACAAAACAAAATAAACTCTGGGTCAGTCATGTGACTGGTGTGAGTAAACTCAAATTATTTGATTTAACTTTCAAAAATCCTTTTGAAACAAAGGGTAATCATTTGTAAAACAATATTATTCTGATATTATAAGAATGTCTAACACAAGTAATATCAATCTAGTAGAAACGCTTGCATCTAACGTTCTACATATATAATATACAATCAAAACCGTGGGCTCTTATTGGGTAATGGATTTCCAACTATGACAAGGTATGGATCCACCTTCCGCTCAGTGTACTCTAGAAGCGATACACTGGAGTTCAACAAGAACATCTTGCAACTCGGCCACACATGACCGACCACTCATTTCGCTTGAGTGTATCGAATATATTGTCACCTTACAGTTGGTAAACCGACATAACCATTCCCGGGGGATACAGAATTGAAAGAAGTAACAAATATGAATATTCTCTAGATGGTGATGATATACCCTACTTGGTTGCGAACCACTTAGCCATGTTGCCTGCACAATTTCTATCATTTCCTAGTTGATGAGGCTTGAGGTTATAATGTATCTCTATACAGATCACGTCTTCGTTTACTTTGAATGCCACATCATCATACCCATCAAATCACAAACTGATTTCCCCAAAAATACCACGGGTATAAGCTAAGAGAAACGAATTCCTCCACCGCAACGTAAATACGTTTGAAATGATCAACTTACGCGACCTACCAGATATACTCTGTCAGACATTTGTCCATTTAAGTTGTTCTGGGACTGGACAAACCGAAGGCACCATTCCGTACACCCATCCTAGGCAATCTCTACCTAGGACTTATACAACAGCCCTTTCACTTTACTCTGTCTTCAATTTTGTATGCGATCTATTTGATTCGAAACGCTAACGCCCATACGGAGTGGTTCTTTGGATAAGAATCCAACCGGTCTCTCCGTATTGACGACGGAAAAATGGTCAAAACTTTGATAGTCTGTGATTTAACTATCAAAGAAAAACACGTGTGAAAACAACAATATTATTTCCAGATGGAAATTATATCGATCAATCATCATTTAACATTTATCTCTTTCATTCATTAATTTACTTATCTCTTGTTTCCATATATTCTAAATTCTTATTTTTCTATTATCAGAAAACATTTCTGATTCTTATTTGGAAACATTTCCAAACCCCTTCACTAGATTTAAACTGATGTTTAAATCAAACATCGCCATGCCAACTCAAACCATTTCACTCATTAACCAAATTCACTTATCCATCCTTCACTATCAAACCTTACCATTCCTTAGTTAGGAAGGAAGTCAATCAAGTTGGGGTATAATTACCTCTCAGACCTTAACTGAACAACGTTTTAACTTCGTAATAGTCAAAGTTTATCTTTTAAACCTTTAACAAACTTCCTTACGTAACTCTCTTTCGAATAAATCTCTATTCGATAACTCTTTCCTTCGAATAAACTATATTCGATAATCTCTCTTCTTCGAATAACCTATATTCGAATAACTCTATTCAATTAACACTACTCGATTAACTCTAATCGATTTACTCTTATCAGTTTGCTCTATTTGATTAACTCAATTCTATTAACTCTATTTGATTAACTCTACTGGATTAACTCTATTTGATTTACCCTACTGGACTAAATCTATTCAATTAACTCTAAGTAATTTACTCTTATCAATTAATTCCTTTCGAATAAACTATATTCGATTAATTCCTTTCGAATAACTAATATTCGATTAACTCCTTTCGAATAACTAATATTCGATAACTCCTTTCGAATAACTAATATTCGATAACTCCTTTCGAATAACTAATATTCAATTAACTCCTTTCGAATAACTAATATTCGATAACTCCTTTCGAATAACTAGTATTCGATAACTCCTTTCGAATAACTAATATTCGATAATTCCTTTCGAATAACTAATATTCGACTAACACCTTTCGAATAACTAATATTCGATAATTCCTTTCGAATAAGTAATATTCGATAACTCCTTTCGAATAATTAATATTCGATAACTCCTTCCGAATAACTAATATTCGATAACTCCTTTCGAATAACTAATATTCGATTAACTCCTTTCAAATAACTAATATTCGATAACTTCTTTCTCTACTTGAATAAACTATATTCGATTCTCTTATCCAAATAACTTTATTCGATAACTCTTTCTTCGAATAAACTATATTCGAATAACTCTAATCTGACTAACTCTAATTCAATTAACTCTATTCGAATAACAAATATTCGACTAACTCTTGTTCGATTAACTCTATTCGAATAACCCTAGTTCGATTAAACTCTAATCGATTAACTCTAACTGATTAACTCTAACTGGTTAACTCTAACTGATTAACTCTAACTGGTTAACTCTAAACGATTAACTCTAACTCTAATCGATTAACTCCTCTAACTCATTTTGATTAACACATTTTGATTAACTCCTTTGATTAACTCTATGTCCATATTCAGTTTCAAATATTGATGTTGAAATCGATTCTTACTTCTCTATATAAGCTCTGACTTATATATTCTATTTATCCAATGATAAATATTTTATTTAATTTGTAAAATATTATTTATAAATTAATATTCTCAATCTATTGGTTACAACAAATTCTACTTAAATTTTTTGCTTTAAATCCATATCATGTTATACTCATGTGCGAAGCATGGGTCTAAACTTTCCTGATGTAAAATTCTATTCATTTGCCAAATATTTCCTTATATGACATTCTTTTCATTTCCCAATAAATCCCTTTTATAACTCTATTTATTTTCTAAATAAAAATTTCCTTTTTATAACTCTATTTATTTTCTAAATAAACATTTCCTTTTTATAACTCTATTTATAAATGTTTTACCAATATTTCTCTTTCCGTTTTATTTGTAAATGTTTTACAAATATTTCTCTTTCTATTTGTTTTACAAATAATTCCCTTTATATTTGTTTTACAAATAATTTCCTTTATATTTGTTTTACAAATAATTTCCTTTATAAAATCCCTTGATTTTATAAATATTCCTTTTCTATTTTATTTATATGACAATCAAATATTCCTTTCCTATTGGTTTCACAAATAATTTCCTTTTATATTTATTTCACAAATATTTTCCTTTTCTATTGGTTTCACAAATATTTTCCTATTCAATTCCATTTGTAAATGTTTTACAAATAATTCCTTTTCTATATAAAATCCATTGATTTTATATAAATAATTCATTTTCAAAATATACTTTGAAAATCCCCTTTTCTACATTCCAATATTTCTTACGGTATTTAAAATACCGAATAACAATGATCAATATCATTTTAACACACATCATCAATAACAGATTATATATCACATCATATATCATCATATATGAAAACAATAAAATAAATGTTCAGGAATCCAATTGGATTCCTTTGACCTATTTCCCTGCATCCACAGATGTTACACAATATAATTCAAATCAATTTCATTTCATCGTGAAATATACTGTTAAACATGATCAATATTTGATTGTCGATTTATATATATAACACTATATCTACGTTTTCAATCAAATCTATTGAACAGTCCAAACAATCAATACACAGCAATCAATCATTATTTATCAAAAATAAAGTATAGTTTATAGAAATATAAACTGATCAGAGATAGTGAGTTTTACTCACATTGGCAGTTCATCGTTAAAGAACGATAAAATGTTGTTTGATTCGAATCAAACAGTTTATTTCGCCATAAATTCAAACGAGCTCTAATCCACTCGCAGTTAGTTCCATTGGGTAGTGTCCATCCATGCGATCCCGTCGGATCCTGTTTTGTTCAATTCTGATACCGTATGGAGAAGATATGATATTTACAAGTTAAATACACATTAAAATAAAATAAAACTTGATTTATTTTTCTCAAATGGGCCATATACTTTTGATGAAGCCCATCTCCTCACAAAAGTACTCAACCCGTACCCGAAACTCTCGTCTTCCTCAAATCAATCCCGTAAGCTCCCTGTACAAAAGACCATCACCTAAAACTTCTTCAAACCTCCACCGCTCCCCTTATTCTCCTCGAATCCAAAAACTAATATCATCGTGATGCTCCTCTTTACAATCTCTCTCTTCTCTACCCATTTTCTCCCCACTCGTCGGTGTCCAACCGAATCCGTCGTTGTCAGGTTTCACACAACCCGTATAAAAACCATGACACTTTTTCACTCACAAATCCCTCAAACTTTGTACGTAAGTGCTAATCAATCCCACAAATCCAGTAGCAACACCAAGAATCCAAATCGATGTTTTCCAAATCCCTTAAATTACCAACCCTAGGTAGACTGTGAGACAAAGTGGTGACCAACAACTGACGTCGAACCTTTGAAGTAGCATATCAGTTTGAAGAGAAAAGCAAGACAATTCCAAATATACATGTTTTGAAATTGTTTGGATTTTATTTTGATTTACTTTGATTTTCTAACTTGTGTTTTCTTTTTCTGGAAAAAGAAGAGGAGCGGCGGATAAAAATTTGACCAGAGGAAATGAATTAGGTTTAGAAGGAATTTGCTAAAGGGCTACTTATATGGGATATTTCTTGGCCATGAAGTCCTAACTGTTACCTGGAGGACTGGGTATCTTGTGTTAGATCATAGATGACCTTGTATGGTATAGCCGTGTAGAGCTGTTATGTCCAAAACAAGTTAATAGCCGAAGCATGGAGGGGATGGGTTAGCTGGAACTTAGGGTATTGTTTTAAAAGTTAGGATCCATATTGTATACAAATCCATCCACAAATGACCTGCTCTGGACAAAAGTAAAAATACCGTTATATCGAGCTCGGTGCCACGATCCCAAAAATATAATAATATCGGTAGGTTGACTCATGTTGTGAAACCCCAAAACATTTATATAGGATGCATTCACCCCAAATTAAAAGTTGCTATTTAATTTATTAAAAATTACAATAAAATTCTAAAAATTAAATTATCACTACGTCTCAAAAGAATCTTGTCTAATTTCGAAACCGGTAACTAGTTATATCGAATAAACTGTTATGGTCGATAAACGATAACGGTGTTAATCGAATAACCCAGAAGCGGGCTGGGCGGGAAATTTCCCGCCCAGGACCCAGGTCGACTGGGGAGTCGACTGGGTAGTCGACCCCCCCCCCCCCCGACCAGGTCGACTGGGAGTCGACTCGGTAGTCAACCCCCCTGACCAGGTCGACTGGGTAGTCGACCTGGGGGTCGACCTGGGCACATTTCTGCAGATCGGGCCTGTGATGATTTTTACCCCTTTTTGACGAACCGGATGACTTCTGGACCGATCTGATGGCTCTAAACACTCCTATTCTCCTATTTAAATAGCACCAAACCTAGCCTTCTCTACACACAATTCTATTCTGCTTCTACTCTACCTCTGTTCTAAATAAAAATAAAAATGGCGTCGCTACTCTGCTGGAATCAAAACTAGAAGCTAATCAACATCGACCTAAGCAACTCAATTCAAATTAGAGATTAAAGTTTCTGCAATGGTTCTACAACAATTAAAGTTCTTTCTTTAAGTATTTATGATATAAGTGCAATTATTTAAATAGGGAATTATTAAAACTGGGGCAAAAGATTATAAGTGTTAATCAATGCTTAGGACACGAGGTTGGACTTGTTTGTGACGTAAACCTGCCCGGACCCGCCCGGCAAATCCCGTGGTCACAAATGTCAGCCCAATGTGAGAGGTCCTAGGCCCAAATTAAAGCATAACAGTTGTAAAGACACGAGGTTAGACTCTTTTATGGTGTAAGACTGCCCGGACCCGCCCGGCATATCCAGCTGCCATAAATGCCAGTCTAATGTGAGAGGTCTTTATGAGGTTATGGCCTGAATGAATTAAGAAATACTTAACCAGATAAACATGTAAGGTGCGACATGGGGGTTAAGTAAGTGCCTTGGGTGGCATGAGGAATCTAGTGGGTGCCCTTAGTGGCATATCTGTCTTGGGGGTTAAATAGAATTGTCTGAGGATGATATACGGTTCAGGTTAGTTCTGAGTTGATCTGACGGTCTAAATAAACCCTAAACTCTATAAATACTTAGGTAGTCTCTCACTCTAAACTCACATGAAAAATAGAATAGACACCGTCATACCACTGCCATGGAACTCAGTCTAGCCGCCGCCAACTAAGAAGGAAGAAAGCAAATCAAAATTCTAATTCTACTCAATTCTAAAGCAAATCAAGACTCTCTTTCTTCTCTAATTGTGAGTATGATGATCTTAACAAGATTACTAATGAACTAATTAGATTAAGATATGAATGGATTATAAATGAATGATGTGAATTGTCATATATGTTGTTGTAAACCTTATGCTATCATGTATGTTGTAAATCCTATGTTATGTGATGATGCTATCCTATATGTTGTAAATCATGCTATAATGTTATTGCATAGGTTGTAATTTTCTATGCTAAGTTGTGGTAAATCATACATGTCATAAAATCATGATGTTGTTACTTATGCTAATTAATTCATGTTAATCAAATCATAATGTTTGGGCTATGTTGATCTATATAACAAATCATGTATGCAAGTTTAGATTGATTAGTAAAGATTATGAACATATGCCATGACATCTATTTAAATCTAGAATTGTGACATCTAGAATTACGCTATGACATATGTGAATTCTATGTATAAGATGCTAGTTCACACCATCATTATGTTGCCTAAACCATATATGCTAGTTCATACATGAATTTGGATTATGATCATATTATGTGAATTGTGACATTTTAACCAAACAAGTTGACACCTTTAGATCCATAACATGTGTAGTTTTATGCAAGTTTCACCCCTATCATGATTAGATCTATTTTTATTTGTCTATATGTTGTGATAATTCATCTTTGTGCTATGAGTTAGACTATTCAAGTCTAACGTATATTTTGCGTTGAATAAGCAAACGTATAACGTGGGGTAGGGGCAATATTAAGGATTTAATATTAAGAAGTTGTGGTGCAATTGATATGATTTTGCATACCATGAATAGATGGCCATAATTGAGTCAATTATGGACATCATTAAGAGTGGACTTAATTAATAATTTGAATAGTGAATTATTAAAACTAGGGTAAAAGATTATAAGTGTTAATCAATGCTTAGGACACGAGGTTGGACTCGTTTGTGACGTAAACCTGCCCGGACCCGCCCGACAAATCCAGTGGTCACAAATGTCAGCCCAATGTGAGAGGTCCTAGGCCCAAATTAAAGCATAACAGTTGTAAAGACACGAGGTTAGACTCTTTTATGGTGTAACACTGCCCGGACCCGCCCGGCATATCCAGCTGCCATAAATGCAGCCTAATGCGAGAGGTCTTTATGAGGTTATGGCCTGAATGAATTAAGAAATACTTAACCAGATAAACATGTAAGGTGGGACATGGGGGTTAAGTAGGTGCCTTGGGTGGCTTGAGGAATCTAGTGGGTGCCCTTAGTGGCATATCTGTCTAGGGGGTTAAATAGAAATGTCTGAGGATGATATACGGTTCAGGTTAGTTCTGAGTTGATCTGACGGTCTAAATAAACCCTAAACTCTATAAATACCTAGGTAGTTTCTCACTCTAAACTCACATGAAAAATAGAATAGCCACCGTCATACCGCTGCCATGGAACTCAGTCTAGCCGCCGCCAACTAAGAAGGAAGAAAGAAAATCAAAATTCTAATTCTACTCAATTCTAAAGCAAATCAAGACTCTCTTTCTTCTCTAATTGTGAGTATGATGATCTTAACAAGATTATTATTGAACTAATTAGATTAAGATATGAATGGATTATAAGTGAATGATGTGAATTGTCATATATGCTGTTGTAAACCTTATGCTATCATGTATTTTGTCAATCCTATGTTATGTGATGATGATATCCTATATGTTGTAAATCATGCTATAATGTTATTGCATAGGTTGTAATTTTCTATGCTAAGTTGTGGTAAATCATACATGTCATAAAATCATGATGTTGTTACTTATGCTAATTAATTCATGTTAATCAAATCATAATGTTTGGGCTATGTTGATCTATATAACAAATCATGTATGCAAGTTTAGATTGATTAGTAAAGATTATGAACATATGCCATGACATCTATTTAAATCTAGAATTGTGACATCTAGAATTACGCTATGACATTTGTGAATTCTATGTATAAGATGCTAGTTCACACCATTATTATGTTGCCTAAACCATATATGCTAGTTCATACATGAATTTGGATTATGATCATATTATGTGAATCGTGACATTTTAACCAAACAAGTTGACACATTTAGATCCATTACATGTGTAGTTTTATGCAAGTTTCACCCCTATCATGATTAGATCTATTTTTATTTGTCTATATGTTGTGATAATTCATCTTTGTGCTATGAGTTAGACTATTCAAGTCTAACGTATATTTTGCGTTGAATAAGCGAACGTATAACGTGGGGTAGGGGCAATATTAAGGATTTAATATTAAGAAGTTGTGGTGCAATTGATATGATTTTGCATACCATGAATGGATGGCCATAATTGAGTCAATTATGGACATCATTAAAAGTGGACTTAATTAATAATTTTAATAGGGAATTATTAAAACTAGGGTAAATGATTATAAGTGTTAATCAATGCTTAGGACACGAGGTTGGACTCGTTTGTGACGTAAACCTGCCCGGACCCGCCCGACAAATCCAGTGGTCACAAATGTCAGCCCAATGTGAGAGGTCCTAGGCCCAAATTAAAGCATAACAGTTGTAAAGACACGAGGTTAGACTCTTTTATGGTGTAACACTGCCCGGACCCGCCCGGCATATCAAGCTGCCATAAATGCCAGTCTAATGTGAGAGGTCTTTATGAGGTTATGGCCTGAATGAATTAAGAAATACTTTACCAGATAAACATGTAAGGTGGGACATAGGTGTGATGACCCCATACTTCCACAAGTGAAAGCAAGGAGAAATCAAATGGAATACAACATAAATATAATATAACAAGTCACAGAAAACAACATAGCACAGAAAATCCATATAATAACAACATTATAGCAGCAGATATATAATGTCATCAGCAATAGAAAATCCACAGTCACAGAATCTAAGTTATTACAGCAAGTTTTTCAGAGGATTGCATAAGTTCCAACTCCAAATAAAAGAACGTGAAATGGAAATAAGTCTGAAAAAAGGGAAAAATGCGATAAGCAAAAAGATAGGTCTTCAAAGCTCCATCACCTTATCTTCACCAAAAGCAACTCCAAGCGAAAAGATAAAAGTAGCTCCAAAGAAACTCGAAGCAGAAAAAGAACTTGTCTACTTGGCTGCCCGTGTAGAAGAGAGGGCACCCAAGTTTTGCAAAAAGGTGAAACAAACAATGGGTCAGTCGTGGGACTGGTGTGAGAATTCTTAACTAAATTTACTCGTACTAATAAGGCAAATCCAAAGACCACGCCGCTAGCGCGGAACGGGTTGTATCAATGGATTGTCGTGCATAACTACAGTGTCAGCACACATAAATAAAACGTAACACAGTGCAATGCCTTTTGAAAAATGGAACCACCATAAGACTCAGGTCCCATCACACAATGCAACGCACACCAAGAGGATAGAGTTTTACCTTATGGTGGTTAAACATGCCAAATACGCCAAATACGAAACTAATACTATTATTAGGGTGTATATGTTTTAAAACAATTCAAAGCAATGTATTAATCCTAGGAAGCATAGGTACCATATATTATGCCTCCAATACTAGTAATACAAATCAAATCCGTCGGGGTCGTATTGGAAATTTTGGTTTCCATCATGAGTCCAGGCTAGGGAGGACTCCTTACCGATTCGAGACGCTCTAGTTAACGTCTCAGGATTACCCGCAGTTAACCCTTGGATCCTGCAGGGCCGGTCCTCACATACAACTTAGAGGATTGGCAATTCCTAAGCACACGTTCCCCGGTCCTATAGGACCTATCCGAGGCGCCTCATTTCATCATCCTCCAAAAAGTAAAATGACTACTAACTAGAAAGAAACGTGCTACTTTCCCTGCGTTCCCTTCCCCCTTTTTAGACTCTACCGGTTTGTGAGGCTCGTGAGGTCATGTATACCATACCACAGGGTTCTGCTTTTCAACAAGAAACCCTGATCATTTCATCTTAGCATGCCACACCGTCATTCCATACCGTACCATCGACCATCAGTCAATATATAAACGGGTGTTAAGTAGAGAATGAATTCTCTACCACCAACATTTTTACATTAGCAGAAAATCGACAACATGATATTTAATGGGATACGGTGTCAGACATACCATCCATTTACACCCATGCTCTAGGTCTGAACTAGGGTCAAACCCGTGAAATCAACGCGTACGTTTGGGCAATTACCCCGACTCGTGAATTGGGAGCTACCCAATTCAGAGTCTTGGTCATTGTCCATTCGAGGGAAGATTTACGGTCTTCATACGTCGTCTTCATTTTTAGATTCTTGAAATCGTAAAATTATTTGGAATGGGATGAACCCGGACTTCCCAAACAATCTCGCGTCCATAACTTTGAGAAAAACACATTCCATGTCGTTATGTTGTCTTATAATGATAAATCCTTGCCTTAATTATTTAATATAATCAATTTCTTTATTTAACGACGCTTCAGGTCAAGGGCGACTCTGGCGCTGTTTTCCATCAATTTTTATTTTCACTCTTCTCAAAGTCTAACCGTTGGATTTTAACGTAGCTTATATCGTTGGGAAGATTTTTCCAAGACGGTCATAGCGGTTTCAGTTTTGGGAAAATCCGACGGTCGGATCCTCCGGTATAATCGTTTAAGAGTTCGTTTCCAAAATGCGAACTACCGCGCTCGATTCGTTATATTTTAATTATATATATATATATATAATATATATAAATAATTCGTTTAATTTATCGTCCTTACGTACAGCTTACATTTCTCTTATCCTTCACTTTTCTACTTACATGATAATGTAGTTTAGGATTAGACGATAATTCTTCTTTTTATTTCATTATTGTTTATTTTTATATTTTATAATTTACATTTGAAAAGTATAAATTATAACATACCATTCCATTCATCTCTTTATATATTTCTTCATGAACAATTTCATTATGAATAATGAACACTTTCCTATGGAGTAAATTCCCTTTTATCTACATTATAAATAATGTTAATGTTTCAAAACGGTTCCTTACTTTTTATTCAACATGATAAATAATGTCATTCTTACATACGTTTCATTTTTTATATTTAACATCGTAAGTATATTATCAGAAAATATAGATCTCCCAATATCATTAGAAAATATAGATTTCCCAATATTATTACCTTATCTTTTTTTCTTTCTTTTCTTACAATGCATCTTAACATGACAAGATGCTTTTTAACATACAATGCATTTTATTCTTATTCTATTCATGAATACATAAAAATGTTATTTATCCTCCAATGCACTTTTGTTTCAATATAACAAAGATATTATTTTTACCATACGATGAAAATTCCAATTCTAACATTTAATAAAAATGTTATTTTTACCATACGATGTTCATTTTCCTATTTTAATATTGACAAAAATGTCAATTTACATACGGTGTTCATTTTCTAATTTTAATATTGACAAAAATGTCAATTAACATACGGTGTTCATTTTCCTATTTTAATATTGTCAAAAATGTCAATTTACATACGGTGTTCATTTTCCTATTTTAATATTGACAAAAATGTCAATTTACAAACGGTGTTCATTTTCCTATTTTAATATTGACAAAAATGTCAATTTACATACGGTGTTCATTTTCCTATTTTAATATTGACAAAAATGTCAATTTACATACGGTGTTCATTTTCCTATTTTAATATTGACAAAAATGTCAATTTACAAACGGTGTTCATTTTCCTATTTTAATATTGACAAAAATGTCAATTTACATACGGTGTTCATTTTCCTATTTTAATATTGACAAAAATGTCAATTTACATACGGTGTTCATTTTCCTATTTTAATATTGACAAAAATGTCAATTTACATACGGTGTTCATTTTCCTATTTTAATATTGACAAAAATGTCAATTTACATACGGTGTTCATTTTCCTATTTTAATATTGACAAAAATGTCAATTTACATACGGTGTTCATTTTCCTATTTTAATATTGACAAAAATGTCAATTTACATACGGTGTTCATTTTTTATCATGTCATAACATCAAACAATTTATGGTGACAATTTTTAACATGTCATAACATCGCAAATTATGGTGTAAATTTCATCGTTATAACATCACAAATATAATGGTGTCAAATTCATCGTCATAGCATAGCATATAATTGTTATGCCCAATTATTAACCACATAAACACTTAACAATTTATTTAATTAAAAATAAATAAATTTGCGGTTTGAAACTCTCACCTTGATTGGATAATAAATATAATAAATCCAATTAAATTTTCAGAATGCTCCAATTGATTTCAGCAGCATCCACTCGTTGTCACGGTCCTATTGGTTCTGAAATTTTCAGAATCCGAATTCATACGAATAAGTTATCAATGTTCTAATCAAAATGGGTTTTAACAACTGACTCAGCGACACTCAGAAGCGTCGCAAAATCTGAACGAAAATATACCTTAAATTTCCAGTTTTGGTTCGAATCTTTGGATCAAGATTTCGGAGGCTACAGGCGATGGTTTCACGAACCGTTTTCGCGACGATGTCCGGCTACGAGAGGCGCAGTTGCGCCGGCAAGGGGGTGGGGTGCGATGGGCCGCTGGCGGCGCAGCGGGGCTCGCGACGGCGGGTGTTCGGGTGGAGACTGGCGGTGGCACAGGCGACGATGGGTGCTGGGGTTGGTACCAACGTGAAGGGCTCGGAATTTGCTTCGAATCGGTATATGGTTTGCTAAATTCCGTCGAGAAACGAGTGAGATAATGGAGTTTGAAAATTTGATGTAATGGTGAGTTCGGCGGCCAAGAACTGGAGTGAAGAAGACGACGTATACCCGTATACGAACGTATTTATATAGGTATTTAGGGTTTTCTAATGATTATTTTTAATTAATTAATTAATTCGCGAAAATAGTGTTAACTCAAACGATCCCCGATTCGCGCTCAACGACTGTCGATTTTAATGTTTTCACGCCTTCTGAACACGATGGCGCTATCCGCATGGTCCAATTCTGAAGTTACAGACTGGCTTTATTTTATTTCCAAATTAAATTCTTAAATTTAAATTCGAACGTACATTTTAATTTCCTGAGGCCACATACTGACTCGGAAAAATCCAGAAAAATTATTTTTGGCATCGTGATGACGATACGGTTCTAACAAAGCCAGTTTCATCGAATTCTGAGACTGTTCGAAAAATGGCTATTTTCAAGCTGTTCAAATTCAACTGCTTTTGACCAGACACAGTTTCTTACGTCACGCTCACATATTAAATCGAAAAATTCTAAAAATTGAAACTTAGCCATATTATGACATTCCGGATCCAATGAAAGTGGTTTCGTCGGATTCCGAGGTCGTTTGCAAAATGGTCATTTTTTAACTGCTTCAAAGTTATTTAAAAATTTGAAATTTTAAATTTTGACTCAAAACCCAACAAAATATCTTAAAATAAAATTTTCAAACTGGTTCAGATTTTCGGGTCATTACAATCTCCCCTCCTTAAGAACTTTTCGTCGTCGAAAAGGAAAAAAGAAAACAGAAGAGTAGGAACCAGCACAGAAAATACCGAAATTATTAAGCGTACCTCAACACAAAATCTAATCTGAGATATCCACCCTGCATTTGGGATAGGCCTTTTTGAAACTCTCTTCAGTCTCCCAAGTGCAGTCCCTAGGATCGCCACTCCACTGCACTTTGACTAGGTTGATCCTTTTATTCCTCAGAGCTCGGGTTTCTTTGCCAATAATCTTTATCGGCTCTTTCCTCACCGTTAGACTTGGAGTAATATCCATGACTTGCTGATTTAGTTCATCTTCAATCAAATCTGGGTCATGCACATGCTGGCGGAGTTGGGACACATGAAATACATCATGCACCCCTGGCAGCCAGTCGGGTAACTGCACTCGATAAGCCAGGGTACCAATCCTTTCGAGAATAGGGAATGGACCAATGAATCTTGGCGCCAATTTCCCAAACTTCCCAAATCGAATCACACCCCTTAGTGGAGAAACCTTCAAGTACACATGGTCGCCAACAGAGAATTGCAAATCTCTTCTACGCTTGTCTGCATAGCTTTTCTGTCGGCTTTGAGCAGCCAGCAACCGCTTCTTAATTTTATCAACTTTGTCTGAAGCTTCTCGGAACATGTCTGGACCTAAAACAAGGCGATCTCCTTTTTCAATCCAACAGGCTGGCGATCTACATGGCTTATCATATAAGGCTTCGAATGGAGCCATCTTCAAACTTGCCTGATAGCTATTGTTATATGAGAATTCAACTAAATGCAAGTGATCCTCCCAAGAACCTCCATAATCGAGTATGCAAGCTCGCAACAAATCTTCAAGAATGCGATTCACCCTCTCAGTTTGGCCGTCTGTCTGAGGGTGGTATGCGGTGCTGAGATTTAATTTTGTTCCCAATTCATTTTGGAATGCCTCCCAAAACTTGCTAGTGAAGATAGGGTCACGGTCACTAACAATGCTGCTAGGAACACTATTTAAAACAAAAGATTTTCTTTGATTAGACATGAGAATTTTCATTTAGAAAAAGATGAAAAAGGAAAGATTTAGTCTTATTACCCATATAGCCTGACTATTTCTTTGAGATAAATTTGTGCCAGGCTTTGAGCAGTTCTGGTGGACTTGACAGGTATGAAATGAGCGACCTTGGTGAAGCGGTCCACGATCACCCAAATGCTGTCATTCCCTTTCTTAGTACGGGGTAAACCATCTATAAAATCCATGGAGACTTGGTCCCACTTCCCTTCGGGTACCGGCAATGGCTGCAACAATCCTGCAGGCTTTTGTTGATCGCTCTTTACTCGCTGACATGTAGGACATCTACTCACATAAATGGATATATCCCTCTTCATATCTTTCCACCAAAACGTGCGCTTTAGATCATGATACATCTTGCTAACGCCTGGGTGGATGGAAAGCTTTGATTTGTGCCCCTCATTTAAAACTTCCCTGATGAGCTCTGGGATTTTTGGAACACAGATCCTCCCTTGCAACCTAAGGGCTCCCTTTTGATCTATTTGAAAGCTCGTGCTCTCTCCTTCTTGAATACTCTTAATCATTCTTTGAATAAACTTTCTTCCTTTTGAAGGGTAGAAATTTCATCAATCAAAGAAGGGGTAACTATAAAGTTTGCGACCATGGCAGCTTTTCTACTGAGTGCGTCTGCCACAACATTGGCTTTCCCTGGCGTATACAAGATGTCGAGATCATACGCCGCAAGAAATTCTAGCCACCTCAGCTGCCTTAAATTCAAGTCCTTTTGATCGAAGAGATATTTCAAAGATTGATGGTCTGTGAATAATTCGAATTTTTCACCCAAGAGGTAATGCCTCCAAAATTTTAAAGCAAAAACTATGGCTAAAAGCTCTAGGTCATGGACACGATAATTTTTCTCATGCGGCTTTAGTTGACGGCTTGCATACGCAACAACTTTGCCCCTTTGCATCAATACTGCGCCAAGACCCCCACTTTGAGAAGCATCGGTATAGACAGCTAAATCTTGGTTGCCATCGATGATGGTTAACACGGGAGCAGTGGTCAAACTCACCTTTAGCTTTTGGAAGGACTCCTCACACTCTGCTGTCCAAATGAACTTGGTGTTTTTCTTTGTGAGTTGTGTTAAAGGGCCAGATAGCTTGGCAAAGTTTTGGACGAACTTTCTGTAATATCCAGCCAACCCTAGGAAACTTCTTACTTCAGTGGGTGTAGTGGGCTGCTTCCAATCTTGAATGGCGGAAATTTTGCTTGGGTCCACAGCAATTCCTTCTTTTGACACAACATGGCCCAAGAATTTTACCTCCTCTTGCCAAAATGTGCATTTTGAAAATTTTGCTTTTAGAACATTTCTTTGCAGAATCTCTAGCACTTCTCTTAGATGCCCTTCATGCTCCTCCTTGGTTTTAGAAAAGATCAAGATATCATCAATGAAGGCTAGGACGAATTTATTCAAGACCTCTCTGAAGACCCTATTCATCAAGTCAACAAAATAGGCTGGAGCATTGCACAGACCGAACGGCATTACCAACGATTCGTAGAATAAGTCAGGCCCTCTGAAAGCAGTCAAAGGGATGCATTCTTCGGCTATGCGAAGTTGGTGGAAACCTGTGGCTAGGTCCATCTTCGAAAACACCTTGGCTCCATTTAAATTGTCCATCAGATCATCTATACGAGGCAAGGGATATTTGTTCTTTAAGGTTTGCTTATTGAGATCGTGGTAATCCACACAGAGCCTCAGAGTGCCGTCAGATTTGGGGACAAACACCACAGCTGCACCCCAATTGGAAAAGCTAGGCCGTATTAATCCCTTCTTTAAGAGCTGTTTGGTTTGGGTACTCAACTCTTCTTTTTCTTTAGGAGTCATTCTTCGAACAGTATGAACTACAGGCCTTGCATTAGTGACAAGATCAATTCTGAAATTGATTTCCCTTCGCGGTGGTAAACTATCTACTTCTTCAAATACGTCCGCATAATTCTTGACAATGGGAATATTCTCTGAAGAGATGGGCGCGACTTCTAAAGAAGACCAAAAAGCTTTCCTGTCTGACCTTGAGCCATGGCAAGGTATAAAAATGACATCACCGAACTTCGTTTTGATTTCAACCATCCTGTCCGCACATCTAACCTCGGCTTTAAATTTTGTGAGCCAATCCAGTCCGAGGATAATATCAAACTCAGAAAAATCCATGACGATCAAGTCAAAAGGAAATTGAAAATAAGAGTAGGAAATAGGCACCCTACAGTACAAATCAAGGATGATAGAACCTCCTACCGGATTATGAACATTAATTGGTTTCTTAAGATTTCTTTGCTTTAATTTCAACTTCTTAATCGGGTTGCTAGAAATAAAACTCCTTGACGCACCCGTGTCAAATAAAGCAGTAACAGGAATATTTTTAATAGAAACAGTACCATCCAGAACATCAGACTTACCTCCCTCAGTAGGTGCAGAGGAAGATGGTGTACCTGCTCCCTCATAGACATGTGCAATCTGAGCTCCTTTCAACAGTGGGCAATTGGCCTTGATATGGCCCTTTTTATGGCAGTTGTAGCAATCTTTGCTATCATCACCTCTGGCCCTCTTCGGACCCCTGCAGTCTTTGCTATAATGCCCGAACTTCTGACAGTTGTAACACTGGACCTTGGATTTGTCAAATGTCTTAGCAGCTCCAGAATTACTGCCTTCAGCTTTCTTCTCTGGTTGTTTCCTTTTGTTGTTGTGGTTGTTGGCTAAGCTCCTCTCCCTGTCCTGCTGAGAAACCTTCTTGTCATTCTCTTCATAACGGCAAGCGAACTCCACCATCTTATTGAAGGAAAGGTCGATGTGGGCAGTGACTCTGTCAATATATTTCCTTGCAAGGCCATTTATGAATCTCTTATTCTTCTGAAAGTCATCTCGAATCAGTTCAGGTGCATAACGGGAAAGGTCCTCGAACCTACGAACATACTCTGAAATGGACTTGTCGCCTTGCCTCAGATTGGCGAATTCGTCGTGTAGCCTTTCTACCTCCTGCCTCGGAATGTATTTGTCGTTGAAAAGCTCTTTAAATCTATCCCAAGACATATTATCTTCGTCACCTCCAATGTTGACTACCTCCCACTAGTTTTGCGCTTCACCTTGAAGATGCCATGCTGCCGTGAATCTCTTTCTCTGATCATCAAGTCCCAGTCCTCCAAATATCTTTTCACAATTTATCAGCCACGCCTGAGCTTGTACCACGGTCTCAGAACCGGTGAATGGAACTCCACCCAAATTCTTGAACTTCTTTGCCACCTTGTCCAAGTCAAAGGGTGGCGGCAGTGGTGGTGGTTGTTGTTGGACAGTGGGCTCCTCAGTTTCAGTGGTATTTTGCCTTCTCCTAGCGGCTCTAGCAGCTCTTGCAGCAGCGGTACTCATTTTAAGTTAGTTCTGTACAATCAAGGGAAGAGTCAGAACAACCTTAATGACGATGATTTTTAAGAAGTGATAAGGAAAAAGGATAGATAAAAGATGGTGATAAAGTGACCGACTATTATGTATTCTTATGAAATGTTCGCCGTAGAATAATGTGATTCTACGTAAACGAGTTACTATAAATATGTTATATTCCGCTTTGTAAACCTGGCTCTGATACCAACTGTGATGACCCCATACTTCCACAAGTGAAAGCAAGGAGAAATCAAATGGAATACAACATAAATATAATATAACAAGTCACAGAAAACAACATAGCACAGAAAATCCATATAATAACAACATTATAGCAGCGGATATATAATGTCATCAGCAATAGAAAATCCACAGTCACAGAATCTAAGTTATTACAGCAAGTTTTTCAGAGGATTGCATAAGTTCCAACTCCAAATAAAAGAACGTGAAATGGAAATAAGTCTGAAAAAAAGGGGAAAATGCGATAAGCAAAAAGATAGGTCTTCAAAGCTCCATCACCTTATCTTCACCAAAAGCAACTCCAAGCGAAAAGATAAAAGTAGCTCCAAAGAAACTCCAAGCAGAAAAAGAACCTGTCTACTTGGCTGCCCGTGTAGAAGAGAGGGCACCCAAGTTTTGCAAAATGGTGAAACAAACAATGGGTCAGTCGTGGGACTGGTGTGAGAATTCTTAACTAAATTTACTCGTACTAATAAGGCAAATCCAAAGACCACGCCGCTAGCGCGGAACGGGTTGTATCAATGGATTGTCGTGCATAACTACAGTGTCAGTACACATAAATAAAATGTAACACAGCGCAATGCCTTTTGAAAAATGGAACCACCATAAGACTCAGGTCCCATCACACAATGCAACGCACACCAAGAGGACAGAGTTTTACCTTATGGTGGTTAAACATGCTAAATACGCCAAATACGAAACTAATACTATTATTAGGGTGTATATGTTTTAAAACAATTCAAAGCAATGTATTAATCCTAGGAAGCATAGGTACCATATATTATGCCTCCAATACTAGTAATACAAATCAAATCCGTCGGGGTCGTATTGGAAATTTTGGTTTCCATCATGAGTCCAGGCTAGGGAGGACTCCTTACCGATTCGAGACGCTCTAGTTAACGTCTCAGGATTGCCCGCAGTTAACCCTTGGATCCTGCAGGGCCGGTCCTCACATACAACTTAGAGGATTGGCAATTCCTAAGCACACGTTCCCCGGTCCTATAGGACCTATCCGAGGCGCCTCATTTCATCATCCTCCAAAAAGTAAAATGACTACTAACTAGAAAGAAACGTGCTACTTTCCCTGCGTTCCCTTCCCCCTTTTTAGACTCTACCGGTTTGTGAGGCTCGTGAGGTCATGTATACCATACCACAGGGTTCTGCTTTTCAACAAGAAACCCTGATCATTTCATCTTAGCATGCCACACTGTCATTCCATACCGTACCATCGACCATCAGTCAATATATAAACGGGTGTTAATTAGAGAATGAATTCTCTACCACCAACATTTTTACATTAGCAGAAAATCGACAACATGATATTTAATGGGATACGGTGTCAGACATACCATCCATTTACACCCATGCTCAAGGTCTGAACTAGGGTCAAACCCGTGAAATCAACGCGTACGTTTGGGCAATTACCCCGACTCGTGAATTGGGAGCTACCCAATTCAGAGTCTTGGTCATTGTCCATTCGAGGGAAGATTTACGGTCTTCATACGTCGTCTTCATTTTTAGATTCTTGAAATCGTAAAATCATTTGGAATGGGATGAACCCGGACTTCCCAAACAATCTCGCATCCATAACTTTGAGAAAAACACATTCCATGTCGTTATGTTGTCTTATAACGATAAATCCTTGCCTTAATTATTTAATATAATCAATTTCTTTATTTAACGACGCTTCAGTTCAAGGGCGACTCTGGCGCTGTTTTCCATCAATTTTTATTTTCACTCTTCTCAAAGTCTAACCGTTGGATTTTAACGTAGCTTATATCGTTGGGAAGATTTTTCCAAGATGGTCCTAGCGGTTTCAGTTTTGGGAAAATCCGACGGTCGGATCCTCCGGTATAATCGTTTAAGAGTTCGTTTTCAAAATGCGAACTACCGCGCTCGATTCGTTATATTTTAATTATATATATATATAATATATATAAATAATTCGTTTAATTTATCGTCCTTACGTACAGCTTACATTTCTCTTATCCTTCACTTTTCTACTTACATGATAATGTAGTTTAGGATTAGACGATAATTCTTCTTTTTATTTCATTATTGTTTATTTTTATATTTTATAATTTACATTTGAAAAGTATAAATTATAACATACCATTCCATTCATCTCTTTATATATTTCTTCATGAACAATTTCATTATGAATAATGAACACTTTCCTATGGAGTAAATTCCCTTTTATCTACATTATAAATAATGTTAATGTTTCAAAACGGTTCCTTACTTTTTATTCAACATGATAAATAATGTCATTCTTACATACGTTTCATTTTTTATATTTAACATCGTAAGTATATTATCAGAAAATATAGATCTCCCAATATCATTAGAAAATATAGATTTCCCAATATTATTACCTTATCTTTTTTCTTTCTTTTCTTACAATGCATCTTAACATGACAAGATGCTTTTTAACATACAATGCATTTTATTCTTATTCTATTCATGAATACATAAAAATGTTATTTATCCTCCAATGCACTTTTGTTTCAATATAACAAAGATATTATTTTTACCATACGATGAAAATTCCAATTCTAACATTTAATAAAAATGTTATTTTTACCATACGATGTTCATTTTCCTATTTTAATATTGACAAAAATGTCAATTTACATACGGTGTTCATTTTCTAATTTTAATATTGACAAAAATGTCAATTAACATACGGTGTTCATTTTCCTATTTTAATATTGACAAAAATGTCAATTTACATACGGTGTTCATTTTCCTATTTTAATATTGACAAAAATGTCAATTTACAAACGGTGTTCATTTTCCTATTTTAATATTGACAAAAATGTCAATTTACATACGGTGTTCATTTTCCTATTTTAATATTGACAAAAATGTCAATTTACATACGGTGTTCATTTTCCTATTTTAATATTGACAAAAATGTCAATTTACAAACGGTGTTCATTTTCCTATTTTAATATTGACAAAAATGTCAATTTACATACGGTGTTCATTTCCTAATTTTAATATTGACAAAAATGTCAATTTACATACGGTGTTCATTTTCCTATTTTAATATTGACAAAAATGTCAATTTACAAACGGTGTTCATTTTCCTATTTTAATATTGACAAAAATGTCAATTTACATACGGAAATGTCAATTTACATACGGTGTTCATTTTCCTATTTTAATATTGACAAAAATGTCAATTTACAAACGGTGTTCATTTTCCTATTTTAGTATTGACAAAAATGTCAATTTACATACGGTGTTCATTTTCCTATTTTAATATTGACAAAAATGTCAATTTACATACGGTGTTCATTTTCCTATTTTAATATTGACAAAAATGTCAATTTACATACGGTGTTCATTTTCCTATTTTAATATTGACAAAAATGTCAATTTACATACGGTGTTCATTTTCCTATTTTAATATTGACAAAAATGTCAATTTACATACGGTGTTCATTTTCCTATTTTAATATTGACAAAAATGTCAATTTACATACGGTGTTCATTTTCCTATTTTAATATTGACAAAAATGTCAATTTACATACGGTGTTCATTTTTTATCATGTCATAACATCAAACAATTTATGGTGACAATTTTTAACATGTCATAACATCGCAAATTATGGTGTAAATTTCATCGTTATAGCATCACAAATATAATGGTGTCAAATTCATCGTCATAGCATAGCATATAATTGTGATGCCCAATTATTAACCACATAAACACTTAACAATTTATTTAATTAAAAATAAATAAATTTGCGGTTTGAAACTCTCACCTTGATTGGATAATAAATATAATAAATCCAATTAAATTTTCAGAATGATCCAATTGATTTCAGCAGCATCCACTCGTTGTCACGGTCCTATTGGTTCTGAAATTTTCAGAATCCGAATTCATACGAATAAGTTATCAATGTTTTAATCAAACTGGGTTTTAACAACTGACTCAGCGACACTCAGAAGCATCGCAAAATCTGAACGAAAATATACCTTAAATTTCCAGTTTTGGTTCGAATCTTTGGATCAAGATTTCGGAGGCTACAGGCGATGGTTTCACGAACCGTTTTCGCGACGATGTCCGGCTACGAGAGGCGCAGTTGCGCCGGCAAGGGGGTGGGGTGCAATGGGCTGCTGGCGGCGCGGCGGGGCTCGCGACGGCGGGTTTTCGGGTGGAGACTGGCGGCGGCACAGGCGACGATGGGTGCTGGGGTTGGTACCAACGTGAAGGGCTCGGAATTTGCTTCGAATCGGTATATGGTTTGCTAAATTCCGTCGAGAAACGAGTGAGATAATGGAGTTTGAAAATTTGATGTAATGGTGGGTTCGGCGGCCAAGAACTGGAGTGAAGAAGACGACGTATACCCGTATACGAACGTATTTATATAGGTATTTAGGGTTTTCTAATGATTATTTTTATTTAATTAATTAATTCGCGAAAATAGTGTTAACTCAAACGATCCCCGATTCGCGCTCAACGACTGTCGATTTTAATGTTTTCACGCCTTCTGAACACGATGGCGCTATCCGCATGGTCCAATTCTGAAGTTACAGACTGGCTTTATTTTATTTCCAAATTAAATTCTTAAATTTAAATTCGAACGTACATTTTAATTTCCTGAGGCCACATACTGACTCGGAAAAATCCAGAAAAATTATTTTTGGCATCGTGATGACGATACGGTTCTAACAAAGCCAGTTTCATCGAATTCTGAGACTGTTCGAAAAATGGCTATTTTCAAGCTGTTCAAATTCAACTGCTTTTGACCAGACACAGTTTCTTACGTCACGCTCACATATTAAATCGAAAAATTCTAAAAATTGAAACTTAGCCATATTATGACATTCCGGATCCAATGAAAGTGGTTTCATCGGATTCCGAGGTCGTTTGCAAAATGGCCATTTTTTAACTGCTTCAAAGTTATTTAAAAATTTGAAATTTTAAATTTTGACTCAAAACCCAACAAAATACCTTAAAATAAAATTTTCAAACTGGTTCAGATTTTCGGGTCATTACAATAGGGGTTAAGTAGGTGCCTTGGGTGGCATGAGGAATCTAGTGGGTGCCCTTAGTGGCATGTGAAATACGATTAGTAAGACTTAACCAAACACACATGTAAATGAACATGACTAAGAGGGTTAAGTGGGATGTACTAGTGGACAAGCTTAGGTGGGTAGCTTGTGGGGGCCCATTTCAACCAGTATCCCAAACGTATCTTTGTGGGCTTGACCCATGTCGAGGACGGGATACGCATGCTGGGCTTGACTATATGAGGCCAAAACGGGGTAGCGGTGGCAACGCAAGTCCAACGGGTTTCATATGCGTGTGTGGACCCGGGCTGGTAGGTAACACGTTGTTGCATCGTGTAGGTATAAGTCGTGCATTCTCAAGTTGTATCGGGTTGCCACTTTAGGGGAGTGATACACCCCACTGTGGGGCCAGCACGGGTATCTACGAGTAGGGAGCCGATCGAAAGTGAGTAGTGGGGTACACCTAGCGGAGATAGGGGCAGACGGCACCTATGTAGTCAGTTAGGGGTACGCAAGGCTATTTATATAACTTCTAAGTGAAGCAAGTGGGATCAGACTTTGAGGGTGACTGGTGTGGTGCAGTGTAGTAATTATTCGTTAGTAATTAGGTGTGCCTTTAACGTTATCTTTATCTGCTCTTCCATACCCAATAGTTCATAGACATTTCCTTGTTTTCCAGCTTATGCCTTAGTCTAGTTATTTTGATGATAGTATTGTTAAAATTATCATACTCGCCAGACTTTATGTCTGACCCCCTCCATTTCTATTTTTTCCACCTCCAGGTCCTCAGGTTGGGCCCAGCTCTAGTGGAGTTTGATTTGATTGTTTTAACTCTGTTTTGGAAAGCTTGGACCGTTGAAGTAAAGTCCAGCTTGTTATCTTCTTTAATGGCTATTTATGTAATGGGATTATGTATTTTGTTTATCAAGATGGATATTGTACTTGACTCTGATTTATGGTTTTATGATGTAACAAACATGTTTAATTTCCGCTACAATAAAATGAAGTTTTAGATTTCCAAGTACTACTTATTATCTGCCTTGTTGTAATTTTTTTGTTCTATATTCACTTAAAACCTCCATGGAAGTTAATGCATTATCTTTGTGAGTGACATTAATGGACGTGGGGTATTAAATCGGTAAGTCTATTAAATCTGTATATCTGATCCGTTAGTCTGAAAACTTGTCTGTGAACTAGTTGATCTGAATTCTGTATGTCTGGATCTGTAAACAAGTTAATCTGAAGTCTGTTAGTCTGGGGACACAAGGTTAGGAGGGGAATTACTTGTGTCATCTATTGTTTGGGACCCATATTAGTCAGTAACCCTTTCTGGTATCAAAACTTTGACCCAACAGTAGGTAGGGTCCGGGCACGCTTACTGAACTAATTATAAGTGGTTCATTCTGATAATGGCGAGGGGTGTTGATGGTGCATTCCAACCGGGTCATGTGCGTGTATGGATCCCGGTCTGCCTCTGAGGATGTAAGACGCCGTGACACCTGTAAATAGGCCTATGCCAATTGGTTGTCACTTTAGGGAGTGATACACCCTACTGTGGGGCCGACATAGGGTATTTATGTATTAGGGAGTCGATCGCTTGGGCTCGAAGATCTTTATGGACGACCTTGTCGTTCACCTACATGTTGGTGGGAATCTACAGATAAGATCTTACTTGGGCCCGATATGATTAGAGAGACTTCGGAAAAGATTGACTTGATTCGAAGGATGATGAAAGCAGCGCAAGATAGGCAGAAATCTTATGCGGATAAGAGGAGGACAGATCTTGAGTTTGAGGTTGGGGACATGGTCTTTGTCAAAGTGTCTCCATTACGGAACGTTGTTTGCTTCGGGTCCGTTGGGAAATTAGCACCAAGGTTTGTAGGGCCGTTTCCTATTAAGGAGAAGATTGGACAGATGGCGTATAGAGTGGAGTTGCCTGAGAGACTTAGTGGTGTACACGACGTATTCCATGTGTCACATTTAAGGAAGTGCTTGCACGAGACCGCGGAAGTGGTAGAGCCGAACTTTCTTAGAGAGGTGGAGATATAGTGTGATGCGACGATTCGACGAGCTCCTACGCACATTCTTGGGTCGGAGATCAAGAAGATGAGGAATCGAGAGGTCAGACTAGCCAAAGTGCAATGGGGAGATGATGAGAGCAACGCTATTTGGAAGAATTTCTAGAAATCTTTGAAGTAGAAGAAGGGAGGAAAGTCAAATTAGCAGCTTGGTTAATGAAGGGAGAGGCCTCGTTTTGGTGGGAGGTCACTAATGGGGAGCGTCCTGTTGATTCTTAGGCGGATTTCAGACGTAGGTTTGAGGCAAAGTTTCTCTCACGGGCGGAAGAAAATCTACATATGGAAAGGTTTGGCTTGGACTTAGTGAACACGCCGGAGAAGAAGGCTCTGAGGTTCGTTAATGGCTTGAATAAGCCGTTGCAAGGGTTGGCTATGACCCACATCCCTATGGGGGCCACCTTTGAGAAGCTAGTAGAAATGGTGCTCATGTACGAGGAGAAAAGCGCTAATGCTAATAAGGCACCCGAGAAGAAAGGGGATCAGAAGAAACCACAACAGTAAAACAAGAAGGGTAGAAAAGACAATAATGGCAAAGGAAAGAAGAAATGCTTTAACTGTGGGATACCAGGCCATCTCAGCAAGGATTGCAGAAAGAAAAAGAAGATTGGCTTTTTTCATTGTGGTGAAGTGGGACATCTAGTGAAGGACTGGCCAAAGAAGGGGCAGAGGGTAGGGTCTACCTCGGGAGGACAGGTGCAGTCTCTTATGGCACCAGGGCAGGAAAGCGGACAAGTTCAGGCTCTCGCGGTCCCACCGCTGCAAGAACGAGGTAGAACCATTTCTGTTGAAAGCTTAGTTTTTCTGTTTGATCATCCTGTCCGTACCTTATTTAATTCGGGCGCATCGCATTCGTTTATCTCTGCATCATTAGTTGAATCACTGCACTTAAACACTAGTTTAGTAGAGGATCCCTTAGTTGTTTCGAATCCAATTGGGGGCTCAGCTTATTTGTCCATGATGTGTTTGGATTTGAAAATTTCTATACTTAGCGTTGAGTTTAGATGTGATGCTTATGTGTTGGGCTTCACGGGCTATGGGCTAATTTTAGGAATGGATTGGTTATCCAGAAATGGGGCCGTTCTTGATTGTGAAAGGAGAGTAGTTAGGCTCGTGACTCGCCTTGGCAACACTCTCGAAATCTTTTGTAATCCCATAAATTCTGTTATGCTAAGTTATTTAGAATTGCTTGACGCATCTGAGGAAAATCTACGATCTGTTAGAGTGGTTCGAGAATACTCGGATGTGTTTGAGGAGGTGAAGGGCTTGCCTCCGAAGCGAGAGATAGATTTTCGAATATATCTTGTGGATAATGCAAAACCAGTATCTTTGCCAGTACGCCACATGGCTCCTCGTGAAAGGAGGGAACATGATAAGCAAGCGAAGGAGTTGCTTGAGATGGGGTTCATAAGACGAAGTATATCGGAGTGGGGTGCTCCAGTAGTATTTGCCACGAAGGCGGATGGGTCCCTTAGACTTTGTGTGGACTATAGAGAACTTAATAAGCTTACTAAGAAGAACAGAGACCCAATGCCGAGGATTGACGATCTCTTCGATCAGTTAGTTGGCGCCTCAGTGTTTTCGCAGTTGGACTTAGCCAATGGTTTCCATCAGTTGAGGGTGGCTGAGGATAGCATTGACAAGACTGCCTTTAGGACTCCGGACGGTTTCTATGAATGGCTAGTGATGCCCTTCGGTTTGACAAACGCCCCCGCATACTTTGTTGATCTGATGAGTAGGGTGTTTAGGGAGTACCTTAATAAATTCGTGGTGGTCTTTGTAGATGACATCTTGATCTTTTCTAAGGACGAAGAAGAGCATGCCCTACACCTTAGGGAAATGTTGGAGACTCTACGAGCGCATAACCTTAAAGCTAAATTTTCTACGTGTCACTTCTGGAGGAAAGAAGTACGATTCTTAGGGCACGTGGTTTCCAAAGAAGGGATAGCCGTGGATCCCGCGAAGGTGGTGGCCATCCAAGATTGGAAGGTCCCTAAAAATGCTATCGAATTAAGAAGTTTCTTGGGGTTAGCTGACTACTATAGGAAGTTTATCAAAGACTTCGCAAAGATATCAACTCCATTAACACGCTTGACGAAGAAGAACCTAGTTTTCACATGGGACGTAGATTGTGATGATGCGTTCCAACGTTTGAAGAGAGCTTTGACTTCAGCCCCAGTCTTAGTATTGCCAGACGGGAGTAAGCCGTTTACTGTTTATACCGATGCTTGTGGGACAGGACTAGGCGCAATCTTAATGCAAGAGGGAAGGGTAATAGCCTATGGTGGAAGGCAGTTGAGAGCGCATGAGAAAAATTACCCTACACATGACCTAGAGTTGGCCGCTATTGTTTTCACGCTTAAGTCTTGGCGTCATTATCTTCTTGGCGAGAAATTCGAATTATTCACTGACCACAAATTTTTAAAATACTTATTCTCTCAGAAGGACTTGAACTTAAGGCAGAAAAGGTGGATGGAGTCCTTAGCATCCTACGACTTCGAGATAGCATATACCCCTGGCAAGGGTAACGTAGTGGCCGATGCCTTAAGTAGAAAAAGATTATCCTTAAGTCCTTTGTTTGTTGAGCGGCGAAACTTAGAATTCATTTCGATGTTTGACTTTAGACCTTCCGTTGACTTTGTACCCGGTTTGCTAGCATCTTTGGAGGTCAGACCTACGCTTTTGGGACGGATTGGCGAGGCACAGCGAGACGACCCACAGTTGGTTGAGTTAGTAGAAAAGCTCAAAAGAGGGGAGTCATCAAGCCATCTCCGTAGGTATACCCTAGATGATAAGGGTTGGTTACGTAGGGATAGTAGACTTTGTGTACCTCGAGACGAAGGGTTGAGGAAGGCGATTCTTGACGAAGCACATCATTCGAAGATGACCATTCATCCCGGCGGGGACAAGATGTACAAAGACATGAAGCGAGTTTTATTTTGGGCTGGTATGAAGAGGGATGTGGCCGAGTATGTCGATAGATGCTTGGTGTGCCAACAAGTAAAAGCGGAGCAAAAGAAACCCGGTGGGTTGCTTCACCCATTGGAGGTTCCACTATGGAAGTAGGAAAGTGTCTCGATGGACTTTGTGGATGGATTACCAAGATCAAGGAAGGGTAATACGGGGATTTGGGTTATAGTAGATAGACTTACTAAAAGCGCCCATTATATTCCCGTGAAGAGTAAGAGGACTGCTCCATGGTTAGCTTCTGTATACGTTCGAGAGATAGTTCGTTTGCATGGTGTTCCTTCTAGCATAGTGAGCAACCGCGATCCTATTTTCACTAGCAAATTTTGGAGAAGCTTACAAGAGGCGGTAGGGACTCAGTTATGTTTGAGCACCGCATATCATCCTCAGACGGACGGCCAAACCGAGAGGGTGAATCGTATTCTAGAGGATCTTTTGAGGCTATGTATCCTAGACTTTGGGGGTACATGGGAAGAGCATCTTCCGTTGGTAGAGTTCGCATATAATAACAGCTTTCAGTCTAGCCGCCGCCAACTAAGAAGGAAGAAAGCTAATCAAAACCCTAATTCTTCTCAATTCTAAAGCAAATCAAGACTCTCTTTCTTCTCTAATTGTGAGTATGATGATCTTAACAAGATTATTATTGAACTAATTAGATTAAGTTATGAATGGGTTATAAGTGAATGATGTGAATTGTCATATATGTTGTTGTAAACCTTATGCTATCATGTATGTTGTAAATCCTATGTTATGTGATGATGATATCCTATATGTTGTAAATCATGCTATAATGTTATTGCATAGGTTGTAATTTTCTATGCTAAGTTGTGGTAAATCATACATGTCATAAAATCATGATGTTGTTACTTATGCTAATTAATTCATGTTAATCAAATCATAATGTTTGGGCTATGTTGATCTATATGATAAATGATGTATGCAAGTTTAGACTGATTAGTAAAGATTATGAACATATGCCATGACATCTATTTAAATCTAGAATTGTGACATTTAGAATTACGCTATGACATATGTGAATTCTATGTATAAGATGCTAGTTCACACCATCATTATGTTGCCTAAACCATATATGCTAGTTCATACATGAATTTGGATTATGATCATATTATGTGAATTGTGACATTTTAACCAAACAAGTTGACACCTTTAGATCCATAACATGTGTAGTTTTATGTAAGTTTCACCCCTATCATGATTAGATATATTTTTATTTGTCTATATGTTGTGATAATTCATCTTTCTGCTATGAGTTATACTATTCAAGTCTAACGTATATTTTGCGTTGAATAAGCGAACGTATAACGTGGGGTAGGGGTAATATTAAGGATTTAATATTAAGAAGTTGGGGTGCAATTGATATGATTTTGCATGCCATGAATGGATGGCCGTAATTGAGTCAATTATGGACATCATAAAAAGTGGACTTAATTAATAATTTGAATAGGGAATTATTAAAACTGGGGTAAAAGAAATTGTAACAGTCCTATGTCTCACATCGTGGAAGCCTGTGTGAAGTGGGCACTTATATAGTATAGCCCATCTCTTACTAACGCCGAGGCCTAGTGATGGAAAACCCTACACCTAAGAGGTGGCAAAGTAGGGACAATATCAGTGTTAGTAGGGAGGTCGGCTCAACCTATGTGGCAATGCCATGTGTTGGCGGATCTCGAAACTTAGCCGAGGCATTTTGAGAAACAAAACCCCACATCTATATGGTGGCCAAGTTGGGGACAATATCTTGCGTGAACAGAGATGCGGGTTATTACAGTGGTACCAGAGCCAATACCCAGCCGGAATTGTGGCTCCTATGTGGACCACAACGCCTGGGTGAGGTATTTGTGAGCCAACGGGGGCGTTGGGCTCTGTAGGAGGGGAGAATGTAACACCCCTAGGTCTCACATCGTGGAAGCCTGTGTGAAGTGGGCACTTATATAGTATAGCCCATCTCTTACTAACGCCGAGGCCTAGTGATGGAAAACCATACACCTAAGAGGTGGCAAAGTAGGGACAATATCTTGCGTGAACAGAGGTGCGGGTTATTATAGGTGGTTATGATGCATGGTCTTCCTCCTCACAACAAAGCATGCATTTCTTAATTCATTGAGGCCATAACCTCATAAAGACTCTCTTTCTTCTCTAATTCTACTCAATTCTAAAGCAAATCAAGACTCTCTTTCTTCTCTAATTGTGAGTATGATGATCTTAACAAGATTATTATTGAACTAATTAGATTAAGTTATGAATGGATTATAAGTGAATGATGTGAATTGTCATATATGTTGTTGTAAACCTTATGCTATCATGTATGTTGTAAATCCTATGTTATGGGATGATGATATCCTATATGTTGTAAATCATGCTATAATGTTATTGCATAGGTTGTAATTTTCTATGCTAAGTTGTGGTAAATCATACATGTCATAAAATCATGATGTTGTTACTTATGCTAATTAATTCACGTTAATCAAATCATAATGTTTGGGCTATGTTGATCTATATGACAAATGATGTATGCAAGTTTAGATTGATTAGTAAAGATTATGAACATATGCCATGACATCTATTTAAATCTAGAATTGTGACATCTAGAATTACGCTATGACATATGTGAATTCTATGTATAAGATGCTAGTTCACACCATCATTATGTTGCCTAAACCATATATGCTAGTTCATACATGAATTTGGATTATGATCATATTATGTGAATTGTGACATTTTAACCAAACAAGTTGACACCTTTAGATCCATAACATGTGTAGTTTTATGTAAGTTTCACCCCTATCATGATTAGATCTATTTTTATTTGTCTATATGTTATGATAATTCATCTTTGTGCTATGAGTTAGACCACTCGAGTCTAACGTATATTTTGCGTTGAATAAGCGAACGTATAACGTGGGGTAGGGGTAATATTAAGGATTTAATATTAAGAAGTTGGGGTGCAATTGATATGATTTTGCATGCCATGAATGGATGGTCGTAATTGAGTCAATTATGGACATCATAAAAAGTGGACTTAATTAATAATTTGAATAGGGAATTATTAAAACTGGGGTAAAAGATTATAAGTGTTAATCAATGCTTAGGACACAAGGTTGGACTCGTTTGTGACGTAAACCTGCCCGGACCCGCCCGGCAAATCCAGTGGTCACAAATGTCAGCCCAATGTGAGAGATCCTAGGCCCAAATTAAAGCATAACAGTTGTAAAGACACGAGGTTAGACTCTTTTACGGTGTAAGACTGCCCGGACCCGCCCGGCAAATCCAGCTGCCATAAATGCCAGTCTAATGTGAGAGGTCTTTATGAGGTTATGGCCTGAATGAATTAAGAAATACTTAACCAGATAAACATGTAAGGTGGGACATGGGGGTTAAGTAGGTGCCTTGGGTGGCATGAGGAATCTAGTGGGTGCCCTTAGTGGCATGTGAAATACGATTAGTAAGACTTAACCAAACACACATGTAAATGAACATGACTAAGAGGGTTAAGTGGGATGTAATAGTGGACAAGCTTAGGTGGGTAGCTTGTGGGGGCCCATTTCAACCAGTATCCCAAACGTATCTTTGTGGGCTCGACCCAAGTCGAGGACGGGACACGCATGCTGGGCTTGACTATAAGAGGCCAAAACGGGGTAGCGGTGGCAACGCAAGTCCAACGGGTTTCATATGCGTGTGTGGACCCGGGTTGGTAGGTAAGACGTTGTTGCATCGTGTAGGTATAAGCCGTGCATTCTCAAGTTGTATCGGGTTGCCACTTTAGGGGAGTGATACACCCCACTGTGGGGCCAGCACGGGTATCTACGAGTAGGGAGCCGATCGAAAGTGGGTAGTGGGGGTACACCTAGCGGAGATAGGGGCAGACGACACCTATGTAGTCAGCTAGGGGTACGCAAGGCTGTTTATATAACTTCTAAGTGAAGCAAGTGGGATCAACTTTGAGGGTGACTGGTGTGGTGCAGTGTAGTAATTATTCGTTAGTAATTAGGTGTGCCTTTAACGTTATCTTTATCTGCTCTTCCATACCCAATAGTTCATAGACATTCCCTTGTTTTCCAGCTTATGCCTTAGTCTAGTTATTTTGATGATAGTATTGTTAGAATTATCATACTCGCCAGACTTTATGTCTGACCCCCTCCATTTCTATCTTTTTCCCCCTCCAGGTCCTCAGGTTGGGCCCAGCTCTAGTGGAGTTTGATTGGATTTCTTTAACTCTGTTTTGGAAAGCTTGGACCGTTGAAGTAAAGTCCAGCTTGTTATCTTCTTTAATGGCTATTTATGTAATGGGATTATGTATTTTGTTTATCAAGACGGAAATTGTACTTGACTCTGATTTATGGTTTTATGATGTAACAAACATGTTTAATTTCCGCTGCAATAAAATGAAGTTTTAGATTTCCAAGTACTACTTATTATCTGTCTTGTTGTAATTTTTCTGTTCTATATTCACTTAAAACCTCCATGGAAGTTGATGCATTCCCTTTGTGAGTGACATTAACGGACGTGGGGTGTTACACGTGGTATCAGAGAAAAATCCCCTCATCACCCTTTTCTCGTTCAGTTTGCCACCTTCCTTGTGTTGAGAGAATTAACACAAATAGAAGTATTAAAAAGAACACACACACACACACACACACACACACACATATATATATATATATACGCGCTAGTTGACAAGAACCGGTGTACGACGTCCGTGGAAGAAGTATGTGACCAAATCAAGGCTTGTCGCAGTAAGAAGTGTTGACGGTGAAGGGTTGGAAAGCGATAAATTGGTGAGAACATTTATTTAAAAATTTATTTCGAAATAGTTAATCATGTCAAGTGCTTAGTTATAATTAGTTATAATTATAATTATTTGGTATTGAAATAGCTACTATTGTTTGTGATGGATGTTTGTAGCTAGATCACACCAAACACAAAGCGTTATTCAATGAGACGCTTGCGCACAATTTGATGGTTGTTGAATTTTGATGAATGGACTTGTAATCATATGAATTGATGTTGTTGTATCACACACCATAGTGTGGAGTATAAGGGTATTCGATTTCAATCTCCTCCTCATGTGCATAGAAATTTTATTAAATAAATAAATAAACAAAAGTTAACTCTTGAATTTAATAAAAACAAAATCATGAAGAATTAAACTACCTTCCATAAGCATGAAATGATTTTGGCAATATCCTAAAATTTTTTGATTTTGAGTTGTATGTAAATGCTTAGTTCATAACCATCTTTAAGCTATAAAAAAAAGGTTGAGTTATAGTTGTTTATGTGAAGGATTATCTATTCAAAAATTATTTATTTAAAGAAAACTTAATTTAAGCATGTAGTAAACATGTTTATTAATACATTGGTTCCATAAATTTTATTTAATACATTGGTTTCAATAATTTTAAAGTAAACAAGTTTAGTACATGGATTTCATTAACTGTAAAGTAAACAAGTTTCATACATTGGTTGCTTTAATTTTAAAGAAAACAAGTTAATACCTTGGTTCCATTATTTTAAGACCATTTGCAAGTTTAGACGATTTAACAAGTTGGGTAGCTTTACATTTAGCTTCCAAGGAAATTGGATTAATTGTTTAATGAAACTATGTGAACTTTAATTTGATTTTAAAGATGATTTAACAATTTATGTTTAAACCATTATCGAATATATCCATACAAATGACATTTCTTCCAATAATAATATTTATACCAGAATGTTCTAGGGTGACAGAGAGGATAGTATCTAAGGCTTGGGTTTGGAAAATATAGTTTCCTGCTCTCCCTGGCTATCTCTAACTGATCCGACAAACGGGATGGTCAATTTAAAATCGGATTTGAAATATAATTCAACCCAATTGAGTTTTGGAATTTTTATGAATCATATTTCAATGATCTGAACTTTGGAAAGGATTTGAACCTATGTGGGATAAATGTCTATGCTATAACACTTTTGCATTTCCTTAATATAATTTAGTTGAAATTTATGAACCCATGAATTCAAACAATAAAGGATTTGAAATATTTTGAAAGATTTTGGTGAGTTAAATAAATCCAAATTTAGAATTGGAAATGGAAAAATGAGTAAAGAAATCTTGGGTATGGGATGTATAAAGGGGCAATTAAGATGGTAATGTGATTTAAAGAATTTGAGATAATCCAACTTTATCATAAGCAACTTGATAAACATTAGGAAGGAGATTTGCATTGAAACCGGTATAGTCCATAGCTTGTTTTAAAATACGCTTATTTCTTGGAAAGACCGGGATCAGACTTAAGTCTGAAAACCATTCCAAGTAGTAATACGACGTTATTTAAGACTTGGAAGTGAAAAATGAAGACCGAGAATCTTTGGATTATTCGGATAGATTGACATTTATGTCTCGAATCAGGCCGTACACCTGAAACGAGGTTATAAGTGGCATGAGGTCTGAATATATTCAAGGATTTTCGGATTTTGTTCCGCTCGGACCCAGAATGGACTTGTATGGATTGTGTGTCTGACAGTGTAATTTGTCCACGTAGCACTGATTCCTGTGAATATATATCGGAGTTGTGGCAATTGATTATTCCCGTCTCTAAGTTACGGTCTTAGAGGTTATGTATTAATAGAAATCAGTGACATGTTGTAAATTGACAATGTGGCATACTCAAGTTATGAAATGAGCTAGTGATGATAGCAATATGTATATCGTGACTTCGACGAACCTCACACCCCGGATTGATGGTAAACTGGCGGTTAAGTTGTATACATTTTATTGAAACTTGGAAGCTTCGGCGGTAGATCTACTTTGAAACTTGCAGGAAAAAAGGGGTATGTTCGGTGTCGTGTCTGGATGTTAACCGGTGATTTACCTGGTGTTTGGTGTCCGAGCCTGGATGAAAACCATGAACCGTGAGGTTGCACCTAGTTCCGGATTGATCTTTCGTGTCAGGAACCATTATATTGGAACCCAACAACCAATACGAGCCTTTCGTTTTGTTTGTAAACTATGTAAGTGGGCATAGCCACTATGCTTGCTAAGATTAATATATTTATTTGTAAAACGGTTTTCAACATTATGCACTAATAGTATAAATAGGATTTTCATGTATGAAAGCATGTTTGGTTATCATAAGGCAAAACTCGCCCATTTGGTGTGCGCTTGCATTGTGTGATGTGGGACGAGTTTATGATAGCTTCATTTTCCAAAGGACATTACGAATTTATATGCACGGGCATTCACATGGAGTAAACCTGTTCCGGATTAGCGGTATGTCCGGTGAATCTCCCAACTTTAAAATTAAATCCTTAAAATAACTGTTTTATGTTCTCACACCAGTCCCATGACTGACCTGGAGTTTATTATTCTTTCCTAAACTCTGGGTGCCCACTAATTTTCCACACGGGCAGCTAGAGGTTTAGTTTTACAGTTATAGACCCCTTGGAGCAAGAGTTGGAGCGTTTTCTGGATTGGAGATTGGAGATTCGGGCTAAAGTTAGAGTTCCCGCTATATCACATCGCTTCTTCCGTTGAGAGTATATTTATGTTTCCGCTGCTTTATGTTTGTAACTCTGATGAAACATTGTATCATGATATAAAAGTTCTGTTGTTTTGTTCAATATATGTTAGTACCCATAACAATCCACCTTTGTAAAATATTTTGAGAATATAGTTTTATAAAATTTTGTAAATAGGATTTATTTTACATGGGTAAATTTTTACAGCTCTCCTTTTCGAGGACGAAAAGTTTTAAGTGGGGGAGATTGTAACAACTTAGAAAAATTGATGTTTAAAATATAAGTTAAGTTAAGATTCAATGTAAAATAAATATTTATATTTGAGATTTTGTCGAAACTTAAACAATAGGTGCGGACCATTTCATAAATTTATAAACAAACGTGATTTGCATTACTAACCGATTTGAGTATTTAGCGATAAAACTCCTTTGTTGTTTGAAAATAAACATTATGGAAAGAATTGTACCATTATTAATTCAATTTGCAATTTAAGTAAGAAATGAATTTAATGTTTATCATGAAAATAAAATTAACTTGGAAATTATTTTGCAATTTAATTAAGAAGTTATTTTTGTCTTGCAATTTGGTAAGTAGAAATTATATGCTTGAGATTCAACTTAGAATTTGGACTGATTTAAATATAGTGCTCATTCAAAAATAAAAGTGCATTAACGTTTGTCAAAGTTCATGATATTAATAAATAGTGAGCCGTTTGGAACATTTAAGACTTGACATAGGTACCAAAATTAAGTTTGAAATAAATACCATTTGAGAAATAATTTATTTTGAATAAAGAATTTATATGCGTAATAAAATATCTTTAAGATTTGTTTACTTCCAATTAAACTATTGAGTATAATGACATGATGAAAATAAAAGATTAACTTTGAAATAAATTCAAAATCTAATTGAAGGAGCAAATTTATTGAAGAGAGAATTTTGTTGCAAAGAAAGATATCATTGGGATAAATTTATTTACAATTTAAACCGTTAAGTAAATAGTGTAATAAAACGATTAAATCAATTTTTAATTGTGAGTTGAAAATTTTAATATAAATAATAATAAATTTTGGAATTGCGTTAAGAAATAAATTATTGATTTGAACGAGGAATGTAGTTGCAGCATAAAACATCTTTGAGATTTAATCAGTTCAAATCAAATCATTAAGTAAATATAAAATGTTAGAATTCCTTTTTACATTATTTTAATTAAGGAATGGATTTAATACTAATTTTGTGATTCGGTTAAGAAGGGAAAATAAATGTTTATATTTTGAACATAGTATTCACAAGAAATTGCATTTGCAAGTAAAATCTCATGTAAACTTTCTGCTAGAAATAAAAAGAAAAAATTTGTGTTGAAATGTAACAGTGAAATAAATGACAATAAAGCATGTAATTTATTGTGAACATGGAATTTATTGTGTAGTAAAATATCGCCAAAACATAAGTGTAAATAGTGCCATAAATGTTAAATTCATTTCCAAATATAAGTTTCATTTTTAATTGGTGATTTATTTCGCTGGAACAATGCTATTTATAATGCAGTTAATGTAATAGAAACAAAGAATGAAATTTGTTTTAATTCAAACAATCTCTTCCTGGGAGTTTTAAATAGCTTTGCTTTTCTCAAAAGTAAAACTTTCCTTTTCAAGATTTAAAACAACTTGTTTTGCCAAAACAATTCGAAATCAATATCTTTGGTAGTAATCCATCACTTAGAAACTCGAAAATGAACACTAATGATGTCGTGATTCATCATCAGGGTTATTTTCCAGCTATCGAAGTGAGTTCAATACTATATCACTTTCAAAACCACTTTTAAACTATTCAAATTTGAAATACATTTCCAAATACCATTCAAATTACTTGAACAACAATTTAAAATCTCCCAGGATTTTAAAATTCTCATATACTTAATCCAAATCCATTTACAAACACCTTTCCAATTCTCCAGGGTTTTAATTTCAATTCTGATTTTAATTCAGATTTAATTCATCATATTTCACGTATTTCAATTATATGAATTTTGATTGGTTATTTATATAACCATTTCAATTATAATCTTACTCGATTATAATAACAACTAGTATATCCAATATATTATAATCATTCCAATATAAATCCTTTATATCAAAATATACTTTGGGTAAAATTATTTCATTTATCCTCTTGTCAAACATACTGTGTCGGTTCATCGTATTTGAGTGTTTATAAATCCCTACCGATACAGTGGATCAAACTGATCGACTAGAACCCATACACAACTGAACCAACAAAACTCCACAAAATAAAATCATTTTAGATTGAATAACAAATACGTTCACTCGTATATATACACTCAACTCAATCTAGGGTATTACTAACCCCATCTCTACTGAGTCACGCCATAGAGCCAAGGTAATTACTTAACCTTAAGCTCTGATACCAACTGTAGTGTCCCGAAATTCCGGTCCAATTTGAGCTGACCAAATAACACAAGTCCAACCCTAATTGCACTGGAAACCAGAAAACTAATAGAAAGAAAACAGAGGGTGAGGATAGATAAGATAGAAACTTAGAATAGAAGAAGAAGAAGAACATATAACATCAGAGTAAACACGAATCTCACAGCGGAACGAATAAATATATTTCATAACATAACTTTGAAATATAAATCTGTACTTGAAAATACATATCATTTCCAAAGTACAGCACTTACAACACAGTGGAAAAACCATAGCTATATAATTCTGAAGCCTCCAGCTCCAGCTCTTCAAGTATCTGTAAATCCCGACTACTTGACTGCCCGTACAAAATTGGGCACCCAAGAGTTTAGGGAAAACAAAACAAAATATACTCCGGGTCAGTCATGTGACTGGTGTGAGTAAACTCAAATTATTTGATTTAACTTTCAAAAATCCTTTTGAAACAAAGGATAATCATTTGTAAAACAATATTATTCTAATATTATAATAATGTCTAACACAAGTAATATCAATCTAGTAGAAACGCTTGCATCTAACGTTCTACATATATAATATACAATCGAAACCGTGGGCTCTTATTGGGTAATGGATTTCCAACTATGACAAGGTATGGATCCACCTTCCGCTCAGTGTACTCTAGAAGCGATACACTGGAGTTCAATAAGAACATCTTGTAACTCGGCCACACATGACCGACCACTCATTTCGCATGAGTGTATCGAATATATTGTCACCTTACAGTTGGTAAATCAACATAACCATTTCCGGGAGATATAGAATTGAAAGAAGTAACAAATATGAATATTCTCTAGATGGTGACAATATACCCTACTTGGTTGCGAACCACTTAGCCATGCTACCTGCCCGATTTTTGTCATTTCCCAGTTGATGAGGCTGGAGGTTATAACGTATCTCTATACAGATCACGTCTTCATTTACTTTGAATGCCACATCATCATACTCATCAAATCACAAATTGATTTCACCAAAAATACCACGGGAATAAGCTAAGAGAAACGAATTCCTCCGCCACTAACGTAAATACATTTGAAATGATCAACTTACGCGATCTACCAGATATACTCTGTCAGACATTCGTCCATTCAAGTTGTCCTGGGACTGGACAAACCGAAGGCACTATTCTGTACACCCATCCTAGGCAATCTCTACCTAGGAATTATACAACAGTCCTTGCACTTTACTCCATCTTCAATTTTGTCTTCGATCTATTTGATTCGAAACGCTAACGCCCATACGGAGTGGTTCTTTGGATAAGAATCCAACCGGTCTCTCCGTATTGACGACGAAAAAATGGCCAAAACTTTGATAGTCTGTGATTTAACTATCAAATAAAAACACGTGTGCAAACAACGATATTATTTCTAGATGGAAATTATATCGATCAATCATCATTTAACATTTATCTCTTTAGTTCATTAATTTACTTATCTCATGTTTCCATATATTCTAAATTCTTATTTTTCTATTTTCAGAAAACATTTCTGATTCTTATTTGGAAACATTTCCAAACCCTTTCACTGGATTTAAACTGATGTTTAAATCAAACATCGGCATGCCAACTCAAACCATTTCACTCATTAACAAAATTCACTTATCCATCCTTCACTATCAAACCTTACCATTCCTTAGTTAAGAAGGAAGTCAATCAAGTTGGGGTATAATTACCTCTCAGACCTTAACTGAACAACGTTTTAACTTTGAAATAGTCAAAGTTTATCTTTTAAATCTTTAGCAAACTTACTTACGTAACTCTCTTCTGAATAAATCTCTACTCGATAACTCTTTCCTTCGAATAAACTATATTCGATAATCTCTCTTTCAATTAACACTATTCGATTAACTCTAATTGATTTACTCTTATCAGTTAGCTCTATTTGTTTAACACAATTCTATTAACTCTATTTGATTAACTCTATTGGATTAACTCTATTTGATTTACCCTACTGGATTAACTCTATTCAATTAACTCTAACTAATTTACTCTTATCAGTTAACTCCTTTCGAATAAACTATATTCGATTAAATCCTTTCGAATAACTAATATTCGATAACTCCTTTCGAATAACTAATATTCGATAACTCCTTTCGAATAACTAATATTCGATTAAATCCATTCGAATAACTAATATTCGATAACTCCTTTCGAATAACTAATATTCGATAACTCCTTTCGAATAACTAATATTTGATAATTCCTTTCGAATACCTAATATTCGATTAACTCCTTTCGAATAAATAGATATTCAATAACTCCTTTCGAATAACTAATATTCGGTAACTCCTTTCGAATAACAAATATTCGATTAACTCCTTTCGAATAACTAATATTCGATAACTTCTTTCTCTATTCGAATAAACTATATTCGATTAATTCTCCTATCCGAATAACTTTATTCGATAACTCTTTCTTCGAATAAACTATATTCGAATAACTCTAATCCGACTAACTCTAACTCAATTAACTCTATTCGAATAACAAATATTCGACTAACTCTTGTTCGATTAACTCTATTCGAATAACTCTAGTTCGATTAAACTCTAATCGATCAACTCTAACTGATTAACTCTAACTGGTTAACTCTAACTGATTAACTCTAACTGGTTAACTCTAATCGATTAACTCTAACTCTAATAGATTAACTCTAACTCTAATCGATTAACTCCTCTAACTCATTTTGATTAACACATTTTGATTAACTCCTTTGACTAACTCTACGTCCATATTCAGTTTCAAATATCGATGTTGAAATCGATTCTTATGAAGCGACCCGAACTTCCCCGGTCTTCGAAGAGATGAGAAAGAACGAATTACTGTGAGGACAAGACAAATCAGAACGCAGACGGAAGAACATTTCATTGCTATTACAACAATTCCATCAGATACAAGAATATACAGAGTATAATTGAATAAATTACATTCGATAAATATCAGAGATTACAATAAATTACATAGCAGCAGAAAATAATACAAAACACAACTGAAAGTAATACACGGATACAGAGCTTTCCGAGCATCGTTCCAGCTATAAATCAGGATCCTGTGAATATAAATATGCAAAACCAAAACTACTAGCTGCCCGTGTCGAAAATAAGGGCACCCAGAGTTTAGGTAAAAACAATAAACTCCAGGTCAGTCATGTGACTGGTGTGAGAACTAAAACAATTATTTAATACTTTACTTTAAAAGAGAGTAATTCAAGGGACCACGTCGTATAACACGGAACGGGTTTCCTCCCAAGAATACCAGTGCATAGAATAAACAGCGCAATGCTTTTTCGAAAAATGAATCTATTATAAGACCCAGGTCCCATCACACAATGCTACGCAAGCCGGAGGATAGGGTTTTCCCTTATAATAGCCAAATATGCTTGATACGTTTTAAAAACGAATCATTTGATACTATAATAAGTGTATAGTGTCAAAACAATTTCAATCATAAATATCAGTCATAGACGGCATAGCATCCCATGCTACTATGTCGCCATACTAGGCTCTACAAATAAAACCGAAATATCTCGTATTGGAAATTGGATTTCCGTCATGAGTCGAGGCAAGGGGAAAGCTCCTCTCCGCTTCGAGACACTCTAGCAAATGTCCCAGGACTACACACTCTGGGCAACCCCTGGAATCGGCTGGGCCGGTCCTCTCTTACGTTTGAGGATTAGTTATTCCTGAACACACGTTTCCCGGTCCTTACAGACCTATAATCGAGGCGCCTCGCATCCAACAACCACATAGGTGAAAAGTATATAAATGTCAGGGCTGGTAAGTCACTGACACCACCAAAGCTAGAAAGAAACGTCGTGTTCTCCCAACGGTCCGTATCCCGTTTTTAACTCATACCGAGGTGTGAGGCTCGCGAATCCGCGCTATACACAAAGCTATGCCACAAAGGTCGTACTCTGATCATCAACCACAAGACTTTGCTTTTCAACAGAAGCCTGGATCCAATGCAACTCAGCGTGCCACACAGGCAATTCATGTCATGCGACTGATATCTATCGATATATAACCTCTAAGCTCGTACGTCTCAGAGAAGGGCGTTAAGCAAGAGAATAAATTCTCCGCCGCCAAACAGATATATATTTAACAGAAATCAATCAACACAGAATAAAATCCAATGTCAGACACACAATCCATTTACAAGTTCGTTCTGGGTCTGAACGAAACCAGAGGCACTTTCCTCGCATATCCATCGATCTCCAAGTACGTCTGGACGACCACCAACTGATTCCATCATCTTGGGTGTACAGCCCAATCAAGATCATCAGTAATCACCCAAACGATGTGAAGACTTCCGGTCTTCAACCACCGTCTTCGCCTTCGACATATCGTCGAATCAGTTATTCAGAATGGGTATAAACCCGGCCTTTCCGAATAATCCACGTATATTAAAAACGAATGTTACACAAACGCAACATACGCCTCATTCCAATTCAGCAGCCACTAACCGCAAATTAGCAAGAGAACAATTTCCCAAATATTAACCCCGAAGGCTGAAACCAACATCAGATCAATATCCAGGAAACCATTCTTCTTAGCTAACCTACCGCTAGTTTCTAAATTTCATATTCTTAGGGAAAGGTTCCCATTAATTTTATCCAAGACAAATTCTTTGAATTTATTCTTTAATCTTCCTTTTGATGTCATTTCAAACCAAATTATGGTTTTTCCAAACTAGTCGAGGTTAGCGAACCGTACCGAAGTAATTATTTATTTTATTTCCCAATCCCAACCTATTCATCCCATGAAGCAAAACTGGTAATACTCCATATCTAACACCACGGTGTTATCGGTAAAATTTATTACCATTTCACGTTCAAATCTAATTAAAGATTTGACTATCGCTTTGGAGCAAAACTGGTGATACTCCATTCTTGATTATTTTCCAAATTTGATAATTTAGATTATCAATGCACATTTCAATCTAATTGCAGATTCATTAAAACTCCTTTTACAGGGTTAAAGAACTAGTGTCATTTAAAACACAGTTCACGATAAACCCAAATCACATTCTATTTATTACCGGGTTAAAGAACTAGTGTTATTTAAAACATCGTTCACGATAAACCCACAAATCAATTCTATTTAAAACCCGTTTCAAATCCAATTTATTTATTTAAAAACAAACGGGTTTAATTTTAGTTCAAAACTAGTTCATTTCGATAAAAATTTATTTTTATCTTTTCAAATATGGAGTTTTTCATCCCAATTTTTCCCAAATCATTTCTTATGATTTTACACAAATTATTACTATTTTTAATAATTTTATCAAGGCCCGTACAATCGATTTCCAGCAACGGCCATCGAACTGCACTTACAGCGACCTTTTCCAAATTTGATTTGGACGTATCTCCAAATCCAACCGTTAGATTTCAAATTTCTAATATTCTTTTGAAAACTCTCTTCGATACGAACCTAACGGTTCCAGTTTTAGGAGAATCCGACAGTCGGATCTCCCGTAATGTCTGTTTGAAATAAATGGTTGAAATTCACGAACTGCCGCGGCGCGACGCGTTCTATTCAGGCCATTATATTATATATATAATATATATAATATATATTTCGTCGATTCCTATTTAAAACGAATTTTATAAATAGTTTTGAATTCGTTTCAAAAACAATTTCAACCTTTATTTCAAATTCAAATTAAAATTGAATTTTCTATTATAAATTCCTTTTTACTTTCATTTCTATTTGATTTCAATTCAAATCGATTTCAATTCAATTCAAATTCGTTTCCTTTTCAATTCAATTCAAATCATATTCGTTATATATTCAAATCGAATTCGTTTTCTATTCAAATCAAATTCGTTTTCTTTTCAATTCAAATTTAATTCGTTATATATTCAAATCGAATTCGTTTTCTATTCAAATCAAATTCATTTTCTATTCAAATCAAATTCGTTTTCTTTTCAATTCAAATTCAATTCGTTATATATTCAAATCGAATTCGTTTTCTATTCAAATCAAATTCGTTTTCTTTTCTATTCAATTCAAATGAAATTCATTATATATTCAATTGAAATCAAATTCGTTTTCTATTCAATTCGAATTCAAATTATAAAAACAAATATAATCGATATAAATATCGTTCGCATCAAAATAGCGCATCCCTAATTAATACGGCTTTATATATTTCAATAATTCCGTTATTCTATTCAACAAATGAATATTTATTTTATTCAATACGTGAATCTATACTTCTGTCAACACATGACTAATCTCAACGAATGAGTACTGTCCACGTGTGACTATTTTTGTTATTTAATATATTTTATAGAAATTATGGTATCTATCGTTTGATTTCAAATCAGACTCCAACTGTAAATTAGTAAGAGAACGATTCCCTGAATATTAATCCCGAAGGCCGAAACCAACATCAGATCAATATCCAGGAGACCACTCATCTCATCTATTTTCCAGTTAATTTCTAATTTTATATATGATAAAGATGTAAATTTTATTGTTAAAATACTTCGTTCAACACACGACTAATCTCAACGGATGAGTACAGTCAACACATGAACCTTTACTTTATAGTGATAAAGATATAAATTTTATTGTTAAAATACTTCGTTCAACACATGACTAATCTCAACGGATGAGTACAGTCAACACATGAACCTTTATATTATAATATTCTTTATTTTTCCGATTGGAATGAGGCCCAATCAATTACCATATAAAGTTAATTATATGGATTCTATACAACACATGTATATAATAGCAACGATAAATAATCAACCATCATCCAAAGTGCACTACACTATATAAGCATCAAATATAGATATCTAACGCTTATAACAGCCTGTCGATCCATCGATCGACATACAACTAATTATTGGGATTAGTGTATGCCGTATTTTATCCCAATACCCGTGTGGGGTTTCAAACAATCAAACACATATTTTATTTGTGCAGTTGGGCGATGTGTAAAATTTATCGTCCCAATCAATGTCCTTCAAATAGGTGTACATAAACAAACCGTCCGGTTTGTAAATGAATATTTATTTATTCACATTCACGTTAAAAATTATATTTTTAACGATAAAATATTTTTATCTATATAAATATTTTATTTTCTTTCAACACATTAATTTCTATTTAGTTCATTTACACAATAAAATGATATTTTTATTTTTCTAACTTATTTTAGAAAATTTCGGCGGCATAACGGCACGATACTAGAAACGGGACGAGGCCTAGCCTTATCCCCGGTCTAGTGAAGGCCCACGCCATTCACACATCAATCAAATCCATTCCATTTCACCAAACAACTCAATTCAAACCAAATAATCTAACCAACTACACAACCAAACAAACAAGTCCATGGTCTATGGACGATTGTGTCGGGTGCTACTAAACACCGTCTGCATCCTAATATATATATAACTAGAAAAAGAAATTGAAGAGTGAGAAGTTCTCACCAAAGCTATCCCAATTCCACGACACTTCATTTGTGGAAGTCTTCTCCGTCCTCGTCTTTCGTTTCCCGTATTCACTACATATATAAAAATCACATTTTTATTTCGCTATTCAATATATAAAAATCGAATTTTTACTTGGCTATTCAATATATAAAAATCGAATTTTTTCTTCGCTATTCAATATATAAAAATCATATTTTTATATCGCTATTCAATATATAAAAATCATTTCTTTTATACTATACTGACAATATAATCTCTTTGTTATTAAAAATATAAACTTTCATGTTATAAAAATATAACTCTTCATCATATAAAAATATCGCCTTTTCAATATTAAAAATATCGCCTTTTCATTGTTAAAAAAAATATAGTTTTTCCATTGTTAAAAATTCGACCTTTCTATTGTTAAAAATTCGACCTTTCTATTATTAAAAATTCGACCTTTCTATTATTAAAAATTCTAACTTTTCCTTTATAAAAATTCTAACTTTCTATTTTAAAAATTCGAACTTTCTAATTTAAAAATCCTAACTTAACTAATTTAAAAATCCTAACTTAACTAAAATCGAATTTAAAGTAAAAGCAGAAAAGAAAAAAAAAGAAAAAGAATAAAATAAAGTAAAAATAAAAACTTACAGATGAAAACTGGAGAGGGGGGGTTTCTGGTGCGCAGCAGTCGGAGAAAAAAGGGGGGGTATCGCGGCCGAGGCAGAGGGTGGGGGGAGGGGGGTATCGCGGTCGAGGCAGAGGGTGGGGGGGGGGGGGGTCTGGCGTCGGTCAGCAACAGGAAGGGGGGGTTCGATCGTGAGGCAGCAGAGAGGGGGGGTTTCGATCGAGGCTGAGGAGGAGGGGGTGTTTGCGGTGGCACGCCGCCGGGTGGGGGGGGGGGGGGGGGGGTGGAGCTCGGCGGTGGTTGATCGCAGCTACGGCTGCGTCTTCTTCCTCTTTTTTTATTTAATTTCTGTTCTGGACGAAAATGAAGGAAAAGGGGGGGGGGCTGAGTGAATAAAGGTAGAGAGAGGAAAGGATTTTATTTTATTTATTTATTTTTAATCCCAAAAAGTTGACTTTTACATACGACCTCTAAACGAGGCCCACCGCCTGTCGTCCAAAGCTAATTACCCCCATTCCGAACACAATGGGATAGGTATCGCAAGCTGATTTGATCGTTTCGATCAGTTTTCGTCAAAATCAACATATAACTCTATATATTGAATTTGAACGCGCATTTCAATTTACCAGGGTCACATACGAACTCTATAAATTGCAGAAAAATATTTTCTAGCTTCTTATTGACGATACGGTCCTATCAAAACTAGTTTCGTCGAATTTTGAGACCGTTGGAAAAATGGCCATTTTCCAGTCGATTAAAATCAACTGAAACTAGTTAAACGCGTTTTCCTTTGCCACGCTCACATATTGAATCAGAAAATTATGAAATTTGAAACCTAGCAATAATTTGACATCACGGATCCAACAAAAGTGGTTTCATCGAAATCCGAGGTCGGTTGCAAAATTTCCATTTTTAAGGGCCTGAATTCCATAGCGACTATTCAGAATTTTCAACTGGACATATCTTTTGATTCCCACCATGAAATCTTGATTTCTCGGATTCGTTGGAAAGATATTATCAATTAGATCCTATTATTTTTGGTTTCGCCAAAATCCGGATTGTTTTGCACCCGGTACATTCAATTGAAGTTTGAAATCGAATTATCGAACTACCACGCCATTTTCATGTGACGGCAAGGAATTTCGCTCGGTCCGAACCAGTCGCTAAACCGGTCCAGGCCGTTCGAAACGCCCTATCGTTTGAGAACAGGACAAAACAGAACGCATACAGAAGAACATTTCATTGTATATCACAACAATGCATCAGATTACAAGAATATACAGAGTATAAATGAATATTACACAGAAATATCAGAGATTTAAATTACATTTAAATACATAGCAGCGGAAAATAATACAATACACAACTAGAAGAGATATACGGATACAAAGCTTTCCGGATATCATTCCAGCTGTAAACCAGGATCCTGTGAATATAAATCTGCAAAACCGAAACTACTAGCTGCCCGTGTCAAAATAAGGGCACCCAGAGTTTAGGTTAAAACAATAAACTCCAGGTCAGTCATGTGACTGGTGTGAGAACTAAAACAGTTATTAATCTTTATTTTAAATCATTAGGTAAATCAAGGGACCACGCCGTATAACACGGAACGGGTTTCCTCCCAAGAATACCAGTGCATAAAACAAACAGCGCAATGCTAAATAAAGAAAAATGAAGCTGTTATAAGACCCAGGTCCCATCACACAATGCAACGCAGTCGAGGATAGGGTTTTCCCTTATAACAGCCAAAGAATGCTTGATACGTTTAAAACAAATCATTTGATACTATTATAAGTGCATAGTGTATAAAACAACTTCGAATCATAAGTATCAATCATAGGCGACATGAGCGTCCCATGCCACTATGTCGCCATATATAGGTTTACAAATAAAACCGCAAAGTCACGTATTTGGAAATTGGATTTCCGTCTATGAACCGAGGCAAAAGATAGTCCTCAACCGATTCGAGACAATCTAGCCTACCATGTCTCAGGATCAGAGCTCGAGTGACCCTTGGATCGTCAGGGCCGGTCCACCGATGTGGATTAAAATGCCTGAACACTACGTCTCCCCGCCCTTTGGGGCGCAAACGAGCCAACGAATGACTCCATCGGTTCGAGAACGACCGATCAATCCGAGGCGCCTCGCAACAGCAACAACCACATAAGTCAATCTCATCAGGGCGTGTAAAACCACTGACGCCACTTTTTAGCTAGAAAGAAACGCAAGTCCTCCCTGAGGTCCGTCTCCCGTTTTTGGTTCATACCGGGTGTGAAACACGCGAGGTAAACGTTACACAAAGCTACGCCACAAAGGCCTTGCTTTGATCATCACCACAAGACTTTGCTTTTCAACAGAAGCCTTGATCATTTGCATCTTAGCATGCCACACAGGCAAGCCATCCTATGCAACCGATATCAGTCACACAGAATGAAATCCGATGTCAGACACACAGTCCATTTACAAGTCCGTTCTGGGTCTGAACGAAACCGGAGGCACCTAGTACCCCGCATATCCATCGATCTCCAAGTACGTCTGGACGATCACTAACTGTTTCCATCTTCTTGGGTGTACAGCCCAATCAAGATCATCAGTTATCACCCAAACGACGTGAAGACTTCCGGTCTTCGACCATCGTCTTCATCTTCGACTTATCGTCGTATCAGTTATTCAGAATGGGATAAACCCGGCCTTTCCGAATAACTCGCGTATATTTAAATAAGTGTTACACAAACACAACATACGCCTCATTCCAATTCATTAGTCACTAACCGTAAATTAATCAAGAGAATAATTCCCCAAATATTAACCCCGAAGGCCGAAACCAACATCAGATCAATATCCAGAAAACCATTCTGCTTGGCTAACCGACAGTTAGTTTCTAAATTTCACGTTCAAATCTAATTAAAGATTTAACTATCGCCTGGAGCAAAACTGGTGATACTCCATTCTCGATCTTTTCAATCTAATTAAAGATTCATTAAAACTCCACTTAGTTTTAATCATTATCTGGGTTAAAGAATCAGTGTCATTTAAAAACACGATTCACGATAAACCCAAAATCCCATTCCATTAATTATCGGGTTAAAGAACAAGTGTTATTTAAAACACTGTTCACGATAAACCCAAAAATCAATACCAATTCAATTCCAATTAAATATCATTTAATTGGTACACTTCATTAAATCTAAATAAAAAGATTTAATCTTTTCTCAACTGGGTTCAAGAACAGTGTTAGTGAAGACACCATTCACGACAAACCCAAATCACATTCGATTAATTATCGGGTTAAAGAACAAGTGTTATTTAAAACACTGTTCACGATAAACCCAAAAATCAATACCAATTTAATTCCAATTAAATATCATTTAATTGGTACACTTCATTAAATCTAAATAAAAAGATTTAATCTTTTCTCAACTGGGTTCAAGAACAGTGTTAGTGAAGACACCATTCACGACAAACCCAAATCACATTCGATATTCAATACAAGGCTCTGAATAGAAAATATATCGGCTTATATTCAATATCGAATTCTACGACTAACAAATGTCGTATTGGAAATAACGATATAAATATATATCTTTCAAATTTCCATAACACCTGTATAATCACGAATTCCAACATCGAAATATTCCGAAGACAATTTCGATTCAAATCCACTCCAATGCAATCATTGGAAATTTTGGTTATTTTCAAAACCATTTCAAATTCAATTTATTTATTTAAAAATAAATAGAATTATAATTCTAGTTCAAAACTAGTTCATTTCGATAAAAATCTATTTTTATCTTTTCAAATATGGAGTTTTTCATCCCAAACTTTCACAAATCATTTCTTATGATTTTACACAAATTATTACTATTTTTAATAATTTTATCAAGGCCCGTACAGTCGATTTCCAACAACGGCCATCGAACTGCACCTACAGCGACCTTTTTCGAATTTGATTTGGACGTATCTCCAAATCCAACCGTTAGATTTCAAATTTCTAACATTCATTAGAAAGCTCTTTTCGATACGAACCCAACGGTTCCGGTTTTAGGAGAATCCGACGGTCGGATCTCCCGTAATGCCCGTTTGAAATAAATGGTCGAAATTCGCGAACTGCCGCGGCGCGGCGCGTTCTATTCAGGCCATTATATTATATATATAATATATATAATATATATTTCATCGATTTCTATTTAAAACGAATTATATAAATAGTTTTGAATTCGTTTCAAAATTCATTTCTATTCAATTCAAATTTCAATTCCATTCGAATTCGTTTTCAATTCAATTCATTTCGAAATCGTTTTCAATTCATTTCGAAATCGTTTTCAATTCAATTCATTTCGAAATCGTTTTTTTTTTATTCAATTCATTTCGAAATCGTTTTCAATTCAATTCATTTCGAAATCGTTTTCGATTCAATTCATTTCGAATTCGTTTTCAATTCAATTCATTTCGAAATCGTTTTCAATTCATTTCGAAATCGTTTTCAATTCAATTCATTTCGAAATCGTTTTCGATTCAATTCATTTCGAATTCGTTTTCAATTCATTTCGAAATCGTTTTCAATTCAATTCATTTCGAAATCGTTTTCAATTCAATTTATTTCGAAATCGTTTTCAATTCAATTTATTTCGAAATCGTTTTCAATTCACTTTGAATTCGTTTTCAATTCAATTCATTTCGAATTCGTTTTCAATTCAATTCATTTCGAAATCGTTTTCAATTCATTTCGAAATCGTTTTCAATTCAATTCATTTCGAAATCGTTTTCGATTCAATTCATTTCGAATTCGTTTTCAATTCATTTCGAAATCGTTTTCAATTCAATTCATTTCGAAATCGTTTTCAATTCAATTTATTTCGAAATCGTTTTCAATTCAATTTATTTCGAAATCGTTTTCAATTCACTTTGAATTCGTTTTCAATTCAATTCATTTCGAAATCGTTTTCGATTCAATTCATTTCGAATTCGTTTTCAATTCAATTCATTTCGAAATCGTTTTCAATTCACTTCATTTCGAAATCGTTTTCAATTCACTTTATTTCGAAATCGTTTTAAAATCGATAAAAATATCGTTTACGTCAAAATGGCGTCAATCTAATCAACTCGGCTTCATATATTCCTTTATTTTCAAATATTCTATTTCAAATATTTCTTTTTCAAATATTTCTTTTTCAAAACTGGAATGAGGCCCAATCAATTACCATATAAAATTAATTATATGGATTTTCATACAACACATGTATATAATGGCATTGAAAATAATCAACCATCAACCAAAGTGCACTACACTGTATAAGCATCAAATATAGATATTCAACGCTTATAACAGCCTGTCAATCAATCGATCGACATATTTAATCAATCAGGATGAGTGAACTTCAAATTTCATCCTAACACCCGTGTGGGGTTTCAATCAATCAAACACATATTTTATTTGTGCTGTTGGGCGATGTGTGAAATTTATCGTCCCAATCAATGTCATTCAAATAAGTGTACATAAACAAACCATCTGGTTTGTAAATGAATATTTATTTATTCACATTCACGTTAAAAATTATATTTTTAACGATAACACATTTTATTTTAACATATGAATTTCTATTCAGTTCATTCTTTAAATAAAATGCTATTTTTATTTTTCTAACTTATTTTAGAAAATTTCGGCGGCATAACGGCACGATACTAGAAACGGGACAAGGCCTAGCCTTATCCCCGGTCTAGTGAAGGCCCACGCCATTCACACATCAATCAAATTCACTTTCGTTATGCAAACCACAAAATTTGGAGTAAGGGTCTAACCTAGCCTTACTCCTTCGCCTTATAACGGCGCACGTCTAATCCTAACCAATTGATCGATTCGATTTTTCACACCACAAACCACATCCAAACCAATATCACAATCAATAACCAAACAGCCAAACAAACAAGTCCATGGTCTGTGGACGATTGTGTCGGGTGCTACTAAGCACCGTCTGCATCCTAGTATATATATGTATAACTAGAAAAATAAATTGAAAGGTGAGAAATTCTCACCTATAGCTATCCTAGCTCCACGGCTCTTCATTTGCAGAAGTCTTCGTCGTTTCGCCTTTTTGTCACCTTCGTTGCTGCTTTCACTACATACGTAAAAATCACATTTTTACTTCGCTATTCAATATATAAAAATCGAATTTTTATTTCAAAGTTCCATATATAAAAATTCTATTTTTCTATCGAAGTTCAATATATAAAAATTCTATTTTTCTATCGAAGTTCAATATATAAAAATTCTATTTTTCTATCGAAGTTCAATATATAAAAATTCTATTTTTCTATCGACTTTCAATATATAAAGATTCTATTTTTCTCTCGACTTTCAATACATAAAAATTCTATTTTTCTATCGACTTTCAATATATAAAGATCGAATTTTGACTTCGCTATTCAATATATAAAAATCGAATTTTGACTTCGCTATTCAATATATAAAAAATCGAATTTTGACTTCGCTATTCAATATATAAAAATCGAATTTTGACTTCGCTATTCAATATATAAAAATCACACATTTTTATATTTTGATGTCTTTAAAATAAAAGTCACATTTTTATTTGTTTACTTTCAATTTAAAAATCATATTTTTATTCATAAAAATCCTATCTTTTCAGTTTTAAAAACACTGAATATTTATTTTTCAAAAACAATATATGTTTACTCTTCTACTTTAAAAACAAAGTATATATTTCTTATTTAAAAACAAAGTATATATTTCTTATTTAAAAACAAAGTATATATTTCTTATTTAAAAACAAAGTATATATTTCTTATTTAAAAACAAAGTATATATTTCTTATTTAAAAACCATCACATTTTTCTATATCTGTTTTATATAGTTTTTTTTTTTTTTTTTTTTTTTTTTTTTAAATTGTCTAACTAATTACACAAAAAAAAAATATATATATATATAAAAGCTTACTGCAAATTAAGAACTCCTGCTGCGTCGGATTGAGCTCCCCCCTAGGTCACGATCGCGCCGCCTATCCACTAGTCTGGAGCACCATCGGAGACTACTGCGTCGACCACCTGAAGCTCATCTACCGTCGCCCCCCAGCATGGCCCATTCGAAGCCGCCTTCCGCCTGAATCTCGACTTTAAACGCGGGGACTTTCAGTGCGGAATTTGAGGAGTGGTTTAGGGTTTCGATGCGGGATCCTTATTAGAGGGAGAAGGGGCTGAGGAGAAGAGGGGCGTGGGGGAGTTCGCCAGTGGCGGTCGCCACCTGGGGCGCGACGATGATGGTGGCAGGGAGGCTGGAGGGAAATCGCGATTGGATTTTTTTCTTTTTTTTTTTTTTTGAAGAGAGTGGCGGCCTTTGACCGTGTATTGCTTTGACCTAGGTTAGTTAGGGGATGGATATATATATATATTATATTTTAAATATTATTTAATTCAACCCTTAACTGTTTAACTCTCTGATCTCCAACCGAGACCCAATAACTGTCGCCCCTAGCTAATTACCCCCATTCTGAACACAATGGGATATGTATCGTAAGCTGGTTTGATCGTTACAATCAGTTTCCGTTGAATTTTCATTTAAATCACTATATTGAATTTTAAACGTACATTTCAAATTACCGGGGTCACATACTAACCCTAAAAATTCCCGAAAAATATTTTCTAGCTTCGTATTGACGATACGGTCCTAACAAAACTAGTTTCGTCGAATTCTGAGACCGTTTGAAAAATGCCCAATTTCAAGTCGATTAAAATCAACTGAAATGGTCAAAACACGTTTTCCTATGCCACGCTCACATATTGATTCGAAAAATTATGAAATTTGGAATCTAACAATAATTTGACACTGCGGATCCAACAAAACTGGTTTCGTCGAAATCCGAGGTCATTTGCAAAATGTCCATTTTTAAGGGCCTGAATTCCATAGCGACTATTCAGAATTTTCAACTGGACATATCTTTTGATTCCCGATATGAAATCTTGATTTTTCGGATTCGTTGGAAAGATATTCACGAATAGATCCTAATGTTTTTGGTTTCACTAAAATCCGGATTGTTTTGCACCTGGTACATTCAATTGAAGTTTGAAATCGAATTATCGAACTACCGCGCCATTTTCAATTCTATTTATAATTATATATAATTATTTATATTCTAACGACGACGCGTATAATATATACGTTCGAGTTATATTCAAAATAAATTTCCGTCGATATTATTTAAAATAATCTATTTTAAATATAGAAAATCCGCTATAATTGCCAAAATAAAAATTTTAAACTGGCCCAGATTTTCGGGTTGTTACAATCTCCCCCACTTAAAACTTTTCGTCCCCGAAAAGGAACAAAGTCGAAAGTGGTTTGATAATTCAACTCTACGATCGGTCAGGCTTCCGTTCTCCAACCTTTCAGTTTCCGAGAATTTTCAAAATTTCAAAAATTTGGCTAACACCCTAAATTTTTGAAAAATTTCGCCATAACCTCCCCTGCAATGGGAGCATCGGGGAATTTCAAATAGCTTCCCCGGTCCTTCAGATCTCAAAAAGAAAAAGAAAAAGCCAAGCGGCTAGCCAATAGGCTCACAAAATCATCATCACCCAAACAAAACAGGAAATTATGTAGTAAACATGTACCTATTTGTCGGGCAAACAAATTTTATTCTCTGGCTCTAGCCTCCTTGCTATGACCTGTTCAAGGATATATATGTATATGCAAGCAAATGCAACCAATTTTCAATATAATTCAATATTTGGTTCTATTAGGCTAAATGGTTCAAAATTAGCAAACAAATAAACAAACAACACAAACATCAATCAATTAGTGAATTAGAGTTTCAAATTGATAATTATGATACATAGTCAAAAATCAGATTTTTGATGCCAAATCACAACAATAGGCCCTATCTAATTTTGGTTCTCACACCAGTCAATAGGAAATATATAGAAATCTCACTTTCGTCACTCGAATATAAATTCTAATGATGGAGCTCCATCATCAAAATCATCTCCGGGCGATTAGAGTGTAATTCTATATCTATCCAGTATATTAAAATTTCGAATACACGCGGATCAGACGTATACGCAAAATCTATATATACTGGATTGTCCACATCAATATAAATAGATAATCAAATACGAATAATCGATTTATATTTTTAAAACAAAAATTTGTTTTCACTTTGAAAAATATACTCTTCACACTCGTTCTAGGATACTACTGATCCTATCTCTAACGAGTCATTCTCATTGGATATTGTTAATCCAATATCTGATGAATTCTTTCGTATGTTTCTAATGTGCCTTGTTCTCTAGCTTTGTAAACCAAAGCTCTGATACCAACTGTGACGGCAAGGAATTTCGCTCGGTCCGAACCAGTCGCTAAACCGGTCCAGGCCGTTCGAAACGCCCTATCGTTTGAGAACAGGACAAAACAGAACGCATACAGAAGAACATTTCATTGTATATCACAACAATGCATCAGATTACAAGAATATACAGAGTATAAATGAATATTACACAGAAATATCAGAGATTTAAATTACATTTAAATACATAGCAGCGGAAAATAATACAATACACAACTAGAAGAGATATACGGATACAAAGCTTTCCGGATATCATTCCAGCTGTAAACCAGGATCCTGTGAATATAAATCTGCAAAACCGAAACTACTAGCTGCCCGTGTCAAAATAAGGGCACCCAGAGTTTAGGTTAAAACAATAAACTCCAGGTCAGTCATGTGACTGGTGTGAGAACTAAAACAGTTATTAATCTTTATTTTAAATCATTAGGTAAATCAAGGGACCACGCCGTATAACACGGAACGGGTTTCCTCCCAAGAATACCAGTGCATAAAACAAACAGCGCAATGCTAAATAAAGAAAAATGAAGCTGTTATAAGACCCAGGTCCCATCACACAATGCAACGCAGTCGAGGATAGGGTTTTCCCTTATAACAGCCAAAGAATGCTTGATACGTTTAAAACAAATCATTTGATACTATTATAAGTGCATAGTGTATAAAACAACTTCGAATCATAAGTATCAATCATAGGCGACATGAGCGTCCCATGCCACTATGTCGCCATATATAGGTTTACAAATAAAACCGCAAAGTCACGTATTTGGAAATTGGATTTCCGTCTATGAACCGAGGCAAAAGATAGTCCTCAACCGATTCGAGACAATCTAGCCTACCATGTCTCAGGATCAGAGCTCGAGTGACCCTTGGATCGTCAGGGCCGGTCCACCGATGTGGATTAAAATGCCTGAACACTACGTCTCCCCGCCCTTTGGGGCGCAAACGAGCCAACGAATGACTCCATCGGTTCGAGAACGACCGATCAATCCGAGGCGCCTCGCAACAGCAACAACCACATAAGTCAATCTCATCAGGGCGTGTAAAACCACTGACGCCACTTTTTAGCTAGAAAGAAACGCAAGTCCTCCCTGAGGTCCGTCTCCCGTTTTTGGTTCATACCGGGTGTGAAACACGCGAGGTAAACGTTACACAAAGCTACGCCACAAAGGCCTTGCTTTGATCATCACCACAAGACTTTGCTTTTCAACAGAAGCCTTGATCATTTGCATCTTAGCATGCCCCACAGGCAAGCCATCCTATGCAACCGATATCAGTCACACAGAATGAAATCCGATGTCAGACACACAGTCCATTTACAAGTCCGTTCTGGGTCTGAACGAAACCGGAGGCACCTAGTACCCCGCATATCCATCGATCTCCAAGTACGTCTGGACGATCACTAACTGTTTCCATCTTCTTGGGTGTACAGCCCAATCAAGATCATCAGTTATCACCCAAACGACGTGAAGACTTCCGGTCTTCGACCATCGTCTTCATCTTCGACTTATCGTCGTATCAGTTATTCAGAATGGGATAAACCCGGCCTTTCCGAATAACTCGCGTATATTTAAATAAGTGTTACACAAACACAACATACGCCTCATTCCAATTCATTAGTCACTAACCGTAAATTAATCAAGAGAATAATTCCCCAAATATTAACCCCGAAGGCCGAAACCAACATCAGATCAATATCCAGAAAACCATTCTGCTTGGCTAACCGACAGTTAGTTTCTAAATTTCACGTTCAAATCTAATTAAAGATTTAACTATCGCCTGGAGCAAAACTGGTGATACTCCATTCTCGATCTTTTCAATCTAATTAAAGATTCATTAAAACTCCACTTAGTTTTAATCATTATCTGGGTTAAAGAATCAGTGTCATTTAAAAACACGATTCACGATAAACCCAAAATCCCATTCCATTAATTATCGGGTTAAAGAACAAGTGTTATTTAAAACACTGTTCACGATAAACCCAAAAATCAATACCAATTCAATTCCAATTAAATATCATTTAATTGGTACACTTCATTAAATCTAAATAAAAAGATTTAATCTTTTCTCAACTGGGTTCAAGAACAGTGTTAGTGAAGACACCATTCACGACAAACCCAAATCACATTCGATTAATTATCGGGTTAAAGAACAAGTGTTATTTAAAACACTGTTCACGATAAACCCAAAAATCAATACCAATTTAATTCCAATTAAATATCATTTAATTGGTACACTTCATTAAATCTAAATAAAAAGATTTAATCTTTTCTCAACTGGGTTCAAGAACAGTGTTAGTGAAGACACCATTCACGACAAACCCAAATCACATTCGATATTCAATACAAGGCTCTGAATAGAAAATATATCGGCTTATATTCAATATCGAATTCTACGACTAACAAATGTCGTATTGGAAATAACGATATAAATATATATCTTTCAAATTTCCATAACACCTGTATAATCACGAATTCCAACATCGAAATATTCCGAAGACAATTTCGATTCAAATCCACTCCAATGCAATCATTGGAAATTTTGGTTATTTTCAAAACCATTTCAAATTCAATTTATTTATTTAAAAATAAATAGAATTATAATTCTAGTTCAAAACTAGTTCATTTCGATAAAAATCTATTTTTATCTTTTCAAATATGGAGTTTTTCATCCCAAACTTTCACAAATCATTTCTTATGATTTTACACAAATTATTACTATTTTTAATAATTTTATCAAGGCCCGTACAGTCGATTTCCAACAACGGCCATCGAACTGCACCTACAGCGACCTTTTTCGAATTTGATTTGGACGTATCTCCAAATCCAACCGTTAGATTTCAAATTTCTAACATTCATTAGAAAGCTCTTTTCGATACGAACCCAACGGTTCCGGTTTTAGGAGAATCCGACGGTCGGATCTCCCGTAATGCCCGTTTGAAATAAATGGTCGAAATTCGCGAACTGCCGCGGCGCGGCGCGTTCTATTCAGGCCATTATATTATATATATAATATATATAATATATATTTCATCGATTTCTATTTAAAACGAATTATATAAATAGTTTTGAATTCGTTTCAAAATTCATTTCTATTCAATTCAAATTTCAATTCCATTCGAATTCGTTTTCAATTCAATTCATTTCGAAATCGTTTTCAATTCATTTCGAAATCGTTTTCAATTCAATTCATTTCGAAATCGTTTTTTTTTTTATTCAATTCATTTCGAAATCGTTTTCAATTCAATTCATTTCGAAATCGTTTTCGATTCAATTCATTTCGAATTCGTTTTCAATTCAATTCATTTCGAAATCGTTTTCAATTCATTTCGAAATCGTTTTCAATTCAATTCATTTCGAAATCGTTTTCGATTCAATTCATTTCGAATTCGTTTTCAATTCATTTCGAAATCGTTTTCAATTCAATTCATTTCGAAATCGTTTTCAATTCAATTTATTTCGAAATCGTTTTCAATTCAATTTATTTCGAAATCGTTTTCAATTCACTTTGAATTCGTTTTCAATTCAATTCATTTCGAATTCGTTTTCAATTCAATTCATTTCGAAATCGTTTTCAATTCATTTCGAAATCGTTTTCAATTCAATTCATTTCGAAATCGTTTTCGATTCAATTCATTTCGAATTCGTTTTCAATTCATTTCGAAATCGTTTTCAATTCAATTCATTTCGAAATCGTTTTCAATTCAATTTATTTCGAAATCGTTTTCAATTCAATTTATTTCGAAATCGTTTTCAATTCACTTTGAATTCGTTTTCAATTCAATTCATTTCGAAATCGTTTTCGATTCAATTCATTTCGAATTCGTTTTCAATTCAATTCATTTCGAAATCGTTTTCAATTCACTTCATTTCGAAATCGTTTTCAATTCACTTTATTTCGAAATCGTTTTAAAATCGATAAAAATATCGTTTACGTCAAAATGGCGTCAATCTAATCAACTCGGCTTCATATATTCCTTTATTTTCAAATATTCTATTTCAAATATTTCTTTTTCAAATATTTCTTTTTCAAAACTGGAATGAGGCCCAATCAATTACCATATAAAATTAATTATATGGATTTTCATACAACACATGTATATAATGGCATTGAAAATAATCAACCATCAACCAAAGTGCACTACACTGTATAAGCATCAAATATAGATATTCAACGCTTATAACAGCCTGTCAATCAATCGATCGACATATTTAATCAATCAGGATGAGTGAACTTCAAATTTCATCCTAACACCCGTGTGGGGTTTCAATCAATCAAACACATATTTTATTTGTGCTGTTGGGCGATGTGTGAAATTTATCGTCCCAATCAATGTCATTCAAATAAGTGTACATAAACAAACCATCTGGTTTGTAAATGAATATTTATTTATTCACATTCACGTTAAAAATTATATTTTTAACGATAACACATTTTATTTTAACATATGAATTTCTATTCAGTTCATTCTTTAAATAAAATGCTATTTTTATTTTTCTAACTTATTTTAGAAAATTTCGGCGGCATAACGGCACGATACTAGAAACGGGACAAGGCCTAGCCTTATCCCCGGTCTAGTGAAGGCCCACGCCATTCACACATCAATCAAATTCACTTTCGTTATGCAAACCACAAAATTTGGAGTAAGGGTCTAACCTAGCCTTACTCCTTCGCCTTATAACGGCGCACGTCTAATCCTAACCAATTGATCGATTCGATTTTTCACACCACAAACCACATCCAAACCAATATCACAATCAATAACCAAACAGCCAAACAAACAAGTCCATGGTCTGTGGACGATTGTGTCGGGTGCTACTAAGCACCGTCTGCATCCTAGTATATATATGTATAACTAGAAAAATAAATTGAAAGGTGAGAAATTCTCACCTATAGCTATCCTAGCTCCACGGCTCTTCATTTGCAGAAGTCTTCGTCGTTTCGCCTTTTTGTCACCTTCGTTGCTGCTTTCACTACATACGTAAAAATCACATTTTTACTTCGCTATTCAATATATAAAAATCGAATTTTTATTTCAAAGTTCCATATATAAAAATTCTATTTTTCTATCGAAGTTCAATATATAAAAATTCTATTTTTCTATCGAAGTTCAATATATAAAAATTCTATTTTTCTATCGAAGTTCAATATATAAAAATTCTATTTTTCTATCGACTTTCAATATATAAAGATTCTATTTTTCTCTCGACTTTCAATACATAAAAATTCTATTTTTCTATCGACTTTCAATATATAAAGATCGAATTTTGACTTCGCTATTCAATATATAAAAATCGAATTTTGACTTCGCTATTCAATATATAAAAAATCGAATTTTGACTTCGCTATTCAATATATAAAAATCGAATTTTGACTTCGCTATTCAATATATAAAAATCACACATTTTTATATTTTGATGTCTTTAAAATAAAAGTCACATTTTTATTTGTTTACTTTCAATTTAAAAATCATATTTTTATTCATAAAAATCCTATCTTTTCAGTTTTAAAAACACTGAATATTTATTTTTCAAAAACAATATATGTTTACTCTTCTACTTTAAAAACAAAGTATATATTTCTTATTTAAAAACAAAGTATATATTTCTTATTTAAAAACAAAGTATATATTTCTTATTTAAAAACAAAGTATATATTTCTTATTTAAAAACAAAGTATATATTTCTTATTTAAAAACCATTACATTTTTCTATATCTGTTTTATATAGTTTTTTTTTTTTTTTTTTTTTTTTTTTTTAAATTGTCTAACTAATTACACAAAAAAAATATATATATATATATAAAAGCTTACTGCAAATTAAGAACTCCTGCTGCGTCGGATTGAGCTCCCCCCTAGGTCACGATCGCGCCGCCTATCCACTAGTCTGGAGCACCATCGGAGACTACTGCGTCGACCACCTGAAGCTCATCTACCGTCGCCCCCCAGCATGGCCCATTCGAAGCCGCCTTCCGCCTGAATCTCGACTTTAAACGCGGGGACTTTCAGTGCGGAATTTGAGGAGTGGTTTAGGGTTTCGATGCGGGATCCTTATTAGAGGGAGAAGGGGCTGAGGAGAAGAGGGGCGTGGGGGAGTTCGCCAGTGGCGGTCGCCACCTGGGGCGCGACGATGATGGTGGCAGGGAGGCTGGAGGGAAATCGCGATTGGATTTTTTTCTTTTTTTTTTTTTTTTGAAGAGAGTGGCGGCCTTTGACCGTGTATTGCTTTGACCTAGGTTAGTTAGGGGATGGATATATATATATATTATATTTTAAATATTATTTAATTCAACCCTTAACTGTTTAACTCTCTGATCTCCAACCGAGACCCAATAACTGTCGCCCCTAGCTAATTACCCCCATTCTGAACACAATGGGATATGTATCGTAAGCTGGTTTGATCGTTACAATCAGTTTCCGTTGAATTTTCATTTAAATCACTATATTGAATTTTAAACGTACATTTCAAATTACCGGGGTCACATACTAACCCTAAAAATTCCCGAAAAATATTTTCTAGCTTCGTATTGACGATACGGTCCTAACAAAACTAGTTTCGTCGAATTCTGAGACCGTTTGAAAAATGCCCAATTTCAAGTCGATTAAAATCAACTGAAATGGTCAAAACACGTTTTCCTATGCCACGCTCACATATTGATTCGAAAAATTATGAAATTTGGAATCTAACAATAATTTGACACTGCGGATCCAACAAAACTGGTTTCGTCGAAATCCGAGGTCATTTGCAAAATGTCCATTTTTAAGGGCCTGAATTCCATAGCGACTATTCAGAATTTTCAACTGGACATATCTTTTGATTCCCGATATGAAATCTTGATTTTTCGGATTCGTTGGAAAGATATTCACGAATAGATCCTAATGTTTTTGGTTTCACTAAAATCCGGATTGTTTTGCACCTGGTACATTCAATTGAAGTTTGAAATCGAATTATCGAACTACCGCGCCATTTTCAATTCTATTTATAATTATATATAATTATTTATATTCTAACGACGACGCGTATAATATATACGTTCGAGTTATATTCAAAATAAATTTCCGTCGATATTATTTAAAATAATCTATTTTAAATATAGAAAATCCGCTATAATTGCCAAAATAAAAATTTTAAACTGGCCCAGATTTTCGGGTTGTTACAATTCAATTCCTTTTATAATTATATATAAAATTATATATTCTAACGGCGACGTATATAATATATACTTTCTAAATATATTCAAAATAAATTTTCGTCAATATTATTTAAAATAATCTATTTTAAATATTCAAAATTCGCTAAAATTGCCAAAATAAAAATTTTAAACTGGCCTAGATTTTCGGGTTGTTACAATCTCCCCCACTTAAAACTTTTCATCCCCGAAAAGGAACAAAGTCGAAAGTGGTTTGATTAATCAACTCTACGTTCGATCTGGCTTCCATTCTCCAACTTTTCAGTTTTTGAGAATTTTCAAATTCTTCAAAAATTTGGCTAACACCCTAAATTTTCGAAAAATTTCGCCATAACCTCCCCTACACCGGGAGCCACGGGAAAATCCCGAAATTGCCATACAGGCCTTCTGATCTCAAAAAGAAAAAGAAAAAGCCAAGCGGCTAGCCAATCGGCTCATAAAATCATCATCACCCGAACAAAACAGTAAATTATAGTAAATATGTACCTATTTGTCGGGCAAACAAATTTTATTCTCTGCTCTAGCCTCCTTGCTATGACCTGTTCAATGTAAGTACATGTATATGCAAGCAAATGCGACCAAATTTCAATACAGTCCAATATTTGATGCAATTAGGCATAATGGTTCAAAATTATCAAACAAATAAACAAACAACACAAACATCAATCAATTAGTGAATTAACGTTTCAAATTCATAATTTTGATACATATACAGAAAATCATGTTTTGGTGCCAAATCACAACAAATGAATCTATCTATATAAGTTTTGGTTCTCACACCAGTCTAATAGAAATATATAGATATCTCACCTTCGAAACACGAACATAAATACTGGTGATGGCGCGCCATCATCGGAATCATGTCCGGCGACTAGAATGTGATTCTATATCTATCTAATATATTAAAACTTCGAATATACGTTCATGACGCGTATATGAAAAACCTTTGTATATTGGATTGTCCAAATCAATATAAATAAATATTCAAATACGTTTAAAACGATTCAAATTTTCAAAACAAAATTGTTTTCATTTGAAAAATATACTCTTCACACTCGTTCTAGGATACTACTTATCCTATCTCTAACGAGTCATTCTAATTGGATATTGCTAATCCAATATCTGATGAATTCTTTCGTATGGTTCTAATGTGTCTTATTCTCGAGCTCTGTAAACCAAAGCTCTGATACCAAATGAAGCGACCCGAACTTCCCCGGTCTCCGAAGAGATGAGAAAGAACGAATTATTGTGAGGACAAGACAAATCAGAATGCAGACGGAAGAACATTTCATTTCTATTACAACAATTCCATCAGATACAAGAATATACAGAGTATAAATGAATAAATTACATTTGATAAATATCAGAGATTACAATAAATTACATAGCAGCGGAAAATAATACAAAACACAACTAAAAGTAATACACGGATACAGAGCTTTCCGAGCATCGTTCCAGCTGTAAATCAGGATCCTGTGAATATAAATCTGCAAAACCAAAACTACTCGCTGTAACACCCCGCCTCCGCTAGGGTCACTCGCAAAGGAATGCACTAGCTTTAGAGGGGCATTATTGGTAAACATGCACAGAAATATCACAAGACAGAACATATAAAATAGCGGAAGTAAAATCAAACTTTCATAACATGAATAAATAAGGTCTAAAGCCTTTTACATCAGAGTACATCAAAACCTGTCTTGCAATAGTAAAGAAGCATAAAGACATTTTCATAAATTATTCCCCAAGTAAAAACAGTAAAGTAGCCATTAGCCAAGAAAAGTCCAAGCCATCCATGATGACCTTCAAGCAGAAGAAGTCCGAACTAAACAACAGTATTTCTCCCTGTAACCTGGGGGGAAACGGAAGAAAAGAGGCGAAACAAAACGGGTCAGTCAAAAAGACTGAGTAAGCCCTATCTACTATTAGCATAAAAACTAGTAAAGTTAACTGACATGAGAAACTGATATGAACATAAGCATGATAACAAGATAGATAAGCTAAATCAAAATAACAGGATGAACTACTGAACTCAGATAAACTAAGGTGTCATGATAAATTACGATGTCAAGATAAAACAAGGTATCACATCGTCGGGTTTCTATCAAGTATAATATCCCCAAGATATCTGTCACGTATAACGCCCCGTGATATCTATCCTGTATTTTAGCTCTGCACCTACCGTAATAGTATCCCCACCGTGTCATGTGTTAACCAAGAATGACCCTCACTCAAAAGTTGTGTAATGGTCCATGTCAACCTAATATATCGCATATATAGGTTACTCAACTTGTATGTTTTATTCCATGTAAATGTTCAGTCCCTTGCCGTAGACCATATGGGCTTTCCCATGAGATTCTATATTACTTTAACATAGTTCCATGATCCTTAAGATCGGTTTGGACTGTTACCCTAAACCTAGCTAGGGTCTTCCAACATGAATTATTGTTAGTACAACTAGGACTTATGCTACCTAGGGCTGCTAGGGATTATGCTTACCTATTCCACGTTTTCGTATCTCGGTTTGGGTTCAACCACCTAGGGCTACTAGGGATTACGCTAATCGCCAACCACGCCCTTTTTCCCATGCATTCATCGTGAATCACTTTTCCATGAATGTATGCACATGTATCACATCGTGCCATCAGAGTCCTGTCACAGGGCAAATCAAGAAATACAGGACTCGGTCGGGAGCTTTCGATTTATCTGCCGATGCAGATGCTAAGGTCTGTTTTTCTTATACGTGGCTATGGTCCCACGAGACCACTCCCTCAACTAGTGAAAGACAAGACAGGATAAATCCTGTATGAGAACACAACACTGGCCAACCCACATCCAAGCCTTACTGCAACCATAATTAGATAGCAATTATGGTCTTTTGGGTGTTCTCTGCCTTTCCGTACGTACACGCTTGACCAAAGATGGTAGGTAGACTGACGAAATGCTATCTAGGGTACGACCGTGTATCGTCGACTATCCCCTATCCATCCCCGTCTTTAGGTCGCTCGTATAGCAACCAAGGCATACTCTTGGTTCTTCTAACGCATACCTTAACCTCTCATGAGCCTAGTATAATAACCTGGCAGCTCATAGAGGGATACCAAGAATATCCTCACGTTCCCCGAAGCCGCTGCTTCGTTACCCAGTTCGCTGGAGCCTTTATCTAAATCAGATACTTGCTCCTACTCGTATACTTAAACGATGACCTACCGTATCAGGTTACTCATCTATCTATGAACTGGTCTAAATTTCCTTGACTAAGAATCATTACTTAGTTATTCTTCAACTAAGGTTTACCACTTAGCATTGTTCCCGTTATCCTTGTTAACTACGGTTATCCACCTAATCCTCAGAACTAGGGTTTACATAATGGATTAAGTGTCACTTAAGTTCATAACTTAACCCGTCTAAAAATCCTGTCAAAATTGGCTAAGTATCCAAGTTCAAGGCTTAACCCTACAAACCATGCTCAAGTTGGTTAAGTATATTAAGAAATTCACGACTTAACCTCGTCCAATTATCATTCTAGATTGGTTAAGTATATATTAACTTGACCCTATCAATTTACTTAGTCAAATCGGTCAAGTGTATTCAAGCGATTCGTGACTTAGCCTTATCATGTTTTCACGTTATATTGGTTAAGTATTGGTTAACTTAACCACAATAAATTAACGAGTTAGATTGGATAAGTATAGGTCACTTAACCACATCAATTCATCATGTTTAGATTAGTTAAGTGTTTAACTTAACCCCATTAAACTACCAAGTGGGATTAATTAAGTCTAGGCTAACTTAACCCCATCCGATTTCCATGTTTAGACTAGTTGAGTCTAATCTTAAACCCATTCGTTAACCGTATTTTTCGGTTAAGCGTCATTAAGAAAACTTACTTAACCTTACCAAGTTATCGCGTTGGATTGATTAAGTGTTGGTTAACTTAACCCCATCCACTAGTCATATAAAAATGGTTAAGTGTCATTAGGCAAATCAAGTTACTTAACCTACCCAACCTTGTCATGTTTTGTTAAGTATCATTAGCCTAATCAAATTACTTAACCCATTTGTCCATGTCATATTTGGTTAAGAGTCATTAATCAAATTAACTTAACCCTATCATGTGGCATTAATTACTTAATGCACCTTCACCTCTCACACTAGACTTTGTTGTGGTTACTAGTTAAGCCGGTCGGTTACGGGTAGCTTTACACCACAACTTGGTCGAACCTCGGGTTCAAGCACAACATGACCAACTTCTCACATTGGGTCCTATTGTTTGCAACTACTAGTTAGGCCGGTCGGCTCCGGGTAGTTTTACGTTGCAAACTCAACCCAACCTCGAGTTGGCCACACTTATATTATCTAAGTGTCATGTCCATCATGTTTCCCAAAACATGTTACAAGTTTTCAAGCATTTGGGTAGACCTAACTTAATAGGTAAATTCCCAAAGGGTAGACCTAACTTAATAGGTAAATTCCCAAGCTTATGTTTTTATGCATACTTACATGTCAACTTCCATGTTATATTTCAAGTCATGTTTTCAAGTTGTATTTTCATGTCATTAGAAATTACCTATAACATAACCCAATGCTTTTAAACTCGCATATACGTTCGCGGCAACGTAATGGATTAAAAGAAGAGACTTGGCAAAGGCATGACAAAAATGGATATTAAGCCACAAGTTAATCATGGTGGCAAATGAGGCACAAATGTGTTCATTAACTTGCATGTTACATTCTTAAGCCTCAAAACATGCATAAACCCAAACTTGGCACATAAGCGAATCATGGTGACAAAAGATATGGAATGATGACTAGTAACTCGCATATATCATCATATAAGGGTTATGACTTCATATGCAAGTTGACATAAAGGTTATGAGGGTTCTCATGTTGCCTAATGCAACATTTCAACATAAAGGTTGTAGCTTTTAGCTCACAAGATCAAGATAATGACTTCATAAACTTGCATGACATGATAGCATGTATCATACTCAATGATCAAACCCAGACTTGCAACATGAACATTTAACTTCATAGTTAATATCTAAGAGTAGGGAAAGGCTTATATTGCTATGAAGGCACAAAAGATATGACAAAGCCCTTATGCAATCAAATAGACCCAAAATGCAAGCTCTATCATAAAAACCCTTGAGCCAAAATGATCAAAACCCTTGCTTTATGATGCATAGATAGAAACTTGACTTGAATGCAAGCTAATGACACTCATACAAGCTTGAAAACACTTGTATGCATGGAAAATCTCTCATAGAAACCATTTAGAAATTTTATGAAGAGAGTGGAGGCCATGAGAGGTAAAATTTTGCCATAGTTTAGTTGCATGAATGAATAATGAGGATTTAGGATAGGTTAGGGTCTTATTTATAGATTAGGAAAGTGTTTTAGGCCATAGGAATAAACCTAGATTCAATCCAAGCCATCAAAGCATGTCTTGGGGAAGAAGTCAAGTGTAGGAACCATCTAGGGCCTTTAGATTAAAGATGAACCATGAGAACCATCCAAATGCAAAATCTGCATTTGAGCGAATCGGCCCACGGGTTGACAGCCAAACACCCTGGATTAACCCCTAGTCGACCCAGCAGGCTCGGGTCGACCTCAAAAATCGGCCGGTTCGGTTATTCCCCTCTCCCAATTCGCTGTTTTGAACATTTTTGCATATTTATTTATTTAATTTTCAATTATATATATATATATATATCAATATATATATATTTCTCTGCGCAACCCATTTCACTTAATTAAGTATACTTTAATTTGGGAATTTTTCATGAAACTTCGCGAGGCCATATCTTGGTTATACGGACTCCGATTTTCGAAAACTCTGACTCTATTTCGCGTATTTTTCCGAGACGAACGCAATGGCATAGCCCGTTTCCCTTGATTCAGATTTTACAGTTTAATTCTGCCTCCATTTATGTTATAACAGGTTATTGAAAATACGGGTTGTTACATTCTCCCCACCTTTTAGGATTTTGTCCCCGAAATCTCCAAGTTAGGAAGAACATATCCTACCATCCATCATCCATCTACTCAAAACATCATCCACAAGCAACCATTGTCCTTAGATGATTTCTAATGCTGTATGAATATATGCAAAACGTGTGTGTACATGTTCCTTAGCTAATGCTAATGACCAGGCCTGAATAATTTTTCTAATGCAAAATATGTATAGTGCCATGAATCCAACATGTATGCAAATAGTCCTAGTCATATAGATACTATATTCGTGCACAATCATTCATTCATATGCAACAACCGCATGATAATACATTCGATTTCATCCATAAACAAGTATAAATACTCCTGCATATGCAATATGAAATGTGACCGAGTCGAGCTAGTATCTAATGTGTATTCGCGCATCCACGAGCAACCACTTGCAACCATATCAATCATAACATGTTTCAAATACATGTTTACATCCATAGGGTTCTACCTAGAATTCCCTGAAACAGGGTCGAGAAGATAAACATGACAAACTCCTTACAGGGTTTGTAACGGAGAATAGGGCCGAGAGGATGTCCACAAAAGATAGCCTACAAGTAAGCTCTACAGAAAACAGGGATCAAGGATATACTCCCAAAAATAGATATCATGCGCGTATCTAGTCTTTGACCATCAAAGTTGTCTTTTAACTTCGCGATTTTGTAGCTTCTTATTCCTGTTTCCATAATATGAGCTGGAACTCATTTCTTCGTCGCCTCTCGTTCCACTTGCACTTATCCTTTTCCTAGAATACTTGACGCAAACATGACTGCGTACTCATGATCTCATGCAAGCTTTCCAAAATTCACTAGTGAATCTTGGATCTCGTTTATATACTATAAGGCATTCCATGTAGAAGAACTTTCTCTTGAAAGTAAACAAATGTTAATCAGGTTATCATGCGCACTTACTAGGGTGATCTCTATAACCCATGCATAAATGAAGTAAACCATCCGTCTTATTGGCGAACACCACTCGATCGGGCTTCAAATTTCCAATAAAGGCATCAAGGGATTCTAAGTAACTAGTCATGACAGAACCTCAAAAAGGTTACCCGATACTTCGAGGGCATTACCAAGGCTAGTCAAAAGGTCTAACTACCCTCCTATCAAAACCGAGAGTGGCTGTAAAGACCCGCAAATTCCCACCCTTTGAATCGACCATAAACCACACAGGTCTGACCCAAAAAGTGAAAATCTACGAATACTTTAACTTTGGGCATACAACATATTAAAACAACAACAGAAGACTTTTATAACACTATAATAAATGTTACATCAGAGTACAGAATATACATATCAGAGTACATTAGAATATAATTACAGCGGAAGATAAATACAAAAAAATGTAATATACTGCAACGGAAGAACACAGCGGAAGACTCTCTATCTCTGGACACAGCTTTAAGCTTCAACCCAGAATCCTGTTTAATATATCTACAAAAATAGCTACTCGACTGCCCGTGTGGAAAATATGGGCACCCGAGTTTGCCAGTGGACAAAACTACAGGTCAGTCATGGGACTGGTGTGAGAATTCTACTTAACCTATATAACATAATAAGGCTAATCACAGGACCACGCCACTTTCGCGGAACGGGTTTTCTCCTATGGATTGCCAGTGCATGACTAAAGTAAATCGTCAAAATAGCGCAATGTTTTTTTAGAAAAATGAAACCATTATAAGACCCAAGTCCCATCACACAATGCAACGCAAACCGGAGGATAGGGTTTTACCTTATAATGATCAAAAACTGCTTGATACGATAAACACGGTGTTATATAATAATAGTGTGCAACCAATTTGAAGGACATCAAAGTAAATGTATTAATCCTAGGCGGCATGAGTGCCCCATCCCACTATGTCGCCATATATAGGTATACAATCAAAACCGCGTGATGTCGTATTGGAAATTTGGGTTTCCATCTGAGTCAAGGCTAGGGAGGAGATCCTTACCGATTCGAGACACTCTAGCAATGCCCCAGGATTGGTACTCTGTCCAACCCTTGGATCCTGCAGGGCCGGTCCGTCCCCGTGTTGGTACTCTGTCCAACTGGTGCAATGGACTGGATTAGTTATTCCTGAACACACGCTTCCCGGTCCTTTTGGACCTATCCTACGGCCAGTAGCGACCGCATAAACCCGAGGCCTCGAAAAAGCAACAACCACAATGAATAAATGCCAGCGCTGGTAGGTCCCTGGCACCACTCTAGCTAGAAAGAAACGTGCGCACTCCCTGCGTTCCCTTCTCCCGTTTTAGACTCTACCGGGCTGTGAGGCTCGCGAAGTCACGTAACACAAAGCTATGCCTAAATAGACTATGCTTTGATCATCCCACAAGGCTCTGCTTTGCAACAATAAGCCTTGATCAAGTGCAACTTGGCATACCACATCAACAACTCATATCATGCGATCGGTAAATATTTAACATACAAAAGGGTGTTAAGCAAGAGAATAAATCCTCCGCCACCATGCATTTATATATTAAATAAAAACCGATTTAATTACATGAAATAAATTTCAATGTCGGGCATGCTATCCATTTACAAGTCCGTTCTGGGTCTGAACGAAACAACGTATCCGTCGATCTCCAGTACGTCTGGAAGATCATCACTTTTACCTTGCCTTGGGGGATCAGTCCCAATTCAAGATATCAGTCACCATCAACCAAACGATGTGAAGCTCTCCGGTCTTCAGTCACCGTCTTCATCTTCGACTCTTGATCGTCGTGATGATTATTCAGAATGGGTTAGACCCGGTCTTTCTGAATAACTCGCGTATTTGTAATTAAAACCAACCAAACGCCACATTCCAACTTTGAATATCCTTTTAAATAAAAATTATTATTTATGTTAAAAGGTTCTCCTTAATTTTATCAAAGATAAAATAAATTACATTTTTAATCTTTCTAAAAAGATGCATTAATATTCCAATTTTGATTTAATTTATAAAACAGATTTATAAATTTCAAATAGTAATTTCAATGTAAATTGGATTAAAGGATAAATGTTATTTAAAACATCGTCCACTACAAATCCTTTCTACATATCAATCACCAACATAATTGTTAAAATCTAAAAATCTTAAATAAAAGATTTATCTTAAAGATATTAATTCATTACTATAAAAAAACACATTTTAAAATAATCAATGAAATATTCTATATATAAAAGATTCTGAATGTAAAATATACTTTATAATACAAAATCTTTTATTTTACAAAAATCCTTTTATTATATAAAAATTCTTTATTTAAAAAGAAATTCTGCATTGGAATGCGACTCAACCATGTACCATATAATTTGGGTCATATGGGTTTCATACATTTCATGTATAGGGTAATAACAGGAAATAATTCTCAATCCATCCATTAACAACCAGAGTGACAATGTCAACTGTGTGAGCATTAAAATAAAACAATAACGCTCATCGCAGCCTGTCGATCAATCGATAGACATATAATTAAACATTGGGATTTGTGTTAGTCAAGTATCGTCCCAATACCCGTGTGGGGTTTTCAGCCAACAACAGTTCATATAAATAAATAAATATAGAATTGGTTAATAGGTTTAACCAATTTCAATTTCACTTAACATGTCACTTATATCAAGTAAAATGTATTTTACTCTTATGACTTCCCTATATACTTCTAAAGTTACATAAACAGTAATTTATTTATACAGTTTTATTGCGGATGACAAATGGAATATATATTCCATTATATTTGTATGAAGTTTCTTACCAATACTTTTCATTGTTTATTTTGACCAACAATACAATTGTATATTAGAATATAAATTCTAGTGCAAGTTTGCAAATAAAAATTGGATTTTATATTTGCGTATAAATTCTACTGTATATTATGCAAATAAAAGTGATTCTCATATTTTCACATAATTTCTGTTTTCAACAAAGATGAGTAAAGTGATATACTCATTTTGTTAACGATTCTATTTCAACAAATACAATGTAAATAAAAGTGTGTTTCTAATCTTGTACTTTTATTTGTACATAAAACACAAATAAAAGTGTATCTCATGTATTTGTCTTTTTATTTGACAAACAATGTTAATAAAAAGGTTCCTTTATATCTTGTACATTTATTTAACAAAACAATGGTAAATAAAATGTCTTTTTAACTCTTTTACTTTTATTTAACAAAACAATGACAAATAAAAGTATAATTTTCTTTCTATGCTTTATTTGCATCTAAAAATGCAAATAAGAAATATAACTCTCTTTTTACTTTTCTTTACAATAGAAAATGTAAATAAAATGGTTCACACAATTTTGTTATTTTTCTTTACAATAGAAAATGTAAATAAAAGGATTCACATTATTTTGTTCCTTTTCATTTACAAAAGAAAATGTAAATATGTGTATTTCTATTTTCCCTTCTTCTTATTTACATAACTGGTTAACATGTTTTACTCATTTTCCTTTCAATGAAAATGTAAACAAATATATTTCTAAATTTTTATCATACCATTATAACTCATATATAAATTACATAGAAAAAATGTAATTTCTATCATATGACATAAATTCATATTTAAAATACATTAAAAAATGTAGCTTTTATCCTACAATGCAAATTCACATTTTAATTACATGTAAAAATGTAAATTTCATTCTACCGTTATTTTTCATCTCAAATTGCATTGAAAAAAATGTAATTTTAATCATGCAATGTAAATTTACATTTTTATATCATAGAAAAATGCAATCTTGTCATACGGTGCAAATTCATATATAAATTACATATAAAACGGTAACTTTTGTTATGCAAAGTAAATTCACCTTTTTAATTGCGTCTAAAAATGTAATTTTGTTCATACGGTGGAAATTCATTCATAAATACATACAAAAAATGTAATTTATTTCATACGGTGTGAATTCATTCATAAATACATATAAAAATGTATTTATTTCGTGCGATGAAAAATCATTCATAAATAACATATAAAAATGTTATTTATTTCATGCGATGAAAAATCATTCATAAATAACATATAAAAATGTTAATTATTTCATGCTGTGGAAATTTATTCATAAATTCCATAATAAAATATGTTTTATTTCACACAATGTGAAAACATCTTCTTTTTATGTACAATGAAAAGAATATCATCTTTTTATATTTATAATATATTAACTTTACTATTTTACAATGTAAAAATATGATCTTTTATATTTTACAAAGTAAAAATATCAACTTTACTATTTTACAATGTAAAAATATGATCTTTTTTATTTTACAATGTAAAAATATTCATTTTCCTATTTGCAATGTAAAAATATGACTTTTCTATTTTACAATGAAAAAAAATATGACTTTTTCTATTTTACAATGAAAATATGACTTCTTCTATTTTACAATGAAAATATGACTTTTTCTATTTTACAATGAAAAATATGACTTCTTCTATTTTACAATGAAAATATGACTTCTTCTATTTTACAATGAAAAATAATAACTTCTTCTATTTGAAATATAAAAAGATCGTCTTTTTATTTTCATCGTCAAAATTTCAATATAAAAATATGGTTATGGTCTTTTTATTTTAAACATAAAAAGATTATCTTTACATTTATCTCGGCAAATTTTCAATACAAAAATATTGTCTTTTTATTTTAAACATAAAAAGATTTTATCTTTATTCTTATTTTCATCGTCAAAATCTCATCTTTTTGTTTTCAATATAAAAGATTGTCTTTTTATTTTAAACATAAAAATATTGTCTCCTTATTCTCAACATAAAAAGATTTAGCCTTTTTTTTTTTTATTTACAATCAAAAAACAAAGTTGTAATTTTTGTAATCAAAATCAAAGTTGTAATCTTTGTAAACAAAATCAAAGTTGTAATCTTTGTTAACAAAAGCAAAGTTGTAATCTTTGTTAACAAAAGCAAAGTTGTAATCTTTGTTAACAAAAGCAAAGTTGTAATCTTTGTTAACAAAAGCAAAGTTGTAATCTTTGTTAACAAAAGCAAAGTTTAAAATTTTATAAAGTTTTAATCTTTATAAATAAAAATAAAAGATTTCATGTTTTATAAAATAACAAAGATTCATTTTATACAAACAAAAACAAAGATTCATTTTAAAGATCTAATCTTTATTAATGTTATTCATTTCAAAATAAAAATCAAAACTTTGATTTGTCAATCATGATAAAAGATTAAACTTTATTTACAAATCAAAACTAAGGATTAAACTTTTTATTATAACCTTTCTACTTGTCATCGAATAACAATTTCCACAATCAATTCCAACACCAATCATACAACACATCAATAACAATATAGGCCACAATCATCAATTTCCACCATTCAACCATTCAATCCATACAACATTCATTTTGCATAATGATAACATAATTAAATTAATTATATATATAAAAATAAAAAAATAAAAAATCTCACCTTGCTTGTTTCTGAAATGAAGCGATTTAAATCAGATCTCGTGTTTGGCGTCACATCGGTTACGGATCTGAAAGATTGCAAATTGAAATTTATGCATAAATTAGAATTCTGGCCTTTAACAACTGACACAGTGACGCTTAAAAGCGTGACAAAATCTGAAGCTATTTACCTCAAATTTTCAGAAATGTTCAAAACTTTGAATGCGGATTTCGGGAGCTATAGTCGACGGTTTTACGAACGGTTTGCGGGAGATTGAAGAGCTACGAGAGGGCTATCTTCACCGAGAAGATGGAGAGGTGCGGCTACATGTATGAAGGGCGGCGGCAGCATAAAGGCGGCGGTTTCGGGGAGGTGAATCGAGAGCTACGGGCAACGGTTTGATGTGAGGTTTGTTGGAGAAGAAAGAGGAAGAGAAGAGCTTCAAAAAGTTTAACTACGGCATGGTCTAATTCTTAGTGGTTTGGGAGATAGGGAGGAGAGAAGTTTCGGCCATTATGGGTTCAAGGTGCGGCTGAATCACGTTGAGGAAGAAGAAGGCCGACTTTTACTTTATATTATTATATTAGGTTAATCTAATTATTATTTAATCAACCCGTTTAAGCCCGTTTTGGCCCGAACTCCGTTTTAGGCCCAACGACTGTTGTTCCTACCATTTAGCCCCCATTTCAAACTCATCTAGACATGTCTTGACAGCCCAAACTATCATCTAAGCCTCCGTTTCGCAGTTTTAAAATTTAAGTCTTTATTTCTAATTTTTCCGTACAAATAATTTTACCGGGGACACAAATTAACTCAGAAAAATCCAGAAAAATTATTTTTGGCTTTCTTATGTCAATACGGTTCTAACAAAATTTATTTCGTCGAATTCCGAGACTTTTTGAAAAATGGCTATTTTTAAGGCGTTCAAATTTAACTGAAATAGTCAAAACACATTTTATTTCGCCACGCTCACATATTAATTCTAAAAATTATGAAAAATTAAACTTAACAATATTTTGACATTCCGGATCCAACAAAAGTGATTTCGTCGAAAACAGAGGTCGTTTGAAAAAAGACTATTTTTAAGGCCAATATATTTAATATTAAAAATATGTTTTTAAACAAATAAATCCCGAAACTCAAAATATATAAGTGTTTACTGTTTTTCAATGTAGAAACATCATTCTGAACTCAATGGAAGTGGTTTCGAGTTCAAATTCCTTCGTATGCAAAAAGTAGCATTTTGACCTTATAAATTTCATAGCGACCTTTCTAGATTTTAATTTTGACATAACTTTTGATTCCCGTTATGAAATTTCGATTTTTCGGATTCGTTGGAAAGATATTTTTAAATAGATTCTAATATTTTTGGTTTCACTAAAATCCGTTAAATTTTGCATCCTGTACAGTCAGTCAAAGTTCAAGTTTGACTTTTCAAACTACCGCGTTATTTCTAATTCTTTTTATAATAAAAATTAAATCATTCATTCTAACTTCGATTTAAGTCAAATTTGTGATCATTATTATTTAAATTAATTATTTTATATTGTCAAAATTCATTAAAATTTTCTAAAATAAAAATTTTAAATTGGTCCTGATTTTGCGGGTTGTTACAATCGCCCCCACTTAAAAACTTTTCGTCCTCGAAAAGGAACGTAGCTAAAAATTGTAAAATTAACTATCTTAATTTTAAATTTTAATGGTTAATTATCTTTTCAAAATATACATAACCTTATATATATATAAATCATATTTCACAAAATATATTATAAATATCAAAAAATACGTTAATTATAAATTCGTAACTCTGAACTCGTTCTAAGGCATTACTAACCCCATCTCTAACGAGTTTACTCATTCTAGGATACTGCTGATCCTATCTCTAACGAGTATTCTTATTGGACATTACTAATCCAATCTCTGATGAGTCTTTTGTTCAGTTCTAACAAGTTGTACCCCAAAGATTTGAGCTAACCAGAGCTCCGATACCAACTGTAAAGACCCGCAAATTCCCACCCTTTGAATCGACCATAAACCACACAGGTCTGACCCAAAAAGTGAAAATCTACGAATACTTTAACTTTGGGCATACAACATATTAAAACAACAACAGAAGACTTTTATAACACTATAATAAATGTTACATCAGAGTACAGAATATACATATCAGAGTACATTAGAATATAATTACAGCGGAAGATAAATACAAAAAAATGTAATATACTGCAACGGAAGAACACAGCGGAAGACTCTCTATCTCTGGACACAGCTTTAAGCTTCAACCCAGAATCCTGTTTAATATATCTGCAAAAATAGCTACTCGACTGCCCGTGTGGAAAATATGGGCACCCAAGTTTGCCAGTGGACAAAACTACAGGTCAGTCATGGGACTGGTGTGAGAATTCTACTTAACCTATATAACATAATAAGGCTAATCACAGGACCACGCCACTTTCGCGGAACGGGTTTTCTCCTATGGATTGCCAGTGCATGACTAAAGTAAATCGTCAAAATAGCGCAATGTTTTTTTAGAAAAATGAAACCATTATAAGACCCAAGTCCCATCACACAATGCAACGCAAACCGGAGGATAGGGTTTTACCTTATAATGATCAAAAAATGCTTGATACGATAAACACGGTGTTATATAATAATAGTGTGCAACCAATTTGAAGGACATCAAAGTAAATGTATTAATCCTAGGCGGCATGAGTGCCCCATCCCACTATGTCGCCATATATAGGTATACAATCAAAACCGCGTGATGTCGTATTGGAAATTTGGGTTTCCATCTGAGTCAAGGCTAGGGAGGAGATCCTTACCGATTCGAGACACTCTAGCAATGCCCCAGGATTGGTACTCTGTCCAACCCTTGGATCCTGCAGGGCCGGTCCGTCCCCGTATTGGTACTCTGTCCAACTGGTGCAATGGACTGGATTAGTTATTCCTGAACACACGCTTCCCGGTCCTTTTGGACCTATCCTACGGCCAGTAGCGACCGCATAAACCCGAGGCCTCGAAAAAGCAACAACCACAATGAATAAATGCCAGCGCTGGTAGGTCCCTGGCACCACTCTAGCTAGAAAGAAACGTGCGCACTCCCTGCGTTCCCTTCTCCCGTTTTAGACTCTACCGGGCTGTGAGGCTCGCGAAGTCACGTAACACAAAGCTATGCCTAAATAGACTATGCTTTGATCATCCCACAAGGCTCTGCTTTGCAACAATAAGCCTTGATCAAGTGCAACTTGGCATACCACATCAACAACTCATATCATGCGATCGGTAAATATTTAACATACAAAAGGGTGTTAAGCAAGAGAATAAATCCTCCGCCACCATGCATTTATATATTAAATAAAAACCGATTTAATTACATGAAATAAATTTCAATGTCGGGCATGCTATCCATTTACAAGTCCGTTCTGGGTCTGAACGAAACAACGTATCCGTCGATCTCCAGTACGTCTGGAAGATCATCACTTTTACCTTGCCTTGGGGGATCAGTCCCAATTCAAGATATCAGTCACCATCAACCAAACGATGTGAAGCTCTCCGGTCTTCAGTCACCGTCTTCATCTTCGACTCTTGATCGTCGTGATGATTATTCAGAATGGGTTAGACCCGGTCTTTCTGAATAACTCGCGTATTTGTAATTAAAACCAACCAAACGCCACATTCCAACTTTGAATATCCTTTTAAATAAAAATTATTATTTATGTTAAAAGGTTCTCCTTAATTTTATCAAAGATAAAATAAATTACATTTTTAATCTTTCTAAAAAGATGTATTAATATTCCAATTTTGATTTAATTTATAAAACAGATTTATAAATTTCAAATAGTAATTTCAATGTAAATTGGATTAAAGGATAAATGTTATTTAAAACATCGTCCACTACAAATCCTTTCTACATATCAATCACCAACATAATTGTTAAAATCTAAAAATCTTAAATAAAAGATTTATCTTAAAGATATTAATTCATTACTATAAAAAAACACATTTTAAAATAATCAATGAAATATTCTATATATAAAAGATTCTGAATGTAAAATATACTTTATAATACAAAATCTTTTATTTTACAAAAATCCTTTTATTATATAAAAATTCTTTATTTAAAAAGAAATTCTACATTGGAATGCGACTCAACCATGTACCATATAATTTGGGTCATATGGGTTTCATACATTTCATGTATAGGGTAATAACAGGAAATAATTCTCAATCCATCCATTAACAACCAGAGTGACAATGTCAACTGTGTGAGCATTAAAATAAAACAATAACGCTCATCGCAGCCTGTCGATCAATCGATAGACATATAATTAAACATTGGGATTTGTGTTAGTCAAGTATCGTCCCAATACCCGTGTGGGGTTTTCAGCCAACAACAGTTCATATAAATAAATAAATATAGAATTGGTTAATAGGTTTAACCAATTTCAATTTCACTTAACATGTCACTTATATCAAGTAAAATGTATTTTACTCTTATGACTTCCCTATATACTTCTAAAGTTACATAAACAGTAATTTATTTATACAGTTTTATTGCGGATGACAAATGGAATATATATTCCATTATATTTGTATGAAGTTTCTTACCAATACTTTTCATTGTTTATTTTGACCAACAATACAATTGTATATTAGAATATAAATTCTAGTGCAAGTTTGCAAATAAAAATTGGATTTTATATTTGCATATAAATTCTACTGTATATTATGCAAATAAAAGTGATTCTCATATTTTTCACATAATTTCTGTTTTCAACAAAGATGAGTAAAGTGATATACTCATTTTGTTAACGATTCTATTTCAACAAATACAATGTAAATAAAAGTGTGTTTCTAATCTTGTACTTTTATTTGTACATAAAACACAAATAAAAGTGTATCTCATGTATTTGTCTTTTTATTTGACAAACAATGTTAATAAAAAGTTCCTTTATATCTTGTACATTTATTTAACAAAACAATGGTAAATAAAATGTCTTTTTTAACTCTTTTACTTTTATTTAACAAAACAATGACAAATAAAAGTATAATTTTCTTTCTATGCTTTATTTGCATCTAAAAATGCAAATAAGAAATATAACTCTCTTTTTACTTTTCTTTACAATAGAAAATGTAAATAAAATGGTTCACACAATTTTGTTATTTTTCTTTACAATAGAAAATGTAAATAAAAGGATTCACATTATTTTGTTCCTTTTCATTTACAAAAGAAAATGTAAATATGTGTATTTCTATTTTCCCTTCTTCTTATTTACATAACTGGTTAACATGTTTTACTCATTTTCCTTTCAATGAAAATGTAAACAAATATATTTCTAAATTTTTATCATACCATTATAACTCATATATAAATTACATAGAAAAAATGTAATTTCTATCATATGACATAAATTCATATTTAAAATACATTAAAAAATGTAGCTTTTATCCTACAATGCAAATTCACATTTTAATTACATGTAAAAATGTAAATTTCATTCTACCGTTATTTTTCATCTCAAATTGCATTGAAAAAAATGTAATTTTAATCATGCAATGTAAATTTACATTTTTATATCATAGAAAAATGCAATCTTGTCATACGGTGCAAATTCATATATAAATTACATATAAAACGGTAACTTTTGTTATGCAAAGTAAATTCACCTTTTTAATTGCGTCTAAAAATGTAATTTTGTTCATACGGTGGAAATTCATTCATAAATACATACAAAAAATGTAATTTATTTCATACGGTGTGAATTCATTCATAAATACATATAAAAATGTATTTATTTCGTGCGATGAAAAATCATTCATAAATAACATATAAAAATGTTATTTATTTCATGCGATGAAAAATCATTCATAAATAACATATAAAAATGTTAATTATTTCATGCTGTGGAAATTTATTCATAAATTCCATAATAAAATATGTTTTATTTCACACAATGTGAAAACATCTTCTTTTTATGTACAATGAAAAGAATATCATCTTTTTATATTTATAATATATTAACTTTACTATTTTACAATGTAAAAATATGATCTTTTATATTTTACAAAGTAAAAATATCAACTTTACTATTTTACAATGTAAAAATATGATCTTTTTTATTTTACAATGTAAAAATATTCATTTTCCTATTTGCAATGTAAAAATATGACTTTTCTATTTTACAATGAAAAAAAATATGACTTTTTCTATTTTACAATGAAAATATGACTTCTTCTATTTTACAATGAAAATATGACTTTTTCTATTTTACAATGAAAAATATGACTTCTTCTATTTTACAATGAAAATATGACTTCTTCTATTTTACAATGAAAAATAATAACTTCTTCTATTTGAAATATAAAAAGATCGCCTTTTTATTTTCATCGTCAAAATTTCAATATAAAAATATGGTTATGGTCTTTTTATTTTAAACATAAAAAGATTATCTTTACATTTATCTCGGCAAATTTTCAATACAAAAATATTGTCTTTTTATTTTAAACATAAAAAGATTTTATCTTTATTCTTATTTTCATCGTCAAAATCTCATCTTTTTGTTTTCAATATAAAAGATTGTCTTTTTATTTTAAACATAAAAATATTGTCTCCTTATTCTCAACATAAAAAGATTTAGCCTTTTTTTTTTTATTTACAATCAAAAAACAAAGTTGTAATTTTTGTAATCAAAATCAAAGTTGTAATCTTTGTAAACAAAATCAAAGTTGTAATCTTTGTTAACAAAAGCAAAGTTGTAATCTTTGTTAACAAAAGCAAAGTTGTAATCTTTGTTAACAAAAGCAAAGTTGTAATCTTTGTTAACAAAAGCAAAGTTGTAATCTTTGTTAGCAAAAGCAAAGTTTAAAATTTTATAAAGTTTTAATCTTTATAAATAAAAATAAAAGATTTCATGTTTTATAAAATAACAAAGATTCATTTTATACAAACAAAAACAAAGATTCATTTTAAAGATCTAATCTTTATTAATGTTATTCATTTCAAAATAAAAATCAAAACTTTGATTTGTCAATCATGATAAAAGATTAAACTTTATTTACAAATCAAAACTAAGGATTAAACTTTTTATTATAACCTTTCTACTTGTCATCGAATAACAATTTCCACAATCAATTCCAACACCAATCATACAACACATCAATAACAATATAGGCCACAATCATCAATTTCCACCATTCAACCATTCAATCCATACAACATTCATTTTGCATAATGATAACATAATTAAATTAAATTAATTATATATATAAAAATAAAAAAATAAAAAATCTCACCTTGCTTGTTTCTGAAATGAAGCGATTTAAATCAGATCTCGTGTTTGGCGTCACATCGGTTACGGATCTGAAAGATTGCAAATTGAAATTTATGCATAAATTAGAATTCTGGCCTTTAACAACTGACACAGTGACGCTTAAAAGCGTGACAAAATCTGAAGCTATTTACCTCAAATTTTCAGAAATGTTCAAAACTTTGAATGCGGATTTCGGGAGCTATAGTCGACGGTTTTACGAACGGTTTGCGGGAGATTGAAGAGCTACGAGAGGGCTATCTTCACCGAGAAGATGGAGAGGTGCGGCTACATGTATGAAGGGCGGCGGCAGCATAAAGGCGGCGGTTTCGGGGAGGTGAATCGAGAGCTACGGGCAACGGTTTGATGTGAGGTTTGTTGGAGAAGAAAGAGGAAGAGAAGAGCTTCAAAAAGTTTAACTACGGCATGGTCTAATTCTTAGTGGTTTGGGAGATAGGGAGGAGAGAAGTTTCGGCCATTATGGGTTCAAGGTGCGGCTGAATCACGTTGAGGAAGAAGAAGGCCGACTTTTACTTTATATTATTATATTAGGTTAATCTAATTATTATTTAATCAACCCGTTTAAGCCCGTTTTGGCCCGAACTCCGTTTTAGGCCCAACGACTGTTGTTCCTACCATTTAGCTCCCATTTCAAACTCATCTAGACATGTCTTGACAGCCCAAACTATCATCTAAGCCTCCGTTTCGCAGTTTTAAAATTTAAGTCTTTATTTCTAATTTTTCCGTACAAATAATTTTACCGGGGACACAAATTAACTCAGAAAAATCCAGAAAAATTATTTTTGGCTTTCTTATGTCAATACGGTTCTAACAAAATTTATTTCGTCGAATTCCGAGACTTTTTGAAAAATGGCTATTTTTAAGGCGTTCAAATTTAACTGAAATAGTCAAAACACATTTTATTTCGCCACGCTCACATATTAATTCTAAAAATTATGAAAAATTAAACTTAACAATATTTTGACATTCCGGATCCAACAAAAGTGATTTCGTCGAAAACAGAGGTCGTTTGAAAAAAGACTATTTTTAAGGCCAATATATTTAATATTAAAAATATGTTTTTAAACAAATAAATCCCGAAACTCAAAATATATAAGTGTTTACTGTTTTTCAATGTAGAAACATCATTCTGAACTCAATGGAAGTGGTTTCGAGTTCAAATTCCTTCGTATGCAAAAAGTAGCATTTTGACCTTATAAATTTCATAGCGACCTTTCTAGATTTTAATTTTGACATAACTTTTGATTCCCGTTATGAAATTTCGATTTTTCGGATTCGTTGGAAAGATATTTTTAAATAGATTCTAATATTTTTGGTTTCACTAAAATCCGTTAAATTTTGCATCCTGTACAGTCAGTCAAAGTTCAAGTTTGACTTTTCAAACTACCGCGTTATTTCTAATTCTTTTTATAATAAAAATTAAATCATTCATTCTAACTTCGATTTAAGTCAAATTTGTGATCATTATTATTTAAATTAATTATTTTATATTGTCAAAATTCATTAAAATTTTCTAAAATAAAAATTTTAAATTGGTCCTGATTTTGCGGGTTGTTATAGTGGCACCCCCTACTGGATAACCACTTCATCCCTAGAATCCATCCATAGCTTATAAACATAAGAATTATTTCCAAACTCAACACTTGGCATAGACATTCCCAAATCCAAACAAGTCATGTATAAATGGACTGATTCTCCAATAGGACTTTGAGACAAAAATGGGATTCTCTATTACGCTAGTACTTAAGGTGCAGAGACTCAACTATCGAAGCAGACTTAAATGATACGAACAACGAAGTCCTAACGGGATGATAGAGAAGAAAAGCTAAACCTTTAACGAGATCGTTACCCTCCTTCCGAGGTACTCTAGAAATGAGAGCATACTACTGCCCTCCCGATGATCTTGTCCTTGTCCCATAATACTTAACTATCCGCCCCGTTTTACCATGCCAAAGGTACTCTCTCGTCATGGGTTTCATTGTTCATCTTTCTCCCTCCTTTGAGGACTAAGCCATACCAACAAGTTGCTCATCCTTAAGCTCGTATCCTTTATCCTTCTTTCTCACGATCCTTTCTTATAACGCGGCCAATGGTCTCTCGAGAACCACCTCCATCGTATGGAAAGCACTTTCGTAGGTAGAAAAGACTAGTCGCAGTTAAAACTACTGTGACTACAGATGGAGGAAAGAAAGGAAAAGAGACTCAATTAAGGAAACAAGGATATTGCTAATGGCCTTTGGGGAATAGCCTTTTTCTTTTAAAAGAAAATTTTCTTGAAAAATGCTTCTTTGTAAACGGTTTTTTTTCAAATAGTTTTCAGAAGGTCTTTAAAAACTTTTGCCCAGTCTGGTAACCTTCTGCTCTGATACCACGTGTAACACCCCGCCTCCGCTAGGGTCACTCGCAAAGGAATGCACTAGCTTTAGAGGGGCATTATTGGTAAACATGCACAGAAATATCACAAGACAGAACATATAAAATAGCGGAAGTAAAATCAAACTTTCATAACATGAATAAATAAGGTCTAAAGCCTTTTACATCAGAGTACATCAAAACCTGTCTTGCAATAGTAAAGAAGCATAAAGACATTTTCATAAATTATTCCCCAAGTAAAAACAGTAAAGTAGCCATTAGCCAAGAAAAGTCCAAGCCATCCATGATGACCTTCAAGCAGAAGAAGTCCGAACTAAACAACAGTATTTCCTCCCTGTAACCTGGGGGGGAGGGGGAACGGAAGAAAAGAGGCGAAACAAAACGGGTCAGTCAAAATGACTGAGTAAGCCCTATCTACTATTAGCATAAAAACTAGTAAAGTTAACTGACATGAGAAACTGAGATGAACATAAGCATGATAACAAGATAGATAAGCTAAATCAAAATAACAGGATGAACTACTGAACTCAGATAAACTAAGGTGTCATGATAAATTACGATGTCAAGATAAAACAAGGCATCACATCGTCAGGTTTCTATCAAGTATAATATCCCCAAGATATCTGTCACGTATAACGCCCCGTGATATCTATCATGTATTTTAGCTCTGCACCTACCGTACTAGTATCCCCACCGTGTCATGTGTTAACCAAGAATGACCCTCACTCAAAAGTCGTGTAATGGTCCATGTCAACCTAATATATCGCATATATAGGTTACTCAACTTGTATGTTTTATTCCATGTAAATGTTCAGTCCCTTGCCGTAGACCATATGGGCTTTCCCATGAGATTCTATATTACTTTAACATAGTTCCATGATCCTTAAGATCGGTTTGGACTGTTACCCTAAACCTAGCTAGGGTCTTCCAACATGAATTATTGTTTGTACAACTAGGACTTATGCTACCTAGGGCTGCTAGGGATTATGCTTACCTATTGCACGTTTTCGTATCTCGGTTTGGGTTCAACCACCTAGGGCCACTAGGGATTACGCTAACCGCCAACCGCGCCCTTTTTCCCACGCATTCATCGTGAATCGCTTTTCCATGACTGTATGCACATGTATCACATCGTGCCATCCGAGTCCTGTCACAGGGCAAATCAAGAAATACAGGACTCGGTCGGGAGCTTTCGATTTATCTGCCGATGCAGATGCTAAGGTCTGTTTTTCTTATACGTGGCTATGGTCCCACGAGACCACTCCCTCAACTAGTGAAAGACAAGACAGGATAAATCCTGTATGAGAACACAACACTGGCCAACCCACATCCAAGCCTTACCGCAACCATAATTAGATAGCAATTATGGTCTTTTGGGTGTTCTCTGCCTTTCCGTACGTACACGCTTGACCAAAGATGGTAGGTAGCCTGACGAAATGCTATCTAGGGTACGACCGTGTATCGTCGACTATCCCCTATCCATCCCCGTCTTTCGGTCGCTCGTATAGCAACCAAGGCATACTTTTAGTTCTTCTAACGCAGACCTTAACCTCTCATGAGCCTAGTATAATCACCTGGCAGCTCATAGAGGGATACCAAGAATATCCTCACGTTCCCGAAGCCGCTGCTTCGTTACCCAGTTCGCTGGAGCCTTTATCTAAATCAGATACTTGCTCCTACTCGTATACTTAAATGATGACCTACCATATCAGGTTACTCATCTATCTATGAACTGGTCTAAATTTCCTTGACTAAGAATCATTACTTAGTTATTCTTCAACTAAGGTTTACCACTTAGCATTGTTCCCGTTATCCTTGTTAACTACGGTTATCCACCTAATCCTCAGAACTAGGGTTTACATAATGGATTAAGTGTCACTTAAGTTCATGACTTAACCCATCTAAAAATCCTGTCAAAATTGGCTAAGTTTCCAAGTTCAAGGCTTAACCCTACAAACCATGCTCAAGTTGGTTAAGTATATTAAGCAATTCACAACTTAACCTCGTCCAATTATCATTCTAGATTGGTTAAGTATATATTAACTTGACCCTATCAATTTACTTAGTCAAATCGGTCAAGTGTATTCAAGCGATTCGTGACTTAGCCTTATCATGTTTTCACGTTATATTGGTTAAGTATTGGTTAACTTAACCACAATAAATTAACGAGTTAGATTGGATAAGTATAGGTCACTTAACCACATCAATTCACCATGTTTAGATTAGTTAAGTGTTTAACTTAACCCCATTAAACTACCAAGTGGGATTAATTAAGTCTAGGCTAACTTAACCCCATCCAATTTCCATGTTTAGACTAGTTGAGTCTAATCTTAACCCCATTTGTTAACCGTATTTTTCGGTTAAGCGTCATTAAGAAAACTTACTTAACCTTACCAAGTTATCGCGTTGGATTGATTAAGTGTTGGTTAACTTAACCCCATCCACTAGTCATATAAAAATGGTTAAGTGTCATTAGGCAAATCAAGTTACTTAACCTACCCAACCTTGTCATGTTTTGTTAAGTATCATTAGCCTAATCAAATTACTTAACCCATTTGTCCATGTCATATTTGGTTAAGAGTCATTAATCAAATTAACTTAACCCTATCATGTGGCATTAATTACTTAATGCACCTTCACCTCTCACATTAGACTTTGTTATGGTTACTAGTTAAGCCGGTCGGTTCCGGGTAGCTTTACACCACAACTTGGTCTAACCTCGGGTTCAAGCACAACATGACCAACTTCTCACATTGGGTCCTATTGTTTGCAACTACTAGTTAGGCCGGTCGGTTCCAGGTATTTTTACGTTGCAAACTCAACCCAACCTCGAGTTGGCCACACTTATATTATCTAAGTGTCATGTCCATCATGTTTCCCAAAACATGTTACAAGTTTTCAAGCATTTGGGTAGACCTAACTTAATAGGTAAATTCCCAAAGGGTAGACCTAACTTAATAGGTAAATTCCCAAGCTTATGTTTTTATGAATACTTACATGTCAACTTCCATGTTATATTTCAAGTCATGTTTTCAAGTTGTATTTTCATGTCATTAGAAATTACCCATAACATAACCCAACGCTTTTAAACTCGCATATACGTTCGCGACAACGTAATGGATTAAAAGAAGAGACTTGGCAAAGGCATGACAAAAATGGATATTAAGCCACAAGTTAATCATGGTGGTAAATGAGGCACAAATGTGTTCATTAACTTGCATGTTACATTCTTAAGCCTCAAAACATGCATAAACCCAAACTTGGCACATAAGCGAATCATGGTGACAAAAGATATGGAATGATGACTAGTAACTCGCATATATCATCATATAAGGGTTATGACTTAATATGCAAGTTGACATAAAGGTTATGAGGGTTCTCATGTTGCCTAATGCAACATTTCAACATAAAGGTTGTAGCTTTTAGCTCACAAGATCAAGATAATGACTTCATAAACTTTCATGACATGATAGCATGTACCATACTCAATGATCAAACCCAAACTTGCAACATGAACATTTAACTTCATAGTTAATATCTAAGAGTAGGGAAAGGGCTTACATTGCTATGAAGGCACAAAAGATATGACAAAGCCCTTATGCAATCAAATAGACCCAAAATGCAAGCTCAAACATAAAAATCCTTGAGCCAAAATGATCAAAACCCTTGCTTTATGATGCAAAGATAGAAACTTGACTTGAATGCAAGCTAATGACACTCATACAAGCTTGAAAACACTTGTATGCATGGAAAATCTCTCATAGAAACCATTTAGAAATTTTATGAAGAGAGTGGAGGCCATGAGAGGTAAAATTTTGCCATAGTTTAGTTGCATGAATGAATAATGAGGATTTAGGATAGGTTAGGGTCTTATTTATAGATTAGGCAAGTGTTTTAGGCCATAGGATTAAACCTAGATTCAATCCAAGCCATCAAAGCATGTCTTGGGGAAGAAGTCAAGTGTAGGAACCATCTAGGGCGTTTAGATTAAAGATGAACCATGAGAACCATCCAAATGCAAAATCTGCATTTGAGCAAATCGGCCCACGGGTTGACAGCCAAACACCCTGGATTAACCCCTAGTCGACCCAGCGAGCTCGGGTCGACCTCAAAAATCGGCCGGTTCGGTTATTCCCCTCTCCCAATTCGCTGTTTTGAACATTTTTGCATATTTATTTATTTAATTTTCAATTATATATATATATATATATATATATATATCAATATATATATATTTCTCTGCGCAACCCATTTCACTTAATTAAGTATACTTTAATTTGGGAATTTTTCGTGAAACTTCGCGAGGCCATATCTTGGTCATACGGACTCCGATTTTCGAAAACTCGGACTCTATTTCGCGTATTTTTCCAAGACGAACGCAATGGCATTGCCCGTTTCCCTTGATTCAGATTTTACAGTTTAATTCTGCCTCCATTTATGTTATAACAGGTTATTGAAAATACGGGTTGTTACACTAGCTGCCCGTGTCGAAAATAAGGGCACCCAGAGTTTAGGTTAAAACAATAAACTCTAGGTCAGTCATGTGACTGGTGTGAGAACTAAAACAGTTATTTAATACTTTACTTTAAAAGAGAGTAATTCAAGGGACCACGCTGTATAACACGGAACGGGTTTCCTCCCAAGAATACCAGTGCATTGAATAAACAACGCAATGCTTTTTCGAAAAATGAAGCTATTATAAGACCCAGGTCCCATCACACAATGCAACGCAAGCCGGAGGATAGGGTTTTCCCTTATAATAGCCAAACATGCTTGATACGTTTTAAAAACGAATCATTTGATACTATAATAAGTGTATAGTGTCAAAACAATTTCAATCAAAAATATCAATCATAAACGACATAGCATCTCATGCTACTATGTCGCCATACTAGGCTCTACAAATAAAACCGAAATATCTCGTATTGGAAATTGGATTTACGTCATGAGTCGAGGCAAGGGGCAAGCTCCTCTCCGCTTCGATACACTCTAGCAAATGTTCCAGGACTACACACTCTGGGCAACCCCTGGAATCGGCTGGGCCGGTCCTCTCTTACGTTTGAGGATTAGTTATTCTTGAACACGCGTTTCCCGGTCCTTATAGACCTATAATCGAGGCGCCTCGCATCCAACAACCACATAGGTGAAAAGTATATAAATGTCAGGGCTGGTAAGTCACTGACACCACCAAAGCTAGAAAGAAACGTCGTGTTCTCCCAACGGTCCGTATCCCATTTTTAACTCATACCGAGGTGTGAGGCTCGCGAATCCGCGCTATACACAAAGTTATGCCACAAAGGCCGTGCTCTGATCATCAACCACAAGACTTTGCTTTTCAACAGAAGCCTTGATCCAATGCAACTCAGCGTGCCACATAGGCAATCCATGCCATGCGATTGATATCTGTCGATATATAACCTCTAAGCTCGTACGTCTCAGAGAAGGGCGTTAAGCAAGAGAATAAATTCTCTGCCGCCAAACAGATATATATTTAACAGAAATCAATCAACACAGAATAAAATCCAATGTCAGACACACAATCCATTTACAAGTTCGTTCTGGGTCTGAACGAAACCGGAGGCACTTTCCTCGCATATCCATCGATCTCCAAGTACGTCTGGACGACCACCAACTGATTCCCTCATCTTGGGTGTACAGCCCAATCAAGATCATCAGTAATCACCCAAACGATGTGAAGACTTCCGGTCTTCAACCACCGTCTTCGCCTTCGACATATCGTCGAATCGGTTATTCAGAATGGGTATAAACCCGGCCTTTCCGAATAATCCACGTATATTAAAAACAAATGTTACACAAACGCAACATACGCCTCATTCCAATTCAGCAGCCACTAACCGCAAATTAGCAAGAGAATAATTTCCCAAATATTAACCCCGAGGCCGAAACCAACATCAGATCAATATCCAGGAAACCATTCTTCTTAGCTAACCTACAGCTAGTGTAACACCCCGAATTTTCTATTAACACTAAAGTTGCTAAAATAATAATAAGTGTGTAGAAGAGGGGATGTATCTAATATGAATACAAAAATATTAATAAGTATGTAAGAGAGGGGATGTATCTAATATGAATATAAAAATATTAATAAATATGTAAGAGAGGGGATGTATCTATTATGAATATAAAAATATTAATAAGTATGTAAGAGAGGGGATGTATCTAATATGAATATAATAATATTAATAAGTGTGTAAGAGAGGGGATGTATCTAATATGAATATAAAAATATTAATAAGTGTGTAAGAGAGGGGATGTATCTAATATGAATATAAAAACAATAATAAGTGTGTAAAAAGGGGGGATGTATCTAATGTGTACATTGTAGAATATATATATATATATATATATATATATATACATTGCTGAGTGTTTGCTGAGCCACTTCTGACTCATTGCTGAGTCAACAAGATAAACCCCATCTTGTCTGAACGGCTGCGGTTATTTCTAGGTTAAATCTAATGGCCTAAATGCATTCTAAAATCTATAAATAAGTGGGTAGACCCTAAACCTAAATCACTTGTAAAATTAGAGAAGCTACCGTCATGATGCTGCCATGGAGTTCAGCGTAGCCGTCACAAACTAAGAAGAGGAAGCCTAATCATCTACAACTAAATCTACACAAATCAAATCAAAAGATCTCTCTTTCTCTAATTCTTTTCTTTTGTTGGTGAGTATGATGATTCTCACAAGACTATTACAAACTAATTTGACTATAAGAGGCCAAAACAGGGAGTGGTGGCAACGCAAGTCTAACGGGTTTCATATGCGTGTGTGGACCTGGGCTGGTAGGTAAGACGTTGTTGCATCGTGTAGATATAAGCCGTGCATGTCCGTTGTATCAGGTTGCCACTTTAGGGGAGTGATACACCCCACTGTGGGGCCAGCACGGGTATCTACGAGTTAGGGAGCCGATCGAATAATGGGAAGTAGGGTACACCTAGTGGAGATAAGGGCAGGCGGCACCTATGTAGTCAGCTAGGGGTACGTAAAGCCATTGGGAAAGTTTCTAAGTGAAGCTAAGTGGGATGAATCTTTAGGGTGACTGGTGTGGTGCAGTATAGTGTTTATCCTTTAGTATTTAGGAGCGCCTATAACGTTGCCTTTAGCGATTGTCTATGTCCTTAATCTGCTCTTCATAGACATTTTCTTGTTTTCCAGCTTATGCCTTAGTCCAGTTATTTTGGTAATAGTATTGTAGAATTATCATATTCACCAGACTTTATGTCTGACCCCCTCTTTTCCATCCTTTTTCTCCCTTCAGGTCCGCAGGTTGGGCCAAGTTCTAGTGGAGTCTAGTTGGATCGCTTATCTTCTGGAAAGCTTGGACTGCTGAAGTAAAGTCCAGCTTGTTATCTTTCTTTTTAATGGCTATTCATGTAATGGGATTATGTACTTGTTTTATCAAGATAGATATTGTACTTGACATTGAATATGGTGTTATGATGAAATCAAACATGTTTTGACTTCTGCTACAATGAAATAAAGTTTTTGAATTTCCAAGTACTATTTTATATCTGTCTTGTTGTAATTTTACTGTTCTATATTCACTTAAAACCTCCATGGAAGTTAATGCATTCCCTTTGTGAGTGACATTAATGGACGTGGGGTGTTACACGTGGTATCAGAGCATAAGGTTACCAGAACAGATAATTTTTTTTTTTAGTAAAATATTTTTTTTTCTAAAGTATTTTTGGAAGAAGTGCTTTCAAAAAAAAAAACATGTTATTTAAAGAGAGTTTTTATGAAAAACATAATCCCAAATAGCCACATCCTTATCTTTATCTTTCGAATTCTCCATTTTGAATCTTTCCTTTTTCGTTTCAGCATGGCTGAAGATCTTAATCTCCCAGAAGGTGTGACGATTCCAGGGTGGTTTAGGAGATACTTGGAGGCTAGGGCCACCACTGCAGGCCCAGCGGATACTCCTCCACCCCTAGTTGCACCCATTCCTCCTCCTCCTCCTCGTGTTGACACTTTTGCAAAGACGTGCAAGGAATTCGAGGCTATGGGAGGAAAAACTTTTCATGGGACTGAGACGTTTGTGGAGGCCAGAGATTGGATTAAGGAGACTGAGGAATTGTTGGATATCTTTGAAGTGGAAGATGGGAGGAAATTCCATTTAGCTGCTTGGTTAATGAAGGGAGAGGCCTCGTTTTGGTGGGAGGTCACTAATGGGGAACGTCCAGTTGATTCATGGGCGGATTTCAGACGAAGGTTTGAGGAAAAGTTTCTTTCATGGGCAGAGGAGAACTTAAATATGGAAAAATTCCTGGCACTAAAGCAAGGGAGCTCATCAGTAAAGGAATATGTCAATAAATTTAATCAGTTAGCAAGGTTTGGCTTGGAGTTGGTGAACACGCTATAGAAGAAAGCTTTGAGGTTCGTTAGAGGCTTGAATGAACCGTTGCAAGGGTTGGCTATGACCCACATCCCTATGGGAGCCACCTTTGAAAAGCTAGTAGAAATGGCACTTATGCATGAGGATAAGGCAGTTGAAAAGAAAGGGGATCAGAAGAAACTCCAACAGCAAAATAAGAAGGGTGGTAAAAACAATAATGGCAAAGGGAAGAAGAAAATGCTTCAATTGTGGGACGCCTGGCCATCTCAGCAAAGATTGTAGAAAGAAAAAGAAGACTGGTTGTTTTCATTGTGGAGATGCGGGACATTTAGTGAAGGACTGTCTAAAGAAGGGGCAGAGGGCAGGGTCTACCTCGGGAGGACAGGTGCAGGCTCTTATGGCACCAGGGCAGGCAAGGGGGCAAGTTCAGGCTATTGCGGCCCCACCGCTGCAAGAAAGAGGTAGAACAATTTCTGTTGAAAGCTTAGTTTTTCTGTTTGATCATCCTGTCCGTACCTTATTCGATTCTGGCGCATCTCATTCGTTTATCTCTACATCATTAGTTGAATCACTGCACTTGAACACCAGTTTAGTAGAGGATCCCTTGGTCGTTTCAAATCCAATTGGGGGTTCGGCTCATTTGACCATGATATGTTTGGATTTGAAAATCTCTATACTTAGCGTTGAATTTAGATGTGATGCTTATGTATTGGGCTTCACGGGCTATGGGCTAATTTTAGGAATGGATTGGTTGTCTAGAAATAGGGCCATTCTTGATTGTGAAAGGAGAGTAGTTAGGCTTGTGACTCGCCTTGGTAATGCTCTCGACATCTTTTGTAATCCCATAAATTCCGTTATGCTAAGTTATCTTGAATCACTTGACGCGTCTGTAGAGAACCTGCGATCGGTAGAAGTGGTCCGGGAATATCCGGATGTGTTTGAGGAGGTGAAGGGCTTACCTCCAAAGCGGGAGATAGACTTTCGAATTTATCTTGTGGATAATGCTAAACCCGTATCTTTGCCAGTGCGCCACATGGCTCCTCGTGAAAGGAGGGAACTCAATAAGCAAGTAAAGGAGTTGCTTGAGAAGGGGTTCATAAGACGTAGTATATCGGAGTGGGGTGCTCCAGTAGTTTTTGCCACAAAGGCGGATGGGTCTCTTAGACTTTGTATGGACTATAGAGAACTAAACAAGCTTACTAAAAAGAACCGACACCCACTGCCGAGGATTGACGATCTCTTTGATCAGTTAGTTGGCGCCTCAGTGTTTTCGCAGTTGGACTTAGCCACTGGCTTTCATCAACTGAGAGTGGCTGAGGATAGTATAGATAAGACTGCTTTTAGGACTCCTGACGGATTCTATGAATGGCTAGTGATGCCCTTTGGTTTGACAAACGCCCCTGCATATTTTGTTGATTTGATGAGTAGGGTGTTTAGGGAATACCTTAACAAATTCGTGGTAGTCTTTGTGGATGACATCTTAGTCTTTTCTAAGAATAAAGAAGAGCACTCCCTACATCTTAGGGAAGTGTTGGAAACCCTTCGAGCACATAACCTTAAGGCAAAATTTTCTAAGTGTCACTTCTGGAGGAAGGAAGTACGGTTCTTAGGGCACGTGGTTTCCAAAGAAGGGATAGCAGTGGATCCCGCAAAGGTGGTGGCCATCCAAGATTGGAAGGTCCCTAAAAATGCAACCGAAGTAAGAAGTTTCTTGGGGTTGGCTGGCTATTATAGGAAGTTTATCAAAGACTTCGCAAAAATATCAGCTCCATTAACACGGTTAACGAAGAAGAACCTGGTTTTTACGTGGGACAAAGATTGCGATGATGCGTTCCAACGTTTAAAGAGAGCCTTAACTTCAGCCCCAGTCTTAATGCTGCCAGACGGGAATAAACTGTTTACCATCTATACTGATGCTTGTGGGACAGGACTTGGCGCGGTCCTCATGCAAGAGGGAAGAGTAATAGCCTATGGTGGAAGGCAGTTGAGGGTTCATGAAAAGAATTACCCCACGCATGACTTAGAGCTAGCCGCAATTGTTTTCGCGCTTAAGTCTTGGCGTCACTATCTTCTTGGTGAGAAATTCGAACTGTTCACTGACCACAAATCATTAAAATACTTATTCTCTCAGAAGGATTTGAATTTAAGGCAGCAACGGTGGATGGAATTCTTAGCCTCCTACGATTTTGAAATAGCATATACCCCGGGCAAGGGTAACATGGTGGCAGACGCCTTAAGTAAGAAAAGGTTGTCCTTGAGTCCGTTGTTTGTTGAACGGCAAAGCTTAGAATTCATCTCTATGTTTGACTTTAGACCCTCCGTTGACTTAGTACCCGGTCTGTTAGCATCCTTGGAGGTTAGACCTACACTTCTAGGACGGGTTGGTGAGGCACAGCGAGACGACCCACGGTTGGTTGAGATAGTAGAAAAGCTCAAAGGGGGGGAGTCGTCAAGCCATCTTCGTAGGTATACCCTAGACGATAAGGGTTGGTTACGAAGGGATAATATACTTTGTGTACCGCAAGACGAAGACTTAAGGAAGGCCATTCTTGATGATGCTCATCGCTCAAAAATGACCATTCATCCCGGCGGGGATAAGATGTACAAAGATATGAAGCGGGTTTTCTTTTGGGCCGGTATGAAAAAGGATGTGGCCGAGTACGTCGCTAGATGCTTGGTGTGCCAACGAGTTAAAGCAGAACAAAAGAAACCCGGTGGGTTGCTTCACCCATTAGAAGTTCCACTATGGAAATGGGAAAGCATCTCAATTGATTTTGTGGATGGATTACCAAGATCAAGGAAGGGTAACACGGGGATTTGGGTTATAGTAGATAGACTTACTAAAAGCGCCCATTTTATTCCCGTGAAAAGTAAGAGGACTGCTCCGTGGTTGGCTTCTGTATACATTAAGGAGATAGTTCGTTTGCACGGTATTCCTTCTAGTATAGTAAGCGACCGTGACCCCATTTTTACTAGCGAATTTTGGAAGAGTTTACAAGAGGCGGTAGGGACTCAGCTATGTTTGAGCACCGCATATCATCCTCAGACAGACGGCCAGACCGAGAGGGTGAATCGCATTCTAGAGGATCTTTTAAGGCTTTGTATCCTAGACTTTGGGGGTACATGGGAAGAGCACCTTCCGTTAGTAGAATTCGCATATAACAATAGCTTTCAGTCTAGTATTGGCATGGCACCTTTCGATGCTCTTTATGGAAGGCCTTGCCGTTCGCCTACATGTTGGTGGGAATCTACCGATAAAATCCTACTTGGGCCCGATATGGTTAGGGAAACCTCGGAGAAGATTGAGTTGATTCGAAGGAGGATGAAAGCAGCACAAGATAGGCAAAAATCGTATGCTGATAAGAGGAGGACAGATCTTGAGTTTGACATTGGGGACATGGTTTTTATCAAAGTATCTCCGTTACAGAATGTTGTTCGCTTTGGGTCCGTGGGGAAATTAGCACCAAGGTTTGTAGGGCCGTTTCCTGTAAAAAACAGGATTGGGAAGATGGCATATAGGGTGGAGTTGCCTGAGAAACTTAGTGGAGTACACGACGTATTCCATGTATCACATTTGAGGAAGTGTTTGCACAAGACCGCGGAGGTGGTAGAGCCGAGCTTGCTTAAAGAGGTGGAAATAGAGCGTGATGCAACAATTAGACGAGCTCCTACATGCATTCTTGGGTCGGAGATCAAAAAGTTGAGGAATCGAGAGGTCAGACTGGTTAAAGTGCAATGGGGAGATGATGAGAGCAACGCAACTTGGGAGACAGAAGAGAAGATGCGTTCGTTGTACCCTTTTCTTTTTGAGGGTATGTCTTTTAATTTCTCCTTTATCGCTTAGCTTATCTTATCTTATCTTTAGTATGTCCTCTCATTAGTATCTTTGACCTTTAGTTAGGATAATCCTATGGTTGAAACATGTGTTTGAGACATGTTATGTATGATGGATGCAAAATGGATGCAAGTGTTTGCTAGTGGTTGCTCGTGGATGCATATATACACACAATTTAGGCACTAGATCGGCTCAGTCACTACATATTGCATATTGCATATATATATGGATGTATTTAGTAAAATGGATGAACGATGGTTGTATTATCATGTGGATGCTGCATTCAGATGATGGTTGTGCATGCATATAGAAGTATTATGTAGCATTAAGAATCTTTTGCATACATAATGGATGCATGGCACGATCATAGTTGCATTAAGGAGGTCAACTGAATCAGTGGACCGCCTGATTTTGCATTAGATACGGACATATACACACACTGTGCATTTAAACATGAAAGCATTAGAAGTCTGTAAGGACAATGGATGCCTGTGTATGATGGATGAGTAGATGGACGTTTGGATGGTAGGATATACATTCTTCCAGACTTGAAGATTTCGGGGACGAAATCCTAAAAGGAGGGGAGAATGTAACACCCCGAATTTTCTATTAACACTAAAGTTGCTAAAATAATAATAAGTGTGTAGAAGAGGGGATGTATCTAATATGAATACAAAAATATTAATAAGTATGTAAGAGAGGGGATGTATCTAATATGAATATAAAAATATTAATAAATATGTAAGAGAGGGGATGTATCTATTATGAATATAAAAATATTAATAAGTATGTAAGAGAGGGGATGTATCTAATATGAATATAATAATATTAATAAGTGTGTAAGAGAGGGGATGTATCTAATATGAATATAAAAATATTAATAAGTGTGTAAGAGAGGGGATGTATCTAATATGAATATAAAAACAATAATAAGTGTGTAAAAAGGGGGGGTGTATCTAATGTGTACATTGTAGAATATATATATATATATATATATATATATATATATATTGCTGAGTGTTTGCTGAGTCACTTCTGACTCATTGCTGAGTCAACAAGATAAACCCCATCTTGTCTGAACGGCTGCGGTTATTTCTAGGTTAAATCTAATGGCCTAAATGCATTCTAAAATCTATAAATAAGTGGGTAGACCCTAAACCTAAATCACTTGTAAAATTAGAGAAGCTACCGTCATGCTGCTGCCATGGAGTTCAGCGTAGCCGTCACAAACTAAGAAGAGGAAGCCTAATCATCTACAACTAAATCTACACAAATCAAATCAAAAGATCTCTCTTTCTCTAATTCTTTTCTTTTGTTGGTGAGTATGATGATTCTCACAAGACTATTACAAACTAATTTGACTATAAGAGGCCAAAACAGGGAGTGGTGGCAACGCAAGTCCAACGGGTTTCATATGCGTGTGTGGACCCGGGCTGGTAGGTAAGACGTTGTTGCATCGTGTAGATATAAGCCGTGCATGTCCGTTGTATCAGGTTGCCACTTTAGGGGAGTGATACACCCCACTGTGGGGCCAGCACGGGTATCTACGAGTTAGGGAGCCGATCGAATAATGGGAAGTAGGGTACACCTAGTGGAGATAGGGGCAGGCGGCACCTATGTAGTCAGCTAGGGGTACGTAAAGCCATTGGGAAAGTTTCTAAGTGAAGCTAAGTGGGATGAATCTTTAGGGTGACTGGTGTGGTGCAGTATAGTGTTTATCCTTTAGTATTTAGGAGCGCCTATAACGTTGCCTTTAGCGATTGTCTATGTCCTTAATCTGCTCTTCATAGACATTTTCTTGTTTTCCAGCTTATGCCTTAGTCCAGTTATTTTGGTAATAGTATTGTAGAATTATCATATTCACCAGACTTTATGTCTGACCCCCTCTTTTCCATCCTTTTTCTCCCTTCAGGTCCGCAGGTTGGGCCAAGTTCTAGTGGAGTCTAGTTGGATCGCTTATCTTCTGGAAAGCTTGGACTGCTGAAGTAAAGTCCAGCTTGTTATCTTTCTTTTTAATGGCTATTCATGTAATGGGATTATGTACTTGTTTTATCAAGATAGATATTGTACTTGACATTGAATATGGTGTTATGATGAAATCAAACATGTTTTGACTTCTGCAACAATGAAATAAAGTTTTTGAATTTCCAAGTACTATTTTATATCTGTCTTGTTGTAATTTTACTGTTCTATATTCACTTAAAACCTCCATGGAAGTTAATGCATTCCCTTTGTGAGTGACATTAATGGACGTGGGGTGTTACAGCTAGTTTCTAAATTTCATATTCTTAGGGAAAGGTTCCCATTAATTTTATCCAAGACAAATTCTTTGAATTTATTCTTTAATCTTCCTTTGGATGTCATTTCAAACCAAATTATGGGTTTTCCAAACTAGTCGAGGTTAGCGAACCGTACCGAAGTAATTATTTATTTTATTCCCCAATCCCAACCTATTCATCCCATGAAGCAAAACTGGTAATACTCCATATCTAACACCACGGTGTTATCGGTAAAATTTATTACCATTTCACGTTCAAATCTAATTAAAGATTTGACTATCGCTTTGGAGCAAAACTGGTGATACTCCATTCTCGATTATTTTCCAAATTTGATAATTTAGATTATCAATGCACATTTCAATCTAATTGCAGATTCATTAAAACTCCTTTTATAGGGTTAAAGAACTAGTGTCATTTAAAACACAGTTCACGATAAACCCAAATCACATTCTATTTATTACCGAGTTAAAGAACTAGTGTTATTTAAAACACCGTTCACGATAAACCCACAAATCAATTCTATTTAAAACCCGTTTCAAATCCAATTTATTAATTTAAAAATAAACGGGTTTAATTTTAGTTCAAAACTAGTTCATTTCGATAAAAATTTATTTTTATCTTTTCAAATATGGAGTTTTTCATCCCAATTTTTTCCAAATCATTTCTTATGATTTTACACAAATTATTACTATTTTTAATAATTTTATCAAGGCCCGTACAGTCGATTTCCAACAACGGCCATCGAACTGCACTTACAACGACCTTTTCCAAATTTGATTTGGACGTATCTCCAAATCCAACCGTTAGATTTCAAATTTCTAATATTCGTTTGAAAGCTCTCTTCGATACGAACCTAACGGTTCCGGTTTTAGGAGAATCCGATGGTCGGATCTCCCGTAGTGTCTGTTTGAAATAAATGGTCGAAATTCATGAACTGCCGCGGCGCGGCGCGTTCTATTCAGGCCATTATATTATATATATAATATATATAATATATATTTCGTCGATTCCTATTTAAAACGAATTTTATAAATAGTTTTGAATTCGTTTCAAAAACAATTTCAACCTTTATTTCAAGTTCAAATTAAAATTGAATTTTCTATTATAAATTCCTTTTTACTTTCATTTCTATTTGATTTCAATTCAAATCGATTTCAATTCAATTCGAATTCGTTTCCTTTTCAATTCAATTCAAATCAAATTCGTTATATATTCAAATCGAATTCGTTTTCTATTCAAATCAAATTCGTTTTCTTTTCAATTCAAATTCAATTCGTTATATATTCAAATCGAATTTGTTTTCTATTCAAATCGAATTCGTTTTCTATTCAAATCAAATTCGTTTTCTTTTCAATTCAAATTCAATTCGTTATATATTCACTTCGAATTCGTTTTCTATTCAAATCAAATTCGTTTTCTTTTCTATTCAATTCAAATCAAATTCGTTATATATTCAATTGAAATCAAATTCGTTTTCTATTCAATTCGAATTCAAATTATAAAAACGAATATAATCGATATAAATATCGTTCGCATCAAAATAGCGCATCTCTAATTAATACGACTTTATATATTTCAATAATTCCGTTATTCTATTCAACAAATAAATATTTATTTTATTCAATACGTGAATCTATACTTCTGTCAACACATGACTAATCTCAACGAATGAGTACTGTCCACATGTGACTATTTTTGTTATTTAATATATTTTATAAAAATTATGGTATCTATCGTTTGATTTCAAATCAGACTCCAACTGTAAATTAGTAAGAGAACGATTCTCTGAATATTAATCCCGAAGGCTGAAACCAACATCAGATCAATATCCAGGAGACCACTCATCTCATCTATTTTCCAGTTAATTTCTAATTTTATATATGATAAAGATGTAAATTTTATTGTTAAAATACTTCGTTCAACACATGACTAATCTCAACGGATGAGTACAGTCAACACATGAACCTTTACTTTATAGTGATAAAGATATAAATTTTATTGTTAAAATACTTCGTTCAACACATGACTAATCTCAATGGATGAGTACAGTCAACACATGAACCTTTATATTATAATATTCTTTATTTTCCCGATTGGAATGAGGCCCAATCAATTACCATATAAAGTTAATTATATGGATTCTATACAACACATGTATATAATAGCAACGATAAATAATCAACCATCATCCAAAGTGCACTACACTGTATAAGCATCAAATATAGATATCTAACGCTTATAATAGCCTATCGATCCATCGATCGACATACAACTAATTATTGGGATTAGTGTATATCGTATTTTATCCCAATACCCGTGTGGGGTTTCAAACAATCAAACACATATTTTATTTGTGCAGTTGGGCGATGTGTAAAATTTATCGTCCCAATCAATGTCCTTCAAATAGGTGTACATAAACAAACTGTCCGGTTTGTAAATGGATATTTATTTATTCACATTCACGTTAAAAATTATATTTTTAACGATAAAATATTTTTAACTATATAAATATTTTATTTTCTTTCAACACATTAATTTCTATTTAGTTCATTTACACAATAAAATGATATTTTTATTTTTCTAACTTATTTTAGAAAATTTCGGCGGCATAACGGCACGATACTAGAAACGGGACGAGGCCTAGCCTTATCCCCGGTCTAGTGAAGGCCCACGCCATTCACACATCAATCAAATCCATTACATTTCACCAAACAACTCAATTCATACCAAATAATCTAACCAACTACACAACCAAACAAACAAGTCCATGGTCTGTGGACGATTGTGTCGGGTGCTACTAAACACCGTCTGCATCCTAGTATATATATATAACTAGAAAAATAAATTGAAGAGTGAGAAGTTCTCACCAAAGCTATCCCAATTCCATGACACTTCATTTGTGGAAGTCTACTCCGTCCTCGTCTTTCGTTTCCCGTATTCACTACATATATAAAAATCACATTTTTATTTCGCTATTCAATATATAAAAATCGAATTTTTACTTGGCTATTCAATATATAAAAATCGAATTTTTTCTTCGCTATTCAATATATAAAAATCATATTTTTATATCACTATTCAATATATAAAAATCATATTTTTATATCGCTATTCAATATATAAAAATCATTTCTTTTATACTTCTATAATATAAAAATCATTTCTTTTATACTATACTAACAATATAATCTCTTTGTTATTAAAAATATAAACTTTCATGTTATAAAAATATAACTCTTCATCGTATAAAAATATCGCCTTTTCAATATTAAAAATATCGCCTTTTCATTGTTAAAAAAAATATAGTTTTTCCATTGTTAAAAATTTGACCTTTCTATTGTTAAAAATTCGACCTTTCTATTATTAAAAATTCGACCTTTCTATTATTAAAAATTCTAACTTTTCCTTTATAAAAATTCTAACTTTCTATTTTAAAAATTCGAACTTTCTAATTTAAAAATCCTAAGTTAACAAATTTAAAAATCCTAACTTAACTAAAATCGAATTTACAGTAAAAGCAGAAAAGGAAAAAAAAAGAAAAAGAATAAAATAAAGTAAAAATAAAAACTTACAGATGAAAACTGGAGAGGGGTGGGGGGGTTTCTGGTGCGCAGCAGTCGGAGAAAAAAGGGGGGGTATCGCGGCCGAGGCAGAGGGTGGGGGGATGGGGGTATCGCGGTCGAGGCAGAGGGTGGGGGGGGGGGGGGGGTCTGGCGTCGGTCAGCAACAGGAAGGGGGGTTCGATCGTGAGGCAGCAGAGAGGGGGGGTTTCGATCGAGGCTGAGGAGGAGGGGGTGTTTGCGGTGGCGCGCCGCCGGGTGGGGGGGGGGGGGAGCTCGGCGGTGGTTGATCGCAGCTACGGCTGCGTCTTCTTCCTCTTTTTTTTATTTAATTTCTGTTCTGGACGAAAATGAAGGAAAAGGGGGGGGGCTGAGTGAATAAAGGTAGAGAGAGGAAAGGATTTTATTTTATTTATTTATTTTTAATCCCAAAAAGTTGACTTTTACATACGACCTCTAAACGAGGCCCACCGCCTGTCGTCCAAAGCTAATTACCCCCATTCCGAACACAATGGGATAGGTATCGCAAGCTGATTTGATCGTTTCGATCAGTTTTCGTCAAAATCAACATATAACTCTATATATTGAATTTGAACGCGCATTTCAATTTACCGGGGACACATACGAACTCTATAAATTGTAGAAAAATATTTTTTAGCTTTGTATTGACGATACGGTCCTAACAAAACTAGTTTCGTCGAATTCTGAGACCGCTGGAAAAATGGCCATTTTCCAGTCGATTAAAATCAACTGAAACTGGTCAAACGCGTTTTCCTTTTCCACGCTCACATATTGAATCAGAAAATTATGAAATTTGAAACCTAGCAATAATTTGACATCACGGATCCAACAAAAGAGGTTTCGTCGAAATCCGAGGTCTATTGCAAAATTTCCATTTTTAAGGGCCTGAATTCCATAGCGACTATTCAGAATTTTCAACTGGACATATCTTTTGATTCCCACTATGAAATCTTGATTTCTCGGATTCGTTGGAAAGATATTATCAATCAGATCCTATTACTTTTGGTTTCGCCAAAATCCGGATTGTTTTGCACCCGGTACATTCAATTGAAGTTTGAAATCGAATTATCGAACTACCGCGCCATTTTCAATTCCTTTTAAAATTATATATTCTAACGACGACGTATATAATATATACGTTCTAAATATATTCAAAATAAATTTTCGTCGATATTATTTAAAATAATCTATTTTAAATATTCAAAATTCGCTAAAATTGCCAAAATAAAAATTTTAAACTGGCCCAGATTTTCGGGTTGTTACATCTTACTTCTCTATATAAGCCCCGACTTATATATTCTATTTATCCAATGATAAATATTTTATTTAATTTATAAAATATTATTTATAAATTAATCTTCTCAATCTATTGGTTACAACAGATTCTATTTAAAATCTTTGCTTTAAATCCATATCATGTTATACGCGTGTGCGAAGCACGGGTCTAAACTTTCCTGATGTAAAATTCTATTCATTTGACAAATATTTCCTTATATGACATTCTTTTCATTTGCCAATAAATCCCTTTTATAACTCTATTTATTTTCTAAATAAACATTTCCTTTTTATAACTCTATTTATTTTCTTAATAAACATTTGCTTTTTATAACTCTATTTATAAATGTTTTACCAATATTTCTCTTTCTGTTTTAGTTGTAAATGTTTTACAAATATTTCTCTTTCTATTTGTTTTACAAATATTTCCCTTTATATTTGTTTTACAAATAATTTCCTTTATATTTTTTTTACAAATAATTTCCTTTATAAAATCCCCTGATTTTATAAATATTCCTTTTCTATTTTATTTATTTGACAAATAAATATTCCTTTCCTATTGGTTTCACAAATAATTTCCTTTTATATTTGTTTCACAAATATTTTCCTTTTCTATTGGTCTCACAAATATTTTCCTTTTCAATTCTATTTGTAAATGTTTTACAAATAATTCCCTTTCTATATAAAATCCATTGATTTTATATAAGTAATTCATTTTCAAAATATACTTTGAAAAATCCCCTTTTCAACATTCCAGTATTTCTTATTGTATTTATAATACCGAATAACAATGATCAATATTATTTTAACACACATCATCAATAACAGATTATATATCACATCATATATCATCATATATGAAAACAATAAAATAAATGTTGAGGAATCCAGTTGGATTCCTCCGACCTGTTTCCCTGCATCTACAGATGTTACACAATATAATTCACATCAATTTCATTTCATCATGAAATATACCGTTAAACATGATCAATATTTGATTGTTGATATATATATACATAACTATATCTACGTTTTCAATCAAATCTATTTAACAGTCCAAACAATCAATACACAGCAATCAATCATTATTTATCAAAAATAAAGTTCAGTTTATAAAAATATAAACTGATCAGAGATAGTGAGTTTTACTCACATTGGCAGTTCATCGTTAAAGAACGATAAACTGTTATTTGATTCGAATCAAACAATTTATTTCGCCATGAATTCAAATGAGCTCCAATCCACTCCCAGTCAGTTCCAATGGGCAGTGTCCGTCCATGCGATCCCGTCGGATCCTGTTTTGTTCAATTCCGATACCGTATGGAGAAGATATGATATTTACAAGTTAAATACACATTAAAATAAAATAAAACTTGATTTATTTTTCTCAAATGGGCCATAACCTTTTGATGAAGCCCATCTCCTCACAAAAGTACTCAACCCGTAACCGAAACTCCTGTCTTCCCCAAATCAATCCCGTATGCTCCCAGTACAAAAGACCATCACCTAAAACTTCTTTAAACATCCCCTGCTCCCCTCATTCTCCTCGAATCCAAAAACTAATATCACTGTGATGCTCCTCTTGACAATCTCTCTTCTCCACACATTTTCTCCCCACTCGTCGGTGTCCAACCGAATCCGTCGTTCTCAGGTTTCACACAACCCGTATAAAAACCATGACACTTTTTCACTCACAAATCCCTCAGACTTTGTACGTAAGTGCTAATCAATCCCACAAATCTAGTAGCAATACCAAGAATCCAAATTGATTCTTTCCAAATCCCTTAAATTACCAACCCTAGGTCGACTATGAGACAAAGCCGTGACCAACAACTGACGTCGAACCTTTGAAGTAGCATACCAGTTTGAAGAGAAAAGCAAGACAATTCCAAATATACATGTTTTGAAATTGTTTGGATTTTATTTTGATTTACTTTGATTTTCTAACTCGCGTTTTCTTTTTCTGGAAAAAGAAGAAGAGCGACGCATAAAAATTTGACCAGAGGAAATGAATTAGGTTTAGAAGGAATTTGCTAAAGGGGTACTTATATAGGATATTTCTTGGCCATGAAGTCCTAACTATTACGTGGAGGACTAGGTATCTTGTGTTAGATCATAGATGACTTTGTATGGTATAGCCGTGTAGAGCTGTTATGTCCAAAATAAGGTAATAGCCGAAGCATGGAGGGGATGGGTTAGCTGGAACTTAGGGTATTGTTTTAAAAATTAGAATTCGTATTGTATACAACTCCATCCACAAATGACCTGCTCTGGACAGAAGTAAAAATACCATTGTATCGAGCTCGGTGCCATGATCCCAAAAATATAATAATATCGGTAGGTTGACTCATATTGTGAAACCCCAAAACATTTATATAGGGTGCAAAATACCCCAAATAAAAATTTGATATTTAGTTAATTGAAAATTACAATAAAAATCTAAAAATTAAATTATCACTACGTCTCAAAAGAATCTTGTCTAATTTCGAAATCGGTATCTAGTTATATCGAATAAACCGTTACGGTTGATAAACGATTCTATAGCGATTATTTTAAAATTTGATTTGGACATAATTCAAAATCTACACGATGAAATCCCGATTTTTCTCTTCCATTAGAAAAATATACTTCACCAGCTCCTAACGTTTCTTGTTCCAAAGAAATCCGTTTTAAAACGGATCCTGTATATTCATTTAAAGTTCAAATCGCCAAATAGCGAACTGCATCGCCACTTCGAACTCGATTTTAATTATATTATAATTATACGTTCAAACTTCATTTAAATAATATATTCGTTATTCGAATTCAATTCCAAACTAAATTATATATATATATTGAATTGTCCAGTTCACATTATATTGTCAATTCACTATTTCTGACTATTTCAGAAATTAAATATATTATTTAATTATTATATTAATTAAATATTCAATATAATTTAATTAAACAACCATTTTCACTATTTCAATAATTAATTAAATTAATTATTATCCGTATACATACGGGTCGTTACACATATTTTAGACTCACTATCTATAAATCCAATATGAGTAGTATTTTCTAGATTTCATTATTTATTGATTTCTAATATTTGTGATTTTAATTATTTTCACCATTTCGTGAATGTTGAGTTTATATACATAGTCGACGAACCATCTGATGATGACTATGGTAATTACATTTCTCGTTGGCGAACTCCTAAGTGAGTTCTATACATTGATACCCTGTTGGTTTCCATCTTGATAATTCTATGAGTTTGAGATTTCTTATATCCTGGCCTTAGAGCCTAAGTAATTTGTTGCTGATGGAAACATTTGAGTTGGCTGTTGTTGCATATTACATGAGACCTTATTATCTCAAGTACATTATATTGATTCGAGCTTATGTTACCTCTTCTTGAAGAATTATCTCATTATGGTGTATGCTTCACTTATCATGTTCTAAACGTCATGTTTAAGCTAGAATGATCCATGTATTTTGTGTAATTGGGTTAGACCAAGTTATTTTCGGATGCTCACCTAATGTAGATACTTGCTTTGCTTGTTTCCGCTATGGACTATCTTATCATTGTTTTAGATTCTTAGACATGTTTTTGTAGTCGATTTGTAGGAATATTTGTGCAACTCGACGTACATATTCTTTCGTTTGGACTTGATGTATATATGTGGTTCATATAACCACATATTTATGTATCACTTATATATTGTACTTTTAATGTGTCTGTATATGTATGTATTTTTATTTCATAGTATATTTATTTGCTGTTGCCATATTTTGTTCTGAATGGATCCTTATCCATGGTAATTTTGTGTTAAGCTTGAATTGAGTATGTCAATTCACTTAAGTAAGAAAAAAATAGAGCATCAAATCGATGCATTCGATACTCGTTTAATACAAGACATATAAATGGTTGTTAATAAACAACCTTATTATCTACACTAGGAGACAATATTACTCTGTAATACACTTTGCTAGTATTGGTCTTAAAGTGATGTGTCACATTCAACTAAGTTTATTGGTAAATCCACATATCCACTAGACTCTGTAGTCTCTCTAGTAAATCCCTAAATTAGTGATTTGCATGGGTTTAACCTGCCCATTCATCATCATTTGTTCGTATGTTTTTCTTAAATAAAATGTTTACTGAGCTCCAGGAATCAAAGAGAAATTGCTTCATAGTCGCCATCTCAATCATATCATTATCATCAAGGGGTCAAAAGTTGACACTTTTACTCTATCAACACCATGATTTATAAATACTATGTTAGCTATTGTCGTTCTTAGCTGCCTTATTAGAGTTTCAACTTTATCGGCACAGCAAATTTCTTGAATAACATACTTCAGAGAACTCTCGTGTCTCTTTATCTCATTTTAGGTTTCTCAACCGGATGAGGTCAACCAGTGATTGTATCAATAACAAACCTTTTTCCAGACTACTTGGGTTCATCTTCATCAGGCCTAGCCTGAACCCATTGAAACATCTACCCTTGAGGTTGAACATTTCCTCACTTATAATTCTATAGGGCACTCACATATTGCTTAAATTTTATTTTTTATAGATCTAGTGTTCGAGTATGTGAACATACTAGAAAAGGATGCTATTCCAACGCCCGATTTCCAATGGCTGTCAACGGCTGTAAAAGAGCCATTTGGCGACCGATGGTAGTCTTTGGAAAATTTCCTGCATATCTCCAGTTCCCTCGACCTGCTTTCATTATCTCTTCCCGAAAACAATTTTTTCTCCCCAATCCACCATTTCCCAACCTCCAACTCTACTGCCAACACCCCAAGCGGCCGCCGACAACCTCCGACACCATCTAGGAGCATCTCCAGCCCGTCTCCACCCTCCTACCCCTCCAAATCCAGTAATTTCTCTGAACCTAAAATTTAGGTATTTTTTTATTTAGGGATTAATTTAAACTATGATTGATCCCTACTTGTTAGTGTATGTATATTATATCATGTTATCCCCTAATTGCTATTAGTACCACCATAATGATCAAATTATTAGCAATTTCAAAATCTTCTAATTTAGTATATTGTGTTTGTTTATGTAGTTTTGGTTAGTATTGAACGTATGCGTGTGATAAAGTTTGCAAATAGTATAATTTACGCAAATACAAAGTATATATTATGTTGATTGATTGTAGTTTTTGATAATTTGTGCGAAATTAAGTTTTGGGCTTATGCGAAATGATTTGATGTATAAATGATTTTAATAGAAATCGTCGTAGTTAGAATTTAGTAAATTGCAAAAATATATAATTTAGCACACATGTAATAAAACCGTAAAATATAAACAAATTGTATTTTTAAATATAAACAAATTTAAGTTTTGTTAAATTTAAGTTACACGTGTTAATAATAATGTAACATATCATGTTTTTGTTTGTAGTATTTATGAATCACAAAATCCAAGCGGCGATTTGAGCAAAGATATCAATAGTTGGTTTAGGAACTACGTTTTTGGTCCCACAAATCATGTGCTTGAGAAGTACTGAAACATTTGGCCTTTGGACCGAAAAGAAAAGTTATAATGTATCCAATAATTTTTGTTAATGGGTATAACTTCAACACCATAGAATACAGTGCTGAAAAATTAACAAACAATACTAGTGTGTTTGTTAAAGGCAGTGAAGATCCTAGTAATCATATAAATGATTATGGCGAGTTAACTCACGTTATCAAACATGATATGTTATAAGGCCCGTAGAGGATGTTTATTTGTTTAGATGCAACTGGTTCAACAATGTTCTAGGTTCTGGTATTAATGTGCATCCAAAGTATAATCTTGTAGAAATTAAACATACCTCACGTTATCAAAAGTACGACCCATTCGTACTAGCAAAACATGCCCTACAAGCTTATTATGCCCCTTATCCGTCTCTAAAAATGGATAAAACATATTGGTCTGTGGTTTTTAAAACCAAGGCAAGATTTACGTTCGATGGACAGAATTTTCTTGATGAACAAGCCTATCAAGCAGATCTGGAGGAAAATGTTGGAATAATAATTACAAACAATCAAACTGATTTTGGACCTTTAAATAATAAGACAAATGTATTAGTCAATGCATTTGAGGGTGTACAGGAAAACGACATAGAACACGAAACCCATTCTGAATCAGAAAACGATCAGAAAACGATGAAGACCGAGTAAAATATGGTAATTTTCACAATTATTAACATTACATTTACCTATGTTTAATATTGCAATTATCTAGGTTATCCAATTTTAACGACAATAAGTGTATAATCACACACACAACCTGACAAATGTGTAGCATGTATTACTTTTTTAATAGATCATAATATCATAATTATTATGAGTTGTATATGTATCAATGTGGTAGGTATATTATGTCTGGCTCTCGACGACGTGGCGGTGAGAGTAGTTGCTTCGGTAACCTAATGGTAATGAATCCTTTTGCACACATACAATAAATTAACATTTAAATATATAGTGTTATAATATTTTACATGCTGACATAACTTTTTTGCTGTTCATTCTATTTACGGAATCGACAAGCTAAGAAGGCCCAATACAAAGAAGAAATTAAAGAGCTTAGAACCATGGTTGAGCAACTACATGAATAGAGTCGTCTTCAGACTATGCAGATAAAGCAATTAAATCAAACGTTTGCAAATTATGTGCACAATCATGACAGTTTTCCTTCGTCGTCTAGTGGTTACAAAGGCGATGGTTGAGGTGTGTGTTTTCTATGACTTAAAGATGGTGACATTATGTTTGAACGTTGTATATATTGGCATGGGTGTGTGACACCCCACGTAAGTTAATGTAACTCACTAAGGGAATGTATTAAGTTTCGTGAAGCGTTATAGGTAAACAGAAACAGAAATATTACAAGACAAATATAAAAGCAACATCGTAATTTAAAAACTTTATTTATCATAAGATACCGTGGTTCAAAAACAGCATATATCTGAAATACACATAAACCATTACATCATAAAAACTACTGACTTGTACTTTAAAACATCAGAGTACATAAAAAGCATAATTCCCCAAATAAAGCATAGCCATAGTAACAAGGATAAAGGCTTGAGCCATACGTCTAAGCAGCTCTAGCAAAATGAAAGCAGAATCACGGTCAAGCCTGAGTGTTCTCTCCTTGAGAACCGGGGGAGGGGGAGAACGGAAGAAAGAAGAGGAAACAAAAAGGATCAAACATAAAGTATGGCGAGTCTAGTTACTTTTAGCAAGTAAATAAAAGTAACATGATAGGCATATAAAGTAGATAAGAGATATCACTACATAAATGGTAGGTGTGACAAAGTAGACAGGATAAGGTGTATATGCTTCTAATGATTACTCTGCACTATTACTAGTATAATAGATATGTAATAGGATTACATACTCCCCAATTGCTTAATAGAAACAGGATTATCCCAATAGAAACATAATGGTAGTTTAGTTGTACTCTAGTAACGGGTTTTAACCCAAACAGAACTGGTACCTAAACAGAAATAGCGGGTGTTAGCCCAGGCAGAAACACAGGTACCCCACAGAAACAAATAAGACTAGATGTACCCTATTTACTACCCCCTTATCGATCGGCTCCCTATTCAGTAGATACCATGCGCTGGCCTCACATTAGGGTGTATCACTCCCTAATGTGGAAACCCTTCATTTTTCGGATGTGCACAACCATATCTACTGATGTCACAACATCTAATTTTCCCGAGCAGACGGAGTCATGCACGCACATTACCCCGATAGAACACGCCGTCATGACACCGTCCTTTACGTTTGGATCTCTTATATTCAGCTCAGTAAGCGTGCCCCACTCCGACCTAGTTCGGAGTACCCGTTTGATACCTATTTAAGGGTTACTGACTGAAATGGGTTTCACACAAGATGATGCAAGGTCTCCCCTGTGTCTTGCATACCCACTACTAGGTTTTCCACTGGTTATGTTTACCTAACGGTGTCTTTAATTACATAACCCCAACAGTTTAAGTTTGTGGGCCAATATATACAAATATTACCCACCAACCCAAGATGTACTAAACCCTCCCATTGATTCAAGCATGTTTATTTAACGGTTTAGTTTGTGGGCCTATATGTGAATATTACCCACCTCCCCCCCCCATCCCCCAGATTTACTTGACCCACCCCTTTTGTTCGACCAAGTTTTACTTAATCCCCAACTTAAATTTAAGTTCATACAATCCCTATGGATTAACTCAGGTTAAATAGTCCAATTCATTACCATGTCCATTTATGGTTTATAATGGGTAAGACCTCCCACATTAGGCCTATAACATGTGGATGCTGGATATGCCGGTCGGGTCCAGGCACACTTATTCCACAGTTGGGCCTAACCTCGTGTCATAGCCCGATTCGTATTTATGCACTTAGACCTCTCACATTAGGTTCAACATTAGCGGCTGCTGGATATGCCGTTCGGGTCCAGGAAGACTTCCACCACTAATGAAACCTAACCTCGTGTCATAAGTGCAATTACAATTTATAATTGTAATTATTAAACATTCCATTTTTATCCAATTCTTACCTATGGCTTAATAGGTGATTATGTCCCCACTTCCCCCTTTTGAATTATATGTCCAACTCATATTTATATTCGAATTATGCCAATATTAACCTTTTTCCCTCCCCATTCCCTAACTAGCGTGTTCACATAATTTATGGCACGTATAGGCTAAATAATAGCCTAATCATAAACGATAAAAAGGGAAGGTAATGGAAATATGACAAGGGTGAATGTTCTAACATAACTAGCCTAAACATGTGTTGAACATATGAGCATAGATCTAATGAACTTGTGGCAGTTAACTAGTTGTAACATAGCAAAGGTGATAAGATGAACATGACAAGATCTAAATTTTAAGTTAGATGTCCAACAAGTTCAGATCTAATATAAGAAGCACAAGGGGATCCAAATAATAAACTAGATCTGATTAATAATTTAGGTGTCCACATAAAATAGATCTAAAAAGTAGATCTAACAAATAGGGATTAAGATCTACGTTATAGAATGTCCACCTAATTCAGATCTAACAGTTAAAAATTAGATTTAACACAAGAAAGGATTTGGATCTACATAGAATGTCCACATGATTCAGAAAATTTAAATCTAACACAAATAAGAATTTAGATTTACATAAAATGTCCACATGATTCAGAAAAATTAGATCTAACATAAATAATAATTTAGATCTACATAGAATGTCCACATGATTCAGAAAAATTAGGCCTAACACAAATAAGAATTTAGATCTACAAAGAATGTCCACATGATTCAGAAAAATTAGATCAAAAACCAATAAGAATTTAGATCTACAAAGAATGTCCACATGATTCAAAAAAATTAGATCTAACACCAATAAGAATTTAGATCTACATCATAGAAATTTAGATCCAAGTTATAACCAATTCCAAAATGTCATATGTTCATAATTTACAAAGGTTCTAACATAATTTAGGCATATGAACATATCCAAATCATAGTCGTGACATGTTTACTTTTAAATATTCAAATCTAAAAGCAACTAGGAACTAATAGAATTTAGATTAGACGATAGAAAGAGAATGTGTAACAACCCGTATTTTAATAACATGTTATAACCATAAATCAAGGCAGAATTAAATTTTAGAATAAGAACCAACGGAAACGGGTTGCGCAATTGTGTTCGTCTCGGAATTCTACATGAAATCGAGTCCGAGTTTTCGAAAATCGGAGTTCGTATGACCAAGTTATGACCCTCCGAAGTTTCAGGAATTTGAATAAAGTAAAACAGCTCGAAAGTAAAGCCAGAAATTCGAAATTCAAACCCACAGAAGGATGGCAGGAAAATTCCCGTCTATATACCCAGTTCGACTAGGGAGTCAGCCTCCCCCCAACCAGGTCGACTGGGGAGTCGACCTCCCCATAACCTGGTCGACTGGGGAGTCGACCTGGCCCCTTTTTCCAGATCCGAGTCTTTTTGTATTTTTCTAAATCTAGACCTATTTTATGACCATATTCTTGACTCTAATCCTATATAAAATCACCCCTAGCCTCATTCTCTACACACCATTTCATTTTGTCCTTATGCTGCTTCTGAAATAATTAAATTAAAGAGAGAATGGCTGCTTCTTCTTCAACAAACAACTAGGGACAAACAACTTAAAGATCAGCAAGAAGAAATCAAATCAAGATTAATCAAATTAAGATTCAACAACTGCCACGACTATTTCTAGAATCGATTCTTAATCCACGAACTGTAAGTTCTAGTTACTTTGAGATTGAAACTTGTTAAATTTAATATGGACATGGAATAAAATGAAATTGGACCTAAGCTTGATTATCTATTTAGATCTGTTCTTGTTTCTTCTTGAATCTAGGATTTTGGGTTATTTCTTATCGATTGAATCATGCCCATTCATGTTGTTGGACCTAGTTTATTATTCAAACGCTAGATTATAATATGAATTCTTGGACCTTGACTTGATGATAAGACTTTTTCACCCTATTCTCTCTTGAATCTTCAATTTGGATTAATGCAAGTCTACCTATGTTCCTAAACCTTGGTTTTCATATTGTTGTTCTAGATCCTATTCACATGCCGATGATGTGTTAAACTACTATACACCAATTCTGTTGAACATATGATTTGGATTATAATCTCATGCCTATTCACATGCCCATCTTTGTCATGATTTTCTTGTTTATCCCTTTTTGAATTAATCTCGATACGCGCACGATGGGAATATGATTTGGGGATATTGGACAAAACATGAAGATTCACTTAGACATGAATTGGTAATTGACATGAATTAGCTTGGACATGAATTTGCATAACTTGAACACGAAAGCGATTGTAAACCTGATAATTGGCATGAACGTGAATTGTGAACTTGGAACGTAATTAGAGAAGATAAAATCTGGTAGTCAAACCATGTTTTTAGGTAATTATGGAACGCGACAAATAGCATGAAATTGATACGACGGGAATAACTTGAATACAAAATTGACTGTGACTTGATAGTGGATATTGGACGCATAGAAGGCACATAAACTTGCTTACCAACTTGAAACATGAATTGGTTATGAATATGAATCATTAACTTGATAATGGGCATAAGTGAAAACATGAAACTTGAAATGAAACTCGCCATGAAACTAGACACGAACTTGACATGAAACTTGAACATGGACATGACATTAGAATGAACTTGAAAATGGCCAACTCGAGGTTGGGTTGAGTTTGCAGTGTAAATCTGCCCGGAACCGCCCGGTAAATCCAGTGACTGCAAACAATAAGATCCAATGTGGGTAGTTGGTCACATCGCGCTTAAGACCCGAGGTTAGACTAAGTTGTGGTGTAAATCTGTCCGGAACCGCCCGGCGAATCCAGTGACCACAACAACTAGTCTAATGTGAGAGGTCGGGATGCATTAATGAATTAATGCCACATGATAGGGTTAAGTCATGAATCGCTTGAATATACTTAACCAATTTGACACGATGATTTGGTAGGGTTAAGTCATGAACCGCTTGAATATACTTAACCAATTTGACACGATAACATGATAGGGTTAAGTCATGAATCACTTGAATATACTTAACCAATTTGACACAATAACATGATAGGGTTAACTCATGAACCGTTTGAATATACTTAACCAATTTGACACGATAACATGATAGGGTTAAGTCATGAATCGCTTGAATATACTTAACCTATTTGACAAGATGACATGGTAGGGTTAAGTCATGGATCGCTTGAATATACTTAACCAATTTGACACGATGACATGGTAGGGTTAAGTCATGGATCGCTTGAATATACTTAACCAATTTGACACGATGACTTGATAGGGGTAAGTCATGACCCGCTTGAATATACTTAACCAATTTGACATGATGATTCAGTAGGGTTAAGTCATGAACCGCTTGAACATTCTTAACCAACTTGACACATGATTCGTAGGGCTAAGTCACGAACTTGAACGACAACACTTAGCCAATTTGACATGACACGTAGTCGGGTTAAGTCACGAACTTGAATGACCACACTTAATCAACTTGACATGCTAGACTGATGGGGTTAAGTCTCGAATTTAAATGACAACACTTAACCTGCTGGACGGAAACCCTAGTTACGCGGTCCTTTTCAGCAGTAACCCACTAGATGTATCATGGTACCCTGGAACTAGGCAGTGTGGGGCACGATTACTGGGCTGATTGTAAGCGACCAGAATGACGGCTGAGTTGGTGCGCCATTGTCGGTTCAGGCGGACTTTGGTCGTGCACGTAGTCCGGAGTTGAAAAAGCAGACATTGGGCACCAGTAGGTTTACACTGTGCATGCTTGATTCGTGTCAGTGGTTGGCACCCTAGGGCTTGATACACCCTATGGTGGACCTAGCACAGGTAACTACATTCATGATAGGGCCGTATGACACAGACACATGACGAGCTAGAACTTGTAGGGAGCCGATCGATTAATAGATCGTTTCGTGGGACCAAGTAATGGGTCATTTCATGATATTGGGCAAGGGATCATTTCATAGTTAAGACATGACACGGGTTGGGTTACTAGTACAGGTGGTAAAGGCCCATTTATGTTTCTATTTTCGTTTTGTTTAGACATTAGGATAACACCTAATTCTGTTAGACTAGTATTGGTGCAGAGAATGTTGAACATGCGATGCTATAGCGTAGTTTATCTTGTTACCATAATTTATCTCGTTTGCGTAGTTTATCTTGTTATCTTAGTTTAACTTGCCTATCTTGTCATCATTCTTATGTTTACTTTCAGTTTATATATGTCATGTTATCTTTACTTGTTTCTATGCTGAAAGTCACTAGGACTTACCAGTCTTTACTTCCACCCCCCCCGGTTCTCAGGGAGGAAACACTACTACTTAGTTTGGATTTCTTCCTGCCTCAAGATCATCATATATGGCTTGGACCTTTCTTGGCTATGGCTGCTTTACTGTTTTACTTGGGGAATGATTTATGACTATGGTTTTATGCTTCTTTACTATTGCAAGACAGATTTTGATGTAATGGATTTAATGGCATTTTGATGTAAAAGGCTTTAGGCATTACTAGATTTTAAACAAATGAAATTTGGTTTTCCTTCCACTGTTTTATATGTTCTGTCTTGTAATATTTTTGTGTACGTTTACCTAGATAATGCTCCACCAAAGCTAGTGCATTCCCTTTGTGAGTGACCCTAGCGGAGGTGGGGTGTTACATTTGGTATCAGAGCAGAAGGTTACCAGACTGGGCAAAAGCTTTTAAAAACCTTCTGAAATTATTTTCATAACGTTTACAAAGAAGCATTTTTCTAAGAAAAGTTTTGTTTTACGAAAGGCATATTCCCCAAAGCCATATGCACTATCTTTTGATTTTATCCTTGAGTCTCTTCTCTCTTTCTTTTTCACCATAGTTTTTAGGCATATGTAGAAGGGCAAAGAAGTGCCCAACCTCCATCAGTAGTCGCGGTAGTTCCATTTGCGACTAATCTTATTTCAAGCTTTGTAGGGTTGTCGTGCGATGGAGGTAGATTTCGAGAAACTTGTCAACAAGCTATACAAGGATAGTAAGAACGAGGATAAAAGAACACAGGCCTAAGGATAAGAAACTTGTTGATATGGCTTAATCCACGAAGGAGGAAAAGGTGAAAAGGGAGAGGCCAAAGTGAAAGAATAATAAAACCCATGACAAGAAAGAGTATCGTTAGTATGGTAAAAAGGGACATGTAGTTAAATTTTATAGGACAAGGACAAGGGCAAAGAACAAGATCGTCGAGAGGGCAATTGTATGCTCTCATTACTAGCATACCTAAGAGAGGTGGTAATGTTTTTGTTGAAGGTTTAGTTTTTCTTTTCTATCATCTCGTTAGGACTTTGTTTTTGTACATCGCATCCTTTTTAATCCTGCTTCGATAGTTGAGTCTCGGCACCTTAGTACTAGCACAGTAAAGGATCCCATTTTTTGTGTGTCTCAAATCCTATTGGGGAATCGGCTCATTTATTCATGACTTGTTTGGATTTGAGAATGTCTATGCTAAGTGTATATTCATGACTTGTTTGTACTAGTTCCATGGTAGTTAGACTCTTGACTTGCCTTGGTAATGCCCTCGAAGTCTAGTGTAACCCTTAGGATTCTGTCATGCTTAGTTACCTAGAATATTTTGATACATTTATTGATCCGCTCGAGTAGTGTTCGCCTCTAAGGCGGATGGTTCATTTCGCTTATGCATGAGTTATAGGAAATCACCTTAGTAAGTAAATTTGGCAACATGGCTGGCATCTGTTTATTTTCAAGAGATAGTTCATCTACGTGGAATACCTTATAGTGAGTAAACGAGATCCAAGATTCACTAGTGAATTTTTGGAGAGCTTGCATGAGACCATGAGTACGCAGATATGTTTGACCCCAGTATACTAGAAGGGGAATAAGTGAAAGCGGGACGAGAGGCAACAGTGAAATGAGTTCCAACTCATATTTTGGAAACAAGAATTAAGAAGCTATGAAATTGTGAAGTTAAAGACGGTCAAAGCACAATGGAGTTAAGCTCAAGGAAATGCGACTTAGAAGATTGAAGACTAGATACGCGCATCATATCTCTTTTTAAGAGTATATACTTGATCCCTCTTTTCCTATAGAATTTACTTGCATGCTATCTTTTATGTATATCCTCTCGGTTCTATTCTCAATCCTATTTCTGTTGCAAACCCCATAGGGAGTATGACTCATCTGTTAGCAGTACATGTTGGGGCTTGAGGATGTTCATTGGGTTGACTAAACTTTTTGGATTTTATAGGATATGGGTTAGTTTCAGGAAGGGATTTCTTGTGACCTAAAAGGAGTCCATCATGCTCAGTTTCCTAGAAACATATATATATATTGGTTAGGTTGAGTAATTCTTTGGGTGTCGGGCTGATGTTGATTTCGGTCTTCGGGGCTGGTGCTTAGGGAGTTCTTCTCCAAATCAGTATATATGTGACATAGATTTCCAGTTTTGACATTGCCTAATGGGCATAAGGTTTTTACTTGCTTCTATCGTTCGACTATATCTTTAGGTAGGAACAATTGGGTGTAAACATGTGTTTGAGACATGTTATGATTGATGGTTGCAAGTGGTTGCAAGTGGCTGCTAGTGGTTGCTCGTGATTGCATATACACGTACATTAGGCACTAGATCGGCTCAATCACATTTTCATATTGCATATGCATGAGTGCTTATACTTGTACATGGATGGAAACATGATATGTTATCATTTGGATGTTGCATATGAATGAATGTTTGTGCACTCATGTAGATATTATAATGTATGTTAGGAATTTGCGTACATGTTGGACTCATTACACTAACATATTTTGCATTAAGGAGGTCTACTGAATCAGTAACCGCTTGATCTTTTGCATTAGATAAGTACATATAAACACGCTTTCTGCATATATTCATCCAGCATTAGAAATCTTTTAAGGACAATGGTTGCCTGTGAATGATGGTTGAGTAGATGAATGATTGGATGGTAGGAAACATTCTTCCTAACTTAGAGATTTCGGGGACGAAATCCTTTAAGGAGGGGAGAATGGAACAACCCGTATTTTAATAACATGTTATAACCATAAATCAAGGCAGAATTAAATTTTAGAATAAGAACCAAGGGAAACGGGTTACGCCATTGCGTTCGTCCCAGAATTCTGCGTGAAATCGAGTCCGAGTATTCGAAAATCGGAGTCCGTATGGCCAAGTTATGACCCTCCGAAGTTTCAGGAATTTGAATAAAATAAAACAGCTCGAAAATAAAGCAAGAAATTCGAAATTCAAACCCAGAGAAGGCTGGCAGGAAAATTCCCGCCCATATACCCAGGTCGATTGGGTAGTCGACTGGGGTGTCGACCCCCCCATGACCAGGTCGACTAGGGAGTCGACCTAGGGTCGACCTGGCCCCTTTTTCCAGATCCAAGTCTTTTTGTATTTTTCTGAATCTAGACCTATTTTCTGACCATATTCGTGACTCTAATCCTATATAAACTCACCCCTAGCCTCATTCTCTCCATACCATTTCATTCTATCCTTATGCTGCTTCTGAAATAATTAAATTAAAGAGAGAATGGCTGCTTCTTCTTCGACAAACAACTAGAGACAAACAACTTAAAGATCAGCAAGAAGAAATCAAATCAAGATTAATCAAATTAAAATTCAACAACTTCCACGACTGTTTCTAGAATCGATTCTTAATCCACGAACTGTAAGTTCTAATTACTTTGAGATTGAAACTTGTTAAATTTAATATGGACATGGAATAAAATGAAATTGGACCTAAGCTTGATTATCTATTTAGATCTGTTTTTGTTTCTTCTTGAATCTAAGATTTTGGGTTATTTCTTATCGATTGAATCATGCCCATTCATGTTGTTGGACCTAGTTTATTATTCAAACGCTAGATTATAATATGAATTCTTGGACCTTGACTTGAAGATAAGAATTTTTCACCCTATTCTCTCTTGAATCTTGAATTTGGATTAATGCAAGTCTACATATGTTCCTAAACCTTTGTTTTCATATAGTTATTCTAGATCCTATTCACATGCCGATGATGTGTTAAACTACTATACACCAATTCTGTTGAACATATGATTTGGATTATAATCTCATGCCTATTCACATGCCCATCTTTGTCATGATTTTCTTGTTTATCCCTTTTTGAATTAATCCCGATACGCACATGGTGGGAATACGATTTGGGGATATTGGACAAAATATGGAGATTCACTTAGACATGAATTGGTAATTGACATGAATTAGCTTGGACATGATTTGGCATAACTTGAACACGAAAGCGATTGTAAACTTGATAATTGACATGAACGTGAATTGTGAACTTGGAACGTAATTAGAGAAGATAGAATCTGGTAGTCAAACCATGTTTTTAGGTAATTATGGAAGGCGACAAATAGCATGAAATTGATACGACGGGAATAACTTGAATACAAAATTGACTGTGACTTGATAGTTGATATTGGACACCTAGAAGGCACATAAATATGCTTATGAACTTGAAACATGAATTGGTTATGATTATGAATCATTAACTTGATAATGGGCATAAGTGAAAACATGAAACTCGCCATGAAACTAGACACGAACTTGACATGAAACTTGAACATGGACATAACATTAGAATGAACTTGAAAATGGCCAACTCGAGGCTGGGTTGAGTTTGCAGTGTAAATCTGCCCGGAACCACCCGGAAAATCCAGCCACTGCAAACAATAGGATCCATTGTGGGTAGTTGGTCACATCGCGCTTAAGACCCGAGGTTAGACTAGGTTGTGGTGTAAATCTACCCGGAACCGCCCGGCAAATCCAGTGACCACAACAACTAGTCTAATGTGAGAGGTCGGGGTGCATTAATGAATTAATGCCACATGATAGGGTTAAGTCATGAATCGCTTGAATATACTTAACCAGTTTGACACGATGATTTGGTAGGGTTAAGTCATGAACCGCTTGAATATACTTAACCAATTTGACACGATAACATGATAGGGTTAAGTCATGAATCGCTTGAATATACTTAACCAATTTGACACAATAACAGGATAGGGTTAAGTCATGAACCGCTTAAATATACTTAACTAATTTGACACGATAACATGATAGGGTTAAGTCATGAATCGCTTTAATATACTTAACCAATTTGACACAATGACATGGTAGGGTTAAGTCATGGATCGCTTGAACATACTTAACCAATTTGACACGATGACACGGTAGGGTTAAGTCATGGATCGCTTGAATATACTTAACCAATTTGACACGATGACTTGATAGCGGTAAGTCATGATCCACTTGAAATACTTAACCAATTTGACACGATGATTCAGTAGGGTTTAATCGTGAACCGCTTGAACATACTTAACCAACTTGACACATGATTCGTAGGGCTAAGTCATGAACTTGAACGGCAACACTTAGCCAATTGGACATGACACATAGACGGGTCACGAACTTGAATGACCACATTTAACCAACATGACATGCTAGACTGATGGGGTTAAGTCTCGAATTTAAATGACAACACTTAACCTGCTGGACGGAAACCCTAGTTACGCAGTCCTTTTTAGCAGTAACCCACTAGATGTATCATGGTACCCTGGAACTAGGCAGGGTGGGGCACGATCACTGGGCTGATTGTAAGCGACCAGAACGACGGCTGAATTGGTGCGCCATTGTAGGTTCAGGCGGACTATGGTCGTGCACGTAGTCTAGAGTTGAAAAAGCAGGCATTGGGCACCAGTAGGTTTACACTGTGCGTGCTTGATTCGTGTCGGTGGTAGGCACCCTAGGGCTTGATACACCCTATGGTGGACCTAGCTGTAACAACCCGAATTTTAATAACATGTTAAGACAAGAATCGAGGCAGAATTAAATTTTAAAAAAAGCATCAAGCGAAAAGGGTTGCGTTCATCTCGGAATTCTGGTTGGAAACGAGTCCGAAATTTCGTAAATCGGAGTCCGTATGACCGAGATATGGCCTCTAGAAGTTTCTGAAAAATCAGAAAACGAAAACAGGCTTTCAAAATTCGAATTTAGCCCCAAACCGACTGTGTGGGAAAATTTCCCGCCCAGCCCCAGGTCGACTGGGGAGTCGACCCGCCAGGGACCAGGTCGACTGCCCAGTCGACCTGGGTATCGACCTGGGGGTCGACCTCCCTGGTCGAGCCAGGTCGGCCTGTGTGCACCTGCAGGGTCTTGTGGACTGGTTTGTTGGCCTGTGACGATTTTTGATGGCTCAGATCTAAACTAGGGTTAATCTAAGGGCCTAAACTAGTCCTAACTCCTATAAAAACACCCTAAGACCTAGCCTAATTCACTAAAAACCATCCTAACAGCTAAGTGCTGCCCAAATGTCTCTTGATCATGGCCTCCATCTTCAACTTCAAGGGCTTAAGCATACAAACTTGATTTAAGACAAAGGAGCAAGCTTTCTACATCAAATCAAGGAAGTAGAGCATCATCTCAACACCGTTCTACGACAAATGCTTGCTCGTAATTCTCTAGCCATGCTTTGTAAGTTCTAGCTACTTTTAGATCTAAACGGTAGTTCTAATGTTGACATGGAATAAAATGAGATGAAACCTAAGTATGCTAGTCTATGTGAATCTAGTCTTGCCTCTCTCTTGAACCTATGACTTTGGGCTATTTCTTAGTGATTAAATCATGCCACTCATGTTGTGTTTGACTTAGTTTATCATGCAAGATTTAATCTTGACTTGTGGAAATGTTGGCATGAATCCTTAGAACAATTTGGCTTGTGGAATATTCATATGAACTTGACTTGGGGCTTATGCATGTAAAAGAACCTAAACCCCTCATGACCATTTACATGCCTAAGATGATGAACCTAGTGTTATGCTATCATACATGCTTGAGGCCAATCCTTTTATGCTATCATACATGCTTGAGGCCAATCCTTTTATGCTATCATACATGCTTGAGGCCAATCCTTTTATGCTATCATACATGCTTGAGGCCAATCCTTTTATGCTATCATACATGTTTGAGGCCAATCCCTTTATGCTATCATACATGATTTGAGGCCAATATGTTGTCATATTATTCCTACTATGTTGACTCGCTTTCACTTGCGTTGGGAATACGCCTTGGGTAGTTTAGGAAAACGTGAGATGGGCTATGAAATTTAACATGAATTAAGTAACGGGACAATGGGCATAAGTGTAAAACGTGGACTTTGTCGTAGCCTAAATTTGACATGAACATGATAAGTAGGAAAACATGAAAGTGGCCAACTCGAGGTTGGGTTGAGTTTGTAGCATGAATCTGCCCGGAACCGCCCGGCAAATCCAGTAGCTACAGACAATAGGATCCAATGTGAGAAGTTGGTCATATCTCGCTCAAAACCCGAGGTTAGACTAGGTTGTGGTGTAAAGCTGCCCGGACCCGCCCGGCGTAACCAGTAACCACAACAAAGTCTAATGTGAGAGGTTGGGGTGCATTAATCTACTTAATGCCACATGATAAGGTTAAGTTAGTTTGACTAATGGCACTTAACCGATATGACATGAATGGGTTGGTTAAGTAAGACCGGACTTGATTACTTAAAGACACTTAACCATATAACATGATTAGCGGATGGGTTAGTTTAACCTAAAAGGGTTGATAACACCCGACTGGGATAACGCGATGCGTGGTAGAGTTAAGTAAACCCGCAAGAATGATACTTAATCAATTATAAATACGACTAGTGGACAGGGTTAAGTTAACCTACACTTAACCAATCTGACTCGGTAATTTAATGGGGTTAAGTTAACTTATACTTAACCAATCTGACTTGATGATTTGATAGGGTTAAGTCACGAACCTCTTAAATATACTTAACCAGTCCGACTCGATAATTTAATGGGGTTAAGTTAGCCTACACTTAACCAATTTTACTCGGTAATTTGATGAGGTTAAGACAACCTATACTTAACCAATCTGACACGGTAAATTTGATAGGGTTAAGTTAACCTATACTTAACCAATCTGACGCGGTAAATTTGATAGGGTTAAGTTAATCCATACTTAACCAATCTGACACGATAATCTAGGGTTAAGTCATGAACGTCTTGATATACTTAACCAACTTGATACATGGTTTGTAGGGCAAATCCTTGAACTTGAATACTTAGCCAATTTTGACATGATTCGTAGGCGGGGTAAGTCATGAACTCGAATGACAACACTTACCCCATTATACAAAACCCTAGTTCAGGGGATTAAGTGGAAAATCGTAGTTAATAAGAATAACGGGAAGGGAAACTAAGTGATGAACCTTAGTTAAGGATAACTAAGTAATAATTCTTAGTCAAGACAATTGGACCAGTTCACAGGTAGATGAGTAACCTGATACGGTAGGTCATCGTTTAAAACGAACACACGAGAAGGAGCGAATGTTTATCTGACTTAGATAAAGGCTCCAGCGAACTGGGTGACGAAGCGGTAGCTTCAGGGGACATGAGGGTACTCTTGGTATCCCTCTGTGAGGTTGCAAATGATCCTCCTGGGCTCACAGAGGTTAAGGTCTGCGGTAGAAGAACCAAGGGTATGCCTTGGTTGCTGTGCGAGCAACCTAAAGACTGGGGTGGATTAGCGTGGAGTCGGTGATATCTAGTTTAGCCCTGTGATAGCACGTCGTCGACTACCTACCATATTTAGTCAATCGTGTACGTATGCAGAAAGGCAGAGAACTCCCAACAGACCATATACTTGCTATCTAGTTATGGGTGAGGTTGGCCAATAGGAAAGTGGGGCATGGATGGCCGGAGTATAGTTCTCGTGCATGATTTTCTTGGATTGCCTTTCAGTAGTTGAGGGAGGGGTCACGTGGGACCATAACCACCGGTAGAAAAACAGACCATAATATCTGCATCGACAGATAAACTAAAGCTCCCGACCGAGTCCTGTATTTCTTGATTAGCCCTAGCACGGGACTCGGATGGCACATTGAGATACATGTGCATCTAGACATGGAAAAACGATTCACGATACATACGTGGGAAAAAGGGCGTAGTTGACGGGTAGCGTAATCCCTAGTGGTCCTAGGTGTCTAAAACCCAAACCGAGTTATGAAAATGTCTAGTGGGTAGCATAATCCCTAGTGGTCCTAGGTGGCATAAATCCTAGCCGAACATTCAATAATTCATGGTAAGAAAATACAGCTAGAATCAAGGGTGACAGTCCAAAACGATCTCAAGGATAATGGAACTATGTTGAAGTAGTATAGAACTACATGAGGAAGCCTGTAGGATTTACGACAAAGGACTAAACATATACATGGGAAGAAACACGAGTTGGGAAAACCTACATTAGGTTGACATGGACCATTTCATGACATTGGGCAAGGTACATTTTGTAGCTAACACATGGCACGGGTTGGGATACTAGTACGGAAGGTGCAGGGCAAATATACTTGATAGAACCTTGGGGTGTATTACTCGATAGAACCTTGGGAGGTTATACTCGATAGATCCTTGGGATGTTATACTTGACGCATAGTGACTGTAGTTTATCTCTATACAATAGTTCATCATGTTACCTTAGTTTAGCTTGTCTATCTTGTCATCATCCTTATGTTTACTTTCAGTTTATGCATGTCATGTTACCTTTACCTGTTTTTATGCTGGAAGTAGATGGGACTTACCAGTCTTTATGACTGACCCCGTTTCTTTCGCCTCTTTGTCTTCCGTTTTCCCCCCCAGGTTTTCAGGGAGGAAATACTGTTATTTAGCTCGGACTTCTTCTGCTTCAAGGTCATCATGTATGGCTTGGATTTTTCTTGGCTATGGCTACTTTACCATTTTACTTGGGGAATATTTTATGAATGTTGTTTTATGCTTCTTTAATTATTGCAAGACAGGTTTCCAATGTAATGGCTTTTAAAGGCATTTTGATGTAAAAGGATTTAGACCTTGTAATTTTATGAGGTAATGAAATTTGGTTTTTCCTTCCGCTGTTTTATATGTTCTGTCTTGTAATATTTCTGTGCATGTTTACCTAGATAATACTCCACCAAAGCTAGTGCATTCCCTTTGTGAGTGACCCTGGCGGAGGTGGGGTGTTACATTTGGTATCAGAGCAGAAGGTTACCAGACTGGGCAAAATTTTTAAAACCTTCTGAAAATTATTTTAAAACCGTTTACAAAGAAGCATTTTTCAAGGAAAGTTTTATTTTTAAAGGCTATTCCCTAAAGGCCATTAGCATTATCCTTTGTTTCCTTGATTGAATCTCTTTTCCTTTCTTTTCTCCACCTGTAGTCACAGTGGTTCGAATTGCGACTAATCCCTTTCTAACTACGTCAGTGTTTTCGGTACGATGGAGGCAGTTCTTGAGAGACCAGTTACCGCGTTATAAGAAAGGATAGTAGGAAAAAGGATAAAGAATACAAGCTTAAGGACAAGCAACTTGTTGGTATGGCTCAATTCACAAAGGAGGAAAAAGGGTGAATGATAAAACCCATGACAAGAGAGAGTATCTCTAGTAGGATTAAAAAAAGGGAAAGATAGTCAAAGTATTATGAGACGAGGACAAGATCATCGAGAGGGCAATTGTATGCTCTCACTGTTAGCGTACCTAAGAAGGATGGTAACGTTTCTGTGAAAGGTTTAGCTTTTCTTCTCTATCATCCCGTCAGGACTTTGTTTTGATCACCGCATCATTTAAGTCTGCTTCGATAGTTGAGTCTCTGCACCTTCGTACTAGCATAGTAGAGGATCCCATTTTTTCTCAAATCTTGTTGAGGAATCGGTCCATTTATTCATGACTTGTTTGGATTGGAGGACGCCTATGACTTTTGGGAATAATGCTTATGCTTTTAAGCTATGGGTTGAATTCTAGGAATGGAGTGGTTATCCGGTAGGGGTGCCATTCTCGGTTCTGAAAGGAGGGTAGTTGGGCTCTTGTCTTGCCTCGGTAATACCCTCGAAGTCTCGTGTAACCTTTAGGGTTCTGTCATGATTTGTTACCCAGAACCTCTTGATGCATTTGTTGGTAATCCGTTCGAGTAGAGTTCGCCACTAAGGCGGATGGTTCATTTCGCTTGTGCATGAGTTATGGAAATCACTCTAGTAAGTACACTTGGTAACATGGTTGGCATCTGCTTGTTTTCAAGAGATAAGTTCTTCTGCGAGGAATGCCGTAGAGCGAGTAAACGAGATCCATGATTCACTAGTGAATTTTGGAGAGCTTACATGAAACCATGAGTGCACGGATATGGTTGAGCCAAGTATACTAGAGGGAGAATAAGTAAAAGTGGAACGAGAGGCGACAATGAAGTGAGTTCCAGCTCATATTTGGAAATAGGAGTTAAGAGGCCACGAAATCATGAAGTTAAAGATGGTCAAAGCACAATGGAATTAAGCTCAAGGAAATGCGACTTAGAAGATTGAAGACAAGATACGCGCATCATATCTCTTTTTAAGAGCATATTCTTGATCCCTGTTATCCTGTAGAGCTTACCTGCATGCTATCTTTTATACATATCCTCTCGATCCTATTCTCGATCTTATTTCTGTTGCAAACTCCATAGGGGGTATGGCTCATCGGTTAATAATACATGTCAAGATTTGAAGGTATCCGTTAGGTTGACTAAACCTTTTGGGCTTTATAGGACATGGGTTGGGTTTAGAAAGGGATTTCTTGTAATCCAAAAGGAGTTTATCTTGCTTATCTTCTTGGTCCTATCTTGAGGACCTTAGGTAGAACCCTGTGGATGTAAACATGTATTTGAAAACATGTTATGATTGATATGGTTGCAAGTGGTTGCTTGTGGATGCGCGAATACACACTAGGCACTAGATCAGCTCAGTCACATTTCATATTTCATATGTATACGTGTTTATACTTGTTTATGGATGAATTTGAATGTGTTATCATGTGAATATGGCATATAGATGAATGGTTGTGCACACATACAGTGTTTATGTGACTAGGACTATTTGCATACATGTAGATTCATGGCACTAAACATATTTTGCATTTAGAAGATCAATTAGGCCTGATCATTTGCATTATATAAGGAACATATACACACACTTTCTGCATATGTTCATACAGCATTAGAAATCTCTTAAGGACAATGTTTGCTTGTGGATGATGTTTTGAGTAGATGGATGATGGATGGTAGGATACGTTCTTCCTAACTTAGAGATTCCGGGGACGAAATCCTTAAAGGAGGGGAGAATGTAACAACCCGAATTTTAATAACATGTTAAGACAAGAATCGAGGCAGAATTAAATTTTAAAATAAGAATCAAGCGAAACGGGTTGCGTTCATCTCGGAATTCTGGTTGGAAACGAGTCCGAAATTTCGTAAATCGGAGTCCGTATGACCAAGATATGGCCTCTAGAAGTTTCACGAAAAATCAGAAAACGAAAACAGACTTTCAAAATTCGAATTTAGCCCCAAACGGACTGGGTGGGAAAATTTCCCTCCCAGCCCCAGGTCGACTGGGGAGTCGACCCCCCAGGGACCAGGTTGACTGCCCAGTCGACCTAGGTGTCGACCTCCCTGGTCGAGCCAGGTCGGCCTGTGTGCACCTGCAGGGTCTTGTGGTCTGGTTTGTTGGCCTGTGACGATTTTTGATGGCTCAGATCTAAACTAGGGTTAATCTAAGGGCCTAAACTAGTCCTAACTCCTATAAAAACACCCTAAGACCTAGCCTGATTCACTAAAACCATCCTAACAACTAAGTGCTACCCAAATGTCTCTTGATCATGGCCTCCATCTTCAACTTCAAGGGCTTAAGCATACAAACTTGATTTAAGACAAAGGAGCAAGCTTTCTACATCAAATCAAGGAAGTAGATAATCATCTCAACACCGTTCTACGACAAATGCTTGCTCATAATTCTCTAGCCACGCTTTGTAAGTTCTAGCTACTTTTAGATCTAAACAGTAGTTCTAATGTTGACATGGAATAAAATGAGATGAAACCTAAGTATGCTAGTCTATGTGAATCTAGTCTTGCCTCTCTCTTGAACCTATGACTTTGGGTTATTTATTAGTGATTAAATCATGCCACTCATGTTGCGTTTGACTTAGTTTATCATGCAAGATTTAATCTTGACTTGTGGAAATGTTGGCATGAATCCTTAGAACAATTTGGCTTGTGGAATATTCATATGAACTTGACTTGGGGCTTATGCATGTAAAAGAACCTAAACCCCTCATGACCATTTACATGCCTAAGATGATGAACCTAGTGTTATGCTATCATACATGCTTGAGGCCAATCCTTTTATGCTATCATACATGCTTGAGGCCAATCCTTTTATGCTATCATACATGCTTGAGGCCAATCCTTTTATGCTATCATACATGCTTGAGGCCAATCCTTTTATGCTATCATACATGTTTGAGGCCAATCCCTTTATGCTATCATACATGATTTGAGGCCAATATGTTGTCATATTATTCCTACTATGTTGACTCGCTTTCACTTGCGTTGGGAATATGCCTTGGGTAGTTTAGGAAAACGTGAGATGGGCTATGAAATTTAACATGAATTAAGTAACGGGACAATGGGCATAAGTGTAAAACGTGGACTTTGTCATAGCCTAAATTTGACATGAACATGATAAGTAGGAAAACATGAAAGTGGCCAACTCGAGGTTGGGTTGAGTTTGTAGCATAAATCTGCCTGGAACCGCCCGGCAAATCCAGTAGCTACAGAAAATAGGACCCAATGTGAGAAGTTGGTCATATCGCGCTCAAAACCCGAGGTTAGACTAGGTTGTGGTGTAAAGCTGCTCGGACCCGCCCGGCGTAACCAGTAACCACAACAAAGTCTAATGTGAGAGGTTGGGGTGCATTAATCTACTTAATGCCACATGATAAGGTTAGGTTAGTTTTACTAATGGCACTTAACCAATATGACATGAATAGGTAGGTTAAGTAAGACCAGACTTGATTACTTAAAGACACTTAACCATATAACATGATTAGCGGATGGGTTAGTTTAACCTAAAAGGGTTGATAACACCCGACTGGGATAACGCGATGCATGGTAGAGTTAAGTAAACCCGCAAGAATGATACTTAACCAATTATAAATACGACTAGTGGACGGGGTTAAGTTAACGTACACTTAACCAACCCGACTCGGTAATTTAATGGGGTTAAGTTAACTTACACTTAACCAATTTGACTTGATGATTTGATAGGGTTAAGTCACGAACCAATTTGACTTGATGATTTGATAGGGTTAAGTCACGAACCTCTTAAATATACTTAACCATTCCGACTCGATAATTTAATTTGGTTAAGTTAGCCTACACTTAGCCAATTTTACTCGGTAATTTGATGAGGTTAAGACAACCTATACTTAACCAATCTGACACGGTAAATTTGATAGGGTTAAGTTAACCTATACTTAACCAATCTGACACGGTAAATTTGATAGGGTTAAGTTAATCCATACTTAACCAATCTGACACGATAATCTAGGGTTAAGTCATGAACGTCTTGATATACTTAACCAACTTGATACATGGTTTGTAGGGCTAAGCCTTGAACTTGAATACTTAGCCAATTTTGACATGATTCGTAGGCGGGGTAAGTCATGAACTCGAATGACAACATTTACCCCTTAGACAAAACCCTAGTTCAGGGGACTAAGTGGAAAATCGTAGTTAATAAGGATAACGGGAAGGGGAACTAAGTGATAAACCTTAGTTAAGGATAACTAAGTAATAATTCTTAGTCAAGACAATTGGACCAGTTCACAGATAGATGAGTAACCTGATACGGTAGGTCATCGTTTAAAACGAACACACGAGAAGGAGCGAATGTTTATCTGACTTAGATAAAGACTCCAACGAACTGGGTGACGAAGCAGTAGCTTCAGGGGATGTGAGGGTACTCTTGGTATCCCTCTGTGAGGTTGCAGATGATCCTCCTGAGCTCACAGAGGTTAAGGTCTGCGGTAGAAGAACCAAGGGTATGCCTTGGTTGCTGTGCGAGCAACCTAAAGACTGGGGTGGATTAGCGTGGAGTCGGCGATATCTAGTTTAGCCCTGTGATAGCACGTCGTCGACTACCTACCATCATTAGTCAATCGTGTACGTATGCGGAAAGGCAGAGAACTCCCAACAGACCATATACTTGCTATCTAGTTATGGGTGAGGTTGGCCAATAGGAAAGTGGGGCATGGATGGCCGGAGTATAGTTCTCGTGCATGATTTTCTTGGATTGCCTTTTAGTAGTTGAGGGAGGGGTCACGTGGGACCATAACCACCGGTAGAAAAACAGACCTTAATATCTGCATCGGCAGATAACCTAAAGCTCCCGACCGAGTCCTGTATTTCTTGATTAGCCCTGGCATAGGACTCGGATAGCACATTGAGATACATGTGCATCTAGACATTGAAAAACGATTCACGATACATACGTGGGAAAAAGGGCATGGTTGACGGGTAGCGTAATCCCTAGCGGTCCTAGGTGGCTAAAACCCAAACCGAGTTACGAAAACGTCTAGCAGATAGCGTAATCCCTAGTGGTCCTAGGTGGCATAAATCCTAGCCGAACATTCAAGAATTCACGGTAACAAAATACAGCTAGAATCATGGGTGACAGTCCAAAACGATCTCAAGGATAATGGAACTACGTTGAAGTAGTATAGAACTACATGAGGAAGCCCGTAGGATTTACGGCAAAGGACTAAACATATACATGGGAAGAAACATACGAGTTGGGAAAACCTACATTAGGTTGACATGGACCATTTCATGACATTAGGCAAGGGACATTTTGTGGCTAACACATGACACGGGTTGGGATACTAGTACGGAAGGTGCAGGGCAAATATACTTGATAGAACCTTGGGGTGTATTACTCGATAGAACCTTGGGAGGTTATACTCGATAGAACCTTGGGATGTTATACTTGACGCATAGTGACCGTAGTTTATCTCTATACAGTAGTTCATCCTGTTACCTTAGTTTAGCTTGTCTATCTTGTCATCATCCTTATGTTTACTTTCAGTTTATGCATGTCATGTTACCTTTACCTGTTTTTATGCTGGAAGTAGATAGGACTTACCAGTCTTTATGACTCACCCTGTTTCTTTCGCCTCTTTGTCTTCCGTTTCCCCCCCCCCCCAGGTTTTCAGGGAGGAAATACTGTTATTTAGCTTGGACTTCTTCTGCTTCAAGGTCATCATGTATGGCTTGGATTTTTCATGGCTATGGCTACTTTACCGTTTTACTTGGGGAATATTTTATGACTGTGGTTTTATGCTTCTTTAACTATTGTAAGACAGGTTTCCAATGTAATGGCTTTTAAAGGCATTTTGATGTAAAAGGCTTTAGACCTTGTAATTTAATGAGGTAATGAAATTTGGTTTTTCCTTCCGCTGTTTTATATGTTATGTCTTGTAATATTTCTGTGCATGTTTACCTAGATAATACTCCACCAAAGCTAGTGCATTCCCTTTGTGAGTGACCCTGGCGGAGGTGGGGTGTTACACTAGCACAGGTAACTACATTCATGATAGGGCCGTATGACACAGACACATGACGAGCTAGAACTTGTAGGGAGCTGATCGATTAATAGATCGTTTCGTGGGACCAAGTAATGGGTCATTTCATGATATTGGGCAAGGGATCATTTCATAGTTAATACATGACACGGGTTGGGTTACTAGTACAGGTGGTAAAGGTCCATTTCTGTTTCTGTTTCCATTCTGTTTAGACATTAGGATAATACCTAATTCTGTTATACTAGTATTGGTGCAGAGAATGTTGAACATGTGATGTTATAGCGTAGTTTATCTTGTTACCTTAGTTTATCTCGTTTGCGTAGTTTATGTTGTTATCTTAGTTTAACTTGGCTATCTTGTTATTATCCTTATGTTTACATTCAGTTTATATATGTCATGTTATCTTTACTTGTTTCAATGCTGAAAGTCACTAGGACTTACCAGTCTGTATGACTGACCCGTTTTTGTTTTGCCTCTTCTTCTTCCGTTTCTCCCCCCCCCCCCCCCCCCAGGTTCTCAGGGAGGAAACACTACTACTTAGTTTGGACTTCTTCCTGCCTGAATGATTTATGACTATGGTTTTATGCTTCTTTACTTTTGCAGGACAGATTTCGATGTAATGGATTTAATGGCATTTTGATGTAAAAGGCTTTAGGCCTTACTAGATTTTAAAGAAATGAAATTTGGTTTTCCTTCCGCTGTTTTATATGTTCTATCTTGTAATATTTCTGTGTATGTTTACCTGTATAATGCTCCACCAAAGCTAGTGCATTCCCTTTGTGAGTGACCCTAGCGGAGGTGGGGTGTTACAGAATGGATCTTGAATCTCTATTTGCTTTGATAGTTGTAGAAGATAAGAGATCCTAGTTCAGTTCAGACTCCGGTAGAGTTTGGCCACCATGATTCTTAGTGAAGAAAAATGTAACGACACGGGTTTCACCCGACCTTAATCGATCGCAAAATCGACCAAGACCGTTAAAAATCCGCATACGTTACTTTGGGAATACAACACATCAGAACAACAACAACAACAACAGACTTTTATTACATCATGATAATATAACATCAGAGTACAGAATATATCAGAGTACATCAAAATTAAAATACAGCGGAAGAAAATTTTACAATAAATTTAATACAGTGCAGCGGAAATAAAATAACTAAGGCAGCGGAAGGCTTCCAATGTTCTGGACACAGCTTTAAGCTTCAATCCAGAATGTTGCTATAAAGATAAACCTGCAGACACTGCTCGACTGCCCGTGTGGAAAGAGGGCACCCGAGTTTGCAAAACATGTGGAAACAAACAACGGGTCAGTCGTGGGACTGGTGTGAGAATTCTTAACTAATAAATCATTATTAATAGGGCAAATCCAAAGACCACGCCGCTAATGCGGAACGGGTTTGCTCTAATGGATTGTCGTGCATAACTTAAAGTAAATCGTAAAACAACGCAATGCTTTTTAGAAAAATGAAATCACCATAAGACTCAGGTCCCATCACACAATGCAACGCACACCAGAGGATAGAGTTTTACCTTATGGTGATCAAACATGATAAATACGGCAAATACGAGTTTGATATTATTATTAGTGTGTATATGTTTTAAAAAACAATTTCAATCATAATGTATCAATCCTAGGAAGCATAGGTACCATATGCTATGCCTCCGTACTAGTAATACAATCAAAACCGAATGGCGCGTATTGGAAATTGGTTTCCATCATGAGTCAAGGCTAGGGAGGAGCTCCTACCGATTCGAGACACTCTAGCTAATGTCTCAGGATTACCCGCAGTTAACCCTTGGAAATGGCAGGGCCGGTCCTCAAATACAACTTAGAGGATTGGCAATTCCTAAGCACACGTTCCCCGGTCCTATAGGACCTATCTGAGGCGCCTCATTCCATCATCCACATAAGTAAAATGTCAGGGCTGGTAGGTCACTGACACCACTCTAGCTAGAAAGAAACGTGCTGCTCTCCCTGCGTTCCCTTCTCCCGTTTTAGACTCCGCTGGTGTGTGAGGCTCGTGAAGTCACGTCATACACAAAGCTATACCTAAACAGGTTATGCTTTGATCATCCCACAAGGCCTGCTTTTCAACAAAGCCTTGATCATATGCATCTTAACATGCCACATCATCACTCCATATCACACTACCAATCCTTTGCCGAAATATATGAACGGGTGTTAAGCAAAAGAATAAATTCTCCGCCACCAAACATCCATACATTCGACAGAAGATTATTAACATGATATATAATGGAGTACGATGTCAGACACACAATCCATTTATAAGCTTATGCTCTGGGTCTGCGTGAAAGCCAAATCCGTTCAATCAACGTGTTCGTTCGGACGACGACCATGACCTTGACTTGGGAGCAAATCAATTCAAAGTCTCAATCGCTGTCCTCCTGAGGGGAAGATTGACGGTCTTCATTAGTCGTCTTCTTCTTCAATTCTCATCGTCGTTTGCTTATTTGGAATGAGATTAACTCGGTCATCCCAAATAATCTTCGTATATATATATATATATATATATATATATGTAAATATATTGAAAACTCTTCCTTATCGTTATTTCTAATTTATAACGATAATTTCCTATTTTATTTAATTAAAAATAATTAAATCTTTAATCAACGACGATTCAGGTCAATGGCGATTTTGGCGCTGTTTTCAACAAATTTTGATTTTCACATATCTCAAAATCTAACCATTGGATTTTGACGTATTATATATCGTTGGAAAGATCTTTCCAAGACGGTCCTAGCGGTTTCAGTTTCGGGAAAATCCGACGGTCGGATCTTCCGGTATAGTCATTTAAAAGTTCGATTTCAAAACGCGAACTACCGCGCTCGATTCGTTTAATTATATATATATATATATATAAATATATAAATAAATAATTCGTTTAATTCATCGTTCTTACATACATCTCCCCGTTTCCTTTATTCTTTTTTTTTCCACTTCTTAATCTTACATGAAAATGTAATTTATAATTAGACGGTGAATTATTCCCTTTTATTTTATTTTTATTTTAAAATCTTTATAATTTACATTAAAATGTAAATTATAATTCATCGCTCTATTTATTCCATTTCATCGTTCAATTATATTATGATTCCATTTACATATATAAAATACTCATTCTCTTTCTAAATGCATTCTCAATCTCAATTACATCTAAAATGTAAATTATAATTCATCGCTCTATTTATTCCATTTCATCGTTCAATTATATTATGGTTCCATTTACATATATAAAATACTCATTCTCTTTCTAAATGCATTCTCAATCTCAATTACATCTAAAATGTAATTTTATTTTACGATGACATTTCCATTCTATTCACATTATAAATAATGTACATTTCCTACGATGAAAATTCTCTTTTAATATACATTAAAAATAATGTATTTTTATCCTATGGTATGTTTTTCTTTTTATTAACATTGAAAATAATGTTACCTTAACATACAATGCATTTTCTATTTTTATTAACATTGAAAATAATGTTACCTTAACATACAATGCATTTTCTATTTTTATTAACATTGAAAATAATGTTAATTTTTCTATCTTTACATTACACATGAAAAATGTATATTTTGATACATCGCAAATTCCTACTTTATATTTACAAAATAAAGAGTAGACCTTGTCATGCGGTGAATTCCTACCTTATTTTACAAATAAAAAGTAAATCTTATCATACATTGAAAATGCCAACTTACTTTTACAAATAAAAGTGTACATCTTATCATGTGGTGAAAATACTCTAATATTAACATTATAAATAAATGTTAATGCCAATTTCTCTTACAATGTAAATTTCTCTTTTTATACATACATTAATAAAAGTGTGTTAATACATACGGTGCAATCTTCTTTTTAATCAATATCAAAAATAATGTTAAACAATCTTTTCTTTTTATATAACATTAAAATAATGTTAATAAATCATATGGTCCATTCTCTTTTAATATTTACATTAGAATAATGTAAATCAATCTTTCCTTTTCATATACATTTATAAATAATGTACATTTTTCTTACGAGGTAAATTCTCTTTTGTTTAGCATTATAAATAATGTTAATCTTACATACGGTTCAATTCCTTTTTATTAACATTAAAAATAATGTTAAATTTACATATGGTTCAATTCCTTTTTATTAACATTAAAAATAATGTTAAATTTACATACAATGCATTTCCTATTTATTAACATTAAAAATAATGTTAAATTTACATACAATGCATGTTAATAAACCATACGGTGTGTTTTCTTTTTAACATTAACATTAGAAATAAATGTTAAGAATCATACGATGTATTTTTTTCTTTTCTTTTCACTAACATAAATGTCATTTTCCTACGATGAACATTTTCATTCTATAAATTTGATCAATTCAAATCCTGACACAAACTAAAACGTGTGATAGCGATAATCAATTTCTTCGATGAAAAATTAAATCAATACAAAATGATAACATGGCAGTGATAACATGACATCGTATAAACATGACATCAAAAGGGATACATCCTAACTACTCAATCATAGAACAAAGCATCACAAACAGATCTGAATCATTCATCGTACTGGAATAGTTTAATTTTATTAAATTTTAAATAAAAGAACTCTCACCTTGTTTGGATAAGAATTAAAATAAATCCAAATAATTTTCAGAATGCTCCAATCAATCACAGCAGATCCCACTCGTCGTCACGGTCCTAACGGATCTGAAATTTTCAGATTCGGGGTTCATACGCATTAGCTATCAACGTTTTTAAATATACAGATTTTTAACAACTGCTGCAGCAACGCTTAAAAGCGTGGGGAAATCTGAAATAGTTCATACCTTAAAACCCACTTTTGTTCAAAAATTCAAATCCGATTTTCTGGAGTTGTAGTTGATGAAACGACGAGCCGTTTGTTGGAGAAGGACCGGCTCGGAGAGGGCTTTGATCGGCCAGAGGGGGGTGGCGTTCGGCGGTGGCGTGTGGGGCCCAGGGGGCGCGAATGGCGGCGGCTTCTTGGTGGTGGCGCTATGGTGCACGGGGAGGGGCGAGACTTGTCGGAGATCGAAGAGCTCGGGAAGAGCTTCGAAATGAGTACTCACACGCTAAATTTCGTCGAAAAATGGAAGAGAAATCGAAGCTCAAAGTTTGGAGCTTCTATGGGTTCAGCGGCTACTACAAACGGAGGAAGAAGATGAAGGAGGCCCGACCTTTATATAATATTATAATATTAGGGTAAATTAATTATTAGTTAATTAGCCCGCTTAAGCCCGTTTTGGTCCGAACTCCGATTTAGGCCTGCTTACTGTCGTTCTTAAGGTTTTGACACCTTCTGAACGCAATGGGCTATGTCCCGGGGTCCAAGTCCGAGGTCTGTTATGAGTTTTGGAATAATTACATTATTTTATTAATATTTTAATGTGTACCGTACGTGAAAATTCACCGAGGTCACAAATTAAATTCAAAAATTCTCGAAAAATATATTTAGCTATGTTTTGATGCTGTGGACATATGAAAATTAATTTCGTTCAATTCTGAGCCCGTATGAATTTATAATGAATTTTTAAAGTCAAAAATTTGCCCGTTTAACCTGAAAAATCAATTATAATTATATTTTAATTCTAAAAATTACCAAAAAAATCATTTTTAGCTTTGTTTTGATGATACGAATCCAACAAAATTTATTTCGTTGAATTCTGAGACTATTTGAAAAATGACTATTTTTAAGGCCAGTATATTTAATATTAAAAATACATTTTGAAACAAATAATTTTCGAAACTCGAAATATATAAGTGTTTACTGTTTTTCAATGTAGAAACATCATTTCGAACTCAATGGAAGTGGTTTCGAGTCGAAATTCCTTTATATGCAAAAAGTAGCATTTTTAACCTATGCAAATTACCTAGCGACCTTTCTAAAAATTGAATTGGCCATAACTTTTGATTTCCGCTATGAAATTTCGATTTTTCGGATTCGTTGGAAAGATATTTTTAAATAGATTCTAATATTTTTGGTTTCACTAAAATCCGTTAAATTTTGCGTCCTGTACGGTCAGTCAAAGTTCAAGTTTGACTTTTCAAACTACCGCGCTATTTCTAGCTCTTTTTATAATTAAAATTAAATTATTCATTCTAACTTCGATTTGAATCAAATTTGTGATCATTATTATTCAAAATAGATTATTTTAAATATCAAAACTCATTTAAAATCACTTAAAATAAATTTTAAATTGGCCCCAAAATTCAGGGTTGTTACAGTCTCCCCCACTTAAAAACTTTTCGTCCTCGAAAAGGGACGAAGCTAAAAGTTGATTAATTAACTAACTAATTTATATATATATTCTCCATTGGTTTAAATAATTTCATTTGTTAATTAACTTTCAAATATATAACTTTTTATATATTCAAAATCATATTTTCCAAAATAAAGTATAATTAATTACAAATACGTATATTATAGGCTTGCAACTCCCAACTCATTCTAGGGCATTACTAACCCTATCTCTAATGAGTTTTCTCATTCTAGGATACTGCTGATCCTATCTCTAATGAGTATTCTTATTGGATATTACTAATCCAATCTCTGATGAGTCTTTCGTGCAGTTCTAATGAGTTGTACCCCAAAGATTTGAGCTAACCTCGCTCTGATACCAACTGTAACGACACGGGTTTCGCCCGACCTTAATCGATCGCAAAATCGATCAAGACCGTTCAAAATCCGCATACGTTAACTTTGGGAATACAACACATCAGAACAACAACAACAGACTTTTATTACATCATGATAATATAACATCAGAGTACGGAATATATCAGAGTACATCGAAATTAAAATACAGCGGAAGAAAATTTTACAATAAATTTAATACAGTGCAGCGGAAATAAAATAACTAAGGCAGCGGAAAGCTTCCAATGTTCTGGACACAGCTTTAAGCTTCAATCCAGAATCCTGCTAAAAAGATAAACCTGTAGACACTGCTCGACTGCCCGTGTGGAAAGAGGGCACCCGAGTTTGCAAAAAAGGTGGAAACAAACAACGGGTCAGTCGTGGGACTGGTGTGAGAATTTTTAACTAATAAATCACTATTAATAGGGCAAATCCAAAGACCACGCCGCTAATGCGGAACGGGTTTACTCTAATGGATTGCCGTGCATAACTTAAAGTAAATCGTAAAACAACGCAATGCTTTTTAGAAAAATGAAATCACCATAAGACTCAGGTCCCATCACACAATGCAACGCACACCAGAGGATAGAGTTTTACCTTATGGTGATCAAACATGATAAATACGGCAAATACGAGTTTGATATTATTATTAGTGTGTATATGTTTTAAAAAACAATTTCAATCATAATGTATCAATCCTAGGAAGCATAGGTACCATATGCTATGCCTCCGTACTAGTAATACAATCAAAACCGAATGGCGAGTATTGGAAATTGGTTTCCATCATGAGTCAAGGCTAGGGAGGAGCTCCTACCGATTCGAGACACTCTAGCTAATGTCTCAGGATTACCCGCAGTTAACCCTTGGAAATGGCAGGGCCGGTCCTCAAATACAGCTTAGAGGATTGGCAATTCGTAAGCACACGCTCCCCGGTCCTATAGGACCTATCCGAGGCGCCTCATTCCATCATCCACATAAGTAAAATGTCAGGGCTGGTAGGTCACTGACACCACTCTAGCTAGAAAGAAACGTGTTGCTCTCCCTGCGTTCCCTTCTCCCGTTTTAGACTCCGCCGGTGTGTGAGGCTCGTGAAGTCACGTCATACACAAAGCTATACCTAAAAAGGTTATGCTTTGATCATCCCAAAAGGCCTGCTTTTCAACAAAGCCTTGATCATATGCATCTTAACATGCCACATCATCACTCCATATCACACTACCAATCCTTTGCCGAAATATATGAACGGGTGTTAAGCAAGAGAATAAATTCTCCGCCACCAAACATCCATACATTCGACAGAAGATTAATAACATGATATATAATGGAGTACGATGTCAGACACACAATCCATTTATAAGCTTATGCTCTGGGTCTGCGCGAAAGCCAAATCCGTTCAATCAACGTGTTCGTTTGGACGACGACCATGACCTTGACTTGGGAGCAAATCAATTCAAAGTCTCAATCGCTGTCCTCCTGAGGGGAAGATTGACGGTCTTCATTAGTCATCTTCTTCTTCAATTCTCATCGTCGTTTGCTTATTTGAAATGAGATTAACTCGGTCTTCCCAAATAATCTTCGTATATTTATATATATATATGTAAATATATTGAAAACTCTTCCTTATCGTTATTTCTAATTTATAACGATTATTTCCTATTTTATTTAATTAAAAATAATTAAATCTTTAATCAACGACGATTCAGGTCAATGGCGATTTTGGCGCTGTTTTCAACAAATTTTGATTTTCACATATCTCAAAATCTAACCGTTGGATTTTGACGTATTATATATCGTTGGAAAGATCTTTCCAAGACGGTCCTAGCGGTTTCAGTTTTGGGAAAATCCGACGGTCGGATCTTCCGGTATCGTCGTTTAAAAGTTCGATTTCAAAACGCGAACTACCGCGCTCGATTCGTTTAATTATATATATATATATATAAATATATATATAAATAATTCGTTTAATTCATCGTTCTTACATACATCTCCCCTTTTCCTTTATTCTTTTTTTTTCCACTTCTTAATCTTACATGAAAATGTAATTTATAATTAGACGGTGAATTATTCCCTTTTATTTTATTTTTATTTTAAAATCTTTATAATTTACATTAAAATGTAAATTATAATTCATCTCTCTATTTATTCCATTTCATCGTTCAATTATATTATGATTCCATTTACATATATAAAATACTCATTCTCTTTCTAAATGCATTCTCAATCTCAGTTACATCTAAAATGTAAATTATAATTCATCGCTCTATTTATTCCATTTCATCGTTCAATTATATTATGATTCCATTTACATATATAAAATACTCATTCTCTTTCTAAATGCATTCTCAATCTCAATTACATCTAAAATGTAATTTTATTTTACGATGACATTTCCATTCTATTCCCATTATAAATAATGTACATTTCCTACGATGAAAAATTCTCTTTTAATATACATTAAAAATAATGTATTTTTATCCTATGGTATGTTTTTCTTTCTATTAACATTGAAAATAATGTTACCTTAACATACAATGCATTTTCTATTTTTATTAACATTGAAAATAATGTTAATTTTTCTATCTTTACATTACACATGAATAATGTATATTTTGATACATCGCAAATTCCTACTTTATATTTACAAAATAAAGAGTAGACCTTGTCATGCGGTGAATTCCTACCTTATTTTACAAATAAAAAGTAAATCTTATCATACAGTGAAAATGCCAACTTACTTTTACAAATAAAAGTGTACATCTTATCATGTGGTAAAAATACTCTAATATTAACATTATAAATAAATGTTAATGCCAATTTCTCTTACAATGTAAATTTCTCTTTTTATACATACATTAATAAAAGTGTGTTAATACATACGGTGCAATCTTCTTTTTAATCAATATCAAAAATAATGTTAAACAATCTTTTCTTTTTATATAACATTAAAATAATGTTAATAAATCATATGGTCCATTCTCTTTTAATATTTACATTAGAATAATGTAAATCAATCTTTCCTTTTCATATACATTTATAAATAATGTACATTTTTCTTACGAGGTAAATTCTCTTTTGTTTAGCATTATAAATAATGTTAATCTTACATACGGTTCAATTCCTTTTTATTAACATTAAAAATAATGTTAAATTTACATATGGTTCAATTCCTTTTTATTAACATTAAAAATAATGTTAAATTTACATACAATGCATTTCCTATTTATTAACATTAAAAATAATGTTAAATTTACATACAATGCATGTTAATAAACCATACGGTGTGTTTTCTTTTTAACATTAACATTAGAAATAAATGTTAAGAATCATACGATGTATTTTTTTCTTTTCTTTTCACTAACATAAATGTCATTTTCCTACGATGAACATTTTCATTCTATAAATTTGATCAATTCAAATCCTGACACAAACTAAAACGTGTGATAGCGATAATCAATTTCTTTGATGAAAAATTAAATCAATACAAAATGATAACATGGCAGTGATAACATGACATCGTATAAACATGACATCAAAAGGGATACATCCTAACTACTCAATCATAGAACAAAGCATCACAAACAGATCTGAATCATTCATCGTACTGGAATAGTTTAATTTTATTAAATTTTAAATAAAAGAACTCTCACCTTGTTTGGATAAGAATTAAAATAAATCCAAATAATTTTCAGAATGCTCCAATCAATCACAGCAGATCCCACTCGTCGTCACGGTCCTAACGGATCTGAAATTTTCAGATTCGGGGTTCATACGCATTAGCTATCAACGTTTTTAAATATACAGATTTTTAACAACTGCTGCAGCAACGCTTAAAAGCGTGGGGAAATCTGAAATAGTTCATACCTTAAAACCCACTTTTGTTCAAAAATTCAAATCCGATTTTCTGGAGTTGTAGTTGATGAAACGACGAGCCGTTTGTTGGAGAAGGACCGGCTCGGAGAGGGCTTTGATCGGCCAGAGGGGGGTGGCGTTCGGCGGCGGCGTGTGGGGCCCAGGGGGCGCGAACGGCGGCGACTTCTTGGCCTTGGTGGCGGCGCTACGGTGCACGGGGTGGGGCGAAACTTGTCGGAGATCGAAGAGCTCGGGAAGAGCTTCGAAATGAGTACTCACACGCTAAATTTCGTCGAAAAATGGAAGAGAAATCGAAGCTCAAAGTTTGGAGCTTCTATGGGTTCGGCGGCTACAACAAACGGAGGAAGAAGATGAAGGAGGCCCGACCTTTATATAATATTATAATATTAGGGTAAATTAATTATTAGTTAATTAGCCCGCTTAAGCCCGTTTTGGTCCGAACTCCGATTTAGGCCTGCTTACTGTCGTTCTTAAGGTTTTGACACCTTTTGAACGCAATGGGCTATGTCCCGGGGTCCAATTCCGAGGTCTGTTATGAGTTTTGGAATAATTACACTATTTTATTAATATTTTAATGTGTACCATACGTGAAAATTCACCGAGGTCACAAATTAACTTCAAAAATTCTCGAAAAATATATTTAGCTATGTTTTGATGCTGTGGACATATGAAAATTAATTTCGTTCAATTCTGAGCCCGTATGAATTTATAATGAATTTTTAAAGTCAAAAATTTGCCCGTTTACCCTGAAAAATCAATTATAATTATATTTTAATTCTAAAAATTACCAAAAAATTATTTTTAGCTTTGATTTGATGATACGAATCCAACAAAATTTATTTCGTTGAATTCTGAGACTATTTGAAAAATGACTATTTTTAAGGCCAGTATATTTATTATTAAAAATACATTTTGAAACAAATAATTTTCGAAACTCGAAATATATAAGTGTTTACTGTTTATCAATGCAGAAACATCATTTCGAACTCAATGGAAGTGGTTTCGAGTCGAAATTCCTTTATATGCAAAAAGTAGCATTTTTGACCTATGCAAATTACCTAGCGACCTTTCTAAAAATTGAATTGGCCATAACTTTTGATTTCCGCTATGAAATTTCGATTTTTCGGATTCGTTGGAAATATATTTTTAAATAGATTCTAATATTTTTGGTTTCACTAAAGTCCGTTAAATTTTGCGTCCTGTACGGTCAGTCAAAGTTCAAGTTTGACTTTTCAAACTATCGCGCTATTTCTAGCTCTTTTTATAATTAAAATTAAATTATTCATTCTAACTTCGATTTGAATCAAATTTGTGATCATTATTATTTAAAATAAATTATTTTAAATAAAACTCGTTTAAAATCACTTAAAATAAATTTTAAATTGGCTCCAAAATTCAGGGTTGTTACAAAAAACAAGGGAATTGAGGTATATTTATAGCTGCTAATGTCCAGAATTCGAATGCCACCTCAGCTCTAGGGTGAATTGCGCCACAGGCCGATACCTAATTGGGTCCAGATGCCCAAAAACATACATGGGCACACTTTACAGGTGCGCCAGTGTAAAAATACATGGGCGCACTTGTCAAGTGCGCCGGGAATTTCTGTTTTTTCTGCCAAACTTCTACTGTCCATAACTTCTTCATACGTCATCCGTTTTATGCAAACCAGGTGTCTATCTTGACCAGAATTTCAAGACGAGCGCAATGGCGCAGTCCATTTCCCTTAATTATGAATATTAAATTAATTATTCTTTAATCTATCCACTTTAATATTGTTAAAATTTTGGGGTGTTACATTCTCCCCTACTCAAAGGATTTCACCCCCGAAATCTTCAAGTTAAGAAGAATGTATCCTACCATCCATCATCCATCTACTCATCCACTAATCACAGGCATCCATTATCCTTAAAATTTTCTAATGCTTATATGAACATACGCAAAGGTGTGTGTATATGTCCCAATATTAATGCGAAAATCAGGCGGTCTATTGATTCAGTTGACCTCCTTAATGCAATGTATGTTAGTGCCATGAATCCAGTGTGTATGCAAATAATCCTATTATAACATGTAAGTTCTATATGTGTGCACACTCATTCGTCCAAATGCAACATCCATATGCTAGTACATCCATTTCCATCCATGAAAAAAAAGAAAATGTACACACATCCATATGTAGTATGAGAGTGATTGAGCCGATCTAGTGCCTAATGTGTGTGTATATGCATCCACAGACAACCACTAGAAAACACTTGCATCCACTTGCATCCATCAAACATAACATGTCTCAAGCACATGTTTACATCCATGGGTTCCCTACCTAAAAGTCGAAGATTCGATCGATATGATACAAACAAATGATAGAAACAAGTGCGAATAAAAGCTTTGGAAAAAGAAGTTAAGAACATAGTCCTAAAAAGGAAAGGGTATGAAGCGTGATCTTTGTCTTCAGTCTCCCAAGTCGCATCCTCACTATCTTCTCCCTATTGCACTTTTATTAACCTAACCTCTCCGTTGCGAAGTTTCTTAACCTCTGATCTAAGTATGCAAGTCGGAACTCATCCAATCATTGCTTCCTTCTCTACTTTCACTTCCTTTCACAAGTTTGGCTCCACTACCTCGAACTTTATACATTTTATCGCCCTTTGGATGAATAGTCATCTTAGAATGATGGGCTTCCTCAAGGACTGTCTTCAATAGGTTTCCCATCCTGATATGATTCACCTATCAAACATCTTCTCAAGTAGCTCCCCCATTTGCTTATCAAGTTCCCACTTTTCTTTTAGGAGCCATATAGCGCACAGGTAATGCAACTGGCTTTGCATTGTCCACCACATATATACGGAGGTCAATCTCATGCCTCGGGGTAAACCCGGAACCTCATCAAAGACATCAGGATACTCACAGACTACTGGTACCAATCGCAGATCATCGATAGGTGCCTCGAGAGATTCCAGGAAACTAAGCAGGATATACCCTTACGGGTCACAAGAAATCTCAAGGGTCCTCTCATGACAAGCCAAAACCCTAACGACCCTCCTCTCACAATCCAGAATGGCACCATACATGGCTAGCCTATCCATTCCTAGAATCAACCCATAGCCCACAAACCCGAACACATACGCGTCACATTCAAACTCGACGCCTAACAGAGATATTTTCAAACCCCAAAAAATCATATATAAATGAGCCGAACCACCAATGGGGTTTGAAACAACTACGGGATCTACTACCATAATAGTAATTAAGTGCAGAGATTCAACAATAGAACTAGATATAAATGAGTATGAGGCACAAGAATCAAAAAGTGTTCTAATAGGATGGTTCGAAAGAGAAATTTAACCTTCCACAGAAATTTTTCTACCTCTATCAGGAGCACTGGTCGCGAGAGCATGCACCTGTCCTCCAGAAGTTCCTTCCCTTTGACCTTGTCCCTGTTTCTTCGCGAAAATCCTTAATAAGATGCCCGACCTCTCCACAAGCAAAGCAAACATTCTTCCTTTTCCTGCAGTCCTTGGCTAAGTGACCCTCTCACCCACAACTGTGGCACTTCCTCTTATCTTTAACCTGGTCATTCTTTTCGCCTTTCTTCTGTTGTTGTTGTTGTTGATGATGATGTTGTCCCTTCTTGGGCCACACCTTCTCATTTTGCGTTGCTTCCTCGGCCTTTACTTCCTTCTTTTCTCCCTTGTCTTCCTCATACATTAGGGCCATATCAACAAGCTTTTCAAAAGTGGCTCCCATTGGGATATAGGACATGGCTAACCCATGAAGGGGTTCATTTAGCCCTTTGGCAAACCGAAAAGCCTTCTTATGTGGCGTATCCACCAATTCTAACCTGAACCTTACTAGCTGGTTGAATTTGTTCACATACTCTTTCACTGTCAAGTTCCCTTGTTTGAGTGCTAAGAACCTCTCCATATGTATGCTTCTCTGGGCTTTGGGAAAAAATTTCATTTCAAATCTTTGTCTAAAATCTTCCTAAGTTTCCACCGGGCGTCCAGCTTGGGTAACTTCTCACCAAAATGAGGCTTCGTCTTTCAGTGGCCAAGCAGCTAACTGAATCTTCCTTCTATCTTCTACTTCAAAGACTACGAACAAATCCTTGGTCTTCCTGAGCCAATTTCGTGCCTCTACGAATGTCTCGTTCCCATGGAATGGCTTCCCTCCCATTGCACGGAAGTCTTTGCAGATCTTAGCGAAATTATCTGCTCTTGGAGGAGGAGGAGGAGGAGGAATGACTGGTGTAGCAGGAGGAGGAACGTTTCCTTGGCTTTCGGCATGCGCCATGGCCTCCAGATAACTATGGAACCATCTGGGTATCGTGACGTCATCTAGGATATTAGGAATGTTTGGTTCCCCAGACATGTTGAAAAGAAAAAGGAAGAGATTCAGACAAAGGATCTAAGATATAACATATGGCTTTTTGGGGAATGTTTTTCAAAACAGACTTTTCTTTTTGAAAATGCTTTCTTTTAAAACCTTTTCGAAAAATAATTTTCAAAAACTTTTAACTAATCTGGTAACCTTCAGCTCTATACCAAGTGTGACACCCCACGTTTGTCAATGTCACTCACTAAAGGAATGCATTAAGTTTCGTGAAGCGTTATAGGTAAACAGAGACAGAAATATTACAAGACAGATATATAAGCAACAACGGAATTTAAAAACTTTATTTATCATAAGATACCGTGGTTCAAAAACAGCACATGTCTGAAATACACATAAACCATTACATCATAAAAACTATTGTCTTGTATTTTAAAACATCAGAGTACATAAAAAGCATAATTCCCCAAATAAAGCATAGCCATGGTAGCAAGGATAAAAGCTTGAGCCATACGTCTAAGAAGCTCCAGCAAAATGAAAGCAGAATCTCGATCAAGCCTGAGTGTTCCAACCCTGAGAACCTTGGAGGGGGGACGGAAGAAAGAAGAGGAAACAAAAAGTGTCAGAAATAAAGTCTGGCGAGTCTAGTTACTTTTAGAAAGTAAATAAATAAAAGTAGCATGATAGGCATATAAAGTGGATAAGAGATATCACTACATAAACAACAGGTGTGACAAGGTAGACATGATAAGGTGTATATGCTTCTAATGATTACTCTGTAGTATTACTAGTATAACAGATATGTAATAGGAATACATACTCCCCAATTGCTTAATAGAAACAGGATGATCCCAACAGAAACATAATGGTAGTTTTAGGTGTACTCTAGTAACGAGTTTTAATCCAAACAGAACTGGTACCTAAACAGAAATAACAGGTGTTAGCCTAGACAGAAACACAAGTACCCCCAAAAACAAACAGGACTAGATGTACCCTATTTACTACCCCCCAATCAATCGGCTCCTTTTTCCGTAGATACCTTGTGTTGGCCCCACAGAAGGGTGTATCACTCCCTAAAGTGGCAACCCTTCATTTTTCGGATGTGCACAACCATATCTACTGATGTCACAACGTCTTAATTCCCCGAGCAGGCGGAGTCATGCACACATGTGACCCCGATAGAACGCGCAGTCATGACACTGTCCTTTACGTTTGGATCTCTTATATTCAGCTCAGTAAGCGTGCCCCACTCCGACCTAGTTCGGAGTACCCGTTTGATACCTATTTAAAGGTTACTGACTGAAATGGGTCCCACACAAGATGATGCAACCTCTCCGTTATGTCTTTCATCCCCACTACTAGGTTTTCCACTGGTTATGTTTACCTAACGGTGTCTTTAATTACATAACCTCAATAGGTAAAGTTTGTGGGCCAATATATGCAAATATTGCCCACCAACCCAAGATGTACTTAACCCTCCCACTGATTCAAGCATATTTATTTAACGGTTAAGTTTGTGGACCTATATGTGAACATTACCCACCCCCTCAGATTTACTTAACCCACCCCTTTTGTTCGACTAAGTTTTACTTAACCCCCAACTTAAATTTAAGTTCATACAATCCCTATGGATTTACTTAGGTTAAGTAGTCCAATTCATTACCATGTCCGTTTATGGTTTATAATGGGCTAGACCTCCCACATTAGGCCCACAACATGTGGATGCTAGATATGCTGGTCGGGTCGAGGCAGACTTATTCCACAGTTGGGCCTAACCTCGTGTCATAGCCCGATTCATATTTACACACTTAGACATCCCACATTAGGTTCAACATCAGTGGCTGCTGGATATGCCGGTCGGGTCCGGGAAGACTTCGACCACTAATGAAACCTTACCTCATGTCATAAGTGCAATTACAATTTATAATTGTAATTTTTATACATTCCATTTTTATCTAATTCTTACCTATGTCTTAATAGGTTATTATGTCCCCACTTTACCACTTTTGCATTATATGTCCAACTCATGTTTATATTCCAATTATGCCAATATTAACCTTTTTCCCTCCCCGTTCCCTAACTAGCGTGTTCACATAATTTATGGCATGTATAGGCTAAATAATAGCCTAACCGTAAACGATAAAAAGGGAAGGTAATGGAAATATGACAAGGGTGAATGTTCTAACATAACTAACATAAACATATTGTGATCATATGAGCATAGATCTAATGAACTTGTGGCAGTTAATTAGTTGTAACATAACAAAGGTGACAAGATGAACATGACAAGATCTAAATTTTAATTTAGATGTAAAACAAGTTCAGATCTAATATAAGAAGCACAAGGGGATCCAAATAATAAACTAGATCTGATTAATAATTTAGGTGTCCACATAATATAAATCTAAAAGTAGATCTAACAAATAGGGATTAAGATCTACGTTATAGAATGTCCACCTAATTCAGATCTAATAGATAAAAAACTAGATCTAACAAAAATAAGAATATAGATCTACATAGAATGTCCACAAGATTCAGAAAAATTAGATCTAAAACATATTAGAATTTAGATCTACATAGAATGTCCACATGATTCAGAAAAATTAGATCTAGCACAAATAAGAATTTAGATAAACATAGAATGTCCACATGATTCAAAAAAATTAGATCTAACACCAGTAAGAATTTAGATCTACAAAGAATGTCCACATGATTCAGAAAAATTAGATCTAACACCAATAAAAATTAAATCTACAAAGAAAGTCCACATGATTCAGAAAAATTAGATCTAACACCAATAAGAATATAGATCTACATCATAGAAATTTAGATCCAAGTTATAACTAATTCCAAAATGTCATATGTTCATAATTTACAAAGGTTCTGATATAATTTAAGCATATGAACATATCCAAATCATAGTCGTGACATGTTTACTTTTAAATATTCAAATCTAAAAGCAACTAGGAACTCACAGAATTAGATTAGAAGATAGAAAGAGAATGGATCTTGAATATCTATTTTCTTTGATAGTTATAGAAGAAAAGATATCCTAGTTCAGTTCAGACTCTGGCAGAGTTTGGCCACCATGATTCTTAGTGAAGAAAAACAAGGGAATTGAGGTATATTTGTAGCTGCTAATGTCCAAAATTCGAATTCCACCTCAGCACTAGGGTAAATCGGGCCACGGGCCGACTCCCAATTGGGTCCGGATGCCTAAAAATATACATGGGTGCACTTCACAGGTGCTTCAATGTAAAAATACATGGGCACACTTGTCAAGTGCACCGGTAATTCATGCTTTTTCCACCCAACTTCTACCGTCCATAACTTCTTCATACGTCATCCGTTTTACGCAAACCAGGTGTCTATCTTGACCAAAATTTCGAAACGGACGCAATGGCGCAGTCTGTTTCCCTTAATTCTGAATATTATATTAATTATTCTTTAATTTATCCACTTTAATGTTGTTAAAATTTCGGGGTGTTACGGAGTGGGTGAGGCTGATACTTTTTATATGTTTTGATGGTTTGTGGACATGTAACTTTGATGTATTTGGTTTATGAACATGTATGTGTTAGTTTCTAGATGATTAGATGATTTTTTTTGTATGTATTCATGTTTCTTCAATTTATTTTGGTTGTTTATATTGTTATTGGTATAGATGTGTTGTATGTATGTGGAACTGATTGGAATTGGATTGAAAATGGAATGGATTGGAAATGGGGTGGTTGGAAGGTTATTTGCTTGCTGTTATAAAAAAAATTAACCCAGATTTTCCAATGGCAAGGCTGTTTAGTCATTGTTTTTAAACAGTCCCTAACGGCAGGAAACCATTTGAAGCCGTTGGAATAGCCGATAGAAATAGTCTGTCGGATCCGTTGGAAATCGTGAACCCTATTCCAACGGCTTCAAATAGCCACCAACAGCTTTGAGCTGTTGGAATAGCCATGTATTCTAGTATTGGAATGTCTACTTTGATAGGATTTGTTCCCATGCATTTCATGGAGGTGACATACTTTATGACATTTTATCTCTTTCTCTCAACTCTCTCTAATTAGTTACCTATAGGTTTTAGTATCTATTACCAGAAGGTAGATATTCTCGACATTGCCATTAACTGGAGTGTAATAATCAAATTTTAGGTAACTTAACACTTCTTAGATGTTTGTTTCCCTGCCTCCAACATTCTAATTACCTCTCTTATGTTTGTCATTATTATTTCCAACATTAATTTCAAAATTTATGAGGCTATCACCTGTTCGTCTCACAACAGTAGCATTACTATATACACTTAGTTGATTGCCTTCTTGACTTTCACTATCATTTCCGATGGTTGTGTCCGCTTATAGATATTAGGTTGCTTTCCTATAGAGTTATTTCCAAGGTTGGTGTCGGTTTAATATTTAGCCACTTACCGAAATCTAATTCCAAATGAATCCCTCTGACCAAATCCATTACTATAATATCCTTTTTAGCATTGGTCATCCCAGCTATAGCTGTATTAAATATATCTAGGAAAATTTTCAAAATTTTCCTATAATTTTGAAAATGTAAGATACACATATTGAATCTTTAGGATGAGTAACATGTTATTTGAACATTACGACATAAACCTTCTGGCTAATAGGTCAAATGAGGATATGGATCTTGCTTGAAGCCGAGTAATCCACAAAAGCCGATGTGCTAACTAAACTTTATCAACAATGAAATTCATCAGATTTAGAGCATATCCAGATGTTCGAAAGAAATAAAACATATCCAAAGCTCCCACTCATTTTCCAGTGCTCAACCTTCACATATGACCACAAAGCAGGAATAAATTGATGAAATCAATCGTTCTCACTACAACTTATCAAATAGAAGCATTGACTGAGAAGCTATTTCAAATCAAAGCATTTTTAACCACCACAGGCTGTTAGATCTGATATATCTGAAGATTTAGAGGCGAGATTTGCTATAAATTGAATTCCAAATCTAAGAAATCGACACGAGCAAAATCTAGGATTTTGATAACCTAGTTCCAAGAGGGGGTAAAAGAGCATTGTTGACGGAGAATAAGAAAACAACTAATGAATAATATCAAAAATTCAACAAGATTTTGTATAATGACAATCTTGTTCAATTTGGATTAGTGTACCTCACAATAGGTTAGAGGTGTTAAAGGGTGTTGCAATTCCTGGACACCCCTGTTTATAACATCCCTTTTGCACCTTAATGTAAGTCGCTCATTTATTGTTAAATAAGTTAGTGGGAAGAGAGAAACTAGAACGTGTGGTGAAAGTTTGTAGGATCAAGAGCTTCACTTTAGCTCTCCTGATTTCCATCACACATACCGATTTCTCTCTCCTCCCACTAACTCTTTCTCTCCACTACTAACTTATTTTACTATAAATGAGTGGTGAAAATAAGGGTTTATTGGGGTGCTTCATTTTTTAGGTGAGATAAGATCAAGAGCACGTCAAATAGTGCAGCACCCATTTAGCCTCCATAATTTCCCCCACATAATCTCGTATATCTCTCATTCTATTAACTCTCTCACACACTCACACACTCACACATTATTTAAACATAAACGATTGACTATAATTAGCATGCAAAATGAGTGTGATGAAAGAGAGAGAGAGATATTCCGCTTCACCTTTATCTCACATTGAATTCCAACTACTCATTTTAATTTTAATATTCATTATTTCTATCTCCTGGTTGAATTAAATAATATAGTGGAGTGGAAAGAGAGAGAGAGAATAAATATTAAAATCGAAATGAGTAGTTGGAATTCAGCGGGAGATAAAGTTGTAACTTGATATATTATATTTAGGACGTCCGCAGCAGTAGCTCAACAGTTAAGGACTTGCACCATGGTAACAGTGACGTGGGTTCGAAACCCGAAATGACACGCTAAGAACTTACCATGTGCACACGCTAAGATAAGCCACTTATGTGGTGTTTGCGGACTGACCTAGATGCACTAGGGAAGGTTTTACGACTATGATCGGTTTATCTCCTAAAAAAATCCATATATATATATATATATATATATATATATATATATTGCTGATGGGCTTTTCGGGCTGCCCATCAAAGCATAATACGATAGTGAATTCACAATCGGAGTATTTGGCTAAGGACTGTTATGAAGGCCCGACATCAGAACTCTCTCCCTAGAGCAGCCCAGGAGAGGTTTTGAACGATTAAGCATAATCAGTTACGATACATTCAAATATAGTCTGTAAGGTTTGCCTAAAGAATAGCTCATCACATATATTTTCTAACTGGAAATCGCTCATGTTATAGGGATTGATTGCCACCTCACATGATTAATAAAAAGGAGGCACTGATTCTTTAGGAAAGAACGAACTATTCAGCAGCAGCTATTCTCCAAGATCTTACAACACGTATTCAAGATAATAGAATACTGAATCACCTATAAATGCCTTCTTTCAGTTCAGAGGAGGGAGCTATCTTTTTCTGGAGATAGAAGATGATTATTAAAACTGAAACTGTTTGTAGTCTTAATTCTCTTATTCTCTTATTCCACCATTGTAATCATTCTTCTAGTAGCGGAAACGATATATAAAAGCTTATAAAGTGGACGTAGGCTCTTTAACGTCGAACAACTATAAATCTATGTGTGATTTTTCCTGTTTTACGTTCCTTATATTTGTTAATCTTCATTTTAATATCTATACAAGTCTATATTTTGGTGTTGTGCCAGTTTTTGGTGTCAACATTTTGGTGCTTTCACTAAGAACTGAAATTCTCAACTTAGTCCATATTTTTGCTCTACTTTTGGATCACCAAGTCCGAGACGAAAATTTCATCCTTTTTTCAGCATTGTCGAATTATGGCTGGAAAATCAGCTTGCAATACTGGAAAGCAACTGTAAGTGGGAACATCTGCACAAGTGGTCGGTGAGTCGGTCGCCCCCAAAACTGCTCTGGATCAACCAGCTCCACTCCCCACAGCAGATTCTGCTCCGCCCTCTGCCCTCGCCACCCGGGATGAGTTTACGGCTGTGATAGATCGACATAAGGAAACTGCAGATGCCTTAAATGCCCATGCTCAAGAAAACATCGCGATACGACAAGACATGGCTCGCATGACAAGACAGTGGGAGGAGCTCAGAAACAGAAACCAAGCCCAACAAGTTCAGGACTATGAACTCCCCCCTCGGTAGGAGCAAGTGTCGGAAGGCTCCTCTTCGTCCGAGGGGAGCAGAGATCCACGTCAATCTCGACGTCGGTTGGAGAGAGCCAAAAGAGCCCTCCCATTGCATCTTGAGAGACATCAAAGTCCGCGGGGGGAAGGCAACATAGCATAGCTCGGCCAAGCTGAAGTAGAAGTTGTTGATCTCATAGCTCCTAACCATCGAGAGATATCTACCCCTGCGAATCACAATGCGGCTCGGAGTGAACGGGCCCCCATCCATCCTCCTCCAAATCTTGTGATCGACTGAGATATCCAAGGAGGAAGAAGGAATCTCCAAACGATATCTCCCGAGGGAAGGGCAAGAAGAGGTCGGTCTATCGAGGAAATTGACCAAGATATGGTCATTCCACCAAATTTGACCGCCATAGTGCAGCAAATTATGTATGACATCCACAGACATAGGAATAAAGATTGGGAAGTTTATCGAAGCCACACCCCATTCACTAACAACATCTTGCAAGCGGAGTTTCCTAGGAGGTTTACTATGTCCCAGATGAACCATTATGATGGTACCTCTGACCCACAGCAACATCTAATGAGATATTCTTGGCATATGGAAGTAGCAGTGGCCCTTGACACTATCAAATGCAAGGCTTTCCCAATCTTTCTAAGTGGGATAGCACTCATGTAGTTTGTACGCCTACCTGCGAGATCGGTCCCCAGCTTTAAGGATCTAAGTGAAATTTTTTGACTCAGTTCCGCCTCCACATTACCAAGTCAAAACATGTTATGGCTCTTTCGGCAGTCAAGTAGGGAAGGGCTGAATCTCCGAGGAATTACCTCAATCGATTTAATCGAGCCGCTACTGAAGTTAGTAATCCTAATCATGAAACTGATCTGATGGCCATGGTCGATGGCATCGACAAACGAACGGAATTCGGAAAATATTTGATTGGGAAACCACTGACCAAAATTGAAGCTTTTTATGAAAAGACCCATATTCGATTGAGGCAAGAAGATGCACAATTAGAAGAAGAGGATGGACCGATAAAGGTATCTACCCCATCGACCGAGAATAACGTTGCGGTTAGGCCATCTGGGAATAACTTGGGAAAAGCGGAGGCAAATGCTGAAAATTGCAGCAAATGGAATAATAAAGGAACAAAGGAGACTAATGGGAGCTCAAGACAAAGGGGGAGCGCCCGGAAACGCCCCGAATTCCAAGTATTTGATACTTACATGGCTATTGACCAGCCTTTTGGCAAGGCCGTCAACCCATGGTCCCATCACAGGATCGCTTAGGACTCTAGCATGGGCTTGGACAAGCCCGGGCATTCTTGGCTTGTGGCTCCATGGATCGAGGGCTCTTGGATAGAAGTATTTCAGCTTGAAAGACCTAGGCTAGATGGTTTTTAGGTTAGCTTACACTATAGCAATGACTTGGTCATGATATCTGTTTCATAGCCTACATACTTGGTCCAACTACCTATTCTAAAGCATATAAACTTGGATCAAGCAACAATTATTCCGCTACATACTAAAGGGGACCTCTTCACTTAATAAAGACTCAGCTCCATCATCTGCTATTTACACGGATCAACCGACACATGGTACCTCTAATTATTGAAGCCTACTGCTTATAAATACACCAAGCAATACAACAAAGAGGGGATCCTCTTCGGCTCATATTAGAGCCTAACTTTATGACCCATGCATGACTCAATCATGGTTGCCAACCACTTTCATCACGAAATACTTGCTATATTCCTAAAAAAAACGATTATGTAATAGAGATCCTAATGATTTCATTCATTGTATCTACGACTTTATGATATTATTATGGGATTATAAAGTGGACGTAGGCTCGTTAACGCCGAACCACTATAAAAACGTTGTTGTCTTGCTTTTTCTTCCTTTTTCTAGCCTTTTCAGATATTTCTTCATAAATCACGCTCAAATTCGACTTTTGGATGTTGATGACCACTTTTTAGCGTCAACAGTTTGGTGCTTTCACTGAGAAATGAATTTTCAATGTCCTGAGGGTTTTGCTCAACTTTTGGATCACCAAATCCAAGACAAAATCCTAGTTTCAGTCATCTTCAGCAACCATGGTTTCCAATACTTCTACACATCCTTTGGAAAGCAGAAGCATCAACATCTGCATCGCGAACAAACGCCAATTTTGTCCCAGTACTAGGTTCGACCCCGGTTGGGTCAGCCCTTCTCGGGTCGACACCGACCCGACCAGACGACCAGTCAATGGAAATTGCACTTTGGAAGGCTCCCTGTACGCAGCTTGCCCGAAGCTGGTATTGGGACGGGGTGAGATTGGTTCAAACAACCATCGTCATAATAATTTTCAAGCCCAGGTTGACCAACTCTCCCAGATATACCAACCCGGATTACTAGCCATTTCTAAAGCCCTGCACATCGACCCGAGACGGGGTCATTTCAAAAAAAAATGTTCTTATGATCATTTCAGAAAAGGCTCCATCTTCAAAAATCGAAAGGTGCCTACATTTTCGACTTAACCGGCTAGGTCGATCGCCGCCGGGACTGTGGGGCCTCGGACCCCCACCGGCTCTGCGCCCGGACCTGCTTGACGGCTCGCCTTTGGCTCGGAGCACGGCTTGCCTTCGACTCGGCATATATTTTTGCCAACAATAATCGTAAAGACTTATCATCCAAGATTCAGCGGATAGTCCGAGAATATCAACAGCAAGGTGAACAACGGCTGGGATTCTTCCAAGAGTTATCACCCATATTTACTGAGGTAATTCAATCCTAATCGGCTTTATTCTTTCCTGAAGATCAACGGATTAAAAGTCTAAAACACTCAAGCCATGATGCTGATTGATTGTCTATACATTGGCTTTCATTCCCCGACGTGCGATCAAAGGCATAGCTGCGGATGGACGAGGCATGCCTACATTCCAAGCCTCCGTATCCCACTTCCTGACATGGAAAAGGCAAGATTTCTATAAGCATAGATCCATTGTTCTCCTTTCGATCACTGTCTTAGCATCAACAAGATGAGATGCCACCATTAGCGGTTCTGATCTAACTACCTGACCCTTATTCCCTGCCCTTGACGTGGGGGCAAGAAGGTGATTCAAAGGAAACACACCCTCATCATTCACCCACAAAGGCCGCTTGATTTCCTTTATTATCCCAATACCCACATCAAGGTCTGATCATTCTTGGCATTGCCACCCCATAAGGATTTGAAAAGACTTCCTTCATCAACTAGAACTTCAGCGGTCATCACCGGTCCGAGATGGGACAAATCAGAATGGACTGGAAAAGGATATGCGTCACCATTCTCATTCCGAATAATACTCATTCCTTTAACATGATTATTTTTTACCCATATCTCTTGTCCGTGCATGCTTTATTAGTTATTGATAACTACAGGGCATTGCCATAACGAGCCCGACTGAACCACTCGTTTACAAAACCATGCTCTCCATCCGTGGAAAGTTATACAGCTCAAGGTGGATTTGACATGACCATCCACTACTCGGCTCATATGTGGCATGACTTAAGACAATTATGCATTGACTTTTGCATTTCAAAGTCTGAATCCGACTTAGAATGGACGCGGTTCGACAATCCATATATCTAGATCCTATGCTTGATGCCATCGGATTACGTGAATCAAAATAGAGGAGGCAACATCGCCCATCAACATACTTACTTTCCAATCATGCATTTTGCCTTTACATGCTCATTGAGTTATTGACATGACTAACTCATGCAAATTTGTATATAATTGATGCAGGTACCCGAGGTTTAGTACCAACCACTCCTTCCATAGTTTGATTGGAGGAACGTAAAGCTTTGTCGAACATGATTCGACTATTCACTCGCTTACTCTTGGTCTGACACCGACAATCTGACGTAAATGAAGTTCGCCCATTTATTTACTGACTTTTTGCCCTTGAAGTATGGGGCAAGAGAATATATGCACATGAGTTCGTCGTGAGCTATCCATGCATGGGCATACTAATGAAGCATCCTCAACATCTAGCCTTCGATTCACCAGGCAAGGCATAGAGATGTATTCGGGTGTGATATAACCACTTGGTAGATCGACGACTCCATTCCTTAATCCGATGGGAAGAGTGCAACAATGACCGGGGAACGATCCCACGAACAACATAACACCTTTTGCCTTCGACATGAGGGCAAAAGAGAAATGTTAAGATGAGGGTGAGTATGACTCGACCGCTCTCCAACGACGTCTCTAACTCCTTCCTATTACTTCGATGGGAGGATTATAAACTTAATAGGGGTGTGAACTGACCACCCATGATGGCGACCTTTGCCCTTGACATAGGAGCAAAGGGACGATGCCAAGCCAAATATGATCCGACTATTTTCTTGACTAACTCTAATCCTCAGAGCTTGGATATGAGTATAAACTTAGGACGAGTGTGACAGGCGCACCAAGATTTAAGACCACTCGATCCACAACTCTAACCCAAACTGACTATGGGAAAGTATAAAGGACGAGCCACGACGTCCATAACTCTAATTCTCACGACTTGAGAGAGAGTATAAATCTGTTGGGTTAGTGTGAATGGTGCACCATGACTTAAGACCACTAAATCCATAACTCTAACTCTCACGACTTAGGAAAGAGTATAAAGGACAATGCTACGACGTGCATGCAATCTCCATCGCCCTCCAACTGAGGACATGATTATAAAAGACTTACGGACCGGACGTCCGAACGATTTAACCCGGTTCCCACCAGCGCTGGGGGCATGGGCATAGACTTCTAAATTAACTTCAAACATACTTCAGATGCGACCCATGTTTCAAAGTTAAATGGAGGCTACAGACACTACACCTCCAAACTACGACACCTGACACTTTGACATTTAATAATTCTATGCTAGATAGATTAGCACTCAACATGTTTTCATTTCGAGCTACAATTTCTTGTGACTTAAAGATCGACTTAGTACCTTGCAAGACTAAGCAAACTATTATTTTTCGAATTACAAGTTCATGTACAGATACCAAACACAGATGCGACGACCACACTTACATACATCAATGAAGGGTCATGTTCGAAGGGATGACTTCGACTCCTAATTCTAAACTTCCCACACGACTCAATGCAACGAGTAAAAGCAAGCATTGAGAGTCGGAGGTTCATTAACACATTACACGACCTAAGGCAATGACCGAAAGAGGGCCTTAAGAGTGATATCTTAAATCGACACACGTACCCATATGTGACTAACTATAGCTCAAGTGCAACGACGAGTTTCACATTGCAAGTACAACGAACAGAAAATGCAATAGCTCGAGCACCTGGACGACACAATCACTTAAGCTTTGACAGCCATACCTTTTAATGCATGCATATCTAAATTTGAAATGGGTGTGGTCTAGCCACCTGTCTTTTGCCATTACCCCTGGATTGAGGGCATAACTATTTAAAGTATTTACAACCGGCATAACTTATTTGCATGTACATAACTTAGATCTTGACAGGCCGCATGTGGACCATGAAAGAGGTGTAGAGTGACCATCCATTGATTGATCCCAACCTACTTCCCAATTGGAAGGGGGAAAATGAGAGCATTCAAAGTGACTACAGTCTGACCTCTTGCAGCCCAACTTCGATCCTTAAAGCTTGGATGGGAGAGCAGAAACCAGTATGGGTTGAGTATCAACAAATCATTTTGCATCCAACTCTAACTCATGACATGATGAGGAAGTATGAATCCTGAGAAGACATGGATTTGAAGTCCACTACTCAGTCAATCCCCCAATGACTAGGGACGAAGAGTGCGAGCCATGAAAAGCATGAATCTACTACTCGACTACTCTATGCATATTTTCAACTTCTTAAAGTTTCACAGGATCCCAAACTACAACAAAAAATGATGACCTCAATGGAACAGAGCATAAAGAACAAACTCAACAAAAGTATGATGACTATTTTAGACTATGATGAGACATAAACAAAGGGGAATGACCTAACTGGTTCGATTGATAAGAGTAACAAAGTTCACTGGTGCTCGATGAGTCGATCCTCATTTTCTGACTAAAGTGAAGGAACAATGCCTAGACAAGTGTGATTCGACTGCTCATATGTTCAACTCTAGCTCTCGCTGACTCGAGAGAGTATAAAACGACTTGGGTTGGCTAAGACTGATAAACTGCAACTCTAACCCGAAACAACGATGGAGAGTATAAAGGCTTAAGGACTGGACGTCCAACTGACTTAGCTCGACCCCCACTGACGCTGGGGGCATAAGCACTGGCTTCATTTGCCACCCATTGACGATATGGTCATGAGCGTCATCTTACTGACTTTGAACACATTCTTGACTTGACATGTGATTCAAAAGATATATACCATACCTTCGGACTATGACGAGGCTTGGGTTACTCATTCAAGCGAGACAGCTTATGAGCTAAACATGACTTGAAAGACTCAAATCGCAAGTACATTAAATGGAGAGCGAAACCAACTTTTCTAATGCCTTATGATTTTGATGATCATACTGGACATTGACTCGCATGATTTCAACAATATCTCATACTGACTCGTAAGTGATCATTGGACCATAAAAACGATCCCGAGCGGTCGTGGATTTCTCTAAATATGGTCTAACGCGACCTAGATTTCTGGACTTCTGTTAATACGATCCGAAGTGATCGTGGTTTTTTAGCTTACTGATTTCTAATTTTCTACACTATTTCATGACTTAGATAACCAAACCATGCACTGACCTGTGTGTGACTGATGGTCTGACTTGACCTTACACTTGACCATGCTCTCGACATCCATAAGGAGATGACACCATTTGGCGATGACCTATTTATGAACTACCACATGCAGAAGCCAGCAACCAAGCTTGACTTATGATGATTTCATTCAACCTCTTGACTCGACGAGACGTAAGTGATTACCTGTTCATCTCAACTACTCCAGCTTTGAATTTTGGCTCGATAGGTACCACAGATGGCAGTGTGATGGATGACATGCTGTTTGGACAAAGAAATGAAAAAAGAATTCAAGCTTCAGGACAACTCCCAAAGACATGATCGTTCGACATTGCTTTCTCGAAGATGAACGACATTACAAAGAGATGCAATTCGACTTATTCAAAGTACATCCCGTCTACGACACGATGTACTTTGGGGGGCAAAGTGTTGATCTGCCTTTTGGCAAGGCCGTCAACCCATGGGCCCATCACAGGATCTCTTAGGACTCTAGCATGGGCTTGGACAAGCCCGGACATTCTTGGCTCGTGGCTCCTTGGCTCGAGGGCTCTTGGATAGAAGTATTTCAGCATGAAAGACCTAGGCTAGATGGTTTTGAGGTTAGCTTACACTATAGTAATGACTTTGTCATGAGATCTATTTCATAGCCTACGTACTTGGTCCAACTACCTATTCTAAAGCATATAAACTTGGATCAAGCAACAATTATGCCGCCACATACTTGAGGGGACCTCTTCACTTAATAAAGACTCAACTCCATCATCTGCTATTTACACGGATCAACCGATACATGGTACCTCCAATTATTGAAGCCTACTGCTTATAAATACACCAAGCAATACAACAACGAGGGGATCTTCTTTGGCTCAGATTAGCCTAACTCTTTGACCCATGCATGACTCAATCATGGTTGCCAACCACTTTCATCACGAAATACTTGCTATATTCCTCAAAAACGATTATGTAATAGAGATCCTGACGATTCCATTCATTGTATCTCCGAATTTATGATATTATTACGAGATTATAAAGTGGACGTAGGCTCGTTAACGCCGAACCACTATAAAAACACTGTTGTCTTGCTTTTTCTTCCTTTTTCTCACTTTTTCAAATATTTCTTCTTAAATCACGCTCAAATTCGACTTTTGGCCGTTGATGACCACTTTTTGGCATCTACCTTGAGTGACATGTTGGAAAACATCTATCTCGATACCTACAGCATGATGCAACTTAAGAAGCCGCCCCCACGAGGGCCCACAGAGAAAGGACGGGCGACCGGGAAATACTGCCTATTTCATGATATCTACTGGCATACGACCAATGAATGCCGACACCTTAAGGATATCATTGAGAAGCTAATTCGAGAGGGAAGGCTCGACAAATACAAGGTGGCCCCAAGGGACATGGGGCAAGGACTTCAGCGCCTCAATATAACTAGGTCGTGCCTCGAGCTACCCCCCTAGATAAAGAAAAGGGGATTGTTACCAATGCCATTGTTGGAGGAACACATCCCATAGGTCATAGTATAAGAGTCATAGAGCGATATGTCAATTCCGCGAAGCACCTCGATGCTAAAGAAACAAATCCCCTTGAGGTCGCGAGTCCCATTAAGTAAAGGAAAGCAATCGACGACGATATCGTCTTCCACGGCTGGGAATCGGTCGGCGTAGATGCCCCCAACGGTCGACCCGTTGGTAATAACAGTTATCATTGGTCTACCGACTGTCCAGAAAGTTCTAGTTGACAATGGAAGTTCAATAAATATCTTGTTCAAACAGGCCTATGAAGAAATGAAATTGGAATTAAAAGACCTGGAGCCATATGACGGCCAGATACGCGGTTTCAACGGAGTTTCCACCGAACCCGTCGGCCAGGTTAAGCTATCTATGGAAATGGGGGATGGGGACCGTCGGAGGGTCAGAATCTTGCCGTTTGTTGTGATGAACATCCACTCACATTACAATGCTTTTTTGGGGCGACCTGCCCTAGCTGTGTTCAGAGCATGTATCGCCCCTTGGTGTCTACTTCTGAAATTCCCAATTCATAGTGGAATTGGGATGATACAAGTAGACCAAGTAACAGGCCATGCTTGTTACTTGGCGGAATGGAAGGAGCTACGAGGCAATGGTCACAAAGCATCTAAAGAATCTCTCCCCCTTGAACAGGGGAAAAAGGCGTAGCAATTACGGAGAACATCTCGACCAGGAATGTCCATTTGTGGAGTCGAAGACATCGGCCCATGAAAGGACAATGAGTCGGGGTGCAGAGTGGCGGCCCTGAATGGGGCTACCGTAGAAACTCTGGTTGATAAAGAAAACCCTACCAAGAGCTTAAATATTGGTCCCATTTCGACTCCCTCCGGACGAGGGACGATGTCGGGGCCTTGTCTATTTTGAGAGAAGGTGCCAGATATGCGATAACAGCAGACTACATCATAAATAAGTTGATAAATTGCTTCTAGTCCTATGGGCTTATCGAACCGTCCATAAAATCGCAATGGATCATATCCCTTTCGCCCTATCTTATAGTGCGGGAGCGGTTCTCCTGATAAAGCTTGACGCCCTATCTCATCAACCGATCAACCTCGATCCCTTAACCAATAAAGCATTCTCCCTGACCACGAGGGAAATGACTAATAAGAAATCTTTGAAGAGGGTGATTTTGTTTCGAAGTGAATCCGCCCGGTCCTCGTCAATATGAGCCCTGGATAAGGAAGGGCCCAACGTCATTTAAGGAGAACCTAATAATAGAAGCCTCGGGCTACCCATCAATGGCGAAACATTTTTGAAGAGCATGGAATGTGGAGCACTTATGACTTTATCTTCTTAGGAATTCCCTGAAGTCTTTATATTAGTTCATTTGTTTTATTTAATAAGCACTCTTTCGTTGGTTGCATTAGTGTATGAATAAAAGTCTCCATTCTTGCTCCATTTTGTAATGACTGTAAAAATTTAATGATTATGACTTGATCAACCATCGCTTGTGCTTTTGACGCTCTAACAGGATAGATAAACCATCCCAATCGAAGGAATAGGGGTTCGACCATATCGATGGACACGATTTCAGGCGTTGACCAATCGACCGGCTTGTTTTTTGACTTCCACTTTGACCGACTCAAAGTGATACCGACACTTATCCGAACACAGTGACTGATTGTCGGACTTCAACTCTTAACCTCATGACTTCAGGGTGAGTATAAACGACAGAAGAGCATGAATGGTGCACCCTGACAAAAGACCGCTCAATTCTTAAAAACTCTACCCTTTACAGACTAAAGGACGGGTATAAAGGACTAAAAGCGCTCTCACTCATCCAACCCCTGATCAAGGTTGGAATCATTCGAGTATGACTAAAGAGCCCGCTGCTCGAATTACTTACCCTAACACCAGGGTCGAGAGGATGAACGAATGCTCCCAATTGATGTAGCGTTCAAATCATCCTCAACTGATAAAAATGAGAATTAAGAATCACATGACATTTCTCATGCATAAACGATATTAGTATTTATGAAATTAGTAGATTTTTTTGTGACATGATAACAAAATGTTGTTGCATGACAGATACCATTTGAACATTATCTCCAGAGACATAAAGTTCAGAAATTACAAAAGCGCAAGGGCCGCACTTGCATGAAACTTTCCAAAAGGCCTTAAAGAAAACTACAACAAGAGAGCTTCTAAGAAGGAAGTGGTAACATTCCTTGGTCAATCATCTCTGCTAATTCTTTATGCTTGATCATCTCCAATGCTTCCTTAGTGTTCAACATACGTCTTGACCCACCAAGCGTGCTTCCGAATGAACGAGGAGCTGATGCGGGAGCTGGCGGGTTAACGGAACCCATAGGAACAGGTGTACTGACTGAAGAAAAGGTGGTCGGGGGAATGGCTCGAGTGGGAACAATGTTTAGTTGATCTTTGAAAGTTTTGGACTTCGCAGGAGAAATTTCCTTATCGTCCCGGGCTTTGGTCCCAGCCAGGAACGGGCGATTCTCTCTTTTGGATTCCCCGATCACTTCGATGTCCTCGTCCCATGACATAGCTATGATAATCATTTCGTTCGAGGCTTCGTCTTCTCCCTCAGTGCTTCCTTTCTCTCCAACAGTAGATCCCATCTTCGCTCTTTCCCTCACCGGCGAGGCACCTGCCAGAGGAATAAATGAATCAGGACAAGGCAAGTGAGCACAAAAGTAGTAAAAAGGCCTACCTCCAACATTGGGTTCAGTTAGCTGCTGCTCCGCGACCTTGGCTGGGTCAGATAGAGGGATATACAACGAACCCTTTTTGATCACCGCATGCGCACAAGAAATGGGTGTCTTGGGCCGACTACTTCCGACATCCCTCTCGGGGACCGACTTCCCCTTCGATCTATAGAGCTCAGCCTCTGCTGCCTTCTTCTCTTGATTCCTCTTCTCTGCCATGATTGCTTGTTTCTTGTCATTTAGAATTTGGGACATTAAAAGCGCCTCATCCACTAGCTTCCCCTTCGCCGCCTGTCTCTATTCTCACAAAATTATCTTCCACATATCGGTCAATAGTCTAGGGTATCCCGACATATGAGATAAATCCCTATGACGAAGGGACCTTACGCAAAATGAAAGAATCTTATGAGTATTCCCTCTTTTCAGTTCGGTTTTCTCCTAGGTATGTACGGCTTTGATGGCCTGCACATCGATGTTATGTTGAAGTTTCGTATTGTTAGCCGACTCAATTGGTGCCGTGGCATTTTCTTCAGCCTGGCTCTTGGCTAGCTCAGATGAATGAAGGGCAGCCATCACATACAAATAATAAGTCGATAGCAGGATGCCATAAGCGATCGGGTGAAATTGCATTGGAGCCAGATTCGTTCGACATAAAAAGTCGATGATAAACAGAGGGAAAGGGGGCATAACTCCCACATTGCACATTGGAAGGGAAATCGCTTATAACCTTCCAGGGGCCTATGAGGCCGATCAGTTTTCTTAGGAATGAGGACATCATCAAAAGAAATATTATGCTTAGCTGTCAGGAATTGTAGCCATTGGAGGGTAATCTTATACTCTTCTGCATCTGGAGGATTATCCAAGATTTCTGCGCCTGGAAGCATGTCAGGCGCTAAGGAAAAGGGTGTCGCCCCAGATAGATCGACCGATACTAGGGGAACAGATTGTGGATTGGATGGCCGATTTTGGAGGTCGCTGTCAAGAGCAGGTCTCGACTGATCTGATGATTCAGAAGAGCTATCCACCATGATGGATAAGGATACTCCTTTGCCCGACTCTCGTTTATGAGTATCATGCGCCTTAACCATGGATGCACGGAGAGATTATCAAGTCAAAAATAAAGAAAAAGGGGGGGTTACTGCCTCCGTTTGGGGTAATTTCAGTTGAAGACGGACCATGGATACCACGATTCAAACTATACATAGGTAGCGTCCTCATATCACCCTCTCAAACACTGCCATGTGTCCTAGGGTTCAAGGACACCCCAATACACGAAACGCTCAGAAAGGGCGGGGAAAACCCTCCTCATCCAAAATACGGTCGAATCAAAAAAACTGGTAATGCAAAATCTTCCTCAAAGGACGTCGGTGTCACCATAGGTTACCGCATCGCCGCCGACTCCGGCAATTCGGCACTGGTGAGCCCAACCATAGGTCAATTCAACCTTAGATCATAAAAAAGGAGGGGAAAAGTAAATACCATCGAAAACGATAATGATATTCTGAATGAAATAGGAAATCGATTCCTACTTGAAAGACAGAACTTTGGGGGAGATGTCGATTGTCCTCCTTCTTCTCCCCAAGAGCAGTAAAACTGTAACGACCCAGAAATTTCGACGATTGGAATATACTATCAATTAAAGAATTTATATTAATATTGGAATTACAAATCAAATATATTGTTGTGTGTATGGATTTAATTCGATTCAGAACATTGGTTGAGAAACAAATATTTATTTTGAATAGTTGATTCGAATTTGGTTGGAAATTGAATTGGATATTTAAAGTCGACTGGAAAATATAAGTGATCGAAATTATGTTATTAAAGATTTTATTTGAACTATATGAAAATTAGACTAGAAATGTGTGTATAAAGGAACTTAAATTTAACATTTCAAAGTTGGGAATAAACGAAATAAAATCAAAGAACCAATTAAAAATTTAGAATTTAAAATAACATTTTCATAAACGAAGGCGAATTATGACAAAAATAATATTACTTGAACATTGAAAATGAAGATTTTTGGGCATACAAATACCGGGCATTCAACGTTAGTTTACAGTGCAAATAAAATTTAACGAAAATAAACTCTTCCCAAATATCGCCTACCCTGAGTAATTACCTACCTTAGTATTTCAATAAACCGATTATCACCTTCCTCAGTTAAAATACACCTTCCTCTGCTTTGGCCTCCACGGCTTATCCTTTATAAATTGAAACCCCTCTTTCCCCAAATTCCTTCAGAGCAAGCAATCGAAACCCCCTTTATTTTAATGTCCGCGGTCTCTTCCGAAATCCCTAAATAAAATCGGCCTTCCACTGAAAATTGGAACGCACTCCTCCCTTCAACGTAGAGCGTCCACCATTCGTTCACTCCTTTGTACCGAAGCCTCCATAGTCAATGCACACTGCCGCGAACTCGTCAAATAAACCAAGCGGTTGCATGCCTCCTTTATCACCATCGAAGTCATCAGTTTGTACCGGCCCACTAGTGACAATCACTGCACCTTTAGGCCTCAATGAAGTCGTTTTTCCTGTCGCTATTATCTACCTTCTGCCGAGTTTCGGTGAGTTATCTCACTCACTAATTAATCTCATGTTAAAATAATTTAATTTCAGTTGAATTTGAAATCTTGATGGTTACTGGGCTTGATACCAAACTGATAACATGCTGCCTTTGTCTCATTGTTACCTGTTTCGACTTAGAAATGTTTGTCTGTTCACATATATATATTTTTAACCAGGAACGTCTGAAAATATACTTGTCGAATTGAAACACCAGCTACCATGTCCATTAAATTGCCGACCCTTGTTGTTTGGTTTCAGACTTTGCCTGCAAAAACCACTCTGGTCCTATTGGCCACAAGTTCATCTCAGAAATCTACTCTTGTGTATACATGTGATGCCAGTACAACACGATTTAACATACATGGACTCAGACCTTATCCTATTAGACCGTTTGGACCACACGTTTCATGTCTGGCACGGTTATTTGTTTAAAACCTGGAGTGTCTTCTTTTTGGGACAATAAATATAAAATTTGACATTTACTTATACTATGTTGTTTACCTTGTATATATTCATGTTCGCCATGACATTTCTGGTATTGTTTCATGTGCCAGTCGTCTGCCACTTTAAATTTTCATATGCCGATAGCTGTTTTGTGAATACCTGTTTCCTGTCGTTATATGCTAAGCTTAGGCCGTGGTTTCTAGTTTCAGTCGGTTGCTCTTGCTGTGCTCATATGTACTTTGCTAATGCTAAGATGAGTACGTAGCCTGTTATGTTCAAACCTGTAATGTAGTCTATACATTTGTTTTTATAATGGAACAAAGCATGACATTACTGTTGCGGTTAAATGAAAAAGAAAAAAAAACTGAAGTGGTTTAAATGCTTGGAACACATGTTTCACTATTGTAACCATGAGTCACGTGATTGTTATATACAAACCTAAGACCTTTAACACATGTTAGGGGAACCTGTAGCTGCTTGTAGCTTGGTAACTTGTTGTATATATTTTTTTTGCATGCATATCAGTACTATTCCTATATATGTATGAAAATGCATATAGATTTATTATGCCAGTCCCAATTATGTGGCCAAAACAATACTGTGTCCACTTGGGTGTGTTATTACATACTGTCGCATTTGCATGTGTGATTTCATACCCACACTTTGTTTGTCTGCTGCACGATTCAGTCAACTCTGTACACTATCTTGCACTGTTGTTGCATAACAGATCAGAACTCTTGAACACCCTTTTTCGTAAAATGTGTGTATACATGCCTGGCAAATGTGTGTACATATATATAAATTCTCACCACGGTGTATGGTTCGACCTATTTATCTAAGTACTAGCTGTTGAACTGCTATGTATGTATTCCATTGTCGGATATTGATATATATATATATATATATATATATATATATATGTATGTATGTATGTATGTATGTATGTATGTATGTATGTATGTATGTATGTATGTATGAATGGGACATTGCGGAATTTTGCTGCTCTTTTCTAAAAGATGGATTTTTTACTAAACCCTTTATTTTGTCATGCTGCATACATGAGTTCTATTGTTCTGGAACTTGTGGATCATTACTTTCTTAAATGGCCAAACTTATGTTTTCATTGGAATTATTCAGCATGACATATGCCATGTTGGTACTCTGACATGCGTGTTGCCTTTTTATGGCACTTGAGCCGACTGTTACATACTTTATTGTTGGGGCTGCCTCCTTTTGGCCATTATACCCATATACAGCTGTGTTGCAACTTGTCGTTAAATGCACTGCTAATGCTACCCTGCTTACAGAATATTTGCTTACACCTTATTCATAACAGTGCACTTTTGTTTCTGGCTCATGGGATGCTAAGGCAATATATGTATGTGTATCTATATATACACATACGTGTATATGCAAGCTCCTGGAATCTCCTATGTCATTATTTATATTTGGTTAGTAATGTTAAGGCTGTGTACACATGTATATTATATACACGTGTACACTCGCAAAACGCCCGAGACTGTTTGTCCCTGAAAATAGATAGAATTGATATGAAAAGACACCATAACTATTTATTTTATACATGACATCGATGTTAGGGATAGCTATCATATTCATTTTCTACTGAAGTTATTTTACTTGAACAAATGATTAATCCTGACTCGAGTGTTTTATGTTTTTGCATGGAATGCTCTAGTCAGACTCGAGTAGTACAGATTTAAAAATTTCAGTGTAGTATTCGAAGATTGGATAAGCTGGGGATTCCGAAAACGGCGCACTCTGAAGTTTTAAAACTAGTAACTATTTTTATTGTATTCAAACTATTTTTGAACTCTATTGTATATAGGAAAATAAATCTTGTATTCAAAAATTCTGATTTATAAATAAAAGTTTGATTCGTAGTTCAATACCGTGTTAATTATTTATTCTGTATTTTCTATGTTGATTCTGTTTTACACTCTATAAGCTAAATAACGATCCGTCAATCCAGCGCTTTAAGTTGGCTAAATTTCCAATTTGAAGCGGTCAAAAAGGCGGGACGTTACAAGTGGTATCAGAGCTTTGGTTTATTCAAAGCATATCTTATCGAGTTTAAAAGAATAGGATCGACACTAGAAAAATGGATTTTTGAAAATAAGAAGGGTTTTTGAAAAATAGATTTTTGAAGGAAAAATTATTTTGGAAATATAGTATATTTTGACAATTAGTATTTTGGGAACTAATACAGCAGAAGTAAAATTTTGTTTTAAAAATTTGTTCGGAATCCCCAGTCTTCGGAAGTCTTCGAATCCAGATATGCCAAAGCTATTCTTCGATAGAGTCCCTCTTAGATTTGAATCTCGAATCCTTGATCGAAAAAGGGTAAGTATAAGAAAATAAATGAATTGATTGTGTGTTTTAGCAATCAATGATAACTGAAATTGATTAGAAATAAGATTTCAGGCAGGGAAATTTGAAAATGTTTAAAAAATGAAGAAATGAAATTTATTGATATAAATAAAAATAAAATTGGAAAAGGGATATAATTGGAATATGACTATGTTTGATTAATTTATTCAGAATGTGACAAGAAAAATTATAATTGGTTTCAAACCAATGATGTATGATCGAATACATGAATTCGAGTGTGAAGTATAAACTTGTTAAATAATTAACAAGAAGTGGATTGTGAACGAGGTTTGTAAATGGAGCGAAATGTGAAAGGAGATTTTAGGGAGATTTGAACCAATATTTAAATGAAACCAAACTAATTTGATGTAACAAGTTCAAATTTCAACAAAGAGAATAATATTTACTTCTTAGAAGTAAATAACATTGGCAAACAAATGTGTTGCAAACGAAATTGGAAATAGAGGAAATGGAGTTCAACAGTATAGTGAGATTATTCTGAATATTTTCCGAAGTTCGGAATGTGGTATCAAATAACAAATTATTCGAAAAGAAGTTACTTAGAGGAGACATTTATGTCGAATTTCAGGGAAGTACCATTTACTTTCCATTTTAATTAAAATTTAATATATTGTTAATTCATTATTTATGTATTCAGATAAATAAATAAAGTATATTTTGAAGACTAATATTTCGAAGGCGTGAATTATTGTAATAATCAACAATTTTCATAAAAGAAGATAATTTTTAATTCGGAAGTTGCAAGAATGGATGTTTTGCTATGAACTTGATTTATTTCGAAGATAATAATATTGTTCAGTTAAGGTCTGAGAGGTAAATATTTCCCAACTTGATTGATTTCATTATAGACTAAGAAATAATTAAGGTTCGATAGCAAGAACTGAAGAACAAGGAGCCGCACGGCGAGAATGAAGGTCGGCAGAGCATAAAAGAAATGAATTTTCAAAATGAATTTGGGAGTTGTAAGAATTTATCTGATAAGAAAGTAAGAAATGGAGTTAAGAAGATTTAGGAACTAACTGGAGATTAGTTCAGTTGAATAATTTTCTGAGTGTTAATCTGATGTTGATTTCGGCCTTCGGGGTTGATACTTTGGGAATTGTTCGTTTGCTAATTTACAGTCGATGGATGTGAAAGAGTAATTGTGTAAATGAAAATTTGGTTACAAGAATGAAAATTCTGGAATTTGTTGAAAACACAAAGATTTGAATGATAAACGTAATAATTGGAAATCTAAAAGAAAAAAAATTGGTTTATAACCAATAGATCTATAAACCCGAGTTGGACAGGACATCAAGTATTTGAAGTGGTTAATAGATCAAAGCTAAAATTTTGAAATCGGAATGAATCTTGAGAATATTCGATTTTGGGTATTGGAGAAATAAGATTTCGTAACTTGTATGGAAAAATTTAGTGAATTTGAAAGTTTCTGGATTGAAAGGTGATCGATTATGATAAAATCTTATGTAATGGAATTTATATAAGACGAGATGTTTGAAATATGATTTGGGAAGAAAATCTTATGTAAATGACATAAGTATGATTTATGAAATAAAATACTATATGTATATAGTATTATATATTTTTAAAGCAAAATAAGGAAAGTACCTTCCTTCTCTTTGAAATTCGAGCTTAGATATGCTGCTGGTGGTAGTAGGTTGTCCGAACATAAAACTCATGAGTTGCCATTGAGCCCGACTACTAGCGTAATTTGCAGGGCTGCAGATAGCCTACGGCGGTCGGATGTTTCCTGAGGGAATCAGGCGTAACCATTGTGATCGCTGCGATCTAGAGTCGTTGGAATTCGACCGTGTAGCGAAATTCACAGGTGCAGATAGCCTACGGAAGACGGATGTTTCTTGGGGGAACCAAGCGTAACCATTGTGACTGCTGCGATCTACAGTCGAATTAAAAGGGCGTAATCAGCAGAGCTGTGAAAGCATACGGGTATGGATGTTTCCTGGGGGACCCAGGCGTAACCATTGTGTACCTGCGGTCCACTTAGATATCGTAGCGATAGTGAGACACCTGTTTAATGCAGCAGTTGTCTTTATGACTTGATTTGTCTCTGTAACTTGATTGGTCCTCATGACCTGAGTTAAATTCATGTGATGATTTGATTTTGAGATCCTGAGATAGAGCAACTAACGCTCAATGACCTCAGATTGTCCATTGATTCTTATATTGTCTTCCGTTGATCTGTCCATGACGAAATTCGCAGGGAAGTGAATTCCTATGGATACGGATGTTTTCTGGGGGATCCAGACGAAACCATTGTGTATCTGCGATTCATGAACAATCAACATATCAATATCACATTGGTACTTTCCGTATCTGGTTTTAAAGGAATTTTAGAAATATTTTTCACTGGGAGTTTAAGCAAGGATATTCAATACTTGGGGATTTTAGTCGTACGCCTGGCCAGCGTATGCCTAACATCTGTGAGAACGACAATAGACTTGTCAGACTTCGATTTACCAAATATTTTCAAATCAATAATTTGAAATTAAAATGTACTTCACTGAATAAATTAAGAAAAAGGATTTTGGAGTATTTTCAATTCTATAGCTTTGAGGTAATAATATGAATAATTTGTGTATAAGAGATTGCAGATTTTGGAAAATTTTCAAGCCGATGATTTGCAACTTAAAGAAGGGATGTTATTCACACTCTTAAATGAGTGATGGAAAAAGATTAAATGAATTGAATTTAAGGAGATTGGGTTGAGGGTTGCTAAGCCTAGACCCATTACAGTTGCAACGATGGATAAGTAACATATGATGGTTATAATGAAATTTGGAATGTATAAATCCAACTTATGCAAAAATTGGAATTTAAAACGAGATTTGGTTTTAAAAAGAAATTACATGACTTTGGATTTGTTAGAAGATAAGATAGAATGAGAAACTGGGGAAATATCTCGAAATAATTTGAGATAGAAATGGGTATACGAAAATTGAAAAAAAAAGAAAAAAAAACGATTCGGAAGATAAAGAAAATTGTGATTGGTCAAATTGATCTCCAAATAGAGAAAATTGATTTTCCAAGTTAATGAATATAATGGATAAGAAAAAAAGATAATTGACTTTAATATCGATATTTAAATTGATTATGGGAAAATTCACTCAAATATGAAAATTTGAAGTACGCACTAGTATAACTTTAACGATCTCTCCTTTTCGAGGACGAAAAGTTTTAAAGGAGGGAAGATTGTAACGACCCAGAAATTTCGACGATTGGAATATACTATCAATTAAAGAATTTATATTGATATTGGAATTAAAAATCAAATATATTGTTGTGTGTATGGATTTAATTCGATTCAGAACATTGGTTGAGAAACAAATATTTATTTTGAATAGTTGATTCGAATTTGGCTGGAAATTGAATTTGATATTTAAAGTCGACTGGAAAATATAAGTGATCGAAATTATGTTATTAAAGATTTTATTTGAACTATATGGAAATTAGACTAGAAATGTGTGTATAAAGGAACTTAAATTTAACATTTCAAAGTTGGGAATAAACGAAATAAAATCAAAGAACCAGTTAAAAATTTAGAATTTAAAATAACATTTTTATAAACGAAGGCGAATTATGGCAAAAATAATATTACCTGAACATTGAAAATGATTTTTGGGCATACAAATACCGGGCATTCAACGTTAGTTTACAGTGCAAATAAAATTTAACAAAAATAAACTCTTCCCAAATATCGCCTACCCTGAGTAATTACCTACCTTAGTATTTCACTAAACCGATTATCACCTTCCTCAGTTAAAATACACCTTCCTCTGCCTTGGCCTCCACGGCTTCTCCTTTATAAATTGAAACCCCTCTTTCCCCAAATTCCTTCAGAGCAAACAACCGAAACCCCCTTTATTTTAATGTCCGCAGTCTCTTCCCAAATCCTAAATCAAATCGGCCTTCCACTGAAAATCGGAACGCACTCCTCCCTTCAATGTAGAGCCTCCACCATCCATTCACTCCTTCATACCGAAGCCTCCATAGTCAGCGCGCACTACCGCGAACTCGTCAAATAAACCAAGCGGTTGCCTGCCTCCTTTATCACCATCGAAGTCATCAGTTTGTACCGGCCCACTAGTGACAATCGTTGCACCTTTAGGCCTCAATGAAATCGTTTTTCCTGTCGCTATTATCTACCTTCTGCCGTGTTTCTGTAAGTTATCTCACTCACTGATTAATCTCATGTTTAAATAATTTAATTTCAGTTGAATTTGAAATCTTGATGGATACTGGGCTTGATACCAAACTGATACCATGCTACCTTTGTCTCATTGTTACCTGTTTCGGCTTAGAAATGTTTGTCTGTTCACATATATATATTTTTAACCTGGAATGTCTGAAAATATAATTGTCGAATTGAAACACCGGCTACCATGTCCATTAAATTGCTGACACTTGTTGTTTGGTTTCGGACTTTGCCTGTGAAAACCACTCTGGTCCTATTGGCCACAAGTTCATCTCAGAAATCTACTCTTCTGTATACATGTGATGCTAGTACAACACGATTTAACATACATGGACTCAGACCTTATCCTATTAGACCGTTTGGACCACACGTTTCATGTCTGGCATGGTTATTTGTTTAAAACCTGAAGTGTCTTCTTTTTGGGACAATAAATATAAAATTTTACATTTACTTATACTATGTTGTTTACCTTGTATATATTCATGTTCGCCATGACATTTCTGGTATTGTTTCATATGGCAGTCGTCTGCCACTTTAAGTTTTCATATGCCGATAGCTGTTTTGTGAATACCCGTTTCCTGTCACTATATGCTAAGCTTAGGCCGTGGTTTCTAGTTTCAGTCAGTTGCTCTTGTTGTGCTCATACGTACTTTGATAATTCTAAGATGAGTACGTAGCCTGTTATGTTCGAACCTGTAATGTAGTCTATACATTTGTTTATATAATGGAACAAAGCATGACATTAATGTTGTGTTTAAATGTAAAAGAAAAAAAAATAACTGAAGTGGTTTAAATGCTTGGAACACATGTTTCACTATTGTAACCATGAGTCACGTGATTGTTATATACAAACCTAGGACCTTTAACACATGCTAGGGGAACCTGTAGCTGCTTATAGCCTGGTAACTTGTATATATTTCTTTTCATGCATATCAGTACTATTCCTATATATGTATGAAAATGCATATAGATTTATTATGCCAGTCCCCATTATGTGGCCAAAACAATACTGTGTCCACTTGGGTGTGTTATTACATACTGTCGCATTTGCATGTGTGAATTCATACCCACACTTTGTTTGGCCGCTGCACGATTCAGTCAACTCTGTACACTATCTTGCACTGTTGTTGCATAACAGATCAGAACTCTTGAACACCCTTTTTCCTAAAATGTGTGTATACATGCCTGGCAAATGTGTGTACATATATATAAATTCTCACCACGGTGTATGGTTCGACCTATTTATCTAAGTACTAGCTGTTGAACTGCTATGTATGCATTCCATTGTCGGATACTGATATATATATATATATATATGTGTGTGTGTGTGTGTGTGTGTAACAACCCGGGAAATGCGAGCCAATTTAAAAAATTTATTTTGGCAATTTTAATGAATTTTGAATATTTAAAATAGATTATTTTAAATAACATCAACGAGAAATTTATTTTGAATAGAATTCGAACGTATATATTCATATACGTCGTCGTTAGAATATAAAATTTTATTTTAATTATAAAAGGAATTGAAAATGGCGCGGTAGTTCGATAATTCGATTTCAAACTTCAAATGAATCTACCGGGTGCAAAATAAACCTTATTTTAGTGAAACCAAAAATAATAGAATTTAATTGTGAATATCTTTCCAACGAATCCGAAAAATCAAAATTTCATAGTGGGGATAAAAAGATATGCCCAGTTGAAATTTCAGAATAGTCGCTATGGAATTTCTAGCCCTTAAAAATAGCAATTTTGCAAACGACCTCGGATTTTGACGAAACCACTTTTGTTGGATCTGGGATGTAAAGTTATTGCTAGATTCCAATTTTCGTAATTTTTCGAACCAATATGTGAGCGTGGCAAAGGAAAACGCATTTGTCCAGTTTTAGTTGATTTTAATCGACTGGAAATGGCCATTTTTCAAACTGTCTCAGAATTCGACGAAACTAGTTTTGTTAGGACCGTATCATCGATACGAAGCTAGAAATATTTTTCTGGAATTTTTCGAGTTAGTACGTGACCCCAGTAAATTGAAATGCGCGTTCAAATTCAATATATAGAGTTATATGTTGATTTTGACGAAAACCGATCGAAACGATCGAATTAGCTTACGATATATATCCCATTGTGTTCGAAATGAGGGTACTTAGCTATGGACAACAGGCGGTGGACCTCGTTTAGAGGTCGAAATAAAAAGTCAACTTTTTTTTTGAAATAAAATAATATAAAAATTAAAACTTCCTCTCTCTCTCTCCTCTCCCCTCTCTCTCTATACTATCAGACCCCCCCACCCCTTATCATTTCAATCGAACAAAAGAAAAAAAGAAAAAAAAATTGAAATCGCATCGCTCAGCCCTCCGCACGCCGCCGCCGCCCCCTCTGCATGCCGCCGCCCTCCGCCCAAACCCGACCCCCTAACTCGCGTCGCTCTCTCTCTCTACCTCCACCCCCAAATCGAACGGCGCCCCCTGGAGCCCAAAAACCGCCACCAAAGCCCATCGATCCAGCCACCGACCACCTCCGCCACACCCCCCTTGCTGCACCGCCACATTCGATCCCTCCGACGCCATCTCGACAGTAAACCTCCCTCCTCCTCTTCAAAAATCGATGTAAGTCTTCCTTTAAATTATTTAAAGTAAGTAGATTTTTATAGTTAATAAATATTATATTTATGAAACATGAAAGGTGAATTTTTATATGACATTGTTTATAAAAGTTGAGATTTTTATAATTAGAAAAGATATGATTCTTAGTATAGGAAAAATATAATTTTTATTATACAAAAAGGATAAAAATATAATTTTTATTATGTAGAAAGGTTGAAAATATAATTTTTATTTAGGTAGAGTAATAAAAATATAATTTTTAATTAAGTAGTGAAGTAAAAATACGAATTTTACTTCGATAAAAAAATAGGATTTTCATTGATGTAGAATAATAAATATATGATTTTTATTAAAGTAGAGTTATAAAAATATGATTTTTATATTATAGAAGGAATAAAAATAGAAGTCTTTAAATTTGAAAAGGCGAAATCTTTAATTTGAAAAGGCGAAATCTTTAATATTGAAAAGGAGATATTTTGATATAAGGAAAGACGTTATTTTTATATATATAAAGTAGTGATAAAAATTCGATTTTTATTATATAAGAAGCGAAATAAAAATTCGACCTTTATATTAAAAATAGAAATATAAAAATATAATTTTTATATAGAATGAAGCGTTGTAAAAATAAATAAAGTAGAAATAAAAATATGAATTTTTATTTATTGAATGAAGCAATAAAAATATAATTTTTATTTGAACAGCGTGAAAAGACTGTATTGGAATTATAAATCGATTCAGGCATTCAGTAGTTCAACAGCAAAGCACGGCGGAGTGGAACCCTCTGTGAGAACTTCTCACCTTTTAATTTTGTTTTCTAGTTAAAATATATATTAGGATGCAGACGGTGTTTAATAGCACCAGACACCCGTCGTCCACAGACCATGGACGGCTTGTATGCTTGTTTGTTTGATTTTGATGTGTAGTTGATTGTGTGATGTGATGTGAAATGAAATAAAATACTTTATAGTGGAAAATATTTTATAGTTAAAAATAGAATTTTTAACGTGTATTTAAAATAAATATTTGTAAACAAATCGGAGATTTGTTCATATACACTGATATGATTGATATTGATTGGGACGATAAATTTTACACATCGCCCAACTGCACAAATAAAATCTGTGTTTGATTTTTTGAAATCCCACACAGGTATTGGGATGATATATGACATACACTAATCCCAATAATTAGTTGTATGTCGATCGATTGATTGACAAACTGTTATAAGCGTTAAATATTTATATTTGATGCTTATACAGTGTAGAATGCACTTTGGATGATGGTTGATTATTTGTCATTGTTGATATATACATGTGTTGTAGAAAATCCATATAATCAACATTATATGGTAATTGATTGGGCCCCATTCCAGTTTTGAAATAGAAATATTTGGAAAGAAATATTTGAATAGAAATATTTCAAATAGAAATATTTGAGAAGAAATATTTGAATAGAAATATTTGAATAGAAATATTTGAAATAGAATATTTGAAAATAGAAATATTTGAAAAGAAATATTTGAATAGAAATATTTGAAAAGAAATATTGGAATAGAAATATTTGAAATAGAATATTTGAAAATAGAAATATATGAAGCCGTGTTGATTAGATTGACGCCATTTTGACGTGAACGATATTTATATCGATTTTATTCATTTTATAATGAATATCGAAAGTGATTTCAAAATCTGATATTTTGAAAAGAAATGAATTTGAATTGAAATTAAATAGAAATGAATTCGAATTGAAATTGAATACAAATGAATTCAAATTGAAATTGAATGGAATTGAAAACAAACTGAAATTGAATTAGAAATCAATTTCAATTGAAATCAATTTGAAATGAATTTGAAAGGAATTTATAAGGAAAAAAATTCAATTTTGATTTGAATTTGAAAAATGAAGTTGAAATCATTTTGAAAACGAATTTAAAACGATTTATAAATTTCGTTTTGAAAGGAAATCGACAAAGTATATATTATATATATAATATAATGGCCTGAATAGAACGCGTCGCGCCATGGCAGTTCGCGAATTTCGACCATTGACTTCGAATGGATATTGCGGGATATCCGACCGTCGGATTCTCCTAAAACCGGAACCGTTGGGTTCGTAACGAAAAGAGCTTTCTAAAGAATATTAGAAATTTGAAATCTAACGGTTGGATTTTAAATTATGTCCAAATCAAATTTGAAAAAGGTCGCTGTAAGTGTAGTTCGATGGCCGTTGATGGAAATCGACTGTACGGGCCTTAATAAAATTATTAAAAATATCAATAATTTGTGTAAAATCATAAGAAATGATTTGTGAAGAATTAGGATGAAAACTCCATATTTGAAAAGATAAAAATAGATTTTTATCGAAATGAACTAGTTTTGAACTAGAATTATAATTCTATTTTTTTTAAAAGAAATAAATTGGATTTGAAATGGTTTTAAAAGTAACCAGAATTTCCAATAATTGAATTGGAATGGATTTGAATCGAAATTGTCTTTGGAATATTTCGATGTTGGATTTCGTGATGATACAGATATTGTTATGGGAATTTGAAAGATATATATATCGTTATTTCCAATACGATATTTGTTGGTCATAGAATTTGATATTGAATATAAGCCGATATATTTTCTATTCAGAGCCTTGTATTTAATATCAAATGTGATTTGGGTTTGTCGTGAATGGTGTCTTCATTAACACTGTTCTTAAACCCAGTTGAGAAAAAGGTTAAATCTTTTTATTTACATTTAATGAAGTGTGCCAATTAAATGATATTTAATTGGAATTGAATTGGTACTGATTTTCGGGTTTATCGTGAACAGTGTTTTAAATAACACTTGTTCTTTAAACCGATAATTAATGGAATGTGATTTTAGGTTGTCGTGAACGGTATCTTCAATAATATTGTTCTTAGACCAAAGGAGTTAAGAAAATCAGAAACTAAGTGGAGATTAGTTAAGTTGAATGGTTTCTGGGGTATTGATCTGATGTTGGTTTCGGCCTTCGGGGTTAATACTTAGGGAATTGCTCACTTGCTAATTTACGGTTAGGGACTGATTGAAATGTGATGTGATTTTGGGGTTTATCGTGAACCGTGTTTTAAATGACACTGATTCTTTAACCTAAGTAAAGATTAAAACTAAGTGGAGTTTTAATGAATCTTTAATTAGATTGAAAAAAAAAAGATCGAGAATGGTGTATCACCAGTTTTTCTCCAGGCGATAGTTTAATCTTTACTTAGATTTGAACGTGAAATGGTAATTGAATTTACCGATAACACCGTGGTGTTAGATATAAAGTATTACCAATTTTACATCATGGGATGAATAGGTTGGGATTGGGAAATAAAATAAATGATCACTTCGGTATGGATCGCTAATCCCGACTAGTTTGAATTGATTTTCAAAAGTAGATTAAAGAATAAATTTAAAGGAATTTATCTTTGATAAAATTAATGGGAACCTTTCCCTAAGAATGTGAAATTTAGAAACTAACTGTCGGTTAGCTAAGCAGAATGGTTTTCTAGATATTGATCTGATGTTGGTTTCGGCCTTCGGGGTTAATATTAGGGGAATTATTCTCTTGATTAATTTACGGTTAGTGACTGATGAATTGGAATGAGGCGTATGTTTTATTTGTGTAACACTTATTTATTATATACGCGAGTTATTCGGAAAGAACGGGTTTATCCCATTCTGAATAACTGATTCGACGATTAGTCGAAGATGAAGACGATGGTCGAAGACCGGAGGTCTTCACGTCGTTTGGATAATTACTAATGATCTTGATTGGGCTGTACACCCAAAAAGATGGAAACAGTTAGTGGTCGTCCAGACGTACTTGGAGATCGATGGATAAGCGGGGTACTAGGTGCCTCCGGTTTCGTTCAGACCCAGAACGGACTTTTAAATGGACTATGTGTCTGACATTGGATTTCATTCTATGTGATTGATATCGGTTGCATGGAGTGGTTTGCCTGTGTGGCATGCTAAGATGCAAATGATCAAGGCTTCTGTTGAAAAGCAGAGTCTTGTGGTTGATGATCAAAGCATAGCCTGTGTGTGTGACGAGCAGGAATTTCGCTCGGTCCGAACCAGTCGCTAAACCGATCCAGGCCGTTCGAAACGCCCTATCGTTTGAGAACACGACAAAACAGAACGCATACCGAAGAACATTTCATTGTTAATTAAAAACAATGCATCAGATTACAAGAATATACAGAGTATATGAATAAGTATTACACAGAAATATCAGAGATTTAAATTACATTTAAATACATAGCAGCGGAAAATAATACAATACACAACTAGAAGAGATATACGGATACAAAGCTTTCCGGATATCATTCCAGCTGTGAACCAGGATCTTGTGAATATAAATCTGCAAAACCATAACTACTAGCTGCCCGTGTCGAAAATAGGGGCACCCAAAGTTTAGGTTAAAACAATAAACTCCAGGTCAGTCATGTGACTGGTGTGAGAACTAAAACAGTTGTAAATCTTTATTTTAAAGATAGGTAAATCAAGGGTCCACGCCGTATAACACGGAACGGGTTTCCTCCCAAGAACACCAGTGCATATAAGTAAACAGCGCAATGCTTTTCTGAAAATGAAGCTATTATAAGACCCAGGTCCCATCACACAATGCAACGCAGCTGAGGATAGGGTTTTTCCTTATAATAGCCAAACATTCTTAGTACGTTTAAAACAAATCATTTGATACTACTATAAGTGCATAGTGTATAAAACAAATTCAAATCATAAGTATCAATCATAGGCGGCATGAATGCCCCATAACACTATGTCGCCATATATAAGTTTACAATCAAAATCGCAAGACGTCGTATTGGAAGTTGGGTTATCATTTATGGTATGAACCGAGGCTGGGGGCAAGATCATCTACCGATTTGTGACTCTCTAGCCCGAGCCACAGGGTCAGAGCGCATCGACCCTTTAGATCGTCAGGGCCGGTCCACCGATGTGGATTATTATGCCTAAACACTACGTTTCCCCGCCCTTTGGGGCGTAAGCCTGGCCTGTCAGCCGACCAGAAGCATCGGCCGAAACCGAAATCACGAGGCGCCTCGCTTTTCAGCAAGTAATAATAAGCAACATCCACATGAGTCAAACTCGTCAGCCAGTTCAAGCACTGACGCCACTCTTAACTAGAAAGAAACGCATGCCCTCCCTGAGGTCCGTCTCCCGTTTTTGGTTCATACCGGGTGTGATACTCGCGAATCAACGTTACACAAAGCTACGCCACAAAGGCCGTGCTTCGATCATCAACCACAAGACTTTGCTTTTCAACAGAAGCCTTGATCATTTGCCACTTAAGCATGCCACACAGGCAATTCACTCCATGCGATTGATATCCATCAATATATAACCCCTGAGCTCGTACGTCTCAGACAAGGGCGTTAAGCAAGAGAATAAATCCTCCGCCGCCAAACAGATATATATTTAATAGAGATCAATCACACGGACTAAAATCCAATGTCAGACACACAGTCCATTTACAAGTCCGTTCTGGGTCTGAACGAAACCGGAGGCACCTAGTACTCCGCATATCCATCGATCTCCAAGTACGTCTGGACGATCACCAACTGTTTCCATCTTCTTGGGTGTACAGCCCAATCAAGATCATCAGTAATCACCCAAACGACGTGAAGACTTCCGGTCTTCGACCATCGTCTTCATCTTCGACTTATCGTCGTATCAGTTATTCAGAATGGGATAAACCCGGTCTTTCCGAATAACTCGCGTATATTTTAAATAAGTGTTACACAAACACAACATACGCCTCATTCCAATTCATCAGTCACTAACCGTAAATTAACCAAGAGAATAATTCCCCACATATTAACCCCGAAGGCCGAAACCAACATCAGATCAATATCCAGAAAACCATTCTGCTTAGCTAACCGATAGTTAGTTTCTGATTTCACATTCATAGGGAAAGGTTCCCATTAATTTTATCCAAGATAATTTCTTGAATTTATTCTCTAATCTTCCTTTGAATTTCGATTTCAACTAATCGGGATTAACGAAACTTACCGAAGTAATCATTTGTTTTAATTTCCCAATCCCAACCTATTTATTCCATGAAGTAAAACTAGTAATACTTCATATCTAACTCCTCAGTGTTATCGGTAAATTCAATTACCATTTCACGTTCAAATCTAATTAAAGATTTAACTATCGCCTGGAGCAAAACTGGTGATACTCCATTCTCGACCATTTCAATCTAATTAAAGATTCATTAAAACTCCACTTAGTTTTAATCGTTAACTGGGTTAAAGAATCCGTGTCATTTAAAACACGGTTCACGATAAACCCAAAGTCACATTCATTAATTATCGGGTTAAAGAACAAGTGTTATTTAAAACACTGTTCACGATAAACCCAAAAATCAATATCAATTCAATTTCAATTAAATATTATTTAATTGGTACACTTCATTAAATCTAAATAAAAAGATTTAATCTTTTCTCAACTGGGTTCAAGAACAGTGTTAGTGAAGACACCATTCACGACAAACCCAAATCACATTTGATATTCAATACAAGGCTTTGGATAGAAAATATATCGGCTTATATTCAATATCAAATTCTACGACTAACAAATATTGTATTGGAAATAATGATATAAATATATATCTTTCAAATTTCCATAACAACATCTGTATAATCACGAATTCCAACATCGAAATATTCCGAAGACAATTTCGATTCAAATCCATTCCAATGCAATCATTGGAAATTTTGGTTATTTTTAAAACCCTTTTCAAATTTAATTTATTTATTTAAAAATAAATAGAATTACAATTCTAGTTCAAAACTAGTTCATTTCGATAAAGATCTTTTTTTATCTTTTCAAATATGGAGTTTTTCATCCCAATTCTGTAAAAATCATTTCTTATGATTTTACACAAATTATTACTATTTTTAATAATTTTATCAAGGCCCGTACAGTCGATTTCCATCAACGGCTATCGAACTGCACTTACAGCGACCTTTTTCAAATTTGATTTGGACATAATTCCAAATCCAACCGTTAGATTTCAAATTTCTAATATTCGTTAGAAAGCTCTTTTCGATACGAACCCAATGGTTCCGGTTTTAGGAGAATCCGACGGTCGGATCTCCCGTAATGTCCGTTTGAAATAATTGGTCGAAATTCACGAACTGCCGCGGCGCGGCGCGTTCTACTCAGGCCATTATATTATATATATAATATATATAATATATATATATCGTTGATTTCTATTTAAAACGAATTATATAAATAGTTTTAAATTCGTTTCAAAAGCAATTTCAACTTCCATTTCAATTCAAATCAAAATTGAATTCTTCTTTATAAATTCGTTTTAAAATTCATTTCTATTCAATTCAAATTTCAATTCAAATTTCAATTCAATTTGAATTCATTTCAATTCAATTTGAATTCGTTTTCAATTTAATTCAATTCCAAAGTCGTTTTCTATCCGATCCAATTCAAATTGGTTTTCTATTCGATTCAATTCAAATTGGTTTTCTATTCGATTCAATTCAAATTGGTTTTCTATTCGATTCAATTCAAATTGGTTTTCTATTCGATCCAATTCAAATTGGTTTTCTATTCGATCCAATTCAAATTGGTTTTCTATTCGATTCAATTCAAATTTGTTTTCTATTCGATTCAATTCAAATTGGTTTTCTATTCGATTCAATTCAAATTGGTTTTCTATTCGATTCAATTCAAACTGGTTTTCTATTCGATTCAATTCAAATTGGTTTTCTATTCGATTCAATTCAAATTGATTTTCTATTCGATTCAATTCAAATTGGTTTTCTATTCGATTCAATTCAAAATGAATAAAATCGATATAAATATCGTTCACGTCAAAATGGCGTCAATCTAATCAACACGGCTTCATAAATTTCTATTTTCAAATATTCTATTTCAAATATTTCTTTTTCAAAATAGTTGTTATTATCAAAATATTTCGTTCAACTCATGACCAATCTCAATGGATGAGTACTGTCAACACATGAACCTTTATTTTATATTATTCTTTATTTTCTAAATTGGAATGAGGCCCAATCAATCACCATATAATGTTAATTATATGGATTTTCATACATCGCACGTATATAATAGCATTGAAAAATAATCAACCATCAACCAAAGTGTACTACACTGTATAAGCATCAAATATAAATATCTAACGCTTATAACAGCCTGTCAATCAATCGATCGACATATTTAATTAATCAGGATGAGTGAACTTCAAATTTCATCCCAACACCCGTGTGGGGTTTCAAATCAACAAACACAGATTCTTATTTGTGCAGTTGGACGATGTGTAAAATTTATCGTCCCAATCAATGTCATTTAAATAGGTGTACATAAACAAACCGTCCGGTTTGTAAATGAATATTTTATTTACTTCCCTTCACGTTAAAAATTATATTTTTAACGATAAAACATTTTATTTTAACATATGAATTTCTATTCAGTTCAGTCTTCAAATAAAATGATATTTTTATTTTCTAACTTATTTTAGAAAATTTCGGCGGCATAACGGCACGATACTAGAAACGGGACGAGGCCTAGCCTTATCCCCGGTCTAGTGAAGGCCCACGCCATTCACACATCAATCAAATTCACCAAACAACCAAATTCAAATCAAATAATCTGACTAATCTATGCAACCAAACAAACAAGTCCATGGTCTGTGGACGATTGTGTCGGGTGCTACTAAGCACCGTCTGCATCCTAGTATATATATATATATATATATATAACTAGAAAAAGAAATTGAAAGGTGAGAAATTCTCACCGATAGCTATCCAACCATCTCGACTCTTCTTTTGCAGAAGTCTTCGTCGTTCTCGCCTTTTTATCACTTTCGTTGCCCGTAGCCACTACATATGTAAAAATCACATTTTTACTTCGCTATTCAATATATAAAAATCGAATTTTTACTTCGCTCTTCAATATATAAAAATCGAATTTTTACTTTGCTATTCAATATATAAAAATCGAATTTTTACTTTGCTATTCAATATATAAAAATCGAATTTTTACTTTGCTATTCAATATATAAAAATCGAATTTTTACTTTGCTTCGTTATAAAAATTATAACTCTATGTATTTCAAAATCTCAACTTTCCTTATATAGAAATCTAGTCTTCTTTATTTTACAAATTACTTCTTTTTCATGTTAAAAAAAAAATCTCGACCTCTTCATATTTTTAAAACAAAGTAGATTCATATTTTTTTAAAACAAAGTAAATTCATATTTTTTTTTTTAAAACAAAGCAACTTCTATTTTTAAAACATTGCAACTTCTATTTTTAAAACATTGCAACTTCTATTTTTAAAACATTGCAACTTCTATTTTTAAAACATTATATTTTTACATCAAGTCTATTTCTATAAACATCACATATATATATATTGTCATTTCTATTTCAAAAACAACACCTTTTTATATCATGTTATATTTAATTAAAAACTGATTTATATAAACAAAAACTGATTCAAACAAAACCGATTTATATAAACAAAATCTGATTCAAATAAAGTTGATTTAAATTAAAAACTATACCCTTTCTCTGTAAATCGTTTCTGAAAGCCGCTCCTTCTTCAAACCCAACCTCCGAACTAGGGTTTCCCCTTTGCCGCTGCCACGGTGGTCAGAACCACCATCGTCGATGCTCCCTCCAACCGCCTTCACGAGAGCCACCCCCTCTTCCAGAAAGCACGAGACTCGATGCCCCCTTTGCCTTGAAAATCCCCTGTGAGCGAACCAGGTTGGAGCTCGATTTCCGATGGCTACAGTGAAGGAGTTTCGATCATCACCGGTCAACGCCTCGATCTCGTTGAGCTCCCTCATTTCCCTTTAGAAGTTTCCAACATCGTTGAACGGATCGAACGATAATGGGGATTTATTTGGGGAGAACGTCTGTCGTTAATCGCATTGAGGGGCGCAGGACTCTCGTTGACCACGAGAAGAACTTTGACCAACTAGAATTTAGGTTATGTTTATATATATTTATATATATTTATATTTTAATTTATTTAATTTCAAAAAGGTTGACTTTTCCATACGACCTCGAAACGAGGTCCACCACCTGTCGCTCATAGCGTTTTACCCATATTCCGAACACAATGGGATATGTATCGTAGGCTGATTCGGCTGTTGCAATCAGTTTCCGTTAAATTTACATTTAAATCACTATATTGAATTTAAACGTACATTTCAAAATACCGGGGTTACATACTAACTCTAAAAATTCTCGAAAAATATTTTTTAGCTTAGTATTGACGATACGGTCCTAACAAAACTAATTTCGCCGAATTCTGAGACCGTTAGAAAAATGGCCATTTTCCAGTCGATTAAAATCAACTGAAACTGGTCAAACACGTTTCCATTTGCCACGCTCGCATATTGATTCGAAAAATTATGAAATTTGGAATCTAGCAATAATTTAACATCCTGGACCCAACAAAACTAGTTTCGTCGAAATCCGAGGTCGTTCGCAAAATGTCCATTTTTAAGGGCCTGAATTCCATAGCGACTATTCAGAATTTTCAACTGGACATATCTTTTGAATCCCGCTATGAAATTTCGGTCTTTCGGATTCGTTGGAAAGATATTATCAATTAGATCCTATCATTTTTGGTTTAACTAAAATCCGGATTGTTTTGCACCCGGTATGTTCAATTGAAGTTTGAAATCGAATTATCGAACTACCGCGCCAATTTCAATTCCATTTATAATTATATATAAATATTTATATTCTAACGACGACGTATATAATATATACGCTCGATTTCTATTCAAAATAAATTTATCGTCGATTTTATTTAAAATAATCTATTTTAAATATTCAAAATTCGTTAAAATAGCCAAAATAAAAATTTTAAACTGGCCCAGATTTTCGGGTTATTACAATCTCCCCCACTTAAAACTTTTCGTCCCCGAAAAGGAACAAAGTCGAAAGTGGTTTGATTAATTAGCTCTACGCTCGATCTGACTTCCATTCTCCAACTTTTCAGTTTCTGAGAATTTTCAAAAATTTCAAAAATTTGGCTAACACCCTAAATTTTCGAAAAATTTCGCCATAACCTCCCCTGCAATGGGAGCATCGGGGAATTTCAAATAGCTTCCCCGGTCCTTCAGATCTCAAAAAGAAAAAGAAAGAGCCAAGCGGCTAGCCAATAGGCTCATAAAATCATCATCACCCAAACAAAACAGTAAATTATGTAGTAAACATGTACCTACTTGTCGGGCAAACAAATTTTATTCTCTGCTCTAGCCTCCTTGCTATGACCTGTTCAATGTAAGTACAAGTATATGCAAGCAAATGCGACCAAATTTCAATATAATTCAATGTTTGGTTCAGTTAGGCATAATGGTTCAAAATTATCAAACAATTAAACAAACATCACAAACATCAATCAATTAGTGAATTATCATTTGAAATTCATAACTTTGATATATAGTCAAAAATCTCATTTTTGATGCCAAATCACAACAATAAGTCCTATCTAATTTTGGGTTCTCACACCAGTCAATAGGAAATATATAGAAATCTCACTTTCGTCACTCGAATATAAACACTGATGATGAGGCCTCATCATCAGAATTATCTCCGGGCGACTAGAGTGTGATTCTATATCTATCCAATATATTAAATTTTCGAACACACGTTCGCAAGACGTATATGCGAAATCTCTATATACTGGACTGTCCTAATCAATACAAATAAATAATCAAATACGAATAATTGATTTAAATTTTTAAAACAAAATTTGTTTTCACTTTAAAAATATACTCTTCACGCTCGTTCTAGGATACTACTGATCCCATCTCTAACGAGTCATTCTCATTGGATATTGTTAATCCAATATCTGATGAATTCTTTCGTATGGTTCTAATGTGCCTTGTTCTCTGCTTTGTAAACCAAAGCTCCGATACCAACTGTGACGAGCAGGAATTTCGCTCGGTCCGAACCAGTCGCTAAACCGATCCAGGCCGTTCGAAACGCCCTCTCGTTTGAGAACACGACAAAACAGAACGCATACGGAAGAACATTTCATTGTTAATTAAAAACAATGCATCAGATTACAAGAATATACAGAGTATATGAATAAATATTACACAGAAATATCAGAGATTTAAATTACATTTAAATACATAGCAGCGGAAAATAATACAATACACAACTAGAAGAGATATACGGATACAAAGCTTTCCGGATATCATTCCAGCTGTGAACCAGGATCTTGTGAATATAAATCTGCAAAACCAAAACTACTAGCTGCCCGTGTCGAAAATAGGGGCACCCAGAGTTTAGGTTAAAACAATAAACTCCAGGTCAGTCATGTGACTGGTGTGAGAACTAAAACAGTTGTAAATCTTTATTTTAAAGATAGGTAAATCAAGGGACCACGCCGTATAACACGGAACGGGTTTCCTCCCAAGAACACCAGTGCATATAAGTAAACAGCGCAATGCTTTTCTGAAAATGAAGCTATTATAAGACCCAGGTCCCATCACACAATGCAACGCAGCCGAGGATAGGGTTTTCCCTTATAATAGCCAAACATGCTTAGTACGTTTAAAACAAATCATTTGATACTACTATAAGTGCATAGTGTATAAAACAACTTCAAATCATAAGTATCAATCATAGGCGGCATGAATGCCCCATAACACTATGTCGCCATATATAAGTTTACAATCAAAACCGCAAGACGTCGTATTGGAAGTTGGGTTATCATTTATGGTATGAACCGAGGCTAGGGGCAAGATCCTTTACCGATTTGTGACTCTCTAGCCCGAGCCACAGGGTCAGAGCGCATCGACCCTTTAGATCGTCAGGGCCGGTCCACCGATGTGGAGTATTATGCATGAACACTACGTTTCCCCGCCCTTTGGGGCGTAAGCCTGGCCTGTCAGCCGACCAGAAGCATCGGCCGAAACCGAAATCACGAGGCGCCTCGCTTTTCAGCAAGTAATAATAAGCAACATCCACATGAGTCAAACTCGTCAGCCAGTTCAAGCACTGACGCCACTCTTAACTAGAAAGAAACGCATGCCCTCCCCGAGGTCCGTCTCCCGTTTTTGGTTCATACCGGGTGTGATACTCGCGAATCAACGTTACACAAAGCTACGCCACAAAGGCCGTGCTTCGATCATCAACCACAAGACTTTGCTTTTCAACAGAAGCCTTGATCATTTGCCACTTAAGCATGCCACACAGGCAATTCACTCCATGCGATTGATATCCATCAATATATAACCCCTGAGCTCGTACGTCTCAGACAAGGGCGTTAAGCAAGAGAATAAATCCTCCGCCGCCAAACAGATATATATTTAATAGAGATCAATCACACGGACTAAAATCCAATGTCAGACACACAGTCCATTTACAAGTCCGTTCTGGGTCTGAACGAAACCGGAGGCACCTAGTACTCCGCATATCCATCGATCTCCAAGTACGTCTGGACGATCACCAACTGTTTCCATCTTCTTGGGTGTACAACCCAATCAAGATCATCAGTAATCACCCAAACGACGTGAAGACTTCCGGTCTTCGACCATCGTCTTCATCTTCGACTTATCGTCGTATCAGTTATTCAGAATGGGATAAACCCGGTCTTTCCGAATAACTCGCGTATATTTTAAATAAGTGTTACACAAACACAACATACGCCTCATTCCAATTCATCAGTCACTAACCGTAAATTAATCAAGAGAATAATTCCCCACATATTAACCCCGAAGGCCGAAACCAACATCAGATCAATATCCAGAAAACCATTCTGCTTAGCTAACCGACAGTTAGTTTCTGATTTCACATTCATAGGGAAAGGTTCCCATTAATTTTATCCAAGATAATTTCTTGAATTTATTCTCTAATCTTCCTTTGAATTTCGATTTCAACTAATCGGGATTAACGAAACTTACCGAAGTAATCATTTGTTTTAATTTCCCAATCCCAACCTATTTATTCCATGAAGTAAAACTGGTAATACTTCATATCTAACTCCTCAGTGTTATCGGTAAATTCAATTACCATTTCACGTTCAAATCTAATTAAAGATTTAACTATCGCCTGGAGCAAAACTGGTGATACTCCATTCTCGACCATTTCAATCTAATTAAAGATTCATTAAAACTCCACTTAGTTTTAATCGTTAACTGGGTTAAAGAATCCTTGTCATTTAAAACACAGTTCACGATAAACCCAAAGTCACATTCATTAATTATCGGGTTAAGGAACAAGTGTTATTTAAAACACTGTTCACGATAAACCCAAAAATCAATATCAATTCAATTTCAATTAAATATTATTTAATTGGTACACTTCATTAAATCTAAATAAAAAGATTTAATCTTTTCTCAACTGGGTTCAAGAACAGTGTTAGTGAAGACACCATTTACGACAAACCCAAATCACATTTGATATTCAATACAAGGCTTTGGATAGAAAATATATCGGCTTATATTCAATATCAAATTCTACGACTAACAAATATCGTATTGGAAATAACGATATAAATATATATCTTTCAAATTTCCATAACAACATCTGTATAATCACGAATTCCAACATCGAAATATTCCGAAGACAATTTCGATTCAAATCCGTTCCAATGCAATCATTGGAAATTTTAGTTATTTTCAAAACCCTTTTCAAATTCAATTTATTTATTTAAAAATAAATAGAATTACAATTCTAGTTCAAAACTAGTTCATTTCGATAAAGATCTATTTTTATCTTTTCAAATATGGAGTTTTTCATCCCAATTCTGTAAAAATCATTTCTTATGATTTTACACAAATTATTACTATTTTTAATAATTTTATCAAGGCCCGTACAGTCGATTTCCATCAACGGCTATCGAACTGCACTTACATCGACCTTTTTCAAATTTGATTTGGACATAATTCCAAATCCAACCGTTAGATTTCAAATTTCTAATATTCGTTAGAAAGCTCTTTTCGATACAAACCCAATGGTTCCGGTTTTAGGAGAATCCGACGGTCGGATCTCCCGTAATGTCCGTTTGAAATAAATGGTCGAAATTCACGAACTGCCGCGGCGCGGCGCGTTCTATTCAGGCCATTATATTATATATATAATATATATAATATATATATCGTCGATTTCTATTTAAAACGAATTATATAAATAGTTTTAAATTCGTTTCAAAAGCAATTTCAACTTCCATTTCAATTCAAATCAAAATTGAATTCTTCTTTATAAATTCGTTTTAAAATTCATTTCTATTCAATCCAAATTTCAATTCAAATTTCAATTCAATTTGAATTCATTTCAATTCGCTTTCAATTCAATTTGAATTCGTTTTCAATTTAATTCAATTCCAAAGTCGTTTTCTATCCGATCCAATTCAAATTGGTTTTCTATTCGATTCAATTCAAATTGGTTTTCTATTCGATTCAATTGAAATTGGTTTTCTATTCGATTCAATTCAAATTGGTTTTCTATTCGATCCAATTCAAATTGGTTTTCAATTCGATCCAATTCAAATTGGTTTTCTATTCGATTCAATTCAAATTGGTTTTCTATTCGATTCAATTCAAATTGGTTTTCTATTCGATTCAATTCAAATTGGTTTTCTATTCGATTCAATTCAAATTGGTTTTCTATTCGATTCAATTCAAATTGGTTTTCTATTCGATTCAATTCAAATTGGTTTTCTATTCGATTCAATTCAAAATGAATAAAATCGATATAAATATCGTTCACGTCAAAATGGCGTCAATCTAATCAACACGGCTTCATAAATTTCTATTTTCAAATATTCTATTTCAAATATTTCTTTTTCAAAATAGTAGTTATTATCAAAATATTTCGTTCAACTCATGACCAATCTCAATGGATGAGTACTGTCAACACATGAACCTTTATTTTATATTATTCTTTATTTTATATTATTCTTTATTTTCTAAATTGGAATGAGGCCCAATCAATCACCATATAATGTTAATTATATGGATTTTCATACATCGCACGTATATAATAGCATTGAAAAATAATCAACCATCAACCATCAACCAAAGTGCACTACACTATATAAGCATCAAATATAGATATCTAACGCTTATAACAGCCTATCAATCAATCGATCAACATATTTAATTAATCAGGATGAGTGAACTTCAAATTTCATCCCAACACCCGTGTGGGGTTTCAAATCAACAAACACAGATTCTTATTTGTGCAGTTGGGCGATGTGTAAAATTTATCGTCCCAATCAATGTCATTTAAATAGGTGTACATAAACAAACCGTCCGGTTTGTAAATGAATATTTTATTTACTTCCCTTCACGTTAAAAATTATATTTTTAACGATAAAACATTTTATTTTAACATATGAATTTCTATTCAGTTCAGTCTTCAAATAAAATGATATTTTTATTTTCTAACTTATTTTAGAAAATTTCGGCGGCATAACGGCACGATACTAGAAACGGGACGAGGCCTAGCCTTATCCCCGGTCTAGTGAAGGCCCACGCCATTCACACATCAATCAAATTCACCAAACAACCAAATTCAAATCAAATAATCTGACTAATCTATGCAACCAAACAAACAAGTCCGTGGTCTGTGGACGATTGTGTCGGGTGCTACTAAGCACCTTCTGCATCCTAGTATATATATATATATATAACTAGAAAAAGAAATTGAAAGGTGAGAAATTCTCACCGATAGCTATCCAACCATCTCGACTCTTCTTTTGCAGAAGTCTTCGTCGTTCTCGCCTTTTTATCACTTTCGTTGCCCGTAGCCACTACATATGTAAAAATCACATTTTTACTTCGCTATTCAATATATAAAAATCGAATTTTTACTTCGCTCTTCAATATATAAAAATCGAATTTTTACTTTGCTATTCAATATATAAAAATCGAATTTTTACTTTGCTATTCAATATATAAAAATCGAATTTTTACTTTGCTATTCAATATATAAAAATCGAATTTTTACTTTGCTTCGTTATAAAAATTATGACTCTACGTATTTCAAAATCTCAACTTTCCTTATATAGAAATCTAGTCTTCTTTATTTTACAAATTACTTCTTTTTCATGTTAAAAAAAAAAATCTCGACCTCTTCATATTTTTAAAACAAAGTAGATTCATATTTTTTTAAAACAAAGTAAATTCATATTTTTTTTTAAAACAAAGCAACTTCTATTTTTAAAACATTGCAACTTCTATTTTTAAAACATTGCAACTTCTATTTTTAAAACATTGCAACTTCTATTTTTAAAACATTATATTTTTACATCAAGTCTATTTCTATAAACATCACATATATATATATATATATATATATTGTCATTTCTATTTCAAAAACAACACCTTTTTATATCATGCTATATTTAATTAAAAACTGATTTATATAAACAAAAACTGATTTAAACAAAACCGATTTATATAAACAAAATCTGATTCAAATAAAGTTGATTTAAATTAAAAATTATACCCTTTCTCTGTAAATCGTTTCTGGAAGCCTCTCCTTCTTCAAACCCAACCTCCGAACTAGGGTTTCCCCTTTGTCGCTGCCACGGTGGTCAGAACCACCATCGTCGATGCTCCCTCCAACCGCCTTCACGAGAGCCACCCCCTCTTCCAGAAAGCACGAGACTCGATGCCCCCTTTGCCTTGAAAAACCCCTGTGAGCGAACCAGGTTGGAGCTCGATTTCCGATGGCTACAGTGAAGGAGTTCCGATCATCACCGGTCAACGCCTCGATCTCGTTGAGCTCCCCCATTTCCCTTTAGAAGTTTCCAACATCGTTGAACGGATCGAACGATAATGGGGATTTATTTGGGGAGAACGTCTGTCGTTAATCGCATTGAGGGGCGCAGGACTCTCGTTGACCACGAGAAGAACTTTGACCAACTAGAATTTAGGTTATGTTTATATATATTTATATATATTTATATTTTAATTTATTTAATTTCAAAAAGGTTGACTTTTCCATACGACCTCGAAACGAGGTCCACCGCCTGTCGTCCATAGCGTTTTACCCACATTCCGAACACAATGGGATATGTATCGTAGGCTGATTCGGCTGTTGCAATCAGTTTCCGTTAAATTTACATTTAAATCAATATATTGAATTTTAAACGTACATTTCAAAATACCGGGGTTACATACTAACTCTAAAAATTCTCGAAAAATATTTTCTAGCTTCGTATTGACGATACGGTCCTAACAAAACTAATTTCGCCGAATTCTGAGACCGTTAGAAAAATGGCCATTTTCCAGTCGATTAAAATCAACTGAAATTGGTCAAACACGTTTCCATTTGCCACGCTCGCATATTGATTCAAAAAATTATGAAATTTGGAATCTAGCAATAATTTAACATCCTGGACCCAACAAAATTGGTTTCGTCGAAATCCGAGCTCGTTTGCAAAATGTCCATTTTTAAGGGCCTGAATTCCATAGCGACTATTCAGAATTTTCAACTGGACATATCTTTTGAATCCCGCTATGAAATTTCGATCTTTCGGATTCGTTGGAAAGATATTATCAATTAGATCCTATCATTTTTGGTTTAACTAAAATCCGGATTGTTTTGCACCCGGTATGTTCAATTGAAGTTTGAAATCGAATTATCGAACTACCGCGCCAATTTCAATTCCATTTATAATTATATATAAATATTTATATTCTAACGACGACGTATATAATATATACGCTCGATTTCTATTCAAAATAAATTTATCGTTGATTTTATTTAAAATAATCTATTTTAAATATTCAAAATTCGTTAAAATAGCCAAAATAAAAATTTTAAACTGGCCCAGATTTTCGGGTTATTACAGTGTGGCATAGCTTTGTGTAGCGTGGATTCGCGAGCCTCACACCCCGGTTGTGAACTAAAAACGGGAGAAGGACCTCAGGGGGGACATGCGTTTCTTTCTAGCTAGAAGTGGCATCAGTGGTTTAACATACCCTGATGAGTTTGACTTATGTGGTTGTTGCTGTTGCGAGGCACCTCGGTTATATCGGTTTCGGCCGATGCATTCTGGTCGGCAGACGGACCAGACTTACACCCCATAGGGTGGGGAAACGTAGTGTTCAGGCATTATAATCCACATAGATGGACCGGCCCTGACGATCCAAGGGGCAGTTGCGGCTGTTTCTGAGACACGGGCTAGAGCGTCTCGAATCGGTAGAGGACTATCTTTTGCCTCGGTTCACAGAAGGAAACCCAATTTCCAATACGTGACAATTGCGGTTTTGATTGTATACTTATATATGGCGACATAGTAGCATGGGATGCTATGCCGCCTATGATTGATATTTATGATTGAAATTGTTTTGACACTATACACTTATTATAGTATCAAATGACTTGTTTTAAAACGTATCAAGCATGCTTTGGCTATTATAAGGGAAAACCCTATCCCCGGCTTGCGTTGCATTGTGTGATAGGACCTGGGTCTTATAATAGCTTCATTTTTCTTTATTTAGCATTGCGCTGTTGTTTTATGCACCGGTGTTCTTGGGAGGAATTCCGTGTTATACAGCGTGGTCCCTTGATTTACCTAACTTTAAAATAAAGATTAATAACTGTTTTAGTTCTCACACCAGTCCCATGACTGACCTAGAGTTTATTGTTTTAACCTAAACTCTGGGTGCCCTTATTTTCCGCACGGGCAGCTAGTAGTTTTGGTTTTGCAGATTTATATTCATAGGATCCTGGTTTACAGCTGGAAAGATATCCGGAAAGCTTTGTATCCGTATATCTCCTTTAGTTGTATTTTGCATTATTTTCCGCTACTATGTAATTTATTGTAATCTCTGATATATATCGAATGTATTTTATTTGTTAATACTCTGTATATTCTTGTATTCTGATGAATTGTTGTAATAAATAATGTAATGTTCTTCCGTATGCGTTCTTTTGTGTGTTGTTCTCGAAGTATCCGCGCTTTCCTTACCGAGGAAGTTACGGGTCTTCACAGTTGGTATCAGAGCTTTGGTTTACAAAGCTCAAAGAACAAGACACATTAGAACCATACGAAAGAATTCATCAGATATTGGATTAGTAATATCCAATGAGAATGGCTCGTTAGAGATGGGATCAGTAGTATCCTAGAACGAGTGTGAAGAGTATATTTTTAAAATAGAAACAATTTTTGTTTTGAAAATTTAAATCAATTATTCGTATTTGATTATTTATTTTATATTGAATTTGGACAATCCAATATATAAAGATTTTGCATATACGTCTGATCCACGTGTATTCAAAGTTTTAATATACTGGGTAGATATAGCATCACACTCTAGTCGCCCGGAGATGGTTCTGATGATTGAAGCTTCATCATCAGAATTAGTGTTCGAGTGTCGAAAGTGGAATTTCTATATACCTCCATTAGACTGGTGTGAGAACCAAAATTAGATAGGGCTTATTGTTGTGATTTGGCATCAAAAACATGATTTTCTGTATATATATCAAAATTATGAATTTGAAATGATAATCAACTAATTGATTGCTGATAATGTTGTTTGATTAATTAGAATGTTGAACCTTTAGCCAAATTGATCAAATAGTGGGTTGTATTGGAAATTTGTTGCAATTGCATGCATATACATGTACTTACATTGAACAGGTCATAGCGAGGAGGCTAGAGATAGAATAAAATTTGATTGCCCGACAAATGGGTACATGTTTACCATAATTTACTGTTTTGTTTTGGTGATGATGATTTTATGAGCCGATTGGCTAGCCGCTTGGCTTTTTCTTTTTCTTTTGGATTGAAGAAGGCCATGGGAGGCTATATGAAATATCCCGAAGTCCCCAATGCAGGGGAGGTTATGGCGAAAGTTTTCGGAAATTTAGGGTGTTAGCCAAATTTTTGAAAAATTTGAAAAGTTCTTAGAAACTGAATAGTTGAAGAACTTAAGCCGTAATGAAAATAATGAAAGTTGAGTTGGTTAGTTAAACAACTTTCGGCTTCGTTCCTTTTCGGGGATGAAAAGTTTTAAGTGGGGGAGATTGTAACAACCGGGGAAATGCGAGCCAATTTAAAAATTTTATTTTGGCAATTTTAACGAATTTTGAATATTTAAAATAAATTATTTTAAATAACATCGACGAGAAATTTATTTTGAATAGAATTCAAACGTATATATTTATATATGTCGTCGTTAGAATATAAAATTTCATTTTAATTATAAAAGGAATTGAAAATGGCGCGGTAGTTCGATAATTCGATTTCAAACTTCAAATGAATGTACCGGGTGCAAAATAAACCGGATTTTAGTGAAACCAAAAATAATAGAATCTAATTGTGAATATCTTTTCAACGAATCCGAAAAATAAAAATTTCATAGCGGGGATAAAAAGATATGCCTAGTTGAAATTTCAGAATAGTCGCTATGGAATTTCTAGCCCTTAAAAATAGCAATTTTGCAAACGACCTCGGATTTTGACGAAACCACTTTTGTTGGATCCGGGATGTAAAGTTATTGCTAGATTCCAATTTTCGTAATTTTTCGAATCAATATGTGAGCGTGGCAAAGGAAAACGCATTTGACCAGTTTTAGTTGATTTTAATCGACTGGAAAATGGCCATTTTCAAACGGTCTCAGAATTCGACGAAACTAGTTTTGTTAGGACCGTATCGTCGATACGAAGCTAGAAATATTTTTCTGGAATTTTTCGAGTTAGTATGTGACCCCGGTAAATTGGAATGCGCGTTCAAATTCAATATATAGAGTTATATGTTGATTTTAACGAAAACTGATCGAAACGATCGAATCAGCTTACGATATATATCCCATTGTGTTCGGAATACGGGTACTTAGCTATGGATGACAGGCGGTGGGCCTCGTTTCGAGGTCGAAATAAAAAGTCAACTTTTTTGAAATAAAATAATATAAAAATTAAAGCTTCCTCTCTCTCTCCTCTCCCCTCTCTCTCTATACTATCAGACCCCCCCCTATCATTTCAATCGAACAAAAGAAAAGAAAAATTCGAAATCGCGTCGCTCAGCCCTCCGCACGCCGCAGCCGCCGCCCTCTCCGCACGCCGCCGCCCCTCCGCCCAGACCCGACCCCCTACCTCGCGTCGCTCTCTCTCTACCTCCACCCCCAAATCGAACGGCGCCCCCTGGAGCCCAAAACCCGCCACCAAAGCCCATCGATCCAGCCACCGACCACCTCCGCCACGCCCCCCTTGTTGCACCGCCACAATCGATCCCTCCGACGCCATCTCGACAGTAAACCTCCCTCCTCCTCTTCAAAAATCGATGTAAGTCTTCCTTTAAATTATTTAAAGTAAGTAGATTTTTATAGTTAATAAATATTATATTTATAAAACATGAAAGGTGGATTTTTATATGACATTGTTTATAAAAGTTGAGATTTTTATAATTAGAAAAGATATGATTCTTTGTATAGGAAAAATATAATTTTTATTATATAAAGAGGATAAAAATATAATTTTTATTATATAGAAAGGTTGAAAATATAATTTTTATTTAGGTAGATTAATAAAAATATAATTTTTAATTAAGTAGTGAAGTAAAAATACGATTTTTACTTCGATAAAAAAAATAGGATTTTCATTGATGTAGAATAATAAAAATATGATTTTTATTAAAGTAGAGTTATAAAAATATGATTTTTATATTATAGAAGGAATAAAAATAGAAGTCTTTAAATTTGAAAAGGCGAAATCTTTAATTTGAAAAGACGAAATCTTTAATATTGAAAAGGAGATATTTTGATATAAGGAAAGACGTTATTTTTATATATATAAAGTAGCGATAAAAATTCGATTTTTATTATATATGAAGCGAAATAAAAATTCGACATTAATATTAAAAATAGAAATATAAAAATATAATTTTTATATAGAATGAAGTGTTGTAAAAATAAATGAAGTAGAAATAAAAATATGAATTTTTATTTATTGAATGAAGCAATAAAAATATAATTTTTATTTGAACAGCGTGAAAAGACTGTATTGGAATTACAAATGGATTCAGGCGATTCAGCAGTTCAACAGCAAAGCACGGCAGAGTGGAACCCTTTGTGAGAAATTCTCACCTTTTAATTTAGTTTTCTAGTTAAAATATATATTAGGATTCAGACGGTGTTTAGAAGCACCCGACACCCGTCGTCCATAGACCATGGACGGCTTGTATGCTTGTTTGTTTGATTTTGATGTGTAGTTGATTGTGTGATGTGATGTGAAATGAAATAAAATATTTTATAGTTAAAAATAGATTTTTTAACGTGTATTTAAAATAAATATTTATAAAAAATCGGAGATTTGTTTATATACACTGATTTGATTGATATTGATTGGGACGATAAATTTTACACATCGCCCAACTGCACAAATAAAATCTGTGTTTGATTGTTTGAAACCCCACACGGGTATTGGGATGATATATGACATACACTAATCCCAGTAATTAGTTGTATGTCGATCGATTGATTGACAAACTGTTATAAGCGTTAAATATTTATATTTGATGCTTATACAGTGTAGAATGCACTTTGGATGATGGTTGATTATTTGTCATTGTTGATATATACATGTGTTGTAGAAAACCCATATAATCAACATTATATGGTAATTGATTGGGCCCCATTACAGTTTTGAAATAGAAATATTTGAAAAGAAATATTCGAATAGAAATATTTGAAATAGAAATATTTGAAAAGAAATATTTGAAAAGAAATATTTGAAAAGAAATATTTGAATAGAAATATTTGAAATAGAATATTTGAAAATAGAAATGTTTGAAAAGAAATATTTGAATAGAAATATTTGAAATAGAATATTTGAAAATAGAAATATATGAAGCCGTGTTGATTAGATTGACGCCATTTTGACGTGAACGATATTTATATCGATTTTATTCATTTTATAATGAATATCGAAAGTGTTTTCAAAATCTGATATTTTGAAAAGAAATGAATTCGAATTGAAATTAAATAGAAATGAATTCAAATTGAAATTGAATACAAATGAATTCAAATTGAAATTGAATTGAATTGAAAACGAACTGAAATTGAATTAGAAATCAATTTGAATTGAAAGCAATTTGAAATGAATTTGAAAGTAATTTATAAGGAAAAAAATTTCAATTTTGATTTGAATTTGAAAAATGAAGTTGAAATCGTTTTGAAAACGAATTTAAAACGATTTATAAATTTCGTTTCGAAAGGAAATTGACGAAGTATATATTATATATATTATATATATAATATAATGGCCTGAATAGAACGCGCCGCGTCGCGGCAGTTCGTGAATTTCGACCATTGACTTCGAATGGATATTGCGGGCGATCCGACCGTCGGATTCTCCTAAAACCGGAACCGTTGGGTTCGTATCGAAAAGAGCTTTCTAACGAATATAAGAAATTTGAAATCTAACGGTTGGATTTGGAATTATGTCCAAATCAAATTTGAAAAAGGTCGTTGTAAGTGCAGTTCGATGGCCGTTGATGGAAATCGACTGTACGGGCCTTGATGAAATTATCAAAAATATCCATAATTTGTGTAAAATCATAAGAAATGATTTGTGAAGAATTGGGATGAAAAACTCCATATTTGAAAAGATAAAAATAGATTTTTATCGAAATGAACTAGTTTTGAACTAGAATTATAATTCTATTTATTTTTAAAAGAAATAAAGTGGATTTGAAATGGTTTTAAAAGTAACCAGAATTTCCAATAATTGAATTGGAATGAATTTGAATCGAAATTGTCTTTGGAATATTTCGATGTTGGATTTCGTGCTGATACAGATATTGTTATGGGAATTTGTAAGATATATATATATATATCGTTATTTCCAATACGATATTTGTTGGTCGTAGAATTTGATATGGAATATAAGCCGATATATTTTCTATTCAAAGCCTTGTATTTAATACCAAATGTGATTTGGGTTTGTCGTGAATGGTGTCTTCATTAACACTGTTCTTAAACCCAGTTGAGAAAAAGATTAAATCTTTTTATTTAGATTTAATGAAGTGTGCCAATTAAATGATATTTAATTGGAATTGAATTGGTATTGATTTTCGGGTTTATCGTGAACAGTGTTTTAAATAACACTTGTTCTTTAACCCGATAATTAATGGAATGTGATTTTGGGTTGTCGTGAACGGTATCTTCAATAATACTGTTCTTAGACCCAAAGGAGTTAAGAAAATCAGAAACTAACTGGAGATTAGTTAAGTTGAATTGTTTCTGGGGTATTGATCAGATGTTGGTTTCGTCCTTCGGGGTTAATACTTAGGGAATTGCTCACTTGCTAATTTACGGTTAGGGACTGATTGAAATGTGATGTGATTTGGGGGTTTATCGTGAACCGTGTAACACCCCGTAATTCTGTTAATATTAATATTCACAAATTAAAGAATAACTAATCTCAAACATGAGAATTGTGGGAAACGGGTTGCGCCATTGTGTTCCACTCAGAATTCTGGTTGAAACAGAGTCCGAGTTTGCGTGAATTGGACTTCTTATGAAGAAGTTATGGCCATCGGAAGTTTCAGAAAATTCAAAACAGCTCGCAGGAAAATTTAAAATTCAAACTGAAAATGCAGAAGCGGGCTGGGCGGGAAAATTCCCGCCCAGGCAGGTCGACTAGGGAGTTGACACTAGTGTCGACCTCCCCTCCCCCCCCCCCCCAGGTCGACTATAGTGTCGACCTGGGAGTCGACCTGGTCAGTCGGCTAGGGTTTGACTGAGCCCAATCTTGAGCTGCTGATGTGTCTTTAGGGCTGAGTTGGCAAATTAAACGGTTCAGGTTAGTTCTGAGTTGATCTGACGGTCTAAATAAACCCTAAACTCTATAAATACCTAGGTAGTCCCTCACTCTAAACTCACATGAAAAATAGAATAGCTACCGTCATACCACCGCCATGGAACTCAGTCTAGCCACCGCCAACTAAGAAGGAAGAAAGCAAATCAAAACCCTAATTCTACTCAATTCTAAAGCAAATCAAGACTCTCTTTCTTCTCTAATTGTGAGTATGATGATCTTAACAAGATTATTGTTAAACTAATTAGATTAAGTCACGAATGGATTATAAGTGAATGATGTGGATTGTCATATATGTTGTTGTAAACCTTATGCTATTATGTATGTCATAAATCCTATGCTATGTGATGATGATATCCTATATGTTGTAAATCATGCTATGATGATATTGTATAGGTTGTAATTCTCTATGCTAAGTTGTGGTAAATCATACATGTTATAAAATCATGATGTTGTCATCTATGCTAATTTGTTCATGTTAATCAAATCATAATGTTTGGGCTATGTTGATCTATATGACAAACCATGTATGCAAGTTAGATTGATTAGTAAAGATTATGAACATATGCCATGACACCTAATTAGATCTAGAATTGTGACATCTAGAATTATGCTATGACATATGTGAATTCTATGTATAAGATGCTAGTTCACACCATCATCATGTTGCCTAAACCATATATGCTAGTTCATATATGAATTTGGATTATGATCATATTATGTGAATTGTGACATTTTAACCAAACAAGTTGACACCTTTAGATCCATAACATGTGTAGTTTTATGCAAGTTTCACCCCTATTGTGATTAGATCTATTTTTATTTTTCTATATGTTGTGATAATTCATCTTTGTGCTATGAGTTAGACTATTCGAGTCTAACGTATATTTTGCGTTGAATAAGCGAACGTATAACGTGGGGTAGGGGTAATATTAAGGATTTAATATTAAGAAGTTAGGGTGCAATTGATATGATTTTGCATGCCATGAATGGATGGCCATAATTGAGTCAATTATGGACATCATTAAAATTGGAATTAATTAATAAATTGAATAGGGAATTATTAAAACTGGGGTAAAAGATTATAAATGTTAATCAATGCTTAGGACACGAGGTTGGACTCGTTTGTGACGTAAACCTGCCCGGACCCGCCCGGCAAATCCAGTGGTCACAAATGCCAGCCCAATGTGAGCGGTCCTAGGCCCAAATTAAAGCATAACAGTTGTAAAGACACGAGGTTAGAGTCTTTTATGGTGTAAGACTGCCCGGACCCGCCCGTCAAATCCAGCTGCCATAAATGCCAGTCTAGTGTGAGAGGTCTTTATGATGTTATGGCCTGAATGAATTAAGAAATCCTTAACCAGATAAACATGTAAGGTGGGACATGGGGGTTAAGTAGGTGCCTTGGGTGGCATGAGGAATCTAGTGGGTGCCCTTAGTGGCATGTGAAATACGATTAGTAAGACTTAACCAAACACACATGTAAATGAACATGACTAAGAGGGTTAAGTGGGATGTACTAGTGGACAAGCTTAGGTAGGTAGCTTGTGGGGGCCCATTTCAACCAGTAATCCCAAACGTATCTTTGTGGGCTCGACCCAAGTCGAGGACGGGACACACATGCTGGGCTTGAATATAAGAGGCCAAAAACAGGGTAGCGGTGGCAACGCAAGTCCAACGGGTTTCATATGCGTGTGTGGACCCGGGCTGGTAGGTAAGACGTTGTTGCATCATGTAGGTATAAGCCGTGCATTCTCAAGTTGTATCGGGTTGCCACTTTAGGGGAGTGATACACCCCACTGTGGGGCCAGCACGGGTATCTACGAGTAGGGAGCCGATCGAAAGTGAGTAGTGGGGTACACCTAGCGGAGATAGGGGCAGACGGCACCTATGTAGTCAGTTAGGGGTACGCAAGGCTATTTATATAACTTCTAAGTGAAGCAAGTGGGATCAGACTTTGAGGGTGACTGGTGTGGTGCAGTGTAGTAATTATTCGTTAGTAAGTAGGTGTGCCTATAACATTATCTTTATCTGCTCTTCCATACCCAACAGTTCATAGACATTCCCTTGTTTTCCAGCTTATGCCTTAGTCTAGTTATTTTGATGATAGTATTATTAGAATTATCATACTTGCCAGACTTTATGTCTGACCCCCTCCATTTCTATCTTTTTCCCCCTCCAGGTCCTCAGGTTGGACCCAGCTCGAGTGGAGTTTGATTGGATTGCTTTATCTTTATTTTGGAAAGCTTGGACCGTTGAAGTAAAGTCCAGCTTGTTATCTTCTTTAATGGCTATTTATGTAATGGGATTATGTATTTTGTTTATCAAGATGGATATTGTACTTGACTCTGATTTATGGTTTTATGATGTAACAAACATGTTTAATTTCCGCTGCAATAAAATGAAGTTTTAGATTTCCAAGTACTACTTGTTATCTGTCTTGTTGTAATTTTTCTGTTCTATATTCACTTAAAACCTCCATGGAAGTTAATGCATTCCCTTTGTGAGTGACATTAATGGACGTGGGGTGTTACACGTGGTATCAGAGCTTAAGGTTACCATAACAGATATTTTTTTTAGAAAAACTATTTTTCTAAAGCATTTTTGGAAGAAGTGTTTTCAAAAAACATGTCTTAATGAGTTATTTAAAGAGGAAAGTTTTTATGAAAAACATAATCCCCAATAGCCATATATCTTTATCTTTCGAATTCTCCAATTTGAATCTTTCCTTTTTCATTTCAGCATGGCTGAAGATCGTGACCTTCCGGATGGTGTAACGATACCAGGATGGTATAGGAGGTTATTGGAGGCTAGGGCCGCTGCGGGTCCAGCCAATGTTGTAACAACCCGAATTTTAAACAACGTGTTAAGACAAGAATCAAGGCAGAATTAAATTATAAAATCTGAATCAGGATAAACGGGTTGCTCCATTGTGTTCGTCTCGGAAAAATACGCGAAATAGAGTCCGAAATTTCGTAAATCGGAGTCCGTATGACCCAGTTAAGGCCCAACGAAGTTTCACGAAAATTCAAATCCGAAAACAGATTCGAATTCAGCCCAAAAAGAGAAGGCGGGAAAATTCCCGCCAGACACACAGGGTGTCGACACCCGTGTCGACATGGGTGTCGACCCCCCTCCAGGGGGTCGACATGGGTGTCGACCCCTGGGTCGACCCCCCCTGTAGAACCCCGACCTGGTGCACCTGCTTGTTATGTTGGCTCGGTTTTGGAGGCTTGTGACGATTTTGGATGGCTTGGATTCGATCTAGGGTTAATCCTATGGCCTAAAATGCTCCTAAACTCTATAAAAAGACCCTAACCCCCTAACCTAAATCACTCAAACTCTCTCATGCCACGAAGTGCTGCCCAAATGCCAAGTGATCATGGCCTCCATCTCCAACTCCAAGAGACTATGCATGCAAATCGGATCCGAATCGAAAGGTGCAAGCTTGCTACACCAAATCGAGGCTCGATCAACGTTGCTACGGAGATTTCATGATGGTTCTTCATCAAAGGAGTCACCTTTCATCGTCAAGACGATTCATGCGCACCCTCTAAGCCTCGCTATGTAAGTTCTAGCTACTTCGAGATGTTAACGGTAGTTTAATCATGGCATGGAATAAAATGTGGTTAAACATGAGTGCTATAACCTATGTGAGCCTAGTTTGCTCCTTTAACATGAACATAGGACTTTAGGTTGTGTTTTAGCGACTAAACCATGCTATTCATGTTGCATTTGACTTAGTTTGCCATGCAAGATTGGACCTTTACTTGTGGTATGTTAGCATGCACACTTGAAACCACTTTGACTCATGAAACATGTGCATAAATGTGACTTTGAGGCTATGCAAGTATATGAACCCGAAGTCCCTTATGATAATATGCAAGTTTACCCCTTTTATGACATAAGTAACATGTGCATGTTTATCCCATCATGATAGGTTTATGACATGAACACTTATGCAAGTTATCCTCTTTATGACATTGTGCATGCTTGTGGCCAACCCCTATATGATAGTATGCATGTACAAGGCCAATCCCTTGATGATACCATGCATGTTTGAAGCCAACCCCGTCGTGGCATCGTGCATGTTTTGGGGTCAATGTGTATCATAGTATTTATACTATGTTGACTCGCTTTCACTCAAGTGAAAACACGATTTTGGGGTAGTTAGACAAACGTGAACGTGACACGAAAACTTGACTTGAATGTGGCACGAAAACTTGACATGGGGTTGCATGAAAATGTGACACTCTTGAAACACTTAAACATGAACATGAAACGTACGAAAACATGGAACTTGGGGCTAGACATGTATGGGTTGTAGGTGTGATATGACACTAGACCAAACATGAAAGTGACCAACTCGAGGTTAGGTTGAGTTTGCAATGTAAAACTGCCCGGAACCGCCCGGGAAATCCAGTAATTGCAAACAATAAGACCCAATGTGAGTAATTGGTCATACCGCACTTAAGACCCGAGGTTAGACTAGGTTGTGGTGTAAAACTACCCGGACCCGCCCTGCTTAACTAGTAACCACAACAAGGTCTAATGTGAGAGGTTGAGAGTGCATTAATTAAATTAATGCCACATGATAAGGTTAAGTAAATTTGACTAATGACACTTAACCGATATGACACGAATGGGTAGGTTAAGTGGGACCGGGCTTGATTTCTTAATGACACTTAACCATACAAGACAATTAGGAGATGGGGTTAAGTAATTTACGCTTAACTAATCCGACTTGGTAATTAGATGGGGTTAAGTAATTTACACTTAACTAATCCGATTTGGTAATTAGATGGGGTTAAGTAATTTAGACTTAACTAATCTAAACACGGTAATTAGATGGGGTTAAGTAACCTATACTTAACTAATCTAAACACGGTAATTCGATGGGGTTAAGTTAAACACTTAACCAATCTAAACTTGGTAATTCAATGAGGTTAAGCAACCAATACTTAACCAACTTAACATGATAATTTAATGGGGTTAAGTAACTTATAGTTAACCAATTATACATGATGATTTGATGAGGTTAAGTAACCTATACTTAACCAATCTAACATGTGGACTTGATAGGGTTAAGTCATAAGACCTTTTGAATATACTTAACCCTTGTAGTATGATTAGTGGATGAGGTTAAGCTAACCCGTACTTAACCAATCCGGCTCGATGATCTGATGCGATTTAGATAATTTATGCTTGATCAATCTAACACGATAATCTGATAGGGTTAAGACAAACCAATACTTAACCAATTTGACTTGATAGGGTTAAGTCATGCGCTTCTTGGTATACTTAACCAACTTGTAGGGCTAAGCCTTGAACTTGAATACTTAGCCAATCTTGACATGATTCGTAGGTGGGCTAAGTCATGAACCTGAATAACAACACTTAACCCAATAGACAAAACCCTAGTGAGAGGAACTAGGTAGAAAATCGTGGTTAATCAAGGGTAACGGGGAAAAGAAGCTAAGTGGTAAACCTTAGTTAAGTATAACTAAGTAATAATTCTTAGCCAAGGACATGGGACTAGTTCATGAATGGATGAGTAACCCAATATGGTAGGTCATCGCTTAAACACACGAGGAGGAGCAAATTATCCGGCTTGGATAAGGGCTCCAACGAACTGGGTGACGAAGCGGTAGCTTCGGGGGACGTGAGGGTACTCTTGGTATCCCTCTGTGAGGTGGCAGGTGGTCCATGAAACCCGGCCTCACAGAGGTTAAGGTCTGCGGTAGAAGAGCCAAGAGTATGCCTTGGTTGCTATGCAAGCAACCTAAAGACTGGGGTGGATTAGCGTGGAGTCAACGATACTTGTTTTGCCCTGGATAGCACGTCGCCGACTACCTACCATCTTTAGTCTATCGTGTACGAACGGAAAGGAAGAGAACTCCCAACAGACCATGTTCTTGCTATCGAGTCATGGGTGAGGTTGGCCCATAGGAAAGTGGGGCTATAGTGGGGCCGGGATGCAGTTCTCATACATGATTTCTCTTGGATTGCCTTTCAGTAGTTGAGGGAGGGGTCACGTGGGACCATAGCCACGGATACAAAAACAGACCTTGATATCTGCATCAGCAGACGAATTAAAGCTCCCAACCGAGTTCCGTATTTCTTGATTTTCCCTGGCACGGAACTCGGGTGGCACATTGAGATACATGTGCGTCTAGACATGCAAAACGATTCACGATACATACGTGGGATAAAGGGTGCGGTTGACGGGTGGCATAATCCCTAGTGGCCCTAGGTGGCCTGAACCCAAACCGAGACACAAAAACGTTCATTAGGTAGCATAATCCCTAGTGGTCCTAGGTGGCATAAATCCTAAGTGAACACGTGATAGTTCATGGTAAGAGAACATAACCAGATCAAGGGTAGCAGTCCAAAACAACTTCAAGGATAAAATGGTACTACGTTGAGGTGATATAGATTTACATGGGAAAGCCCGTACGGCCTACGGCAAAGGACTGAACTTATACATGGAAAGAAACATTTAAGTTGGAAAAACCTACATATGCTATATATTAGGTTGACATGAACCATTACATGACATTGAGCAAGGGACATTCATAGTTAACACATGACGCGGGTTGGGATACTAGTACGAGAGGTGCAGAGCAAATATACATGATAAACGCCATGGGATGTTAGACATGATAGATACCTTGGGATAGTATACTTGATAGAAACCTGACGATGTGATACCTTGATTTATCATGACACCGTAGTTTATCATGATATCTTAGTTTACCTTGCTACAGTAGTTCAGCCTGTTACCCTGGTTTAGTTTATCTATCTTGTAGTCATCCTTATGTTTACTTTCAGTTTATGCATGTCATGTTACCTTTACCTGTTTTTATACTGGAAGTAGATAGGACTTACCAGTCTTTATGACTGACCCCATTTTGTTTCGCCTCTTCTTGTCTTCCGTTTCCCCCCAGGTTTCAGGGAGGAAACACTGTTATCTAGTTCGGACTTCTTCTGCTTGAAGGTCATCACGCATGGCTTGGACTTTTCTTGGCTATGGCTACTTGCTGTTTTACTTGGGGAAAATTTATGAAATGGTTTTATGCTTCTTTACTATTGCAAGACCGGTTTTGATGTATTCTGATGTAAAAGGATTTAGACCTTATTTTATAAGGTAATGAAATTTGTTTTACTTCCGCCGTTTTATATATGTTCTGTCTTGTAATATTTCTATGCATGTTTACCTCGATATTGCTTCACCAAACCTAGTGCATTCCCTTGTGAGTGACCCTAGCGAAGGTGGGGTGTTACATTTGGTATCAGAGCAGAAGGTTACCAGACTGGGCAAAAGTTTTTAAAACCTTCAGAAAATTATTTGAGAAACCGTTTACAAAGAAGCATTTTTCAAGAAAAGTTTTTTTTTAAAGGCTATTCCCCAAAGGCCATTAGCACTATCCTTTGTTTCCTTGATTGAAACTCTTTTCCTTTCTTTCCTCCATCTGTAGTCACAGTAGTTTTAACTGTGACTAATCCTTATCTAGCTACGTAAGTGTTTTCCCGTACGATGGAGGAAGTTCTCGAGAGACCTGTTACTGAAGTTATAAGAAGGCAATCGTATGCCCTCACTAGCGTACCTAAGGAGGATGGTACCGTTTCTGTTAAAGGCTTAGCCTTTCTTTTCTATCATCCCGTCCAGACTTTGTTTTGATCATCGCATCATTTAAGTCTGCCTCGATAGTTGAGTCTCTGCACCTTAGTACTAGCATGATAGAAGATCCCATTTTTGTCCCAAATCTTGTTGGACGATCGGTCCATTTATTCATGACTTGTTTGGATTTCAGAATGCCTATGTTTCTAGGCCGTGGATGGATTTCAGGGATAAAGTGGTCATCCAATAAGGGGTGCCATTCTCGGTTTTGAAAGGAGGGTAGTTAGACTCTTGACTTGCTTTGGTAATACCCTCGAAGTCTCGTGTAACCTTCTAGGTTCTGTCATGGCTAGTTACCTAGAATCTCATGATGCAGTTGTTGGTAATCCGTTCGAGTAGAATTCGCCGCTAAGTCGGATGGTTCGTTTCGCTTATGCATGAGTTATGGGGATCACCCCAGTAAGTACACTTGGCAACATGGATTGGCATCGGCAGACGAGATCCAGAATTCCCTAGTGAATTTTGGAGAGCTTGCATGAGTAAGTGGATACATTTGAGCCAAGTATACTAGGAAAAGGATAAGTGAAAGTGGAATAAGAGGCGACAATGAAATGAGTTCTAACTCATATCTTGGAAATAGGAATCAAGGAGCTACGAGATCATGGAGTTAAAAAGATGGTCAAGGCACCGAGGAATTAAGCTCAAGGAAACACGACTTAGAAGACGTAAGGCTAGACACGCGCATCGTACCTCTTTTTAAAGAGTGTATCCTTGATCCCTGGTTTTTCCTGTAGAGCTTGGTCGCATGTTATCTTTTGGTGATTATCCTCTCGGTCCTGTTTCTGTTGCAAACCCCGTAGGGAGTTTACCTTGTTTATCTCCTCGATCCTATCGTGAGAACCTTAGGTAGAATCCTATGGATGTAAACATGTGTTTGAAATATGTTATGATTGATATGGTTGCAAGTGGTTGCTCGTGGATGCGCGAATACACATTAGATACTAGATCGACGCACTCACATTTCATATTGCATATGCACGAGTATTTATACCTGTTTATGGATGAAATTGAATGTGTTATCATGCGGATGTTGCATAAGAATGAATGGTTGTGCACACATATAGCATTTATATGGCTAGGACTATTTGCATACATGTTGGATTCATGGCACTAAACATATTTTGCATTAGAAGATCATTCAGGCCTGATCATTAGCATTAGCTAAGGAACATATACACACACTTTCTTGCATGTGTTCATAAAGAATTAGAAGCCTTTTAAGGACCATGGTTGCTTGTGGATCATGTTTTGAGTAGATGGATGATGGATGGTAGGATACGTTCTTCCTAACTTGGAGATTTCGGGGACGAAATCCTTAAAGGAGGGGAGAATGTAACAACCCGAATTTTAAACAACGTGTTAAGACAAGAATCAAGGCAGAATTAAATTATAAAATCTGAATCAAGATAAACGGGTTGCGCCATTGCGTTCGTCTCGGAAAAATACGCGAAATAGAGTCTGAAATTTCGTAAATCGGAGTCCGTATGACCCAGTTAAGGCCCAACGAAGTTTCACGAAAATTCAAATCCGAAAACAGATTCGAATTCAGCCCAAAAAGAGAAGGCGAGAAAATTCCCGCCAGACACACAGGGTGTCGACACCAATGTCGACATGGGTGTCGACCCCCCTTTAGGGGGTCGACATGGGTGTCGACCCCTGGGTCGACCCCCCCTGTAGAACCCCGACCTGGTGCATCTGCTTGTTATGTTGGCTCGGTTTTGGAGGCTTGTGACGATTTTGGATGGCTTGTATTAGATCTAGGGTTAATCCTATGGCCTAAAATGCTCCTAAACTCTATAAAAAGACCCTAACCCCCTAACCTAAATCACTCAAACTCTCTCATGCCACGAAGTGCTGCCCAAATGCCAAGTGATCATGGCCTCCATCTCCAACTCCAAGAGACTATGCATGCAAATCGGATCCGAATCGAAAGGTGCAAGCTTGCTACACCAAATCGAGGCTCGATCAACGTTGCTACGGCGATTTCATGACGGTTCTTCATCAAAGGAGTCACGTTTCATCATCAAGACGATTCATGCGCACCCTCTAAGCCTCGCTATGTAAGTTCTAGCTACTTCGAGATGTTAACGGTAGTTTAATCATGGCATGGAATAAAATGTGGTTAAACATGAGTGCTATAACCTATGAGAGCCTAGTTTGCTCCTTTAACATGAACATAGGACTTTAGGTTGTGTTTTAGCGACTAAACCATGCTATTCATGTTGCATTGGACTTAGTTTGCCATGAAAGATTGGACCTTTACTTGTGGTATGTTAGCATGCACACTTGAAACCACTTTGACTCATGAAACATGTGCATAAATGTGACTTTGAGGCTATGCAAGTATATGAACCCAAAGTCCCTTATGATAATATGCAAGTTTACCCCTTTTTATGACATAAGTAACATGTACATGTTTATCCCTTCATGATAGGTTTATGACATGAACACTTATGCAAGTTATCCTCTTTATGACATTGTGCATGCTTGTGGCCAACCCCTATATGATAGTATGCATGTACAAGGCCAATCCCTTGATGATACCATGCATGTTTGAAGCCAACCCCGTCGTGGCATCGTGCAAGTTTTGGGGTCAATGTGTATCATAGTATTTATACTATGTTGACTCGCTTTCACTCAAGTGAAAACACGATTTTGGGGTAGTTAGACAAACGTGAACGTGACGCGAAAACTTGACTTGAATGTGGCACGAAAACTTGACATGGGGTTGCATGAAAATGTGACACTCTTGAAACACTTAAACATGAACATGACACGTACGAAAACATGGAACTTGGGGCTAGACATGTATGGGTTGTAGGTGTGATATGACACTAGACCAAACATGAAAGTGACCAACTCGAGGTTGGGTTCAGTTTGCAATGTAAAACTGCCCGGAACCGCCCGGCAAATCCAGTAATTGCAAACAATAAGACCCAATGTGAGTAGTTGGTCATACCGCACTTAAGACCCGAGGTTAGACTAGGTTGTGGTGTAAAACTACCCGGACCCGCCCGGCTTAACTAGTAACCACAACAAGGTCTAATGTGAGAGGTTGAGAGTGCATTAATTAAATTAATGCCACATGATAAGGTTAAGTAAATTTGACTAATGACACTTAACCGATATGACACGAATGGGTAGGTTAAGTGGGACCGGGCTTGATTTCTTAATGACACTTAACCAAACAAGACAATTAGGAGATGGGGTTAAGTAATTTATGCTTAACTAATCCGACTTGGTAATTAGATGGGGTTAAGTAATTTACACTTAACTAATCCGACTTGGTAATTAGATGGGGTTAAGTAATTTGGACTTAACTAATCTAAACACGGTAATTAGATGGGGTTAAGTAACCTATACTTAACTAATCTAACCACGGTAATTCGATGGGGTTAAGTTAAACACTTAACCAATCTAAACTTGGTAATTCAATGAGGTTAAGAAACCAATACTTAACCAACTTAACATGATAATTTAATAGGGTTAAGTAACTTATAGTTAACCAATTATACATGATGATTTGATGAGGTTAAGTTACCTATACTTAACCAATCTAACATGTGGACTTGATACGGTTAAGTCATAAGACCTTTTGAATAAACTTAACCCTTGTAGTATGATTAGTGGATGAGGTTAAGCTAACCCGTACTTAACCAATCCGGCTCGATGATCTGATGCGATTTAGATAATTTATGCTTGATCAATCTAACACGATAATCTGATAGGGTTAAGATACACCAATACTTAACCAATTTGACTTGATAGGGTTAAGTCATGCGCTTCTTGGTATACTTAACCAACTTGTAGGGCTAAGCCTTGAACTTAAATACTTAGCCAATCTTGACATGATTCGTAGGTGGGCTAAGTAATGAACCGGAATAACAACACTTAACCCAATAAACAAAACCCTAGTGATAGGAACTAGGTAGAAAATCGTGGTTAATCAAGGGTAACGGGGAAAAGAAGCTAAGTGGTAAACCTTAGTTAAGTATAACTAAGTAATAATTCTTAGCCAAGGACATGGGACTAGTTCATGAATGGATGAGTAACCCGATATGGTAGGTCATCGCTTAAACACACGAGGAGGAGCAAATTATCCGGCTTGGATAAGGGCTCCAACGAACTGGGTGACGAAGCGATATCTTCGGGGGACGTGAGGGTACTCTTGGTATCCCTCTGTGAGGTGGCAGGTGGTCCATGAAACCCGGCCTCACAGAGGTTAAGGTCTGCAGTAGAAGAGCCAAGAGTATGCCTTGGTTGCTATGCAAGCGACCTAAAGACTGGGGTGGATTAGCGTGGAGTCAACGATACTTGTTTTGCCCTGGATAGCACGTCGCCGACTACCTACCATCTTTAGTCTATCGTGTACGAACGGAAAGGCAGAGAACTCCCAACAGACCATGTTCTTGCTATCGAGTCATGGGTGAGGTTGGCCCATAGGAAAGTGGGGCTATAGTGGGGCCGGGATGCAGTTCTCATACATGATTTCTCTTGGATTGCCTTTCAGTAGTTGAGGGAGGGGTCACGTGGGACCATAGCCACGGATACAAAAACAGACCTTGATATCTGCATCAGCAGACGACTTAAAGCTTTCGACCGAGTTCCGTATTTCTTGATTTGCCCTGGCACGAAAATCGGGTGGCACATTGAGATACATGTGCGTCTAGACATGGAAAACGATTCACGATACATACGTGGGATAAAGGGCGCGGTTGACGGGTGGCATAATCCCTAGTGGCCCTAGGTGGCCTGAACCCAAACCGAGACACGGAAACGTTCATTAGGTAGCATAATCCCTAGTGGTCCTAGGTGGCATAAATCCTAAGTGAACACGCGATAGTTCATGGTAAGAGAACATAACCAGATCAAGGGTAGCAGTCCAAAACAACTTCAAGGATAAAATGGTACTACGTTGAGGTGATATAGATTTACATGGGAAAGCCCGTACGGCCTACGGCAAAGGACTAAACTTATACATGGAAAGAAACATTTAAGTTGGGAAAACCTACATATGCTATATATTAGGTTGACATGAACCATTACATGACATTGAGCAAGGGACATTCATAGTTAACACATGACGCGGGTTGGGATACTAGTACGAGAGGTGCAGAGCAAATATACATGATAAATACCATGGGATGTTAGACATGATAGATACCTTGGGATAGTATACTTGATAGAAACCTGACGATGTGATACCTTGATTTATCATGACACCGTAGTTTATCATGATATCTTAGTTTACCTTGCTACAGTAGTTCAGCCTTTACCCTGGTTTAGTTTATCTATCTTGTAGTCATCCTTATGTTTACTTTCAGTTTATGCATGTCATGTTACCTTTACCTGTTTTTATACTGGAAGTAGATAGGACTTACCAGTCTTTATGACTGACCCCGTTTTGTTTCGCCTCTTCTTGTCTTCCGTTTCCCCCCAGGTTTCAGGGAGGAAACACTGTTATCTAGTTCGGACTTCTTCTGCTTGAAGGTCATCACGCATGGCTTGGATTTTTCTTGGCTATGGCTACTTTACTGTTTTACTTGGGGAATAATTTATGAAATGGTTTTATGCTTCTTTACTATTGCAAGACAGGTTTTGATGTATTCTGATGTAAAAGGCTTTAGACCTTATTTTATATGGTAATGAAATTTGTTTTACTTCCGCCGTTTTATATATGTTCTGTCTTGTAATATTTCTGTGCATGTTTACCTCGATAATGCTTCACCAAACCTAGTGCATTCCCTTGTGAGTGACCCTAGCGGAGGTGGGGTGTTACAAATGTCCCTCCACCACCAGTTGCACCCGCTCCTCCTCCTCCTCGCGCTGATACTTTTGCAAAGACGTGTAAGGAATTTAAGGCTATGGGTGGAAAACCTTTTCAAGGGTCAGAAACGTTTGTGGAAGCTAGAGATTGGCTTAAGGAGGTGGAAGAATTCCTAGAAATCTTTGAAGTAGAAGAAGGGAGGAAAGTCAAATTAGCAGCTTGGTTAATGAAGGGAGAGGCCTCATTTTGGTGGGAGGTCACTAATGGGGAGCGTCCTGTTGACTCTTGGGCGGATTTTAGACGTAGGTTTGAGGCGAAGTTTCTCTCACGGGCGGAAGAAAATCTATATATGGAAAGGTTCTTGACATTAAAGCAAGGAAGCTCATCAGTGAAAGAATATGTTAACAAATTTAATCAGTTAGCAAGGTTTGGCTTGGACTTAGTGAACATGCCGGAGAAGAAGGCTCTGAGGTTCGTTAATGGATTGAATGAACCATTGCAAGGGTTGTCTATGACCCACATCCCTATGGGGGACACCTTTGAGAAGCTAGTAGAAATGGTGCTCATGCACAAGGAGAAAAGCGCTAATGCTAATAAGGCACCCAAGAAGAAAGGGGATCAGAAGAAACCACAATAGCAAAACAAGAAGGGTGGCAAAGACAATAATGGCAAGGGAAAGAAGAAATGCTTTAGCTGTGGGACACCAGACCATCTCAGCAAGGATTGCCGAAAGAAAAAGAAGACTGGCTGTTTTCATTGTGGTGAAGCGGAACATCTAGTGAAGGACTGCCCAAAGAAGGGGCAGAGGGCAGGGTCTACCTCGGGAGGACAGGTGCAGGCTCTTATGGCACCGGGGCAGGCAAGGGGACAAGTTCATGCTCTCACGGTCCCACCGCTGCAAGAACGAGGTAGAACCATTTCTGTTGAAAGCTTAGTTTTTCTGTTTGATCATCCTGTCCGTACTTTATTTGATTCGGGCGCATCGCATTCGTTTATCTCTACATCATTAGTTGAATCACTGCACTTAAACACCAGTTTAGTAGAGGATCCCTTAGTTGTTTCGAATCCAATTGGGGGCTCATCTTATTTGTCCATTATGTGTTTGGATTTGAAAATTTCTATACTTAGCATTGAGTTTAGATGTGATGCTTATGTGTTGGGCTTCACGGGCTATGGGCTAATTTTAGGAATGGATTGGTTATCCAGAAATGGGGCCGTTTTTGATTGTGAAAGGAGAGTAGTTAGGCTCGTGACTCGCCTTGGCAACACTCTCGAAATCTTTTGTAATCCCATAAATTCTGTTATGCTAAGTTATTTAGAATCGCTTGACGCGTCTGAGGAAAATCTACGATCTGTTAGAGTGGTCCGAGAATACTCGGATGTGTTTGAGGAGGTGAAGGGCTTACCTCCGAAGCGGGAGATAGATTTTCGAATATATCTTGTGGATAATGCAAAACCAGTATCTTTGCCAGTACGCCACATGGCTCCTCGTGAAAGGAGGGAACTCGATAAGCAAGTGAAGGAGTTGCTTGAGAAGGGGTTCATAAGACGAAGTATATCGGAGTGGGGTGCTCCAGTAGTATTTGCCACGAAGGCGGATGGGTCCCTTAGACTTTGTGTGGACTATAGAGAACTTAATAAACTTACTAAGAAGAACAGACACCCACTGCCGAGGATTGACGATCTCTTCGATCAATTAGTTGACGCCTCAGTGTTTTCGCAGTTGGACTTAGCCACCGGTTTCCATCAGTTGAGAGTGGCTGAGGATAGCATAGACAAGACTTCCTTTAGGACTCCGGACGATTTCTATGAATGGCTAGTGATGCCCTTCGGTTTGACAAATGCCCCCGCATACTTTGTTGATCTGATGAGTAGGGTGTTTAGGGAGTACCTTAATAAATTCGTGGTGTTCTTTGTAGATGACATCTTGATCTTTTCTAAGGATGAAGAAGAGCATGCCCTACATCTTAGGGAAGTGTTGGAGACCCTACGAGCGCATAATCTTAAAGCTAAATTTTCTAAGTGTCACTTCTGGAGGAAAGAAGTACGAATCTTAGGGCACGTGGTTTCCAAAGAGGGGATAGCTGTGGATCCCGCGAAGGTGGTGGCCATCCAAGATTGGAAGGTCCCTAAAAATGCTACCGAAGTAAGAAGTTTCTTGGGGTTAGATGGCTACTATAGGAAGTTTATCAAAGACTTCGCAAAGATATCAGCTCCATTAACACGTTTGATGAAGAAGAACCTAGTCTTCACATGGGACGTAGATTGTGATGATGCGTTCCAACGTTTGAAGAGAGCTTTGACTTCAACCCCAGTCTTAGTATTGCCAGACGGGAGTAAGCCATTTACTGTTTATACTGATTCTTGTGGGACAGGACTAGGCGCAGTCTTAATGCAAGAGGGAAGGGTAATAGCCTATGGTGGAAGGAAGTTGAGAGCGCATGAGAAAAATTACCCTACACATGACCTAGAGTTGGCCGCTATTGTTTTCGTGCTTAAGTCTTGGCGTCACTATCTTCTTGGCGAGAAATTCGAATTATTCACTGACCACAAATCTTTAAAATACTTATTCTCTCAGAAGGACTTGAACTTAAGGCAGCAAAGGTGGATGGACTTCTTAGCATCCTACGACATCGAGATAGCATATAACCCTGGCAAGGGTAACGTAGTGGCCGATGCCTTAAGTAGAAAAAGATTATCCTTAATTCCTTTGTTTGTTGAGCGGCGAAACTTAGAATTCATTTCGGTGCTTGACTTTAGACCTTCCGTTGACTTTGTACCCGGTTTGCTAGCATCCTTGGAGGTCAGACCTACGCTTTTGGGACGGATTGGCGAGGCACAGTGAGACGACCCACAGTTGGTTGAGTTAGTAGAAAAGCTCAAAAGAGGGGAGTCATCAAGCCATCTCCGTAGGTATACCCTAGATGATAAGGGTTGGTTACGTAGGGATAGTAGACTTTGTGTACCTCGAGACGAAGGGTTGAGGAAGGCGATTCTTGATGAAGCACATCGTTTGAAGATGACCATTCATCCCGGCAGCGACAAGATGTACAAAGACATGAAGCGAGTTTTCTTTTGGGCCGGTATGAAGAGGGATGTTGCCGAGTATGTCGCTAGATGCTTGGTGTGCCAACAAGTAAAAGCGGAGCAAAAGAAACCTGGTGGGCTGCTTCACCCATTGGAGGTTCCACTATGGAAGTGGGAAAGTGTCTCGATGGATTTTGTGGATGGATTACCAAGATCAAGGAAGGGTAATACAGGGATTTGGGTTATAGTAAATAGACTTACTAAAAGCGCCCATTATATTCCCGTGAAGAGTAAGAGGACTGCTCCATGGTTAGCTTCTGTATACGTTCGAGAGATAGTTCGATTGCACGGTGTTCCTTCTAGGATAGTGAGCGACCGCGATCCTATTTTCACTAGCGAATTTTGGAGAAGGTTACAAGAGGCGGTAGGGACTCAGTTATGTTTGAGCACCGCATCTCATCCTCAGATGGACGGCCAGACCGAGACGGTGAATCGCATTCTAGAGGATCTTTTGAGGCTATGTATCCTAGATTTTGGGGGCACATGGGAAGAGCATCTTCCATTGGTAGAGTTCGCATATAATAACAGCTTTCAGTCCAGCATTAGTATGGCACCTTTCGAAGCTCTTTATGGACGACCTTGTCGTTCAGCTACATGTTGGTGGGAATCTACGGATAAGATCTTACTTGGGCCGGAGATGATTAGAGAGACCTCAGAAAAGATCGACTTGATTCGAAGGAGGATGAAGACGGCGCAAGATAGGCAGAAATCTTATGTGGATAAGAGGAGGGCAGATCTTGAGTTTGATGTTGGGGACATGTTCTTTATCAAAGTGTCTCCATTACGGAACGTTGTTCGCTTTGGGTCCGTTGGGAAATTAGCACCAAGGTTTGTAGGGTCGTTTCCTATTAAAGAGAAGATTGGACAGATGGCGTAAAGAGTGGAGTTGCCTGAGAGACTTAGTGGTGTACACGACATATTCCATGTGTCACATTTGAGGAAGTGCTTGCACGAGATCGTGGAAGTGGTTGAGCCGAACTTGCTTAGAGAGGTGGAGATAGAGCGTGGTGCGACGATTCGACGAGCTCCTACGCGCATTCTTGGGTCGGAGATCAAGAAGTTGAGGAATCGAGAGGTCAAACTAGTCAAAGTGCAATGGGGAGATGATGAGAGCAACACTACTTGGGAGACGGAAGAGAAGAAGCGTTCGTTGTACCCTTTTCTTTTTTAGGTATGCCCTTTAATTTCTCGTTTATCGCTTAGCTTGTACTTATCTTATTTTTAGTATGTCCTCTCGCTAGTATCTTTGACCTTTAGTTAGGATAATCCTATGGTTGAAACATGTGTTTGAGACATGTTATGTATGATGGATGCAAAGTGGATGCAAGTGTTTGCTAGTGGTTGCTCGTGGATGCATATACACACACTATTAGGCACTAGATCGGCTCAGTCACCTCATATTGCATATTGCATATAAACGGATGTATTTATTAAAATGGATGTATGACGATTGTATTATCATATGGATGTTGCGTTCAGATGATGATTGTGCACGCATATAGAGATAATATGTAGCATTAGGGAACTTTTGCATACATAATGGACGCATGGCACTATCATGATTTGCGTTAAGGAGGTCAACTGAATCAGTGGACCGCCTGATTTTGCATTAGATATGGACATATACACACACTGTGCATTTAAACATGAAAGCATTAGAAGTCTATAAGGACAATGGATGCATGTGTTTGATGGTTGAGTAGATGGTTGTTTGGATGTTAGGATATACATTCTTCTTGACTTGAAGATTTCGGGGTCGAAATCCTTTAAGGAGGGGAGAATGTAACACCCCGTAATTCTGTTAATATTAATATTCACAAATTAAAGAATAACTAATCTCAGACGTGAGAATTGTGGGAAACGGGTTGCGCCATTGTGTTTGTCTTGGAATTCTGGTTGAAAAAGAGTCCGAGTTTGCGTGAATTGGACTTCGTATGAAGAAGTTATGGCCATCGGAAGTTTCAGAAAATTCAAAACAGCTCGCAGGAAAATTTAAAATTCAAACTGAAAATGCAGAAGCGGGCTGGGCGGGAAAATTCCCGCCCAGGCAGGTCGACTAGGGAGTCGACACTAGTGTCGACCTCCCCCCCCCCCCCCCACCCCCCCCCCCCCAGATCGACTATAGTGTCGACCTGGTCAGTCGGCTAGGGTTTGACTGAGCCCAATCTTGGGCTGCTGATGTGTCTTTAGGGCTGAGTTGGCAAATTAAACGGTTCAGGTTAGTTCTGAGTTGATCTGACGGTCTAAATAAACCCTAAACTCTATAAATACCTAGGTAGTCCCTCACTTTAAACTCACATGAAAAATAGAATAGCTACCGTCATACCGCCGCCATGGAACTCAGTCTAGCCGCCGCCAACTAAGAAGGAAGAAAGTAAATCAAAACCCTAATTCTACTCAATTCTAAAGCAAATCAAGACTCTCTTTCTTCTCTAATTGTGAGTATGATGATCTTAACAAGATTATTGTTAAACTAATTAGATTAAGTCATGAATGGATTATAAGTGAATGACGTGGATTGTCATATATGTTGTTGTAAACCTTAAGCTATCATGTATGTCATAAATCCTATGCTATGTGATGATGATATCCTATATGTTGTAAATCATGCTATGATGATATTGTATAGGTTGTAATTTTCTATGCTAAGTTATGGTAAATCATACATGTTATAAAATCATGATGTTGTCATCTATGCTAATTTTTCATGTTAATCAAATCATAATGTTTGGGCTATGTTGATCTATATGACAAACCATGTATGCAAGTTAGATTGATTAGTAAAGATTATGAACATATGCCATGACACCTATTTAGATCTAGAATTGTGACATCTAGAATTATGCTATGACATATGTGAATTCTATGTATAAGATGCTAATTCACACCATCATCATGTTGCCTAAACCATATATGCTAGTTCATACATGAATTTGGATTATGATCATATTATGTGAATTGTGACATTTTAACCAAACAAGTTGACACCTTTAGATCCATAACATGTGTAGTTTTATGCAAGTTTCACCCCTATCGTGATTAGATCTATTTTTATTTTTCTATATGTTGTGATAATTCATCTTTGTGCTATGAGTTAGACTATTCGAGTCTAACGTATATTTTGCGTTGAATAAGCGAACGTATAACGTGGGGTAGGGGTAATATTAAGGATTTAATATTAAGAAGTTGGGGTGCAATTGATATGATTTTGCATGCCATGGATGGATGGCCATAATTGAGTCAATTATGGACATCATTAAAATTGGAATTAATTAATAAATTGAATAGGGAATTATTAAAACTGGGGTAAAAGATTATAAATGTTAATCAATGCTTAGGACACGAGGTTGGACTCGTTTGTGACGTAAACCTGCCCGGACCCGCCCGGCAAATCCAGTGGTCACAAATGTCAGCCTAATGTGAGAGGTCCTAGGCCCAAATTAAAGCATAACAATTGTAAAGACACGAGGTTAGACTCTTTTATGGTGTAAGACTGCCCGGACCCGCCCGGCAAATCCAGCTGCCATAAATGCCAGTCTAATGTGAGAGGTCTTTATGAGGTTATGGCCTAAATGAATTAAGAAATACTTAACCAGATAAACATGTAAGGTGGGACATGGGGGTTAAGTAGGTGCCTTGGGTGGCATGAGGAATCTAGTGGGTGCCCTTAGTGGCATGTGAAATACGATTAGTAAGACTTAACCAAACACACATGTAAATGAACATGACTAAGAGGGTTAAGTGGGATGTACTAGTGGACAAGCTTAGGTGGGTAGCTTGTGGGGGCCCATTTCAACCAGTAATCCCAAACGTATCTTTGTGGGCCCGACCCAAGTCGAGGACGGGACACGCATGCTGGGCTTGACTATAAGAGGCCAAAAACGGGGTAGCGGTGGCAACGCAAGTCCAACGGGTTTCATATGCGTGTGTGGACCCGGGCTGGTAGGTAAGACGTTGTTGCATCGTGTAGGTATAAGCCGTGCATTCTCAAGTTGTATCGGGTTGCCACTTTAGGGGAGTGATACACCCCACTGTAGGGCCAGCACGGGTATCTACGAGTAATGAGCCGATCGAAAGTGGGTAGTGGGGTACACCTAGTGGAGATAGGGGCAGACGGCACCTATGTAGTGAGCTAGGGGTACGCAAGGCTGTTTATATAACTTCTAAGTGAAGCAAGTGGGATCAACTTTGAGGGTAACTGGTGTGGTGCAGTGTAGTAATTATTCGTTAGTAATTAGGTGTGCCTATAACATTATCTTTATCTGCTCTTCCATACCCAACAGTTCATAGACATTCCCTTGTTTTCCAGCTTATGCCTTAGTCTAGTTATTTTGATGATAGTATTGTTAGAATTATCATACTCGCCAGACTTTATGTCTGACCCCCTCCATTTCTATCTTTTTCTCCCTCCAGGTCCTCAGGTTGGACCCAGCTCTAGTGGAGTTTGATTGGATTGCTTTATCTCTGTTTTGGAAAGCTTGGACCGTTGAAGTAAAGTCCAGCTTGTTATCTTCTTTAATGGCTATTTATGTAATGAGATTATGTATTTTGTTTATCAAGATGGATATTGTACTTGACTGTGATTTATGGTTTTAAGATGTAACAAACATGTTTAATTTCCGCTGCAATAAAATGAAGTTTTAGATTTTCAAGTACTACTTATTATCTGTCTTGTTGTAATTTTTCTGTTCTATATTCACTTAAAACCTCCATGGAAGTTAATGCATTCCCTTTGTGAGTGACATTAATAGACGTGGGGTGTTACAAACCGTGTTTTAAATGACACTGGTTCTTTAACCCAAGTAAAGATTAAAACTAAGTGGAGTTTTAATGAATCTTTAATTAGATTGAAAAAAAAGATCGAGAATGGAGTATCACCAGTTTTGCTCCAGGCGATAGTTTAATCTTTAATTAGATTTGAACGTGAAATGGTAATTGAATTTACCGATAACACCGTGGTGTTAGATATGAAGTATTACCAGTTTTACTTCATGGGATGAATAGGTTGGGATTGGGAAATAAAATAAATGATCACTTCGGTATGGATCGCTAATCCCGACTAGTTTGAATTGATATTCAAAAGTAGATTAAAGAATAAATTTAAAGGAATTTATCTTTGATAAAATTAATGGGAACCTTTCCCTAAGAATGTGAAATTTAGAAACTAACTGTCGGTTAGCTAAGCAGAATGGTTTTCTGGATATTGATCTGATGTTGGTTTCGGCCTTCGGGGTTAATATTAGGGGAATTATTCTCTTGATTAATTTACGGTTAGTGACTAATGAATTGGAATTAGGCGTATGTTGTGTTTGTGTAACACTTATTATATACGCGAGTTATTCGGAAAGACCGGGTTTATCCCATTCTGAATAACTGATTCGACGATTAGCCGAAGATGAAGACGATGGTCGAAGACCGGAGGTCTTCACGTCGTTTGGATAATTACTGATGATCTTGATTGGGCTGTACACCCAAAAAGATGGAAACAGTTAGTGGTCGTCCAGACGTACTTGGAGATCGATGGATAAGCAGGGTACTAGGTGCCTCCGGTTTCGTTCAGACCCAGAACGGACTTGTAAATGGACTGTGTGTCTGACATTGGATTTCATTCTATGTGATAGATATCGGTTGCATGGAGTGGTTTGCCTGTGTGGCATGCTAAGATGCAAATGATCAAGGCTTCTATTGAAAAGCAGAGTCTTGTGGTTGATGATCAAAGCACAGCCTGTGTGGCATAGCTTTGTGTAGCGTGGATTCACGAGCCTCACACCCCGGTTGTGAACTAAAAACGGGAGAAGGACCTCGGGGGGACATGCGTTTCTTTCTAGCTAGAAGTGGCGTCAGTGGTTTTACACGCCCTGACGAGTTTGACTTATGTGGTTGTTGCTGTTGCGAGGCGCCTCGATTATATCGGTTTCGGCCGATGCATTCTGGTCGGCAAACGGACCAGACTTACACCCCATAGGGTGTTGAAACGTAGTGTTCAGGCATTATAATCCACATCGGTGGACCGGCCCTGACGATCCAAGGGGCAATTGCGGCTGTTCCTGAGACACGGGCTAGAGCGTCTCGAATCGGTAGAGGACTATCTTTTGCCTCGGTTCACAGAAGGAAACCCAATTTCCAATATGTAACAATTACGGTTTTGATTGTATACTTATATACGGCGACATAGTAACATGGGATGCCATGCCGCCTATGATTGATATTTATGATTGAAATTGTTTTGACACTATACAATTATTATAGTATCAAATGACTTGTTTTAAAACGTATCAAGCATGCTTTGGCTATTATAAGGGAAAATCCTATCCCCCGGCTTGCGTTGCATTGTGTGATAGGACCTGGGTCTTATAATAGCTTCATTTTTCTTTATTTAGCATTGCGCTGTTGTTTTATGCATTGGTGTTCCTGGGAGGAAACCCGTTCCGTGTTATACGGCGTGGTCCCTTGATTTACCTAACTTTAAAATAAAGATTAATAACTGTTTTAGTTCTCACACCAGTCCCATGACTGACCTGGAGTTTATTGTTTTTAACCTAAACTCTGGGTGCCCTTATTTTCCGCACGGGCAGCTAGTAGTTTTGGTTTTGCAGATTTATATTCACAGGATCCTGGTTTACAGCTAGAACGATATCCGGGAAGCTTTGTATCCGTATATCTCCTTCAGTTGTATTTTGCATTATTTTCCACTGCTATGTAATTTATTGTAATCTCTGATATATATCGAATGTATTTTATTTGTTAATACTCTGTATATTCTTGTATTCTGATGAATTGTTGTAATAAATAATGTAATGTTCTTCCGTCTGCGTTCTTTTGTGTGTTGTTCTCGAAGTATCCGCGCTTTCCTTACCGGGGAAGTTACGGGTCTTCACATTATATATATATATATATATATATATATATATATATATATGGGACATTGCGGAATTTTGCTGTTCTTTTCTAAAAGATGGATTTTTTTTTTTACTAAACCCTTTGTTTTGTCATGCTGCATACATGAGTTCTATTGTTCTGGAACTTGTGGATCATTACTTTCTTAAATGGCCAAACTTATGTTTTCATTGGAATTATTCAGCATGACATATGCCATGTTGGTACTCTGACATGCGTGCTGCCTTCTTATGGCACTTGAGCCGACTGTTACATACTTTATTGTTGGGGCTGCCTCCTTTTGGCATTATACCCATATACAGCTGTGTTGCAACTTGTCCTTAAATGCACTGCTAATGCTACCCTGCTTACAGAATATTTGCATACACCTTATTCATTACAGTGCACTTGTGTTTCTGGCTTCAGGGATGCTGAGGCAATATATGTATGTGTGTGTGTGTGTGTGTGTGTGTATATATATATATATATATATATATATATACACACACACATACGTGTATATGCAAGCTCCTGGAATCACCTATGTCATTATTTATATTTGGTTAGGAACGTTGAGGCGGTGTACACATGTATATTATATACACGTGTACACTCGCAAAACGCCCGAGACCGTTCGTCCCTGAAAATAGATAGAATTGATATGAAAAGACACTATAACTATTTATTTTATACATGACATTGATGTTAGGTATAGCTATCATATTCATTTTCTACTGAAGTTATTTTACTTGAACAAATGATTAATCCTGACTCGAGTGTTTTATGTTTTTGCATGGAACGCTCGGGTCAGACTCAAGCAGTACGGATTTAAAAATTTCAGCGTAGGATTCGAAGATTGGCAAAGTTGGGGATTCCGAAGACGGCGCACTCTGAAGTTTTAAAACCAGTAACTATTTTTATTGTATTCAAACTATTTTTGAATTCCGTTGTATATAGGAAAATAAATCTTGTACCCAAAAATTCTGATTTATAAATAAAAGTTCAATTCGCTATTCAATACCGTGTTAATTATTTATTCTGTATTTTCTATGTTGATTCTGTTTTACACTCTATAAGCTAAATAACGATCCGTCGATTGAGCGCTTTAAGTTGGCTACATTTCCAATTTGAAGCGGTCAAAAAGGCGGGACGTTACAAAAACGATCCTAGCAAATAGTAAAAGTAAAAGAAAAGGGATTTTCCTTTTATAACAAGAAGGTGTCGTTTAGAATTTGGCTGATGTGACTAGACTCGGCTGACGTGTAAAGAAGTCCATAAGCCAAGAGCCAGTCGAAGAGACGGAAGATAGACTGTTATCATCATTATCTGAAAAATCGTTTACATTACCTAAGCAACTGATGGGACTCCCCATAACTTACGAGACTCATTAAGGGAACGGATTGGTGCGACTTATGAAATCCTCCATGTAGAAGAAAAAGGTTTTGTCCACGGCTTGGAATTACAAAGTATGCCCCATTTGCCAACGCGCCATACTTTGTGGGGGCAAAGCGTTGATGGGCTTTTCGGGCTGCCCATCAAAGCATAATACGGCGGTGAATTCACAACCGGAGTATTTGACTAAAGACTATTATGAAGGCCCGACATCAGAACCCTCTCCCAAGCGCGGACCAGGAGTTGGAACGATTAAGCATAATCAGCTACGATACATTCAAATATAGTCCGTAAGGTTTGCCTAAAGAGTAGCCCATCACATATATTTTTTACCTGGAAATCACTCATGTTATAGGGATCGATTGCCACCTCACGTGATTAATAAAAAGGAGGCGCTGATTCTTTAGGAAAGAACGAACTATTCAGCAGCGGCTATTCTCCAGGATCTTACAATACGTATTCAAGATAATCAAATACTGAATCACCTATAAATGCTTACTTTCAGTTCAGAGGAGGGAGCTATCTTTTTCTGGAGAGAGAAGAGGATTATTAAAACTGAAACTGTTTGTAGTCTTAATTCTCTTATACCACCATTGTAGTCATTTTTCTAGTAGCTGAAACGATATTTAAAAGCTTATAAAGTGGACGTAGGCTCTTTAACGCCGAACCATTATAAATCTGTGTGTGATATTTCCTGTTTTACGTTCCTTATATTTGTTAATCTTCATTTTAATCTCTACACAAGTCTATTTTTTGGTATTGTGTCAGTTTTTGGTGTCAATATGTGTGTGTCTCTCTCTCATATATATATATATATATATATATATATATATATATATATATATATATATATATGCTGAACGCACCGAGTATACTAAGCCCAGAATTCAGATACGCAAGGGTGTACTAAATTAATAGGAACAGAGAAGCCGTACAAGCTAGGGAAACATCCGAGCAAGAACAAAATAGATGCAACCAAAAACAACGTCATAAGCAAAAAGGAAAAAAAAAAAGGTGCATTAAGCATGATATTGAAAAGTCTACGACCTATCATGTGGTTTGCTCAGAAAAGCAGAGTACAATGATAATATTAATAATAAATACGTTTGTGATCTCCTAACATTCAATGACTACACAACATATTTAGGATGTTGATGAAGAAATCATTGAACAGCATGCAAAGTATATGAATAATTACTCAAATTTAAGTATTTAACAAACGAGCATTTGAGAGAGATTGGTTTTACTGTGGAATTATGGCTATTTGCTGAAGTATAAACTAAGCTAGCAATCATAATCATTTTTCTTGCTCAAAACAACTAAGAATACAACCCACACAACGCCATCGCAATGAATATAATTTACCACCAAACTCCACTTGTACATTGATAGCAACTCTTCACCTGAAAGCACAAAACCAGAGTTATATTTCCTTTAGTATTTTTAGGCTGTTAGTTAAAATATAACTAAAGGCAACTCTTTGGATAATGCAAAGATGAAAATAGCGAACAAAACGTATTTGGTGAGATGTGTACATGGACGATAACGATAGCTGGCAAGGTTTCTTGTTAAATTAAACTTTCTTTCTAACATGTTACCGACTAAAAATAGATTGGCTTAAAATTTTCGTGTACTGACCTCATACCCATATTTAATTATGCCCACAGTAATTTTTAAGTACCAGTTGTATTGAATATTCCACTCAAACATCATATGTCCAAACTTCTTAGTTCTTACTATATATATATACCAAGTCATCGTATTTTTTTCTCACAAGTCATAACAAAAGCTTGAATTAAATTCAACATTACACACTCCTTTGCATTAATAGCTAGAAAATGGAAGGGCTGATCCCATATGTGTACAAGGCAATAGTTCAACATAAGGGAGGGGGTGAAGCTCCTGAAAATGCAAGAAATGCATCCTGGTTCAGAGAGTCTCCTTTAGGACCCTATGTTCGACTATCGGGCGATTCAGGTAGGTTTCTTGGCTCGACGTTGAACCGGAACTTACTATCATCACCTCCGGCATCACCTATTATTTCAAGGCAGTCGAGTTTGCGTGTTTCTTCTCCGCTTATAAGGGCTTGATAAAAAGGATGGATCCATCACTTTTCAAAGGAAAAGTCTGGAGCATTACTTCCTTTATATTTTATTCATGTTTATGTTCAAATAAGGAATGAACTTCCAACAGCCGGGGTTCTTTCTGATTGTTCGTTGTGGTGGGCATGCGAGTGCTGTTTGTGTTTATTTAGTGTAATGTAGAAATCCTACTACTGTAGTAATGTTGCTGTGTGGCAGAATGTATTTAAGGTTTATCACAAATTTATGATGAAGGTTTTGTTTATTTAAGCTCGGGTAAGTAGGATATAATAGGAAACACAAGACAGCATTATAAATGATGGTAAGAACATGTCAAAATTGATGCTTTTTTGCTAATCAATACACGACTGTTCTTTCAAGTAAAGTCTCATCTTGGGATATAAGAAATCACCAAAGAAATCACAATGCGATCTAATTAATTAAAATTAATTTGTCCTACTTGCATAAGCAGTGTTTCCTACATCTATATCTTTTTATCTATACCATTAATAATTGAAATTCCGTGAACAATTGCAGGAATTTTTCAATAACAAGGTGTACCATTTACCATCTGCGATCTACGTTGATTTGAATATGAATTCTTGCAGGGAAATTAATAAACTTTGGTCAGAAATGTGCGATCTAATTTCAACACAGAATATTTAACTATTCTGTTAACTGGAAAATGAGGAAAATGGTCGATCAAGTGTTTTATATGTATATTAAAGGCATCTTCCCTGTATAAGTCCATTCCAGTGCACTTAAATTGCGGTTTTGTTTATAGAAAGTTGGTAAGCTTTGACACTGAAGAAATGTTCAATTTATAAGTCCATTCTGATGTGTAAGATTTTGCAACCACGGACCTATAAGTATTGTCATGTATTCTGATGGAAGTAGCAAACTGTGGTTTATAAATTTTTCAAAAGTTCATCCAGATGTAATGTTTTTACACATAGTCTACACGGACATGACTATGTACACTTTTTATTTTGATATATTTTATATTTTATATTTTGTATTTTGAGTTTTGAGTATTAAATAACAAAAAATGAGAAGGGCGGAGAGGAACGAGGAAGGTAAACGTTGGAAGGGATGACAAAAGAATTTCTTCTGTTATTTCTCAAAACACAAAAAATAAAAAAATTGTTTTTCATTTTGCGGATTAACTTCATTTTCTAAAACGATCGTTTCAGATGTACATGCATCGTTTTTACTTTTATATAGATGAAAATCCAAAGTTATAAAAATCTAAACGTACCAAAAGCTTTCGAAGAAAGGCGACTAGTGCAGAACATTATCAACATCATAGAACTTCCTACGCTCCTTCGCACTACTATGATTTTGCGATTTTTTGACATGTTTTTGGCGTCGCTACGGCACCGCTAATTTTTTTACCAATGCCATAATGACATTAATACCCCGTCAAAAAACCAAGGATCACTAAATCGTTTAGCGTCACTACGGCGTCATAGAAAAGGAGTCCGTAGGGCATCACTAAATTTTAGTGACAAATTTGCGATGCCAATTTTCTGAGTTGATAAATGCGTTGCAAAGGCATTGCTAATCTTAGCAATGCCATTATGACATCCAATTTCAAATTCGACATAGGAGTTACACCGACATCGCTAATTAAGAATTTGAGATTATGTTTGCAGCAAAGAAAATGAATAGGCACAGAGTTGAACTTGTGATTTTGATATTATCGAATGAGAAATGAACATTGTACTTACAATACATTACTGAAAGCAATATATAGACTATTGTACAGATGGGCTAAGTGGGCTAGGCCCATTACTAATGTTATATTGTAACTGATCCATCGGGAGTAATATAAGATACTAACACACGTGGTTTCTCTTATTCTTTACTCCCCCCGTCAAACCCAACTAGGGTTAGGGTTTGCTGAGAATCATGGCGCCGCAAGAGGCGATTCTGAGAAAAACATAAGACAATCGATGAATCTGAGCTCTAAAGTCCTTCAGCTTTAAAAATCTGAGCTCTAAAAGATCTTCAGCTGAGATGAGCTGCAGCATCGTCACCCAAGCTTTGTCAATCTGGTATGTAGATGATTCTGGTAGATCGTTCCTTTGGATCTGCAGCATCAACATTCAATTCCTCTTTTAATCGGGTAAAGTTCAATCTCGACAGAGATTTAGTAAGTATGTCAGCCTTTTGATGCTGTGTAGGTATGTACCCAACTCTTAATTTCTTCTGCATAACCTGTTCTCGAATAAAATAGAGATCTAACTCTAAATGTTTTGTCTTTGAGTGAAGAACTGGATTAGATGTAAGGGATATAACACTGACATTGTCACACCAAATCACAGCCCTCTTTTCTGAATTAATTTTAAGTTCACTTAGGAGAGATTTGATCCAAATTACTTTTGCTGCGGCACTTGCAACACACCTGAATTCAGCTTCAGTGCTGGATCTTGACACAGTACTCTGTTTCCTTGCAGTCCATGACACAGGATTTTTTCCTAAGTAAATACAGTATCCAGATGTAGACTTTCTATCATCTATATCAGTTGCCCAATCTGCATCTGCATATGCATTTATATTTAGAGTGTTGCTTGCTTTTAATATAAGTCCATGATTTATAGTACCCTTTAGAGATCTGAAAATTCTTTTGATAGCCTTCCAGTGAGTATCTAATGGGTTCTGCATAAATTGACTTGCTTTATTGACACTGTATGATATGTCTGGCCTTGTAATAGTTGCATATTGTAATGCGCCAACAATACTTCTATACAACCTTGCATCATGCATAGCTTCACCTTTATGCTTAGATAACTGACTGTTTATAACCATAGGAGTTGGCAGAGAATTGGCTTTATCCATTTTAGCTCTTAATAGAATCTCTGATATGTATTTTCTTTGATTGAGATGGATCTCTGATTCAGATGTTCTTTTAACTTCAATGCCCAGAAAGTAGCTTAAATCACCCAAATCTTTGATAGAGAATTCAACATTCAGTATTTCGGTAATATGCTCTATCTCTGTTTTGTTACTACCTGTAATAATAAAATCATCCACATAAATCAGAATATATGTAGAATCTGAATTAGTAAACTTTGTAAAGATAGAATTATCAGATCTAGTAGAATTGTATCCATGTTTGACAAGTGTTGATTTCAGCTTGTCAAACCAAACCCTGGGTGCCTGTTTTAAACCATATATTGCCTTGTTCAGCTTGCACACCAATTTTTTATTGCTGTTTTGAATGAACCCTTCAGGTTGCTCCATAAATACTTCCTCCTGTAAATCACCATTGAGAAAAGCATTATTAACATCAAGCTGTCTGATTGTCCAATTTCTATTCAAGGCAATAGTTAAAATTATTCTAATAGATGGTGATTTCACAACAGGTGAAAATGTTTCTGAAAAATCAAATCCATACTGTTGTGAATATCCTTTAGCCACTAATCTTGCCTTGAATTTTGAAATTGAACCATCAGAATTTTTCTTTAATTTATAAATCCATCTACAGCCAATAATGTTTTTATTTTCTGGTTTTTCAACCAGTGACCATGTTCCTTTCTTCATTAAAGCATTATACTCATCATGCATGGCCCTTTTCCAGTTTTCAAATTGAATTGCTTCATTGAAAGAAACTGGTTCATCCTGCAAAACAGTAGAATTAATATTCTTTGGTTTGAATATTCCACATTTGGCACGAGTTAGCATAGGATGTTTGCTGAGATTATCATTTGCAGCAGTATTCTGATTGTTATTATTGTCTGGCAATTCTCTAACAGGTGTTTAATCACTGTTGCTACTGTTCATTCCTTGATTTGTTTGACTTTGGCTGTCAATACTTTGATTGTCAGCACTAGTATCATCGATATGCTCTTGACCTGGCTCTCTTAAGGGCACTGTGTGTTGAGAGCTGGTAATGGTGTCACTCTTCACATGTTGAGTTGGCATTGCTACTTGAACTTCATCAGGAATATCAGGTATGACAATTCGAGGATTTATTACCCTTTCAGTTGTTTTTATATTCAAACAACTGAATGGATACACCTGCTCATTAAACTTAACATGTCTTGAAATATATTTTCTGCCTGAACTGTCCAGACATTTATACGCTTTCTGACTATTGCAATACCCCAGAAAAGTACATGAAGTTGATCTGAAGTCTAATTTATGTTTATTATATGGCCTTAAGCAAGGAAAACATTGACATCCGATAATTCTTAAGTGATTATAATCTGGTTTAACTTTGAATAACACTTCCTGTGGACTTTTTAAATTTAAAACATTAGTTGGTAATAAATTTATTAAGTGAACAGCTGTGTTAAAAGCTTCTGGCCAGAATTTTAATGGCATAGAAGCTTGAGCAAGCAAAGTTAATCCAGTTTCTACAATGTGTCGATGCTTTCTTTCAATTAAACCATTTTGCTCAGAGGTATATGGGCAAGTTGTTCTATGATTAATACCCTTTTTCTCAAGAAATGATTTTAGGGGTAAAAATTCTCTTCCACCATCAGTTTGAATGGTATTAACATTGTACCCAGTCATATTTTCAACCTTTTTAACATATTGCATGACAACATTGCAAGTTTCAGATTTAGACTTCAACATATAAATCCATGTAAATCTAGAGTATGCATCTATAAAAGATATATAATACTTATAGCCGTAGTCAGAACTGACAGAGGCAGGACCCCATAAATCAGTTGCAATTAATTCTAGTGGTTTAGTGTAGGTTGTGCTAGAATTAGGAAATGCAAGTTTGTGAGATTTTCCCAATTGACAAGATGAGAAAACATAAGATTTTGAATTTTCATTAATATCCATATTGTTATTACTCATAACCTTCTTAACAATCTTAAAGCTAGGATGACCTAACTTGCAATGCCACAATTCAAATTTTTTACAGACTTCAGAATCATTCATGACAGTCATCACACAATTTTCCTCATTACATTTAGAGTTTTCATGATTTGATATATCAAATCTGTACAATCCATTGTATTCACTACCCTGCAAAATAATTTTCTGTGTTAGAATATCTTTGACTATGCATGAATTAGAATAAAAATCAAAATAAACATCATTATCCTTGGCAAATTGGGAAACACTCAACAAGTTTTTTTTAATTGAGGGAACCCTTAGAAGATTTTTTAGAATAAGTTCTTTGGGTCCATTTAAACTTGCATTTCCTTTGTGTGTGATGTGTGGAACCTTACCATTACCTACAAAAAGATTTTGAGCACCTTTATATTCTTTGTTCCCCAAATTAAGATTGCTTAGATTGTTGGTAACATGATTTGTAGCCCCTGAATCCGGGTACCAGCAATCATCATTGGTCTCTTCAATGGAGCTTGTTTCAGAATTTAACACTTCTGCTTGATTTTTACTACCTTCTTTCTGCACATTGATCATATTCACATTATTGTTGCTGTTTTGCTGTGAAGAAGTATAGTTAGAATTATATCTGAAATAGCATTTGCTAGCACTGTGCCCATATTTTCCACAAATCTGACATTGAATTCTACTATTGTTGTTACTCCTACCACCTCTTCTACCACCTCTATTTGATGAACCTCCTCTCTGATTGTTGTACTGATTTCTTGATCCGTGTCCTTGACCCTTTTCTTGCTGTTTATTCTTGTTGTAAGTATAGTTAACAGACAGGTCAGAATTGATAGCTTTGGTGTGCTCTATTCTTCCCTCATGTGAAAGTAGTGTAGAGTACACATACTGAATGGTAGGAGTAGGTTCCATAGTTGAAATTATGGCAACAACAGCCTCATAATCATGATCTAAACCACTAATTATTTAAAGAATGTGTTCAGACTCTGAAATCTTGTGTCCTGCACAGGCTAGTTGATCACATAGGTTCTTGATCTTAAGTAGATACTCGTTCATTAACATGTCATTCTTTCTCATATTTTGTAATTGCCTTCTATAATTCATAACTCTGGCTGATGATTGAGAAGAAAAAATTCTCTCAACTGCTGTCCATACCTCATGAGAAGTCTTACACCCAATTAACTGAGGTAGGATAGATGTACTTATGGATGACATCATCCGAGCACACACAAGACTATCTTGCCTTTGATAGGCAATGTATTCAGAATTCTGCACAAGTTTATCTTCACTGTCTCTTGTATATTTTGGTGGAATTATTCTAGTACCGAATATGTAGTCATCTAACCCATATCCTCTGATTGCTGTTTCAATTTGTAGTTTCCAAAGCAGAAAGTTGGATTCATCCAGTTGAACAGAAATTATCTGACTTTGTGGTTTCACAATGGCTTTCATCAGGTCATTGACTGGATCATTTGGAGGATTGTTGCTAGGAGGTTGACTCTGTCCACCCCCTGTGCTTGATATTTGAGGGCTGGTAATTCCTCCCTCATTCGACATTATATCAGAAAAAAATGACACACACAGGTAAAGAAAGCTTAACAGAAAGAACTTTGAATTGTGAAGATTTTAGAAATACACAACTGAAATTTTGCTGCAGACTTAAGACTTTTTTTTATGATGAATTTTCTATTCTTGATTGAAAATTGATTTCTGGACAAATTGAATTTTCTTGATTCTGAAACAAGTCTTTCAGGAGTTACTTGATTTCAATTGTGTAATTTTCTTGATCTTCTTGATCAGTTATTTCTGAACCAATTGAGTTTTCTTTACCACACAACTGCCTTTGATAAACAGATGCAGCCAGTGTGATGATCTCGGCAAGGCACTGTTTATTACTGGCAGCAACACCCTTCAAATGAGAGGATTCTTGAATCTTCGATGAAGGGGTCCAGATGATGAAATTTTTCTGATGGACAACAAGCTGATCACCTTGAAACAGATTGATCAGAATGCTCTGAGAAAAACTAGCTCTGATACCAAATTAAGAAATTGAGATTATGTTTGCAGCAAAGAAAATGAATAGGCACAGAGTTGAACTTGTGATTTTGATATTATCGAATGAGAAATGAACATTGTACTTACAATACATTACTGAAAGCAATATATAGACTATTGTACAGATGGGCTAAGTGGGCTAGGCCCATTACCAATTTCTAATTCGACATAGGAGTTACACCGACATCGCTGATTTTTAGCGATGTCATTTAACGCCAATTTCCTACTATAGAAAATAGTTATTTTATTAGTTTCTTATGCAATATTAGGTAAACAATTAAATAATGTTCAAATATAATCATACATTTTACTCTTATTAAGAAATTAGAATGGGGCCCATGCTTCATACACGGAAATATAAAGCCATAGTATTTATGTTTCTATGTTGAATGGGTGAATATATCACGGAGAAAGTGTCATGAGTCTAAATGTGACATTTGGACATACAGTTAAGAAATGATTGAGAAAATGAATGGTACAACTATTAAAAATAAATATATTTAGATTAGGCGGATGGTACTCATTACCATGTACCTTATGTATTATAGACAAATTCCAATATGGAGAAATGAAAAAGGCAAGGCAATGGGTTGACATAGTTTCTCACAGGATTGCTGAGGTAGGTTTTATATAAAATTACAAACTATTGAAAATGACCAGGAAAACTACGGTACAAACTATTGAAAAATTAAAAATACATTAGAATCCAAATATGCATTTATATAGCAAAAATAATCCATTTCAGTCAGGAAACCACAGTAATCAATGGGGATACATCAGATGTAGCAGTTTCAAATATTACAATTACATAAATGTACAGTTCTTCTCCAAATACGAAGGGTAGGTAGTATTATCAAAAACCCACTAGCTAGAAGATAATTGCACCCTTTTCTTTTAGATACTTTAATTTCTTCTTCGAACCATCTATTTGCATGCTTACTTACAATCGGAGAAACATGACTGCTTAATAATCATATCACAACTGACAAAGATTAGTAATTGAGTAATCAATTTGATAAAAATATGTAAAAAATAAGGATTATGTATCCTTGTTCTGATCGAGGTCAAATGTCTATATTTAGTCAAAGAACCAACCACATGTAACTGATCGAGGTCAAATGTCGACAACAACGTAGCTAGCTCATGATTCATAATTATTAAGGATTATGTATCCTTGTTCTGAGCGAGTAACAAAAATTATAGATGCACTGAATGTTTAACAGATAGTATTATTACCTTGAGTAGATTGTTTTCAAGTCAACTAATATAGTTTGTAATATATCAAGAAAGATTTTTAGCCAGTTTTGATAGTTGCCTTGAGTGGATTTTTATATCAATATTTTAGTGATCATGTGAACATATCATTTGAAAGTGCTACGCGTAATGATAAAGATAATGATCAAAATGATTGTCAAGCGACTTTATCTATTTTTAAAAGAACATGGTCGACCTACTGATAAACGTGTGGAAGTATGGTTGGATGATAGAGATTATCATGTAGCACGTACATATATTCTTCTCAAATTTGCTAAAATTGCACCGTTTGTTAGATAATATACTTATATTCATCGTAATACATTTTTATCATCTACATATGTGTATATAAAAATACGCACATGTGTATCTTAATTATAATGCAATATATGTTTTATAATTGCAGTTTTTACGAATCACAACATCCAAACGGTGATATCCGCAAAAAATTTACCACTTGATTTTCTAAATATGTTTTTGATACGATAAATTGTGTGGTAGACGAAGAATTGAAGCATTTAACCATGAGACCAAAGAGGAAAGTCAAGACATATCACATATTCTTTGTCAATGAATATAAATTTAATACCAACGAATGCGGTGCTGAAAAATTAACTAACAATACTGGTGTATTTGTTAAAGGTGGTGATGATCGAAGTGATCATATAAATGATTTTTATGGCATGCTAACCCAGTTTTGAAATTGATATATTTCACAAAATCCACGGAAGAAGTTTTTTTGTTTAAATGTAACCGATTCAACAACGTTTCAGGTTTTGAAATCAACGTGCACCCAAAATATAATCTTATAGAAATAAACATTCTTCGCGTTATTATAAGTACGATCCTTTTGTACTTGCCAGACAAGCTCTCCAAGTTTGGATGTTGTGATTCGTAAACGTTTGATGGACGGAATATTCTCGATAAACAAGCTTACCAAGTAGATATCGAGGAAAGTAGAGAAATAATAATAACCGACGATCAAGTGGATTTTGGACCTCTAAACGATGAATCAAATGAATAAATTAAGCATTTGAGACTACAAAGGAACATAATATAACAGAGTTTGAATCCGAAAGTAACGAGGACTAATCAATAATATACATTTTGAGAAGGTATATTTATATTTTTTAACGTTATACTGTTTTCATTAAAACTGATATGTTATGCTAATATGATATGTATCACATAGTACTTTATGTTCTGCCATAATATATTTTTACATAGTCCTTTTATGTTCTGCTATAATGTTTGTCTGTAATAAGTATAATAATATGTCATTACGTAGACGCACATCTTCTCATTTTGGGTCTCCCTCTTCCTCTCAGAGAGGGACTGGTCCTCCTCCATCGGGTGATAATGGTAGTGGCCCATCACAGAAGCTAGCAGGTCCTATGGTGTGGTTGCAGCCTAAAGTAAATGGAGGGTAAGTATTAAGTTTCATTTTAGTACAATCTATTTTAAATTGTATAGCAGTTATGAAATATCAAATGATTTTTTTGTTTTGTTTAACACAGTGGTTTTGGGCTAGATCCTACCACTATAGTTCTTGGCATCTCGCGACAGGCATATATAAGTTGCATGATGTCATGTTGGCCGAAGTGGACGAAAAATCCAGATAATGTGAAAAAGACCATTTGGCAGGAATTTTTTGTATGTGTGAATTTACACAATTATGATATACCAATTATTACATTATGTAGTCATGTACACTGATTTGTTGTATATATTATTTCTTGGGTTTTAAATATCAATTCATGTTTATAAGAAACACTGTATAGAGCACTGTCATGTTATTTGTGTAACACTCTATACATTGCCATGTTATTTATAGAACATTTTCATCTTATTTTTGTAACACTTTATGCATTGCCATGTTATTTATAGAACATTGTCATGTTTATTAGGAAAACATTATATCAGTTCAGATTTATACTATTTGTAAAAATGTATAACTCTTATTTTAACAAACGTGCAGGGTCTAATGGACCATTAGGAGGCTGATATTTCCCTAATATAGCGCCATTGGAACAACAAAATCAAAAAGAACAATAGGGAAAAAATAGATAGCCTAAAAATAGCTGGGAAGAAGCCAAATTGGATGAGCATTGCTGTGTGGACTTAGTAAATTTATTAATTAAGATAAAGAGTTAAAGATTTTAAGTTCTAAGTTGTTAAAAGATAGATAATATAACAATATATGATATATTTATTTATTTATTTATTTATTTATTTATTTATTTATGTATGTATGCATATTTCAGGAGGGAGAGAGCGTTGGTCTTGGGTCTTATTGGGATGTTTTCGCGCGTACTCATGTGATGAGTCAGACCAACAATTTAGGCACAGTTTCGTTCTTTTGGGAACATGATGATAAAGAAAACGCCGAACACGTAAGTATAACATAATTAACTAAAAGTTATAAGTTAATTAAAATAATGTTATATATTTAACTGTATTTTGCATAACAACAAAAGTTTCAACAAACATGGGCACAACTACTCGAGGACTCTGAACGAGCCGATTTGACAGTTGATGAGGAGGATGCCATTTTTGAGGCTCTCTTGGATCAACCGACCTACAACATTCGCTATGGATTTGGGAACCAAGCAGTGATTTCAAATCAAATTTTAAAATAATTATTTTGCTACATGTTCAAAACTGTTGCACATTGTGATGTACTAAACATATCTTATATTTCCTCAAATAATTTAATGAAAACTAAAATTTACATAAGTTATAATTATGATGTTGGAAACACTGATAGCTTAAATTTGTTTACAGGTTAAGGCAACTTAGAAGGCGTATCAGAAGGCTCAAGGAAAAGAGGAGATTGCATAGCTGCGGGCCCTAATTGCCGAGCTTGAGGAGCGTGATCGTCAATGCGACATGCAGATAGTGTAGCTGAATCAGCATTTGATGGATTTCATAGAGTAGTACCAATAATTTCCTTCATTTAGTGGTTCTAGAGGGGAGTGATTTGAGGTACAATTTGTTATGTTTTGTTGTTATGTACATATACGCTTAGAGTGGGTAAGTGTAACGACCCGGAAAATCTGAACCAATTTAAAATTTTTAAATTGGCTAAAATAATGGATTTTAAATATTTAAAATAAATATTTTAAATAATGGCGATAAAAACTAAGTTTGAATCGACAATTGAAAACGAATATAATTAATTATAATTATAAACAAGGCCTGAAATGGCGTGGCAGTTTCAAAAATTGAATTCAAACTTTGTTGGACTGTACCGGGTGCAAAACAATCCGGATTTTAGTGAAACCAAAAATATTTAAATCTGTTAGTGAATATCTTTCTAACGAATCCGACCAATCGAAATTTGATAGCGGGAATCAAAAGATATGTCCAGTGGAAAATTCTGAATAGTCGCTATGGAATTCAGGCCCTTAAAAATGGACATTTTGCAAATGACCTCGGATTTCGACGAAACCACTTTTGTTGGATCCGCAGTGTCAATTTATTGCTAGGTTTCAAATTTCATAATTTTTCGAATCAATATGTGAGCGTGGCAAAGGAAAACGCGTTTGACCAGTTTCAGTTGATTTTAATCGACTGGGAATTGGCCATTTTTCAAACGGTCTCAGAATTCGACGAAACTAGTTTTGTTAGGACCGTATCGTCAATACGAAGCTAGAAAATATTTTTCTGGAATTTTTCTAGTTAGTATGTGACCCCGGTAATTTGAAATGTGCGTTTAAAATTCAATATAGTGATTTAAATGTAAATTCAACGGGAACTGATTGTAACGATCAAATCAGCTTACGATAGATATCCCATTGTGTTCGGAATGGGGGTAAAACGCTATGGACGACAGGCGGTGGGCCTCGTTTCGAGGTCGTGGGTAAAAGTCAACTTTATGCAATTAAATTAATTAATAAAATAAAAAAAATATTATATATTTCCCTCCCTCCCTTTATCCTTCTTTCTGCCCCCCCCCCCGATTTCGTTAATCAGAAAACAAAGGAAAAAAAAAGAGAGAAATGAAGAAGGACGGAGCAGTAGCGACGCCACCGCCCTGACGACCGCCCAAACCCCCCCCCCCCCCACCACGCGCCAATCTCGCTCCTTCCCCTCGCGACGCATCCGCCTCCCCCGTTCGAAACCCTAGCGCCGCTTTCCCCGTTCGAGACCTCGAAGCCGCCTCCCCAGTTCGAGACCCACCGCCACCTGGCGCAAAAACCACCCCCCCCCCCCTCGCCGATCAATGTAAGTCGTTTTTGTTTTATTTTATTTTTATTTATTATTCTGTTAAAACTGATTTTTTTAAAATTATTTAAAACTGATTTTTAAAATGTTTTAAAACTGATTTATTTTAAAAAAGATGTAAAACTGATTTTGAAAAAGCATTTAAAAACTGATTTTGAAAAGGTTTTAAAAAAAACTGATTTTATTTTAAGATTTTAAAAAGAAAAAGATTTAGATTTTAAATGGAAAAGATTTAACTTTAGGGTAGAAAAAGGTTTAAACTTTAAAAAGAAAAAGGCTTGAACTTTAAATAGAAAAAAAGATTTCGACTTTAAACCGATTTTAATTTTAAGATTTAAAATAGAAAAAAAGATTTGAACTTGGAAAAATAAAGATCATATTTTCAAAATAGAAAAGACGGAATTTTTATTAAGTAGAAGAAGTAAGATATGATTTTTTTTATATTTTTAAAGTAATAAAAATATAATTTTTACACCATAGGAATAATAAAAATATAATCTTTATTTTTGAATAGGCGGAATATATATTTTTGAAATGCAGTTTTTTTATATATTGAATAACATAGTAAAAATTCGATTTTTACATATGTAGAGAATACGGGCAACAAAGCGGCAAAAAGAGAGATTGGCGAAGATTTTATGCAAAGAAGAGTCGTGGGATTGAATTAGCTATTGGTGAGATTTCTGATTTAAAAATATATATATATGTGTGAAATGAAAGTGAATTGCTATATATAAATAAATAAATATATATATATATATATATATACGCCCCTCGTCCACAAACCATGGACGATATTTATTGGTTGAAATTGTTGTGAAAATTGATTGGTAGCGAATGATTGTTTGGTATTGTTTGTGATTGATATTGGTTGATTGTGGTTGAAAAATACCCGCTTGTGATTGGAAAATATTTGGTTGAAACCACATAGGATTAGTTTGTGGAAATGAAATAAATATATACATGCCGCCTGCGTGCAAACTAGATGCATGATCCCCATTGTCAAAAACCGCGAGGTTTTAAGGTAGAGCGAGGAGCCGTACTAGGGACGGTCCCGGTTTAACTACCCTGCCGTTATGCTGCCGAAATTTTGAATAATATTCGTGTGTTTGAATTATTTTCATATGCGTAAACTATATTTATTCATTGAATAGAAAACATTCATGTGTTGAATTGATATTCATTCGTTGATTAGAAATTCATGTGTTGAATGGTATTCATATTTTGAAATAAATTGTTCGATAATAAAAATCACATTTTATCTATATATAGAAACTATAGAAAACATTCATGTGTTGAATTGATATTCATTCGTTGATTAGAAATTCATGTGTTGAATGGTATTCATATTTTGAAATAAATTGTTTGATAATAAAAATCACCTTTTATCGACTATATGAACTGTGTAAAATAATCTCGTTTTAAAAGAAATTGTTTTATGATAAAAATCCCATTTTTATCACCAAAATGAACTATATAGAAAAATAGTGTTTTGAAATGAATTGTTTTACAATAAAAATCACATTTTTATTGTATGCATAAATCGTTGAAATGTGAAGTGTTAAAAATAGCCACTTATTCAAAATAAACATATATGAGTTGAAATATTCATTAATTAGCTAATGAAATGATTTGCACCTATTTATGTAACATTAGAATGAATGGTGTTTTTAAACCAAATAGAAATCAAATATGAAGTTGAATAGAAAAGGATAAATGATAAGAACTGTATATATATGTACATGCATATTCATTGAACAGGTTATAGCAAAGGGGCTAGAGAAGAGGAATAAAATTTTGTGCCCGACAAATAGGTACACATTTACTGTTTTGTTTGGGTGATGATTTTATGAGCCTATTGGCTAGCCGCTTGGCTTTTTCTTTTTCTTTTTGAGATTAGAAGGACCGGGAAAGCTATTTGCGATTTCCCGATGCTCCCGGTGCAGGGGAGGTTATGGCGAAATTTTCCAAAATTTTAAGGTGTTAGAAAAATATTTGAAGTGAAAACGATATGGAAATCATTGAATGAACTATATTTATATAAATATATAGATATAAATAAAATTAAAACGAAACGAGGCCGTGCAGTTCGTATTTCGAAACCGTGATTTCAAACGACTAGTGCGGGAAATCCGACCATTGGATTTTCCCAAAACCTCAACCGTCGGGTTCGCCTTGGAATAATCTTTCCAACGGCACCAACCTTGTAAAAATCCAACGGTTGGATTGTCTGGGATGTTTAATTCAAATCTGAAGAAAAACAGCGCCAGAAGCGATTATATTTATATATATAAATATAATTATATATTTAATCGAATAATGACGCTGCAGTTCGTATTTTGAAATCGAAATTTCAAACGATTGTACCGGGAGATCCGACCGTCGGATTTTCCCGAAACTGGAACCGTTGGATTCGTTTTGAAAAGACCTTTCTAAAGATATAAATTTTGCGAAGATCCAACGGTTAGATTTTCAGATATGTGTAAATCAAATCTGAAGAAAAACAGCGCCACGGCCGCTTTATGGCCCGAAGCGTCGTTTTGAATAAATTGGCTATTTTTAAATAAATAAAAATAGCGATAAATAGTTATAAAATACCATAAACAATATGGAGTGGAAATAAACTGAATTTGCTCGATTTATGTTGTATTTGATGGTTGAATGTGTTTGGTGTGAAAATACATTAAAGAACAAAATTGGTGTTTTCGAATAATTTAACCATTGAAATAAATCGAATTGAAATTCTAAATATACGTGAATTATTTGAAAAGGCCGAGTTAATTCTCATTTCAAATAATTGACCGACAATTGAAAGTCGAAGATAAAGATGATGGTCGAAGACCGGAGGTCTTCACCTCGTTTGGATGGTAACCGAGGTCCTGATTGGGAGGCATCCCGAAATATGGATAATGAGTGGTGATCGTCCAGACGTACGTGGTGATTGAAGGGTTTGCGAGGTATTTAGTGCCTCCGGTTTCGTTCAGACCCAGAACGGACTTGTAAATGGACTGTGTGTCCGACATTGGAATTTGTTCTGTGTGATTGATAGCCATCAGTTGCACGGTGTGAATTGCCTGTGTGGCATGCTAAGATGCAGTGATCAGGGCTTCTGTTGAAAAGCAAAGTCTTGTGGTGATGATCAAAGCACCGCCTGTGTGGCGTAGCTTTGTGTATAACGTAAATTCGCGAGCCTCACACCCCGGTATGAAACTAAAATGGGAGAAGGACCTCAGGGAGGACATGCGTTTCTTTCTAGCTAGGGTGGTGTCAGTGACCTACCAGCCCTGACATTTATATACTTTTCACCTGTGTGGTTGTTGCTGTTGCGAGGCGCCTCGGATATATCGGTCGATCCGGGACCGATGGAGCCATTCGTTGGCTCGTTTGCGCCCCAAAGGGCGGGGAGACGTATTGTTCAAGTATAATAATCCACATCGGTGGACCGGCCCTGATGATCCAGGGGGCAGTTGCGGCTGTTCCTGAGACATGGTAGGCTAGATTGTCTCGAATTCGGTAAGGACTATCTTTTGCCTTGGTTCATGACGGAAATCCAATTTCCAAATACGTGACGATGCGGTTTCGATTGTATAGATATTTGGCGACATAGTGGCATGGGACGCTCATGTCGCCTATGATTGATAGTTATGATTTGAAATTGTTTTCAAAACATATAAACACTAGCAATTGTATCAAATGCCTTTGTTTTATTCGTATCAAGCATATTTTGGCCATTATAAGGTAAAACTCTATCCTCCGGTTTGCGTTGCATTGTGTGATGGGAACTGAGTCTTATAATGGCTTCATTTTTATAAAAATCATAGCGACGTTTAAAAGAAAGATTTGTTTTAAAGCACTGGCAATCCAATGGAGTAAACCCGTTCCACGAAAGTGGCGTGGTCCTGTGATTAGCCAATTATATATATGTGTTGAGTGGATTTCTCATACCAGTCCCATGACTGACTCGTAGTTTGTTTCACTTTCAAACTCGGGTGCCCCTTTTTCTACACGGGCAGCCTTGTATTCAGGTTTAGCTGGTTCTTTCTGGATAGCTGGAGCTGAAGATGGATTCTGTCATTTATTTCTTTTTATGCTGTTCAGCTCCTATTATACATATTTTGTTTATTTCCGCTGTAGACATTTATGTATAGCTGGACTGTATTTGTACTAAGTAAGATCCTGTATACTGTGTAACTCTGATGATTACTTTTATCCAGTATATTCTATTGTTCATTATCTGGTGTATTTATTTAATTTTGTTCTGCTATTATCTGTTTCTGTGTTATATTCCAAAGATAACCCATGTCTCCGTGAGAACGGGATTTCGGGTCGTCACAGTAAGGATTTGGTTGATACATTATGATGGATTGTATATACTATTGTTGATTTGGATGTTGGTTTGGATAATGGTTTATATTGGTTTGGAGGATGTTGGTCTGTTATGTTTGTTGTATATCTTGGTTTGTGTTGTGTATATTGGACTATATGTGTATGATTTGGGTTTAATATTATGTTTGGGTATATTTGTAAGTACTGTTGTTATATATATGGCCGAAATTGAGTTGTTATGGTATATATGAGATTGTTGGTGAGTGGAAGTAAGCACATCTAAATTCTAAAGAAAAATACTCAGATTTCTAATGGCTTTCAATGACGTCTAACTATTTTTTCCAACTTTTTCGAATGGTTTCCAACAGCTAATTGATCAATAGTTTCTGCTACGTGCCAATTCTTATCGTAGGAGTCCGTTGGAAAGACCATGTTAATGATGTTGGAAAGCGTTGGGAGTCATTGTTACATATAACTATGGGGTTTCCAAGAACAGGCAACGGCTGGTGGACATTGGAAACCACTATTCATCTTGTTGTGTTACATTTAGATGTCTACTGCACAAATTATCACATTTTAAGTTATCTTTTTACGTATTTTTAAAATATTATGTGCAACTGTCCAACAAACATGACTAGGGTTACTTTATCAACCTTGCTTTCTATATAAATAAATTAGATTAAAATAAAATTGGCCAAATCCAATATTTGACACTTTATGTTTTGAGGATAATTTTTTGGATAACTTAATTCTGTTTAATATATGATTTTGATTTAATAAATTGAATTAATAATTTCTTTTTAAATAATAATGAATTTTTTTACTTTGTCTGCATATTATAAGGACATTTCAAAATGGAGTAAATCGTAGAAGTGCACTCGATTGGTTTAATATTGATGTACTTTAACGGAGAGTCGAATGTTGAAATGAACGTACATTGAGAACTTTTAAAATTAAATACTCGATTTTCTTGTCAGATTTACGTAAAACACCATGTGTTTCCTCGGAGATGTTGTGGAACGATCTTACGAAAAAGCAGAAAAGTGAAAGAGTCAATATTTACGTGCAAGGCCCTTATTGTTTATTTATGATTTCAATAATTTATTAAAAGAAAAAAGAAAAAGAAAAATATTGAATTTGAATAAATTATTTTAGTTGAATGTAAAATATTTTAAAATGTAGATAGCAGTTCTGTGATTAAAATAATAGAAATAAATAAGTAGGCATTTAGTCCAAAGACAGAAATTTTAATTTATGAAGCTAAGGGTGAAATAAATTAAAGTTTGTTAGATTGGGTGAAACTAGATTAAATCCTGTCCACAATAAGACAAGGCCCAAGCCCATTTTCTTTGTTTTGGGAATGCTTTCCATTCTTGATGCATATTTAAGCCCAAACCTGTATTTCCTTCTTATTCCATTTTGCAACCCTAATTGCCTAAAAGGAAGGATAGCGTAATTGGAATAAAATTAGGGTCATGCGATTGATCGATGACCTAAATTCAACGTTCACAAGGCGATAATCATAACTAAATGTGGCGGTTACGACCTCGGGTTGTGCGACTAAATCTAGATTGAGAAATGGCAGTGACATGCAATGCAAGTGAAGGCGGCTAGCCGGTGTCGCTTTTCTGGTGAACGAGACGTTGATTGATAGTGTGTTGTCAAGGTGATTGTGCGAATGTAATTGAACTGGAAATGAAGACTAAAGCGATGAAGTTGTGTTGCAGATGAAATGTGTGTGCATCAGGTGGAGGACGTGCTTTGGAGCTTGTTAGTGGCTGCGATGGCTCCTGTGGTGGCTACCATTTCGAGCGACGTTGACGATGTTATGTAACAACGGTCGGAACAAAGTCCCCCTTCCTTCCAGCATAAGGCACATACGAATGAGTTGGCACACACATCCTTGTAACAAAAAGAATCTTTGTTGTTACGTGTCTACCAACTCATATTTGTACTCAACTCCTTCAATTTATTCCGAGATGTGGGACTATTTATTTAAACCGTCATTCCTACCTTAATAACATGCGAGACAATCCTAATAGGCAATGAATTGGCGCAGCCGTAAGAAAGGGCACCTAAATTTCCAGGATCGTATTTTGCTTGGAATTCCAGTGGTTTTTTTTAACTCATAACTATATTTAAAATCCACATTCCGTTATACATAAATTTTGTGAACTTGATTGATTAGTTGAACTGATTTGTTGAGATGTTTATTTGGAAGATTGATTGTTAATGTGAATTGGATTGCTTAGATAAATTGTTTGATTATGATATTCAATCGACCATGTGACATTGTGTTTCAATTGGAGATATTATCCGTTTTGTACTAAAATTTGTGGTATTATTTTAGTATATGCGCGTTCCTTTTGACAGGTGATTAGAATTCAATGTATGATAAAATTTGGGGATTGTTAAAGGGATTCCACATTTGGTTAATGGGAGGATAATTTTAAGGGAACTCCAGTTTACTTTTTTTTTTTTGTTAAGGAGGGGATTTGGTTTATTTTAAAAAGATAAGAAAAAGAGATCTAACTACCCATGGCTCGTCATTTATGTTAAACCCTAACTTACTAAATTCAACGTAAGTAATAAATGTTTTAATTACTAAACATATAAGTTACACAAATTCGATACAACACGTTATATCGAAATTTTCGTTTCTGCGTTTATTTTGAATTAATTATACCAATTCCAATATGAAATTACAATTAATTACCTAAGTTGATGTCTTCTGATCACGTACGAAACTTTCTTGTGTCTCCATTACATTAACTATATCCATTTTTTATTTTTATGTGCAACATTAAATTGTAAGCATTAATTATGTTTAGGTTTTATGATTTAATTAATGAGGATTATAGGGGCTTAATATTGAAATTTTAGTTTATATGTTTAAGGGGAGACTAATTTATTGTGTACTCTCCATAACAATTATACAATAAATAAAAATTAGCACTACTACAAAACAGGTCAGTTGCTTCACCTCATTTGCTTCGGTTGTGCTCACAACCGAAGCAAATACTATCATTTGCTTCGGTTTTTCACACAACAGAAGCAATGTGCGGATGCAAATAGTGTTAATTGCTTCTGTTGTGCTCACAACGGAAGCAAATATTATCGTTTGCTTCTGTTGTGTTAAAATTTGAAGCAAATGCACTGAAGCAAATAATATTATTTGTATCGGTTCCTTATGAACTAAAGCAAATGCACCGAAGCAAATAATGTTATTTGTATCGGTTCCTTATGAACTGAAGCAAATGCACCGAAGCAAATAATGTTATTTGCTTCGTTCCCTAAGAACAGAAGCAAATGCATTATAGCAATAAACAATTTATTCTAATTAATGAGTAGCAACAAGTAATTTAAAATTATTAAATATTGTAATTAATCAATAACTATTATTTTCATTTAATAGTATATTATAATTAATATTAACACTTATTAATTACATTTAGTGACAATCAAATATGATCAATAATCAGTATTAAATAATTGATATTGAATAATTAATAATTAGTATTTAGTAATTAAAGTTCGACATTTAATAATAAATTAATAATTAATATTTATTAATTAGCATTAATGTTCAAGAATTAGTGTTCAGTAATTATCAATTAATAATAATAATAATTAATTCTCAAAAACTATGATGTTTAATAATTAATTTCCAATAATTATGTAATAGTTAATAGTAATAATTAGTAATAAAATTTAATACTTATGAAGTGATATTTAGTACATAGTAATTAATTTTAACCAATAGTTAATTAATAATGACAATTAAAAAAATAAAAATTTATAAATGGAAACTTTTATATGTACTTAACTTTAATTTACCACCAATGATTATCAATAAATTATTTGTAATTTTTAATTATTATCTAAATTATTTTTTTACACTTAATTATCTAATATAATTTACCGTTAATGATTAATAAATTATAGTAAATATGTTTTAATTACTAATATTAATAAATAATAAATAATTTACTAAATAATTAATATCAAATAATTTATATTCAATTATAGTTAAGAAGTTGTATCTAATACTTAATAAGTATGAAGTGATAATTAATATTTACTATTAAATGAATAACAATAAGAAATGGAATTTCAATGAAATTTAAAATTTTATATGATATATTTAGAATTTTATGTAATAAATTTAAAATTGTCCATAATTTTTTTTTAAATCAAGAATTTCCGAACTAAAAGAAAAAATAGGAACTTAGAAAAATTAAACTTTTATTATAATCAATAATTTTTATTATTATAAATCAAAAATAAATAAGTAGTTTATAGATCAGAAATAATATAAATTGAATTGTGATGAACGGCAGTTTATAAGATATCAAAAATAATAAATAATAGTCACTAAAGTTGGTTTTCTATGACGTACGTGTAAATGCATGGTTCAGTTTTAAATGCCTGGATACCACTCTTACCCGATAAAACCCACCCCGATCCATTTCACAACACTAAAAACTAGCAGACGCCGTATCCATCCTCTTTAGATCCCCAATTATCAAAATGGCGAAATCGCTAAATAAGCGAGCTGCAGATTTGTTATTCGTAGTTACACCATCCTTCACACTTCAAGATCGTTCTCCCTCCATTAGGCAACATGCCGCAATCCACCTTCGAGCTTTCCAGCGACGTCCCCGCTTGCAGCGACAGCAACTCTCCTCTCTCTAAGCAGTGCTTTCCCCTTCAGCATCTCAATCCACCTTCGATTTTCTCCACTTCGACAAAACTGAAAGCACCGTTGTTATTTGTGATTTACTGCTATCAAAAAGTTTGAAACGAGGGCATAAAAAGGTAATTACTTAAATGTTTCATTGAAATTACTGTTGTAGATTACTAGAATATAAAAGTAACATTTTAATTACTAAAATAAGAGCTATGGGATTACTGGTATAAAGACCATTTACTTTTTAATTAATTTTGATTCTGGTAATACATTGGAATTACGGTTGTAATTTAACTAATTATCAATCTCTCAGTAATTATCTATTTGCTAATTAATTATTTCTGGTGGCTAAAAGCTAGTGTTCACTGAAACGAGGGCATAAAAGGCAAATTAATTAGCTACTAGAAATAATTAGCACAAACAGCAAAATCAATTAGCATTATTGAATTTTTAAAATCATATCGTGATGTGAGTGGATTCCTAAATGTTTGGGTTGCTATTGTGTATGATAATTTGATCAACACTTGTTAGATGGATGATAATTAGTATATTAAAGTATTGCAATTCTTAACTTGTTAGATTGCAATCATCGTTTGTCCAATTTTTTTTTCAGGTTAGTACTTGTTAGATCATTATTGATTTTTTTTTAATTAATGCATTGCTTAACTTTGCAAGTAGAAGAATTTGAACTTATTTGTGCTAAATTTAATGGTTGATATTCTTATTATTTGTGGAACCTATTCATATTTCTACCAGTAGCATATGAAATCTTCAAGAGAACCGGCAGACTTCTGGACTACAAAAAGGTACTTGCTTCTATCCCTTAACATTCATTGTTTTTTTTGTCTTATGTAGAAGACAACAAAATTTTTGCTTGCCTAGGGCAACCCATATGCTAGAACCGGCCCTGATTTCATTTTCAATTATGGATTTCAAAGCACTGCAAAGAGTATTAAATAAGATGAAATATTTATATGCGAAGTGTCCATATAACCAATGATGGGTTTGACCAAAGAATTATCCCTGTTTCTTGCTATTACTCAGTTCATATGCATTTACGTACCATAATATATTAATATGCACCAAGTTCAATAACCTGATAAAGGATTTGACTTTGTTTACGTTTTATTGCATGGTCCTTATGTGGCTGGAACATAAAATGAAGAAACATTGATGAACATCATTAAAAGTAGGATGAACTCCGAGGATGAAAACTACGGCAATGAGATGCAGTCAACTTATCTCTTTGAAAATTTTCATTATTTATAAATAATTTTCATTATTTAAAAACTGCAGTTATTTAAGTAACAATTTTCATTATTCATAAATAATTTTCTTTTTATTTTCTAGATTATGAAAATCTTTTTGAAAATTGGAAGTTAACTTGCATTTTCTATTTAGAAAACTGTAGGCTAATTTGCGCTTTATAATTTAAAAAAATAGGAACATTATTTACGTATTTATTGCTACAACAATTTTTATTAAAACATCAAAAATATGAGCTCGATGTACAAAGCCCCTTGTCAATATCATAGATATACGTTGTTCATTGTAGATTTAGGTGCTATTAAAGAGAACAGTGCCTGAGTAATCATTTTTCATTTTGAGTGGTACGAGTCTATGCTTCTTGTGTAATAGATAACCACTTGTACTTCAACACTGTTTTATATCAAAATACACTTGGTTAAATTTTAACTCGAGGGGGTTTGGCCAGGGTCATTTTTGTCATATCTTTGTGAAACTCTGGTTAAATTTTGACATGCAGCTTCATATTATATTTTTCTTGATATTTTTGTCTAAGAATAATATATTGGCTTTCCCAGTTGTTCAATATCTACAACATGACCAATTAATTCAGATGTAGACCTTGTCACGTTACATATTTGTAATGTAGTACGTAAGGTTACACATCATTTTTATCCACGAATATATGTCCTTTTCCAAATGTGACAACTCTTCATTGCTTTGACCTTTTCACATGGATGTATATTAATTATTAATGCAAACACATAACATTGTTCGTCAGTTGTTGAAGCTCGTTGATTGTGTTATGTGTACTAAAAATCCCGTTGGTAACACCACCTTCTTCAATAGTAGCGTTGGCTTTAACTTTTAAGCAATTTTTGGATAGAGAGGGTTAAAAATTTTGGATAAATTTTAGCCATAGGATGCAGTAGGCAAATTTCTTTTGCCTAGTTGACTTATTAGTTATTTTAAGAACAATTTATTGCTAAACACTTTCAAGTTATAAAACAGCTTACAAGTTGTTATCTTCCTGCTTGTAAATTGCCAAGCATGCTTCTTATATATTTATATTTATAGGTTTGATGCTGTATACATGGTTCTATATCGTTCTGTTAATCTCTGATTGTTAATTATGGTTTGGAATAGGAAATGAGTTCAGAGTAGGCCAAGTCGTGGATTCCTGAATAGGAAGAGATGCAGATGAGTGTGGATGAAATAATGGAGGAGCGCAAGACTTTCATTTGTGCAGGGAAGGAAACAATATCTCACCTGTTGACTTGGACCATACATTTGTGCAGATTTGATCTTTAATTGTAGTACAAACATCTTCTTATGTATTCAATGTACGAATATATTGTTTGATATTTAATTATGAGAAACATATTATTGTAATTTGGTATTTTAAAGTATACATTACTGTAAACATTTAGTGTGCTAATAATACATGTTTTTGGGGTCATAGCTGTCTGCCATTGTGCTTTGATATCGTTTTAGGATTTGAATCCTGAAATGGTGCCATTTTTAAAAATTTACTTTGGTTATCATTTTCTTTGGTTGTTTACACTATGTTGCTTCTGTTTAACAACGGAAGCAAAAACACCTTGTTGCTCCATTTCAACAATAGAAGCAATAAACATTGGTCTGTTGCATCGTCTTCAATTGCTTCAGTTGTTGAACCGAAGCAACGGGGGATAAGAAACCGAAGCAAAATGTATTTTTTTGCTTCGGTTTTCTAGCCGAAGCAACACATTTTGGCTTATTGCGTCTTCTGCAGTTGCTTCGGTGGTAGAACCGAAGCAACAGGGGGTAAATAACAGAAGCAACATACCAGTTTTGTAGTAGTGTAGTCCTCCACTTAACCAAATGTGGAGTCCCTTTAAAAACCCCTTAAAATTTATATTGATGAATTTTCGTTGATTTTGTATGTATTGATTTTATTTTAAACAAATTATTGATTTTTTCCATTTTAAGATATGTTTGAAACCTTCTAAAAATTAATTTTAGGAAATCTTTTTAAATAGAATTTTGTTTAAAAATGAAAATAGAGTTTTTAAGTAAAATTTGATGAATAGAGTCTATATAAGGGTAGTACTATTTTCAATTTATTGTAATATTGTTAAGTGAAGGTTAAAAACTAATTAATCCCCTCTAAAACATATTAATAAAATTTTCAAAATTAATCTTATAATCTTATTGATGTAACCTTAAAACCTAAAACCTAATTAATAAGTATATTTTTTTGGCATAGTGTTAATAATTACATTTTAATGGCGGACAATAAATTTTAAAAAAAAATGGATATAGTTAAAATAATGGAGACACAAGAAAGTCGTATGGTGTAACAACCTATTTTTTTTGACCGCTTCAAGTCAGTAATTAAACATATTTAAATCGCTCAAAACGACATATTCAGGGTTTAAAAAAAATCATACACATAATCACAGAATAAAATAAAAACAATATCTCATAGCGGAAGCATTTTATACAGTTTAAAAATTCATATACATAGAAGAAGAAAATTATACATCAATTAATTTACCAAAAAAATTCAAAATTTAATTAGACCAAATGTGAGCCTACCTTCACGTGCCTTCACAAATCCTTATCATCATCAGCTTCAATTCTAAGCTGTAATTACTCAGGTCTGACCCCGACCCGAGCAAACAAAAACTCAGGTCAGATTGTATTCAAGTAAATCAACTATAATTAAAATTTCAAGCATGAATTCAAATATTAATTGCCATATTTGAATACCTAGTTACCATTATTCTTTTCCTTGTAGGCAAATGATACTTTCACAGTATACATGATACATTAATATCCAATCTTTCACACAAAATGAACAGGTTTATAATTAACTATAGTTGTATACGTATATATGTCATATCCTTTTCTTTGCATTTAACTGATTTCAATACTCAACCAAAACACAAATTTTATTCCACTCATCACAACCTTATCTGAGTGTTGATAATGAAAATCAAACATTTTGATTTTTATTTACATGCACTAAACAAATCCAAACAATGGGTCAATTATCAATTACAAGGTAAAGCTTTCTTCATGTTTATAAACTTATTAATACAATTGCACCATAAAATTTCTTTTATCAAACCCAATACACTGGACACATGCAGTGCAAATAAAACTGGCAACAACATCAAAATGATGTTAATATGCAGAATGCAGTAGGGATATTGGCAAATATAAACATTTCATTTCAAGGAAACTAACATATGAATTCAATTCAACTAAAAAACGGGATGCATGTAAAAAAAAGTACAGGGTACATACTAATTAAGTGGCAGGTACTCATGAACTGTTAGGCCAATGGAATAGAAAAAGGGCAGCAAGATGCATACACTAATCAGGGAAAAACGGTAACCCACAGCTTGGAACAATCCACTTCTTTTAGACATGTATCAGATGCTATTGACCCCAGTATCAGTTGTAAGATTGCACAACACAAAAATTCAATCCAAAAAGGTGTCAGAAATACCATAGTCATTCACTTATTCTAGCAACAATTAGCACAACAATGAGCAAATATCAAATGTATCATAGATTCTTATTCGTTTATAAAAACAATATGTCAAGTATTTTTTTCAGCATGAAAACGAAACAATCAAGAACATAGCTAAAAAGTGCACACAAATCATGATGTCGAATACTTGAACAAAGAAATAGTGAGCTGAACTCACTTATAGGCAGCAGAAAAGCGACACGATGACGGCAAGCTCCGTTTAGAAGCAACAGAGGTGCGAGCGACAGAGCTCGAGGTGGCTCAAGCTGCTGGCGATGCAATCGGAGATCTAGGAGAGTGGCCTAAGGCTCGTGCGACGCGACTTGAGACGGTGCTGGCGATGGCTGCGGTTTTGAAGATTTGTTTCTTTTTATATTATTAGAGAGAGGTTGAGGAGCTTCAAGAAAGAGAAGAAGGAAAATGGAGGAATGAATGCATACAAAGAAAGGAAAAAGTAGTGGTTTAAAGGAAAAAGTAACGTGAAGAATGAAAAAGAAGGGTATAATAAATAGTAGGTAATAGGAAACAATTAATATATACTTTTTTTATTCATGTAAACATATATTTCATTTAAATAAAAGAAATAGAAATGATGCATGGCTTGGAAACATAAATGGGAACAATTAATGTGCATAAATGAATTTACGCATGCATTTTGTTTTATAAAACGTTTTATGCTATATATTATATGCAGTCATTAAAACGTGCTTAGGAAAGATTATGAAGTGTTTATGTTATACTATAAATAATATATGTAATATAAAACGTTATAACGGAGAGAAAAGGGAAGGCAAACCAAATGATGTCCTTTCCTTTTATTCATTAACTAAAATGAACGCACATGACTTTTTTATACACATAATGGTGCAGGACCTTTTCAATTCATTTTTTTTCATGCGTTTCCCAAATTAAAAGTGGCAGAATGGATCAACATATATGGATTTTGTAATGATAGACGCATAGAATATGAAATAAGATTCAAGAAATGGAAAGAAATTAATAAAGTGCAGGAAAGGAATGAACGCATTACTAATGAAGAAATAAAGTGGAGAGAGATGAGGCAGTGAATTTGGGGAAAGTAGAAAAAGAAGGAAAAAGAACATAAACTTTCGTGAATGTAAATAAGCAGAGAAATTTTTTGTATGATTTATTTAATTATTAATGCAACATTAATTTTCGTTGACTATGCTAGTTAAAACGTGTGTTATATACCATTGACACTCCATTTCATTGTTGTCTCTCCTATATAATTTAAACTGGAGATATTAACTAATTTATCATCAATTAGGGTAAAACTCTTATATTCAAGTTTTTTAACAAAGCAATGATTTAACTACTTATCAATGATACAAAGTTAATTATGCCAAATATATATAAAATTGTTTTTTTTTTTGTGGAAAAAAATAATGTTAAAAAAAGGAAAAAGGAAAACAATAAGGAGACGGAAATAAATTTAAGGAATGAGACTAAGAACATGACATAAGATGCATGAAAATTGAACGAAGGGAAGAAATTAATATAATGAAGGGTACAAATATAATAGAATTAAGGAAAGAAGTGAATGCTGCATTAAGGAAACAACAAAGATGAAAGGGTATTGAAACTACTACACTATTTACATTTCAAAATTAATTATTTAATTAATGAAGATTTGAACATCTAATCCTCATTCCAAATTCCGAAACGTTACATCTTGAATAAATGGGGAATGTATTAAAGACGATAGCCAAAGACATATACATGTATATATTTATTTCATCTAGAACGCACACATTAATATCAATCAATCTATCAGCAGAAATTAATAAATTCCATTAATAACATAATAATTTTATTTAAAAACATTTTAAATTCAACAATTTAATTTAATTTAACAACTTAAATGGTCAAATTTTACGGCATGTTACAATCTCGATCCCCTACTCAAAACTTTTCGTGTCGAAAAGGAGAGGTTATTAAAAAAATATGCTTGTGCATATAACAAAATATTCTTACTTATACAAATTTTATTAAGTTTGCAACAAAATAAATTATTGGTTTTTAAGATCGAAAATTCATCCTTATATTATTACTTAATTTCATCTTTTATAAATCTATTTAATAAATTCAAAATCTTTATTTCGGACACTTTTTTATTAAAGTTCAAGTTTTCTTATAGTCACAACATTAATTATTTATAACAAACTTAAAGTTTGAAAATAGAATTCTCGTGTTTGAAAGTAACTTTTGAAATCAGAAATAAGTATTTTATTAAAAATCCAAAGCTATTGTATTTCTCAAGACATTTAAAACTTTTCTTTCTTAGTTTGTTATGTTGGAGTTATATAAATTCAATAGCCGGTTATTGATTTGTTATTTAATGTTTGAAAATTCTTGATAACTCAAAGTTTAACAAGTTTATTGTTGTTCTTACAGACGTTAGGCATACGCAGGTCATATGCATGACTAAAATCTCTATGTACTAATTATACTTGTTTCAACTCCCAATGAAAATACTTAATAATTTAAAAGATAAATTAGAAAATATAAAATATGAAATAAAAATTAATTATTTCAGTTACAAGGTAGATATTAAACTCGATTAAGACCTCAGTAATAAATTCAATTACAAGCTTGCTTAAGAGCTTGGTTATGGGCTCGTTATGGTCTCGGTTATGGGCTAGTTTAAAGGTTGGTTATGACCTCAAATATGACCATGATTATGAGCTCAGTTATTACCTCAGTTATAAGCAAGGTTAAGACCTTGGTTGTGGGCTCGGTTATTGACTCTGTTTTTGGATAAGTTATGTAATAAAAGCTAAATTAGAAAATATAAAATATAAAGTACAAAATATAAAATATAAAATATAAATAAGTAATTTTGGTTATCGGATACGTTATGGGTTATGTTATGGGCTCGGTTGTGGACTCGATTTGTAACACCCCACATCCGTTAGTGTCACTCACAAAGTGAATGCACTAAGTTCTGTGGAGCATTTAGGGTAAAAGATGCAGATAAATTACAAGACAGACATACATTAAACAGCGGAAAATAAAACTTTACTTTATTGATAAAATAGTTTGTACAATGATTTCTTTACAATATCAGAGTATCATCCGTCTTACAAAATAAAGAAGCACAAAACAACATTTATATTCCCTAATTTTAGCAAGAGCCAGCCATAGCATCTGAAAAGAGAATCCAAGCAAAACTTCGACCAATCTTCAAGCTGGGAAAGAGTGACAATCCAACTTAACCTGAGCTATATTATTCCCTCCTTTACTACCTTGGGGGGGGGGGGGGACGGAAGAAAAGAAGACGAAAGAAAAACAGAGTCAGACATAAAGCCTGAGTAAGTTCAGTAACTTCTAGAATTTGAACATGGGAAAACAAAACGAAATGAATTAACTGAATACAAGATAACACTATGATGATAGGGTTGGCAAGATTAGACAAGATAATCACAAGATATGCTAAGATAAGATAAACTGGATATGCTCTAATACTTTCGCCGCTTCGCTATTTCCTTATTATACTGGTTTCTACATCTCTGCACCACCTAACTAGTGTTCCAACTAGTAACGATAATGTGATCCCAATCCCTGTATTTTCCATTGCCTTCAGGCATACATTTATTATTTATTACCTAATTCTAATCTAGGGTTTTCTATCAAGTGCTTTCTAGATTCTACTAGAGTTTACGCTACCTATTGAACGCTTTTCGGATTCAGGGTTTATGCCACCTAGTCCAACTAGGGACTATGCTACCTGTTGAACGATGCCCCTAAGTCTAGGACACACTACCTAGAGTGGTATATGTTCCTATACTTCCCCACGCATGTATCGCGAATCGTTTATCACTTGTCTAGATGCACATGTCCTGTAATGTGCGGCCCGTGTCCTGTGGCAGGGCAAATCAAGAAACACCGAACTCGGTCGGGAGCTTTCAGATATCTGCCGATGCAGATGCTAAGGTCTGTTTTTATTCCAGTGGCTATGGTCCCACTTGACCCCTCCCTCAACTAATGAAAGGCACACCTTGAAAAATGAGAACTATACGCAGGCCCCCGATGCCCCACTAACCTAAGGCCATCCTCACCCATAACTAGATAGCAAGTATATGGTCTTTTGGAGTTCTCCGCCTTTCCGCTTCATGTATCTCGACTGACTGAAGATGGATGGTAGACGACGAGTTGCTATCATAGGGCTACCGTTTTCTCGCCGAATCACGTCGGTCCATCCTAGTCTTTATGTTGCCATATATTGCAACCAAGGCATACCCCTGGTTCTTCTAACGCAGACCTTAACCTCTGTGAGCCCAGGAGGATCATCTGCAGCCTCACAGAGGGATACCAAGAGTACCCACACGTCCCCTCGAAGCCTCGGGCTTCGTAACCCAATTCGTTGGAGCCTTCTTTTTACTCAGACGGACATTCGCTCCTTCCCGTGTTATACTAAGAATTACTACTTAGTTTTACTAACTAAGGTTTACCACTTAGTTTCCAGAATCGTTGTTTTCTTAACTAAGGTTTACTACTTAGCTCCTTTTAACTAAGGTTTAGTTCTCTTTCCCGTCAATTTGGATTGGTTAAGTGTCATTATTCAATTCAAGCTAACTTAACCCCCTTCATTTATCCTGTTAAACTGGTTAAGTGTTATCAGTAATTCATGTTGACTTAACCCTACCACAAACCAAGTTATATTGGTTAAGTATTTCTTATTACTTAACCCTACCCATTCATCCTGTATTGGTTAAGTGTTCCTTTTTAACTTAACATTGCCCGTCTGTTTTAACTAACATGTTATTAATGGTTAAGTATTATCCCTTCATGTTTTAGACTTAACCCTATTTCTTTATCACGATCTGATGGTTAAGTGTTCAAGTTTACTTAACCTACGGTCTAGCCCAGCTAACATATCAAATTGGCTAAGTGTGTTAAATTTTACTTAACCCTAACCTCTAGTCTGGTTAACATGTTAATTTGGCTAACTGTATTAACTTTACTTAACCCCACCTTCTAGTCTAGTTAACATGTTAATTCGGATAAGTGTTTTCTTAGTTACTTAACCCCTACAAATCTTGTCTTGTAACCATGTGAAGTTGGTTAAGTGTCCCTATGGACTTAGCCCTCCCATCCTAGCTTAACCGTGTTAAGTTGGTTAAGTGTTCCTATGGACTTAACCCTCCCATTCTAGCTTAACTGTGTTAAGTGTCTGTATGAACCTAACCCCACCCACCGGTCTGGTTATCATGTTGAATTGGTTAAGTGTCTTAGTTAACTTAGCCCTACCATTCTTGTTCTTAGCTTTAACTAAATAAATTAAAGCCGCGACCACTCACATTAGACAGATATTGTTGCGATTACTGGATGTACCGGTTGGTTCCGGGAAGGTTTACATTGCAACTCAGTCTAACCTCGGGTTAGGCATATTCGTGTTTTCTAAGTTCAAAGGGTTTTGATTAATTTTCAAATCAGGTTTTGAAAGTAACCATCCCGTCCGTCGGATCAGTTATGGATAGCCAGGGAGAGTAGGAAACTTGTATTTTCCAAACCCAAGCCTAGACACTATCCTCTCTGTCACCCTAGAACTTTCTGGTGTATTATTAAAAGAGATGTCGCTAAGAAACCTTTAATTTGTCTAAATTTACATTTTCTCATTTAGGACAAATTCTATAAGTAAATTATTCCTAATTTACTTATTTCATAATTACTCTTTTAATGTAAATTGTCAACATTTATTCTTATGGCCCATTTTCCCCTCTATATCATATTTATGCTTTTTGTATGTAAACTATACCAAATTAAGTGTCCCTAACCATGATTTTTCTAAACCTGACAAGTACTCCCAATTATGGCCAATTTCAAATTTATGCCAATATACTTATCATGCCAAATTATCTAATCCAATTCTGATTTAACGTTTTAATTACAGTTCATGTCAAACTAGACTTATTATTCTAGTTCACAATTCATGTAAATGCTAGATTTACAAGTCAATACTATATTCGAATTACACATCCTATAATTCATGTCAAATTTATCCAATTTGCATTTCTATGAACATGCCATAATACATGTTCCCAATTTATGCCAATTTCCAAGTTAAAAACTGCGTTTTTAGTAAATTTCACATTTTGCCCAAATCATATTCCCACCGTTCGTATAATCGTGATTCAATCTAGATTATAGATAAATCTAGACTCGTAGAAAATAGGGAATGAACCAAGGATGCTATGAAAAAGATAGACATAATAACTGGCATAAAATGATAATTTACTAATTACAGACCTAACGAATTACACTGAAATTGATCGAAAAACATCGAAGGCCTATAGGTCTGAAAATCTTATGGCATGAAAAAAGGGTTGAATAACGACGTAGGTTCAAGAGCATGGGTAGACCTAACTTAATAGGTAAATTCCCAAGATCTAAAACCAAAGAATACCAAGAATAAATAGAATAGATAATCAGGTTTAGACCCAATTTCACAGTCACAAAACTTAAGCAACAATTTCCTAGTCATGAATCATAGGTGTTTAATCACAGTTGTCCTTGTTATGTCATAGGCAATAGTTTATGTTTCCTAATCAAAGGCATAGGCTTGTGTTCATAGTCAAGGAAATAATTCTCAAAGTCACAGTCACAGCCATAGGCAACGTTCAAAGTCATGGGCAATGTTCATAGTCATAGGCAATGTTCATAGTCATAGGCATTGTTCATAGTCATAGGCAAGGCCTAATTGGTCATCGAATCATAACAGTTTTTAATTAGGTCCAAGGATATAAGCATTGATAGAAAGATTTGGCATATTCTTTTATTCCTTTAATTTCATGTCACAAACAGAGAGAAACATTCAAATCTAAAAAGTAACTGACTTACAGAGATTAGATTAGATTCGTAGAAAAACAGTCGTTGCAGTCGTTTGAATCTTCACTTGAAATCCTGGCTTGACTTGAACCTCTTCTTGAAACTCTTGAGCAACATTTCCTCGTCTTGATTTATTTTATATATTATTTATTTATTCATTTTCTCAGAGGCAGCATAAGAATAGAAAAGAATTGTGAATAGAGAAGGAGACTAAGGCTGTTTATATAGGATTAGGCGGACGAATCTGGTCAGAATGGCGTTCGGATACAGAAGAACGAATCGGACTGCAGATCTGGAAAAAGCAGGGGGGTCGACCCCCAGGTCGACTACCCAGTCGATCTGGGTACCCCAGGTCGACTACACAGTTGACCTGGGTGCCCCAGGTCGACTACCTAGTCGACCTGGATCTTGGGAGGGAAAATTCCCGCCCAGCCCAATCTGGGTCCGATTTTGAATTTTGAACTCGTTTTCTGACCTGTTCGAATTTTAAATCGAATTCTGAAACTTCTGAAGACCATAACTCCTTCATACGGACTCCGATTCTCGCAAACTCGGACTCGTTTTCATGCAGAATTTCGAGACGAACGCAATGGCACAGCCAGTTTCCCTTGATTTTGATTTTGAATTTTAATTCTGCCTTGATTTGTGAATCTTAGTGTTACAGAGTTATGGGGTGTTACATTCTCCCCCACTTAAAAGGATTTCGTCCCTGAAATCAAGTTAGGAAGAATGTGTCCTACCATCCAATCACCCATCTACTCAACCATTCAATCACAGGCATTCATTGTCCTTAAAAGATTTCTAATGCTTTCATGTTCATATGCATAGTGTGTGTATATGTCTTTATCTAATGCAAGATCAGGCGGTCTACTGATTCAGTTGACCTCCTTAATGCGAATCATGTCAGTGTCATACGTCCAATCATGTATGCAAGCATCCCTAGTTATGTAAATACTACATGCGTGCACAGCCATTCATCCATATGCAACATCCATATGATAACATATCAAGTTCAACTTACAAACAATTGCATATCTGTAAATGCAATATGAAAGCGTCCGAACTGATCTAGTGCCTAATACGTATGCATATGCATTAATGAGCAACCATTAGCAACCACTTGCAACCATCGACCATAACATGTTTCAAATACATGTTTACATCCATCGGCTTCTACCTAAGGATCGAAGATACAACCTAGAGGATATACTTTGGAAAGAGAGAAACAATTATGCGTAAAGCTCCTAAAAAAAGAAATCAAGGATGCACCCTTAAGGAAAAGGGTATGATGCTAGTATCTAGCCTTCTTGAGCTTTACTCCACTATATCCTAACTAATTTAACTTCATGATTGTGAAGTTTCTGACCTCTATTTCCAAAATAAACAGATGTCAATCACGGTACCAAGTATATGTACTAAGATGGTTTGAGGTCTCCCTCTTATCCGCCATACCATAACTATAAGGGTCGAAAGGTCACTACGTGCTTTTTGGAGTGCTTGCCACAACTATTCATCTCTCACGCAAACCATCCTAGTCGAACCCGACATTCCTCAAGTACAAGCCCCAAAGGCCTAAACCAATATCAGACAAGCACCCAAGGAATATCTCCTCCGAATTTAGACGATCTACGTGAGATGATATAAGCAAACTCGATAGCTATCCTCAAATCCCTACTAACCAAAAATAAACTGGTCGGACCACCAATTGGATTTGAGACTCCAGTGGGATCTTTCTACTATACAAGTACTATGGTGCAGAGACTTAACTATGGAAGTGGATATGAACAAATGCGAAGCGCTAAAACCAAAGGAAAGAGTACGAACAGCAAAACTAGACTCTTCCAATAGAACTTTACTACCTTTCTCCTAGGTATGCTTGGTGGCGAAAGTAGGTACTTTCCCTTCTGAAAATCTTGTCCTTTGCCCTTGATTACATGCCCTATTACACCATAGTAAAGATACTTCCTCTTGTCTTAGGTTTTATAATTTCTTCCTCCTTCGTGAGCTAAATCTACACCCATGAATTCCTCATCCTAGGGTTGTGCTCCCTAGCCAAACTCCTCATCTCCTTCCGTGTGTAGTCATGTTGACAAATCTCTCGAAAGTTGCTTCCATCGTATAGAAACCCTATAAGCTTGAAAGAAAGCTGGCCGTAGGTGAAACAACTACGGCTATGGATGGAAGCCAGGCACGACTTCGCCCATCGATGAGGTTACCTCCCAGAAATCCAGGAGCCCCAGAGACTCAAGAAAGAAGGAGACAGGAATTCAAACATAGGAAGAGAAGATAGTGCGTATGGCTTTGGGGAATATGCCTTTAAAATGAAAATTTCCTTTTGAAAATGCTTCTTTTAAAACCATTTTGAAAATAATTTTTCAAATCTTTTATCTGATCCGGTAACCTTCAGCTCTGATACCACGTGTAACACTCCACATCTGTTAGTGTCACTCACAAACGGAATGCACTAAGTTCTGTGGAGCATTTAGGGTAAAAGATGCAGATAAATTACAAGACAGACAGAAATTAAAAAGCGGAAAATAAAACTTTACTTTATTGATAAAATAGTTTGTACAATGATTTCTTTACAATATCAGAGTATCATCTGTCTTACAAAATAAAGAAGCATAAAACAACATTTATATTCCCCAATTTTAGCAAGAGCCAGCCATAGCATCTGAAAAGAGAATCCAAGCAAAACTTCGACCAATCTTCAAGCCGGGAAAGAGTGACAATCCAACTTAACCTGAGCTATACTATTCCCTCCTTTACTACCTTGGGGGGGGGGGGGGGACGGAAGAAAAGAAGACGAAAGAAAAAAAGAGTCAGACATAAAGCCTGAGTAAGTTCAGTAACTTCTAGCATGTGAACATGGAAAAACAAAACGACATGAATTAACTGAATACAAGATAACACCATGATGATAGGGTTGGCAAGATTAGACAAGATAATCACAAGATATGCTAAGATAAGATAAACTGGATATGCTCTAATACTTTCGCCGCTTCGCTATTTCCTTATTATACTGGTTTCTACATCTCTGCACCACCTAACTAGTGTTCCAACTAGTAACGATAATGTGATCCCAATCCATGTATTTTCCATTGCCTTCAGGCATACATTTATTATTTATTACCTAGATCTAATCTAGGGTTTTCTATCAAGTGCTTTCTAGATTCTACTAGAGTTTACGCTACCTACTGAACGCTTTTCGGATTCAGGGTTTATGCCACCTAGTCCAACTAGGGATTATGCTACCTGTTGAACGATGCCCCTAAGTTTAGGACACACTACCTAGAGTGGTATATGTTCCTATACTTCCCCACGCATGTATCGCGAATCGTTTATCGCTTGTCTAGATGCACATGTCCTGTAATGTGCGGCCCGAGTCCTGTGGCAGGGCAAATCAAGAAACACCGAACTCGGTCGGGAGCTTTCAGATATCTGCCGATGCAGATGCTAAGGTCTGTTTTTATTCCAGTGGCTATGGTCCCACTTGACCCCTCCCTCAACTAATGAAAGGCACACCTTGAAAAATGAGAACTATACGCAGGCCCCCGATGCCCCACTAACCTATGGCCATTCTCACCCATAACTAGATAGCAAGTATATGGTCTTTTGGAGTTCTCCGCCTTTCCGCTTCACGTATCTCGACTAACTGAAGATGGATGGTAGACGACGAGTTGCTATCATAGGGCTACCATTTTCTCGCCGAATCACGCCGGTCCATCCTAGTCTTTAGGTTGCCATATATTGCAACCAAGGCATACCCCTGGTTCTTCTAACGCAGACCTTAACCTCTGTGAGCCCAGGAGGATCATCTGTAGCCTCACAGAGGGATACCAAGAGTACCCTCACGTCCCCTCGAAGCCTCGGGCTTCGTAACCCAATTCGTTGGAGCCTTCTTTTTACTTAGGCGGACATTCGCTCCTTCCCGTGTTATACTAAGAATTACTACTTAGTTTTACTAAATAAGGTTTACCACTTTGTTTCCAGAATCGTTGTTTTCTTAACTAAGGTTTACTACTTAGCTCCTTTTAACTAAGGTTTAGTTCTCTTTCCCATCAATTTGGATTGGTTAAGTGTCATTAGTCAATTCAAGCTAACTTAACCCCCTTCATTTATCCTGTTAAACTGGTTAAGTGTTATCAGTAATTCATGTTGACTTAACCCTACCACAAACCAAGTTATATTGGTTAAGTATTTCTTATTACTTAACCCTACCCATTCATCCTGTATTGGTTAAGTGTTCCTTTTTAACTTAACCTTGCCCGTCTGTTTTAACTAACATGTTATTAATGGTTAAGTATTATCCCTTCATGTTTTAGACTTAACCCTATTCCTTTATCATGATCTGATGGTTAAGTGTTTAAGTTTACTTAACCCTACAGTCTAGCCCAGCTAACATATCAAATTGGCTAAGTGTGTTAAACTTTACTTAACCCCAACCTCTAGTCTGGTTAACATGTTAATTTGGCTAACTGTATTAACTTTACTTAACCCCACCTTCTAGTCTAGTTAACATGTTAATTCGGCTAAGTGTTTTCTTAGTCACTTAACCTCTACAAATCTTGTCTTGTTACCATGTGAAGTTGGTTAAGTGTCCCTATGGACTTAGCCCTCCCATCCTAGCTTAACTGTGTTAAGTTGGTTAAGTGTTCCTATGGACTTAACCCTCCCATTCTAGATTAACTGTGTTAAGTGTCTGTATGAACCTAACCCCACCCACCGGTCTGGTTATCATGTTGAATTGGTTAAGTATCTTAGTTAACTTAACCCTACCATTCTTGATCTTAGCTTTAACTAAATAAATTAAAGCCGCGACCACTCACATTAGACAGATATTGTTGCGATTACTGGATGTGCCGGTTGGTTCCGGGCATGTTTACATCGCAACTCAGTCTAACCTCGGGTTATGCATATTCGTATTTTCTAAGTTCAAAGGGTTTTGATTAATTTTCAAATCAGGTTTTGAAAGTAACCATCCCGTCCGTCGGATCAGTTAGGGATAGCCAGGGAGAGCAGGAAACTTGTATTTTCCAAACCCACGCCTAGACACTATCCTCTCTGTCACCCTAGAACTTTCTAGTGTATTATTAAAAGAGATGTCGTTAAGAAACCTTTAATTTGTCTAAATTTACATTTTCTCATTTAGGACAAATGCTATAAGTAAATTATTCCTAATTTACTTATTTCATAATTACTCTTTTAATGTAAATTGTCAACATTTATTCTTATGGCCTATTTTCCCCTCTATATCATATTTATGCTTTTTGGTATGTAAACTATGCTAAATTAAGTGCCCCTAACCATGATTTTGCTAAAACTGACAAGTACTCCCAATTATGGCCAATTTCAAATTTATGCCACTATACTTATCATGCCAAATTAGCTAATCCAATTCGGATTTAACATTCTAATTACAGTTCATGTCAAACTAGACTTATTATTCTAGTTCACAATTCATGTAAATGCTAGATTTATAAGTCAATACTATATTCGAATTACACATCCTATAATTCATGTCAAATTTATCCAATATGCATTTCCATGAACATGCCATAATACATGTTCCCAATTTATGCTAATTTCCAAGTTAAAAACTACGTTTTTAGTAAATTTCACATTTTGCCCAAATCGTATTCCCACCGTTCGTATAATCGTGATTCAATCTATATTATAGATAAATCTAGACTCGTAGAAAATAGGGAATGAACCAAGGATGCTATGAAAAAGATAGACATAATAACTAGCATAAAATGATAATTTACTAATTACAGGCCTAACGAATAACACTGAAATTAATCTAAAAACATCGAAGGAATATAGGTCTGAAAATCTTATGGCATAAAAAAAGGGTTGAATAACGACGTAGGTTCAAGAGCATGGGTAGACCTAACTTAATAGGTGAATTCCCAAGATCTAAAACCAAAGAAAACCAAGAATAGACAGAATAGATAATCTGGTTTAGACCCAATTTCACAGTCACAAAACTTAAGCAACACTTTCCTAGTCATGAATCATAGGTGTTTAATCACAGTTGTCCTTGTTATGTCATAGGCAATAGTTTATGTTTCCTAATCAAAGGCATAGGCTTGTGTTCATAGTCAAGGAAATAATTCTCATAGTCACAGTCACAGCCATAGGCAATGTTCATAGTCATGGGCAATGTTCATAGTCATAGGCAATGTTCATAGTCATAGGCATTGTTCATAGTTGTAGGCAAGGCCTAATTGGTTATCGAATCATAACATTTCTTAATTAGGTCCAAGGATATAAGCACTGATAGAAAGATTTGGCATATTCTTTTATTCCTTTAATTTCATGTCACAAACAGAGAGAAACGTTCAAATCTAAAAAGTAACCGACTTACAGAGATTAGATTAGATTCATAGAAAAACAGTCGTTGCAGTCGTTTGAATCTTCACTTGAAATCCTAGCTTGACTTGAACCTCTTCTTGAAAGTCTTGAGCAACATTTCCTCATCTTGATTTATTTTATATATTATTTATTTATATATTTTCTCAGAGGCAGCATAAGGATAGAAAAGAATTGTGAATAGAGAAGGAGACTAGGGCTGTTTATATAGGATTAGGCAGACGAATCTGGTCAGAATGGCGTCCGGATACAGAAGAACGAACCAGACTGTAGATCTGGAAAAAGCAGGGGGGTCGACCCCCAGGTCGACTACCCAGTCGACATGGGTACCCCAGGTCGACTACCCAGTTGACTTGGGTGCCCCAGGTCGACTACCTATTCTACCTGGGTCTTGGGCGGGAAAATTCCCGCCATGCCCAATCTGGGTCCGATTTTGAATTTTGAACTCATTTTCTGACCTGTTCGAATTTTAAATCGAATTCTGAAACTTCTGAAGACCATAACTCCTTCATACGGACTCCGATTCTCGCAAACTCGGACTCGTTTTCATGCAGAATTTCGATACAAACAAAATGGCGCAGCTAATTTCCCTTGATTTTGATTTTGAATTTTAATTCTGCCTTGATTTGTGAATCTTAGTGTTACAGAGTTACGGGGTGTTACACGGTTATGGGATACATTATGGGTTACATTATGGGCTCGGTTGTGCGCTTGGTTATTTTCTCAATTTCGAACTTAGTTAAGAGCTTGTTTCCAGGCTCGTTTATGGACTTGGTTATGGGATCAGTTATAAGCTTGCTTTTGGTCTTGTTTTGGCTTAGTTATGGTCTCGGTTAAAAGTTTGGTTATGACCTCAATTACGACTGTGGTTATGAGCTCGGTTATTACCTCAATTATAAGCTTGCTTTACATCTCGGTTATGGGCTTGGTTATGGGATAAAAGCTAAAATATAAAATATGAATAGAATGGAAGTAACTAATTCCGGTCATAAGGTAAATCATAACTTTTATTAAGACCTAATTTATAAATTCAATTACAAGCTTGTCTAATAGCTTGGTTATGGGATAAGATATGGGATTAGTTTTGGCTCGGTTATGGGCTAGGTTAAAGATTTGGTTATGACCTCAATTATGATTGTGGTTATGAGCTTGAGTATATCCTCAGTTATGCGCTTGGTTTAGATCTATGTTATAGGCTCGGTTATTCGAACAGTTATGGAATAAAAACTAAATTAGAAAATATAAAATATAAAATATAAATATAAAGTATCAAATATAAAATATAAAGTATAAAATATAAATAAAATATAAATAACTAATTTTGATTACAAGGTAGATCTTAACCTCGATTAAGACCTCAGTTATAAATTCAATTACAAGCTTATTTAATAGCTCGGTTATAGGATCAGTTATGGGTTTAGTTTTGGCTCGGTTATGTGCTCAGTTATGGGCTCGGTTACGAGCTAGATTAAAGTTTTGGTTATGACCTCAGTTATGACCGTGGTTATAAGCCCGGTCATTATCTCATTTATGAGCTACGTTTAAAGTTTAGTTATGGGCTCTGTTACGAGCTCGGTTATTGGATCTATTATGAAATAAAAGCTAAATTATAAAATATAAATTATAAAATAAAAAATATGAATAAAATAAAAAAAATTAATTTCGGTTACAAGTTACATCATAACCTCGATTAAGAGCAAAGTTATAAATTCAATTACAAACTTGTTTAAGTGCTCGGTATGGACTCAGTTATGGGTTTGGTTTTGGCTCAGTTATGTGTTTGGTTATGAGTTCGATTATGAGCCAGGTTAAAGGTTTATTACGACCTCAGTTATAATCATGGTTATGAGCTCGGTTATTACCTCAATTATGAGCTAGGTTTATATCTCAGTTAAGGGCTCGGTTATTGGATCTATTATGGAATAAAAGCTAAATTAGAAAATATAAAATATAAAGTATAAATTAAAAATAAAATGTAAATTATATATTATAAAATATAAATATGAATTATAAATATAAAATAAAATATAAATCATAAATCATAAAATAAAATATAAAGAATAAAATATAAAATATAAAGTATAAAATATATAATACAAAATATAAAATATATAAAATACAAATGCTAAATTAAAATATATAAAATATAAAATATAAATAAAATATAAATAACAAATCTCATCATAACCTCAATTAAGAGCTCAGTTATATATTCAATTACAAACTTGTTTAAGAGCTCGCTTATGGGCTCGGTTATAAGATCAGTTATGGGTTTGGTTTTGGCTTGGTTATGATCTCGGTTATGGGCTTGTTTAAAGGTTTGGTTATGACCACAATTATGACCATGGTTATGAGCTCAGTTATTACTTCAGTTATGAGCTAGGTTTAGATCTCGGTTTGGGCTCAGTTATTGGCTAGATAGATCATAACCTCTATTAAGACCTCAATTGTAAATTCAATTAAAAGTTTGTTCAAGAGCTCGGTTATTGGCTTGGTTATGGAATAAGTTATGGGTTTAGTTTTGGCTTGGTTATCGTCTCAGTTATAGGCTAGGTTAAGGTTTGATTATGACCTCAATTATGACCGTGGTTATGAGCTCGGTTATTACCTCGGTTATGAGCTAGGTTAAAATCTTAGTTATGGGCTTTATAACGGGCTCGGTTATTGGATCAGTTATGGTCTTGGTTTTGGGCTAGGTTAAAGTTATTACCTCTGTTATTCACTAGGTTTAGATGTCGGTTATGGAATCGGTTATTGGAATGGTTATGGAATAAAAGATAAATTAGAAAATATAAAATATGAAATAAAAGTTAATTATTTCAGTAACAAGGTAGATCGTAAACTCGATTAAGACCTCAGTAATAAATTCAATTACAAGCTTGCTTAAGAGCTTGGTTATGGGCTCGTTATGGTCTCGGTTATTTGCTAGTTTAAAGGTTTGGTTATGACCTCAAATATGACCATGATTATGAGCTCAGTTATTACCTCAGTTATAAGCTAGGTTAAGATCTCAGTTGTGGGCTCGGTTATTGAATCTGTTTTTAGATAAGTTATGGAATAAAAGCTAAATTAGAAAATATAAAATTTAAAGTACAAAATATAAAATATAAATAAGTAATTTCGGTTATCGGATACATTATGGGTTATGTTATGGGCTCGGTTGTGGACTTTGTTATGGGATACATTATGGGTTACGTTATGGGCTCGGTTGTGCGCTTGGTTATTTGCTCGGTTTCGAACTTAGTTAAGAGCTTGTTTCCAGGCTCGTTTATGGATTTGGTTATGGGATCAGTTATAGGCTTGGTTTTGGTTTTGTTTTGTCTTGGTTATGGTCTCGGTTAAAACTTTGGTTATGACCTCAATTATGATTGTGGTTATGAGCTCGGTTATTACCTCAATTATAAGCTTGCTTTACATATCGGTTACGGGCTTGGTTATGGGATAAAAGCTCAAATATAAAATATGAATAAAATGTAAATAACTAATTCCGGTTATAAGGTAAATATTAACTTCTATTAAGACCTAAGTTATAAATTCAATTACAAACTCGTCTACTAGCTTGGTTATCAGATAAGATATGGGATTAGTTTTGGCTTGGTTATGGTCTTGGTTATGGGCTAGGTTAAAGGTTTGGTTATGACCTCGATTATGATTGTGGTTATGAGCTTGGTTATTTCCTCAGTTATGCGCTAGGTTTAGATCTACGTTATAGTCTCGGTTATTCGAACACATATGGAATAAAAACTAAATTAGAAAATATAAATAATAAAATATAAATATAAAGTATAAAATATAAAGTGTAAAGTATAAAATATAAATAACATATAAATAACTGATTTCGATTACATGGTAGATCTTAACCTCGATTAAGACCTTAGTTATAAATTCAATTACAAGCTTATTTAAGAGCTCTGTTATAGGATCAGTTATGGGTTTGGTTTTGGCTCGGTTATGTGCTCCTTTATGGGCTCGGTTACGAGCAAGATTAAAGGTTTGGTTCTGACCTCAATTATGAGTGGTTATAAGCTGGGTCATTACCTCATTTATGAGCCACGTTTAGATTTTGGTTATGGGCTCTGTTATGAGCTCGGTTATTGGATCGATTATGAAATAAAAGCTAGATTATAAAATATAAATTATGAATAAAATATAATTAATTAATTACAGTTACAAGTTACATCATAACCTCGATTAAGAGCTAAGTTATAAATTCAATTACAAACTTGTTTAAGTGCTCGGTATGGACTCAATTATACGATCAGTTATGGGTTTGGTTTTGGCTCGGTTATGTGCTTGGTTATGAGCTAGGTTAAAGTTGATTACGACCTCAATTATAATCGTGGTTATGAGCTCGGTTATTACCTCAATTATGAGCTAGGTTTAGATCTCAGTTAAGGGCTCGATTATTGGTCGGTTATGGAATAAAAGCTAAATTAGAAAATATAAAATAAAATATAAATTAAAAATTATAAATTATATATTATAAAATATGAATTATAAAATATAAAATAAAATATAAATTATAAATCATAAAATAAAATATAAAGTATAAATTATAAAATATAAAGCATAAAATATAATATATAAATAAAATATAGATAACTAATTTCAGTTACAAGTTACATCATAACCTCGATTAAGAGCTAGGTTATAAATTCAATTACAAATTTGTTTAAGAGCTCGGTTATGGGCTCAGCTATAGGATCATTTATGGGTTTGGTTTTGGCTCGGTTATGTGCCTGGTTATGGGCTCAGTTATGGGCTAGGTTAAAGGTTTGGTTATGACCGCAATTTTGACATACAATTAGAAAATATAAAAAATATGAAATATTAATTAAAAAATATAAAATATATAGTATAAATTATAAATTATAAAATATGAAGTTTAAAATATAAATAACTAATTTAAGTTACAAGCTAGATCATAAACTCAATTAAGAGCTCAATTATAAATTCAATTACAAGTTTGTTTAAGAGCTCGGTTATGGTCTCGGTTATGGGATAATTTTTGGGTTTGGTTTTGGCTCGGTTAAGTTTCCGGTTATGCGCTCGGTTATTGGCTAGGTTAAATGTTTGGTTATGACCTAAATTATGACCGTGGTCATGTGCTCGGTTATAACCTCGGTAATAAGCTAGGTTTAAATCTTGTAAGGCGCACGGTTATTGGATCGGTTGTGGAATAAAAGCTAAATTAGAAAATATAAAATAAAAAAATAAAAAGTATAAATTATAAATTATAAAATATGAATTATAAAATATAAAATGAAATATAAAATAAAATATAAAGTATAAAATATAAAATACAAAATATAATGAATAAAATAAAAATTATAAAATATGTATAAAATATAAATAACTAATTTGAGTTACAAGCTAGATCATAAACTCGATTAAGAGCTCAATTATAAATTCAATTACAAGTTTGTTTAAGGGCTCGGCTATGGTCTCGATTATGGGATCAGTTATGGGTTTAGTTTTGGCTCTGTTATGTGCCCGTTTATGGGCTAGGTTAAAGGTTTGGTTATGACCACAATTATGACCGTGGTTATGGGCTCGATTATGGGCTAAGTTAAAGGTTTAGTTATGACCACAATTACAACCGTTGTTATGATCTCGGTAATGGGCTAGGTTTAGATCTTGGTTACGGCCTCGGTTATTCGATCAATTATGGAATATAAGCTAAATTTGAAAATATAAAATATAAAAAATATTAATTATAAAATACAAAATATACAGTATAAATTATAAAATATGAAGTATAAAATATAAAATACGAAAAAAATATAAATAACTAATTTAAGTTACAAGCAGATAATAACCTCGATTAAGAGCTCAATTATAAATTCAATTACAATGTTTAAGAGCTCGGTTATGGTCTCAGTTATGGGATCAGTGATGGGTTTGGTTTTGGCTCGGTTATGGACTAGGTTAAAGGTTTGGTTATGACCTCAGTTATGACTGTGGTTTTGTGCTCGGTTATAACCTCGATAATGAGATAATATAAAAGCTAAAATATAAAATATGAATAATCGGGTATCTATGACACGTAAAATACATCCGGACGCAAGGTCTAATCGTGTATCTATGACACATAAAAGACACCTGGATGCCTGGCCTAATTGAATACTTCATCCATGATTCTACACCCAGTAGGGATTAATTAAACGAGCGGTACCAATGATACGTTAAACACATTCGGACGCAAGACCTAATCGGGTACATATGACATGTAAAAGACATCCAGACACAAGGCCTAATTGGGTACATCATCAACGATTTTACACCCATTATGAATTAATTAACCGAGTGGGTACCTATGACACGTAAAAGACATCTGGAGTTGATGGTTCCGCTTCAAACAAGGTAGATCATAAATAAAATATAAATCACTAATTTCGGTTACATGGTAGATCATAACCTCTAATAAGACCTCGGTTATAAATTCAATTACAAGCTTGTTTAAGAGCTCGGTTATGCGCTTGGTTATGTGATAAGTTATTGGTTTAGTTTTGGCTCGGTTATGGTCTCAGTTATGGGCTAGGTTAAAGGTTTGGTTATGACCTCAATTATGACCATGGTTATGTGCTCAGTTATTACCTCAGTTACGAGCTAGATTTAGATCTTAGTTATGGGCTCTATTATCGGCTCGATTATTGGATCAGTTATGGAATAAAATCTAAATTAGAAAATATAAAATATGAATAAAATATAAATAACTAATTTTGGTTACAAGCTACATCATAACCTCGATTAAGAGCTCGGTTAAAAATTCAATTACAAACTTTTTTAAGAGCTCGGTTATAGGATAAGTTATGAGTTTGGTTTTGGCTCGGTTATGAGCTCAGTTAAGGGCTAGGTTAAAGATTTGGTTATGACCTCAAATATTACCATGGTTATGAGCTCTGTTATTACCTCAGTAACAAGCTAGGTTTAGATCTCAGTTATGGACTCGGTTATTGGATCGGTTATGGAGTAAAAGCTAAATTAGAAAATATAAAATATGAATAAAATATAAATAACTAATTTCGGTTACTAGCTATATCATAACCTCAATTAAGTGCTTAGTTATAAATTCAAGTACAAGCTTGTTTAAGAGCTCATTTATGGCTCGGTTATAGGGTCAGTTATCAGTTTAGTTTTGGCTTGGTTATGGTCTCAGTTATGGGCTAGTATAGAGGTTTGGTTATGACCACAATTATGACCGTGGTTATGAGCTCGGTTATTAACTTAGTTATGAGCTAGGTTTAGATCTCGGTTATGGGCTCAGTTATGGGTTAGGTAGATTATAACCTCGATTAAGACCCCAGATATAAATTCAATTACAATCTTGTTTAAGAGCTCGATTATGGGATAAGTTATGGGTTTAGTTCTGGATCGGTTATGGTCCTAGTTATGGGCTAGGTTAAAGGTTTGGTTATGACCTTAATTATAACCGTGGTTATGAGCTCGGTTATTACCTCAGTTATGAGATAGGTTTAGATCTTAGTTATGGGTCTGTTATAAGCTCGGTTATTGGATCGGTTACGGAATAAAAGCTAAACTAGAAAATATAAAATTTAAAATATGAATAAAATATAAATAACTAAGTTCAGTTACAAGCTAGACATAACCTTGATTAACAGCTCAGTTATAAATTCAATTAAAAGCTTGTTTAAGAGTTCAGTTATGGGCTCAGTTATAGGATCAATTATGGGTTTGGTTTTGGCCTGGTTTTATGCTCGGTTATGGGCTAGGATAAAGGTTTCGTTATTACCTCAATTATGATCGTGGTTATGAGCTTGGTTATTATCTTAGCTATAAACTAGGTTTAGATCTCGTTTATGGCTCGGTTATGGGATAAAAGCTAAATTATAAATTATAAATAACTAATTTCGGTTACAAGATAGATCATAACATCGATTAAGACCTCGGTTATAAATTCAATTACAAGCTTGTTTAACAACTCGGTTATAGGCTCGGTGACACGACCCGAACTTCCCCGGTAAGGAAGGCCCGGATTGCGTTGAGGACAACACACATCGGAACGCAAACAGAAGAACATTTCATTGTTTATTACAACAATTCCATCAGAATACAAGAATATACAGAGTATGAATAAATATTACACATTCGATAAATATAAGAGATTACAATAAATTACATAGCAGCGGAAAAATATACAAAACACAACTGAAAGTAATACACGGATACAGAGCTTTCCGAGCATCGTTCCAGTTGTAAATCAGGATCCTATGAATATAAATCTGCAAAACCAAAACTACTAGCTGTTCGTGTCGAAAATAGGGGCACCCAGAGTTTAGGTTAAAACAATAAACTCCAGGTCAATCATGTGACTGGTGTGAGAACTAAAACAGTTATTTATCTTCATTTTAAAGTTAGGTAAATCAAGGGACCACGCCATATAATATGGAACGGGTTTCCTCCCAAGAATACCAGTGCATAAAACAAACAGCGCAATGCTAAATAAAGAAAAATGAAGCTATTATAAGACCCAGGTCCCTTCACACAATGCAACACAAGCCAGAGGATAGGGTTTTCCCTTATAATAACCAAACATGCTTGGTACGTTTAAAACAAATCATTTGATACTATTATAAGTGTATAGTGTCAAAACAATTTCAATCATAAATATCAATCATAGACGGCATGTGTGCCATATATCATGTCGCCATACTAGGCTCTACAAATAAAACCGCAATGTCACGTATTGGAAATTGGATTCCATCATGAGTCGATGCAAGGGGCAAGCTCCCTTCTGATTCGAGACACTCTAGCAAATGTCTCAGGACCACACACAGTGATCCCTTGGAACCTCCAAGGCCGGTCCTCTCTTACTTTTGAGGATTAGTTATTCCTGAACACACGTTTCCCGGTCCTATAGGACCTATATAATGGTACGTCGGCTCACATAGTGCCATTTATCGACCATATATTCGAGGTGCCTCGCATTCCAACAACCACACATGTAAAAAGTATATAAATGTCAGCTAGTTTAAGCACTGACACCACCACTAGCTAGAAAGAAACGTCGTGCACCCCTTGGGTCCTTATCCCGTTTTTGACTCATACCGAGGTGTGAGGCTCGCGAATTCATGCTATACACAAAGCTATGCCACACAGGCTGTGCTTTGATCATCAACCACAAGACTTTGCTTTTCAACAGAAGCCTTGATCATTTGCCACTTAGACATGCGACACAGGAAATTCACTCCATGCGACTGATGTCCATCGAAATACAACCTCTGAGCTCGTACATCTCAGAGAAGGGCGTTAAGCAAGAGAATAAATTCTCCGCCGCTAAACAGATGTATATTTAATAGAGATCAGTCAACATAGAATAAAATCCAATGTCAGACACACAGTCCATTTACAAGTTTGTTCTGGGTCTAAACGAAACCGGAGGCACTTTCCTGGCATATCCATCGATCTCCAAGTACGTCTGGACGATCACCAACTGATTCCCTCATCTTGGGTGTACAGCCCAATCAAGATCATCAATAATCACCCAAACGATGTGAAGACTTCCGGTCTTCAACCACCGTCTTCATCTTCGACACATCGTCGAATCGGTTATTCAGAATGGGTATAAACTCGGCCTTTCCGAATAACCCGCGTATATAATAAACGCGTGTTACACAAACACAACATACGCCTCATTCCAATTCAGAATATTCTTTTATTCAAATTTTCACACTCTTAGGGAAAGGTTCCCATTAATTTTATCAAAGATAAATTCTTCTAAATTTATTCTTTAATCTTCTTTGGATATCATTTCAAACCATGTTAAGGTTTTCCAAACTAGTCAGGATTAGCGAGCCTCGCCGAAGTAATTATTTATTATTTTTCCCAATCCCAACCTATTCATCCCATGAAGCAAAACTGGTAATACTCCATATCTAACACCACAGTGTTATCGGTAAAATTAATTACCATTTCACGTTCAAATCTAATTAAAGATTTAACTATCGCTTTGGAGAAAAACTGGTGATACTCCATTCTCGATCACTTTCCAAATTTGATAATTTAAATTATCAATTCACATTTCAATCTAATTACAGATTCATTAAAACTCCACTTAGTTTTAATCTTCTCAAAAATCAATATCCTGTCTTTAACTGGGTTAAAGAACCAATGTCACCTAATACACGATTCACGATAAACCCAAAATCACTTTCAAATTCAATTCCAATTAAATATTATTTAATTGGTACACTTCATTAAATCTAAATAGAAAGATTTAATCTTTTCTCAACTGGGTTCAAGAACAGTGTTAATGAAGACACCATTCACGACAAACCCAAATCACATTTGATATTAAATACAAGGCTCTGAATAGAAAATATATCGGCTTATATTCAATATCAAATTCTGAAATCAACAAATATCGTATTGGAAATAACGATATAAATATATCTTTCAAATTTCCACAACCATATCTGTATAATCACGAAATCCAACATTGAAATATTCCGAAGATAATTTCGATTCAAATCCATTCCAATTCGTATATTGGAAATTCTGATTATTTTCAAAACCACTTCAAATCCACTTTATTTATTTGAAAATAATTGGATTTTAATTCTAGTTCAAACTAGTTCATTTCGATAAAAATATATTTTTATCTTTACAAATGTGGAATTTCTCATCCCAATTCTTCACAAATCATTTCTTATGATTTTACATAAATTATTACTATTTTTAATAATTTTATCAAGGCACGTATAGTCGATTTCCATCAACGGCCATCGAACTGCACTTACAGCGACCTTTTCCAAATTTGATTTGGACATAATTCCAAATCCAACTGTTAGATTTCAAATTTCTAATATTCATTGGAAATCCCTTTTCGATACGAACCAACGGTTCCAGTTTTAGTAGAATCCGACGGTCGGATCTCGCGTAACGTCAATTCGAAGTCAATGTTCGAAATTCGCGAACTGCCGCGGCGCGGCGCGTTCTATGCAGGCCATTATATATATAATATATATATTATATATATTTCGTCGATTTCCTTTTAAAACATATTTTATAAATCATTTTAAATTCGTTTTCGAAATGATTTCCACTTCATATTTAATTTCGAATCAAAATTGAATATTCCACTTCATCGATATACAAATGATAATATTTTCAAAACGTTATATTTTGAAATCACTTACTTTTCTATATTCATTATAAAAACGAATATAATCGATATAAATATCGTTCACGTCAAAATGGCGCATATCTAATCAACACGACTTTATATACTTTAATAATTTCGTTATTCTATTCAACAAATGAATATTTATACTATTCAACACATGAATCTATATTTCTTTCAACACATGAATTTTCTCAACACATGAGTATCGTCAACACATGACTATTTCTATTATTTAATATATTTTATAAAATTATGGTATATATCATTTGATTTTTAATCAGACTCCAACCATAAAGTAGTAAGAGAATGATTCCCTAAGTATTAACCCCGAAGGCCGAAACCAACATCAGATCAATACCCAGGAAACCACTCATCTAATCTAGTTTCCAGTTAGTTTCTAATCTTAAATATGATAAAGATGTAAATTTTATTGTTAAAATATTTTACTCAACACATGATAAGTTTCAACACATGAATATTCTCAACACATGAGCATCGTCAACACATGACTATTTATTCTATTCAACACATGAATATATATTTTATTCTATTCTTTATTTTCCTAATTGGAATGAGGCCCAATCAATTACCATATGATGTTAATCATATGGATTCCATACAACACATGTATATAATAGCAACGATAAATAATCAACCATCACCCAAAGTGCACTACACAACTGCATAAGCATTAAATATAAATAATTAATGCTTACGCAGTCTGTCGACCAATCGATCGACATACAACTAAATAATTGGGATTAGCGTAACGTCAAATATCATCCCAACACCCGTGTGGGGTTTCAATCCACAAACACCGAATATTATTTGTGCAGTTGGGCGACGTGTAAAATTTATCGTCCCTATCAATACCCTTCAAATAGGTGTACATAAGCAAACCATCCGGTTTGTAAATGAATATTTATTTAATCACATTCACGTTAAAATTATATTTTTTAACGATAAATAATTTATTTCAACACATGAATATTTATAATCAATCATTCCACATCATAATCAATTTTCACAACACATCAATCAAACAAACAATCCGTCCATGGTATGTGGACGATGGGTGTCGGGTGCTGCTAAGCACCGTCTGCATCCTAGTATATATATTTTAACTAGAAAATAGAATTTAAAGTGAGAAGTTCTCACCAACTAGCTAAACGAATACACCGCGACTCTTCATATGTAGAAATCTTCGTCGTGCTCGCCTTTTGTCAATTTCATCGTCCATAGCCATTACATATATAAAAATCACATTTTTGTATTGTTGCTATGTATATAAAAATTACATTTTTATGCCGCTACTATATAGATAAAAATTCTATTATTATACTGCTACTATATAGACAAAAAATCTATTTTTACACTGCTACTATATAGATAAAAATTCTATTTTTACACCGCTACTATATAGATAAAAATTCTATTTTTACACCGCTACTATATAGATAAAAATTCTATTTTTATACCGGTGTTCATATAATAAAGATCACATTTTTATCACGCTAACTTCATAATAAAAATTATATTTTTATATCGTTCTTCTTCTAATAAAGATTATATTTTTACTTCGCTAAAAATTAAATCTTTACTTCATAAAAAAAAAAACCTTTCTTCGCTAACATTATATATAAAAATCCGACCTTTCTTATTTGATTAACTATAAAAAAATCCGACCTTTCTTTGCTAATATCACATATAAAAATCAAATCTTTCTTTGATTAAAAATATAATCTAAAATAGACTGAAAAGGATATGCGAATAAACTGAAAACATATATAAAAACAAAGTTTTATATCAAATAAAACACTTATAGCGAGAGGGAGGGGAAAGGAAATTGCGGGGGGGGCTGAAGGGCGGGCGACGGCCTTGGGAGGTGGTGGCGATGGCGGTGGGTTGCGGTGCAGGCAGAAGGTGTGTGCGGTTCCGATCGAAGAAGGGGGAGAGAACGAGGGGGAAGAGGGGAAGACGCGGTAGGAGGAGGGGAGGAGAAGGTGGAGGCGGTGGGGCGCGCTCGTCGGGGTGCGGTGGCGCCACCCATCGGAGGAGCGATGGCTCCTCCGTCTTTTTTTTTTCTAACATCGATTTGAAATGATTTCGAAATGGGAGGGGACCTGAGAGTATAGAGAGGAGGGGTGAGGTGTTATAATATATATTATTTAATTATTTCAAAAAGGTACCTTTTTATTTTGACCTCAAAATCAAACCCACCGACTGTCGTTCATAGCTAATTACCCCCATTTTGAACACAATGGGATATGTATCGTAAGATGATTCGATCGTTTCGATCAGTTTTCATCAAAATCAAAATATAACTCTATATATTGAATTTGAACGCACATTTTATTTTACCGCGGCCACATACTAACTAGAAAAATTCCCAAAAAATATTTTCTAGCTTCGTATTGACGATACGGTCCTAACAAAACTTAATTGATCGAATTCTGAGACCGTTTGAAAAATGACCATTTTCCAGTCGATTAAAATTAACTAAAACTTTCAAAACATGTTTAACTTCGCCACGCTCACATATTGATTCGAAAAATTATGAATTTTGAAACCTAGCAATAACTTGACATCACAGATCCAACAAAAGTGGTTTCGTCGAAAACCGAGGTCGTTTGCAAAGTTTCCATTTTTAAGGGCCAGAATTCCATAGCGACTATTTTGAATTTTCAGCTGGACGTATCTTTTGATTCCCGCTATGAAATTTCGATTTTTTGGATTCGTTGGAAATATATTCTCAATTATATTCAAATATTTTTGGTTTCGTTAAAATCCGGTTTATTTTGAATCTTGTACATTCATTTGAAATTTGAAATCGAATTTTCGAACTACCGCGCCATTTTCAATTCCTTTTATAATTATAAATAATTATTTATATTCTAATGTCGATTCAAATAAAAATATACGTTTATTCTATTCAAAATAAATTTCTCATCGTCATTATTTAAAATAATTCATTTTAAATATTCAAAATTCATCAAAATTGCCAAAATAAATTTTTTAAATTGGCTCAGAATTTCCGGGTTGTTACACTCGGTTATGGGATAAGTTTTGGGTTTAGTTTTGGCTCGGTTATAGGCTTGGTTATGACCTCAATTATGACTGTGGTTATGAGCTCGGTTATTACTTCTGTTACAAACTAGGTTTATATCTCGGTCATGGGCTCGGTTATGAACTAAAAGCTAAATTATAAATTATAAAATATAAATAAAATATAAATAACTAATTTCGGTTACAAGATATCATAACCTTAATTAATTACTCGGTTATAAATTCAATTACAAGTTTGTTTAAGAGCTTGGTTATGGGAACAGTTATGGGTTTGGTTTTGGAATCGATTATGTGCTTGGTCATGGGCTGTATTGTGGGATCGGTTATTTGTTTGGTTTTGGACTCAATTATGTGCTCGGTTATGGGCTAAGTTAAAGGTTATGACCTCGATTATGACTTTGGTTATGAGCTCGGTTATCACCTCACTTACGAGCTAGGTTTAAATCTTAGTTATGTCCTTAATTACAGGATCTTTTATGGTATCAATTATGGGCTTGGTTAATTACCTCAGTTATGAGCTAGGTTTGGTTATAACCATAATTATGACCATGGTTATGTGCTCAGTTATTACCTCAGTTATGAGCTAGGTTTAGATCTTGGTTATGGGCTCGTTTATTGGATCAGTTATGGAATAAAAGCTAAATTAGAAAATATAATGTATAAAAATATAAAAGTTAAAATATAAAATAAAATATAAAGTATAAAATATAAAGTACAAAATAAAAAATAAAAAATGAAATATAAATTATAAAGTATAAAACGTAAAATAAAAAATAAAAAATAAAATTAAAATATAAATAACTAATTTCAGTTACAAGCTAGATCATAACCTTGATTAAGAGCTCAATTATAAATTCAATCACAAGCTTGTTTAAGAGCTCCGTTATGGGACTAGTTATGGGTTTGGTTTTGGGTTGGTTTTGGCTAGATTATTTGCTCGTTTATGTGCTCGATTATGGGCTCGGTTATGTGCTAGGTTAAAGGTTTGGTTATGACCTCAATTATGATGGTAGTTATGTGCTCGATTATTACCCTAGTTGTGAGATAATATAAAAGCTAAAGTAGAAAATATAAAATATAATCTATAAAATATAAAAAATGAATAAAATATAAATAACTAATTTCGGTTACAAGCTACATCATAACCTCGATTAGGAGCTCAGTTGTAAATTCAATTACAAGCTTGTTTAAGAGCTCGGTTATTGGATCAGTTATGGGTTTGGTTTTGGCTTGGTTATTAGCTCGTTATGTCTAGGTTAAAGCTTTAGTTATGACCGTGGTTATGAGCTCGGTTATTACCTCAGTTATGAGATAAGTTTAGATCTCGGTTATGGGCTTGGCTATTGGTTTGGTTATGGAATAAATGCTAAATTAGATAATAGAAAATATACAATATGAATAAAATATAAATAACTAATTTCAGTTACTAGCTAGATTAAAACCACAATTAAGAGCTTAGTTATAAATTTAATTACAAGCTTGTTTAAATGCTCAGTTATGGGCTCGGTTATAGGATCAGTTATCGGTTTAGTTTTGGCTCGGTTATGGCCTCGGTTGTGGGCTAGTTCAAAGGTTTGGTTATGACTACAATTATGACCTTGGTTATGAACTCTGTTACTACCTCAGTTATGAGCTAGGTTTAAATCTTGGTCATGGGCTCGGTTATGGGCTAGGTAGATCATAACCTCGATTGAGGCCTCAGTTATAAATTCAATTACAAGCCTGTTTAAGAGCTCGGTTATGGTCTTGGTTATGGGTTTAGTTTTGGCTCGGTCATGGTCTCGGCTATATGCTAGGTTAAAGGCTTGGTTATGACCTTAATTATGACTGTGGTTATGAGCTCGATTATTACCTCAGTTATGAGCTAGGTTAGATCTTAGTTATGGGATCTGTTATGGGCACGGTCATTGGATTAGTTGTGGAATAAAAGATAATTAGAAAATATAAAATATGAATAAAATATAAATACCTAATTTCGGTTGCAAGATAGATCATAACCTCGATTAAGAGCTCAGTCGGTTATGGGCTCGGTTATTGGACCAGTTATGAGTTTGGTTTTGGCTCGCTTATGAGCTCGGTTAAGGTCTAGGTTAAAGGTTTGGTTATGACCTCAATTATGACCGTGGTTATGAGGTCGGTTATTACCTCAGTTATGAGCTAGGTTTAGATCTCGGTTATGGGCTCGGCTATTGGATCGGTTGTGGAATAAAAGCTAAATTATATAATAGAAATTATAAAATATAAAATATGAATAAAATATAAATAAATAATTTCAGTTACTTGCTAGATCATAACCTCAACTAAGACCACAGTTATAAATTCAGTTACAAGCTCGTTTAAGATTTCAGCTATGGGCTCGATTATAGGATCAACTATCAGTTATGGGTTTGGTTTTGGACTCGGTTATGGGCTATGTTGAAGGTTATGACCTCGATTATGACCGTGGTTATGAGCTTGTTTAATACCTCAATTACGAGCTAGGTTTATATCTTAATTATGGCCTTGATTATGGGATTTTTTATATGATCGGTTATGGTTGGTTTATTACCTCGGTTATGAGATAGGTTTGATTATGACTTTAATTATGACCATGGTTATGTGTTCAATTATTACCTCAGTTATGAGCTAGGTTTAAATCTTGGTTATGGGCTCGGTTATTGGATCAGTTATGGAATAAAAGAAAAATTAGAAAATATAATATATAAAATATAAAATAAAATTTAAAGTTTAAAATTTAAACTATAAAATATAAAAATATAAAATATAAAATATAAAGTATGAATATAATATAAATAATTAATTTCAGTTACAAGCTAGATCATAACCTTGATTAAGAGCTCAATTATAAATTCAATCACAAGCTTGTTTAAGAGCTCGGTTATGGGCCCGGTTATGAGATCATTTATGGGTTTGGTTTTGGCTCGGTTATGGGCTCGGTTAAAGGTTTGGTTATGACCACAATTATGATGGTGGTTATGTGCTCGGTTATTACCCCAATTATAAGCTAATATAAAAGCTAAATTAGAAAATATAAAATATGTATAAAATATAAATAACTAATTTCGTTTACAAGCTATATCATAACCTCGATTAAGAGCTTATTTATAAATTCAATTACAAGCTTGTTTAAGAGATCGGTTATGGGCTCGGTTATAAGATCAGTTATGGGTTTGGTTTTGGCTTGGTTATGTGCTCGGTTATGGGCTAGGTTAAGGGTTTGGTTATTACCTCAATTATGATCGTGGTTATGAGCTTGGTTATTATTTCAGTTATAAACTAGGTTTAGATCTCGTTTATGGGCTCGGTTATGGGATAAAAGCTAAATTATAAAATATAAGTAACTAATTTCGGTTATAAGATAGATCATAACCCCGATTAAGACCTCAGTTATAAATTCAATTACAGACTTGTTTAATAGCTCGTTTATGGGCTCGATTATGGGATAAGTTATGGGTTTAGTTTTGGCTTGGTTATGGGCTAGGTTAAAGGCTTGGTTATGACCTCCATTATGACTGTGGTTATAGGCTCGGTTATTACCTAAGTTATGAGCAAGGTTTAGAACCCTATTATGGGCTCGATTATTGGATTGGTTATAGAATAATAGCTAAATTAGAAAATATAAAATATAAAACATTAAATATGAATAAAATATAAATAACTAATTTTGGTTATAAGGTAGATCATAACCTCGATTAAGATATCAATTATAAATTCAATTACAAGCTTGTTTGAGACCTCGGTTATGGGGCAGGTTATGGGTTTAATTTTGGCTCGGTTTTGGGCTAGGTTAAATGTTAATTTATGATCTCAATTATGACAGTGGTTATGAGCGCGGTTATTACCTCAATTATAAGCTAGGTTTAGATATTGGTTATGGGCTTGGTTATAGACTAAAAGCTAAATTATAGAATTGAAAAAATATAAAATGTGAATAAAATATAAATAACTAATTTCGGTTATATGATATATCATAATCTTGATTAAGACCTCGGTTATAAATTCAATAATAAGTTTGTTTAAGAGCTCGGTAAGGGGGGCTCGGTTACGGGATCGGTTATGGGTTTGGTTTTGGGATCTGTTTTGTGCTCGGTTTTGGGCTCGATTATGGGATCGGTTATGAGCTTGGTTTTGGTTTTGGACTCGGTTATATGCTCGGTTATGGATTTGGTTAAAGGTTAAGACCTCGATTATGACCGTGGTTATGAGCTCGGTTATTACCTCAGTTACGAGCTAGTTTTAAATCTCAGTTATGGCCTTGATTATGGGATATTTTATGGAATCGCTTATGGGCTTGGTTTATTACCTCATCTATGAGCTAGGTTTAGTTATGACCTTAATTATGACCATGGTTATGTGCTTAGTTATTACCTTAGTTATGAGCTAGGTTTAGATCTTGGTTATGGGCTCGGTTATTGGATCAGTTATGGAATAAAAGCTAAATTAGAAAATATAATATATAAAATATAATAGCTAAAATATAAAATAAAATATAAAATATTGAAAATAAAGTACAAAATATAAAATATAATATATGGAATATAAAATATAATGTATAAAATGTAAAATAAAATACAAAGTATAAAGTATAAATAAAATATAAAAAACTAATTTCAGTTACAAGCTGGATCATAACCATGACTAAGAGCTCAATTATAATTTCAATCACAAGCTTGTTTAAGAGATCGATTATGGGATAGTTATGGGTTTGGTTTTGGCTCGGTTATGGGCTAGGTTAAAGGTTTGGTTATTACCTCAATTATGATGGTGGTTTTGTGCTCGGTTATGACCCTAGTTATGAGCTAATATAAAAGCTAAATTAGAAAATATAATATATAAAATATAAAATATGAATAAAATATAAATAACTAATTTCGGTTACAAGCTACGTCATAACCTCGATTAAGAGCTCAGTTGTAAATTCAATTACAAGCTTGTTTAAGAGCTCGGTTATGGGCTTGGTTATTGGATCAGTTATGTGTTTAGTTTTGGTTCGGTTATGAGCTTGGTTAAGGGTAGGTCAAAGCTTTGGTTATGACCTCAATTATGACTATGGTTATGAGCTCGGTTATTACCTCGGTTATGAGCTAGGTTTAGATCTCGTTTATGGGTTTGGTTATTGGTTCGATTATGGAATAAAAGCTAAACTAGATAATAAAAAAATACAATATTGAATAAAATATAAATAACTAATTTCAGTTATTAACTAGATTATAACCTCAATTAAGAGCTCAGTTATAAATTCAATTACAAGCTTGTTTAAAAGCTCAATTATGGGCTCGGTTATAGCATCGGTTATTGGTTTAGTTTTGGCTCGGTTATGGTCTAGTTTAAAGGTTTGGTTATGACCACAATTAGACCGTGGTTATGAGCTCGGTTACTACCTCAGTTATGAGCTAGGTTTAGATCTTGGTTATGGGCTAGGTGGGTCATAACCTCGATTAAGGCCTAGGTTATAAATTCAATTACAAGCTTGTTTTAGAGCTCGGTTATGGCCTTGGTTATGGGATATGTTATGGGTTTAGTTTATCACCGTTATGGTCTCAATTATGGGCTAGGTTAAAGGTTTGGTTATGACCTCAATTATGACCATGATTATGAGCTTTGTAATTGTTTCAGTTATGAGCTCGGTTTAGATCTTAGTTATGGGCTCTGTTATGGGCTCGGTTATTGGATCAGTTATGGAATGAAAGCTAAATTAGAAAATATAAAATATAAATAACTAATTTTGGTTATAAGCTAGATCATAACCTCGATTAAGAGCTCAGTGATAAATTCAATTACAAGCTTATTTAATAGATCGGTTACGGGCTCAGTTCTAGGATTAGTTATTGGTTTGGTTTTGGCTCGGTTATGTGCTCAGTTATGAGCTCGGTTATGGGCAAGGTTAAAAGTTTGGTTATTACCTCAATTATGATCGTGGTTATGAGCTTGGTTATTATCTCAGTTATAAACTAGGTTCAGATCTCGGTTTTGGGCTCGATTATGGGATAAAAGCCAAATTATAAAATATAAATAACTAATTTCAGTTACAAGATAGATCATAACCTCGACTAAGACCTCAGTTATAAATTCAATTACAAGTTTGTTTAATAGCTCGGTTATGGAATTAGTTATGGGTTTAGTTTTGGCTCGGTTATGAGCTTGGTTAAGGCTTGGTTATGACCTCAATTATGACTACGGTTATGAGTTCGGTTATTACCTAAGTTATGAGCTAGGTTTAGAACCCGGTTATGGGCTCGGTTATTGGATCGGTTATAGAATAAAAGCTAAATTAGAAAATATAAAACATTAAATATGAATAAAATATAAATAAACAATTTCAGTTATATGGTAGATCATAACCTCGATTAAGAGCTCAATAATTATATAGGTCTTTGTGGTATAGTTTTTATGTTGTGTAGAAAGAAATTTTTCGTCCACCCTATAATATGGGGTCCAGAAGCCAAAATAAGTGATTCATTTTTAGCCCTTATAAAAAACTTATGTTTGAATTAATATTAATTTTCATATTAATTTTAATGAACTATAATATATAATATATAGTTTATATTAAATATATATTTCATACGAACTTTACAGCTAATAGCTTGGTGGGGGCCGGGAGATAGCGAGCAACTCGGTGACTCGTACAAGCTTGTTTTCGACCTCGGTTATGAGGTCGGTTATGGTTAAGTTATAGGTTTAGTTTTGGCTTGGTTATGGGCTAGGTTAAAGGTTAGGTTATGATCTCAATTATGATAGTGGTAATGAGCTCAGTTATTACCTCAGTTATACGCTATGTTTAGATCTCGGTTATGGGCTCAACTATGGACTAAAATATAAAATATAAAATATAAAATGTGAATAAAATATAAATAAGTAATTTCGGTTACAAGATATATCATAACCTTGATTAAGACCTCGGTTATAAATTCAATTTCAAGTTTGTTCAACAGCTCGGTTTTGGGCTCGGTTATGGGTTTGGTTTTGGGATCCGTTTTGGGCTCAATTATGGGATCAGTTATGGGTTTGGTTTTGGAGTCGGTTATGTGCTCGATTATGGGATCAGTTATAGGTTTGGTTTTGGTTTTGGACTCGGTTATGTGCTCGGCTATGGACTAAGTTAAAGGTTAAGACCTCGATTATGACCGTGGTTATGAGCTCTGTTATTACCTCAGTTACGAGCTAGGTTTAAATCTCAGTTGTGGCCTTGATTATGGGATTTTTATGGAATCGGTTATGGTCTTGGTTTATTACCTCAGCTATGAGCTTGGTTTAGTTATGACCTTAATTATGACCATGGTTATGTGCTCGGTTATTACCTTAGTTATGAGCTAGGTTTAGATCTTGGTTATGGGCTCGGTTATTGGATCAGTTATGGAATAAAAGCTAAATTAGAAAATATAATATATAAAATATAATAGCTAAAATATAAAATATAAAATAAAATACAAATTATAAAATATAAAGTATAAAATATAAATTATGAATAAAATATAAATAACTAATTTCATTTACAAGCTAGATCATAACCTTGATTGAGAGCTCAATTATAAATTCAATCACATGCTTGTTTATGAGATCAGTTATGGGATTAGTTATGGGTCTGGTTTTGGCTCGGTTATGTGCCCAATTATGGGCTCGGTTATGGGCTAGGTTAAAGGTTTGGTTATGACTTCAATTATGATGGTGGTTATGTGCTCGGTTATTACCCCAGTTATGAGCTAATATAGAAGTTAAATTAGAAAATATAAAACATAAAATATAAAATATGAATAAAATATAAACAACTAATTTCAAGAACAACCTACATCATAACCTTAATTAAGAGCTCAGTTGTAAATTCAATTACAAGCTTGTTTAAGAGCTCGGTTATGGGCTCGGTTATTGGATCAGTTATGAGTTTGGTTTTGGCTCGGTTAAGGGCTAGGTTAAAGGTTTGGTTATGACCTCAATTATGACCGTGGTTATGAGCATGGTCATTACCTCAGTTATGAGCTAGGTTTAGATCTTGGTTATTGTATCGGTTATGGAATAAAACTTAAATTAGACAATAGAGAATATAAAATATGAATAAAATATAAATAACCGATTTCGGTTACTTGCTAGATCATAACCTAAATTAAGAGCTTAGTTATAAATTACAAGCTTGTTTAACAGCTCAGTTATGGGCTCGATTATAGGATCAATCGGTTTAGTTTTGTTTCAGTTATGGGCTAGTTTAAAGGTTTGGTTATGACCACAATTACGACCGTGGTTATGAGCCGGTTATTACCCTAGTTATGAGCTAGGTTAAGATCTCGATTGTTGGCTCAGTTATGGGCTAGGTAGATCATAACCTCGATTAAGACCTCAGTTATACATTCAATTACATGCTTGTTTAAGAGCTCGGTTATGGGTTTGGTTTAAGTTATGGGTTTTATTTTGGCTCGATTATGGTCTTAGTTATGGGCTAGGTTAAATGTTTGGTTATGACCTCAATTATGACCGTGGTTATGAGCTCGGTTATTACCTCAGTTATGAGCTAGGTTTAGATCTTAGTTATGGGCTCGGTTATGGAATAAAAGCTAAATTTGAAAATATAAAATATGAATAAAATAAAAATAACTAATTTCGGTTACAAGGAAGATCATAACCTCGATTAAGAGCTCAATTGTAGATTCAATTACAAGCTTGTTTAAGAGCTCGGTTATGAGGTCGGTTATGGGTTAAGTTATGGGTTTAGTTTTGGCTCGGTTATGGGCTAGGTTAAAGGTTAGGTTATGATCTCAATTATGACTGTGGTTATCAGCTCAGTTATTACCTCAGTTATAAGCTAGGTTTCGATCTCGGTTATGGGCTCGGTTATGAACTAAAAGCTAAGTTATAAAATATAAAATATGTATAAAATATAAATAACTAATTGCGGTTACAAGATATATCATAACCTTGATTAAGACCTCAGTTATAAATTCATTTACAAGTTTGTTTAAGAGCTCAGTTTTGGGCTCGGTTATGAGATCAGTTATGGTTTTGATATTTATTTTGGGCTTGGTTTTTGGCTCGATTATGGGCACGGTTATGAGTTTGGTTTTGGACTCGGTTATGTACTCGGTTGTGGGATTGATTATGAGATGTGTTATGGGTTTGGTTTTGGACTTGGTTATGTGCTCGGTTATGGGCTAGGTTAAAGGTTACGACCTCGATTATGACCGTTGTTATGAGCCCGATTACTACCTCAGTTACGAGCTAGGTTTAGATCTCAATTATGGCCTTGATTATTGGATCTTTTATGGGATCGATTATGGGCTTGGTTTATTACCTCGGTTATGAGTTAGGTATGGTTATGACTTTAATTATAGCCATGGTTATGTGCTCAGTTATTACCTCTGTTATGAGCTAGGTTTAGATCTTGGTTATGGGCTCGGTTACAGGATCAGTTATGGAATAAAAGAAAAATTAGAAAATATAATATATAAAATATAAAATCTAAAATATAACGTATAAATTATAAAGTATAAAATATAAAATAAAATCTAAAATATAAATTATAAAATATAAAATATAAAATATAAAATATAAAATATAAAATATAAAGTTTAAAATATAAAATATGAATACAATATAAATAACTAATTTCTGTTACAAGCTAGATCATTACCTTGATTAAGAGCTCAATTATAAATTCAATCACAAGCTTGTTTAAGAGCTCGGTTATGTGATCAGTCATGGGTTGGGTTTTGGCTTGGTTATATGCCCGGTTATGGGCTCGGTTATGGGTTAGATTAAAGGTTCGGTTATGACCTCAATTATGACGGTGGTTATGTGCTCGGTTATTACCCCAGTTATGAGCTAATATAAAAGCTAACTTAGAAAATATAAAATATAATATATGAATAAAATATAAAATATGAATAAAATGTAAATAACTAATTTCGGTTACAAGCTACATCATAACCTCGATTAAGAGCTCGGTTGTAAATTCAATTACAAGCTTTAATTTTTTGAGAAAATGAATTATTCGCATTTATTTTAATAGATTATGACTTTCGGATCTTTGACTTTTTTTGTTTTAAAAAATTTAGAAGCTTGATTTTTAGTTTTTGATTCTGAAGTTTTTATCATAAAAGGTAGATGTTCTCCATTTTATTTGATTTTTAAGTATTTAAATCTATTAAAACTTGGCAAGTTTAGAAATTTTATTCAGAGTTTTATAAATAAACAGACTATTTTAATCACTTATACATTTGAAATACGTACAAAATTGAATTTTTATTAAATTCACTGTAATTGCTTTTAGTATCTTTGCGAGATTTAGTTTCTTTTATTTTTTCAAAAATATATTCTCAAGCGATAGTGCCTCAATAGTTATTTTTGTTCTTGGAATTTTAGTTTTTGTTTTCTTTTGGATAAGTGCTGCATTTTTAATATTCAAGTTTTTCTAAACTTTCTCATGTTTCCAATATATTATTGTAAAACCTTTTTATTTATAGAAAAATTCTTCTTATTTCTTTTCCAGATTTTTAAATGTGGAAGTTCTAGCCTATCAAATAGGCATAATGCGCCTTCCAAGCATATAGCTTTGGTTTAGTTTCTGAAAAAAAGGGCAAATGTTATGCATAACATCTGGTGTAATTTGAGTTTTTATTTTTTCACATTTACCAGATAATTTTCCTGGTTGCTTAATATTCATTTTACTCATTTCTAAACTTTTTCAGCTGGCTTAGAATTTGTCACTGTATCATGTTTGTTGGTCTTTGTTCAGTGAGCACACACGTTTCAGTTCATCAATAATGGTAAGTTGCTGTTTTCATTCCTTATGGATTATATATATGCTTTTTCAAAAAAAATATACAGTCTTAGAGCTAGAGGAAACCTCCATAGTAATTCTTGAAAATTAGGCGTTTTTTCCATTATTTTGTTTCTTTACTTTTTATAGTTTCTAATGGTTTTCACTATAAGCCTTTGTTTTTTTTTTTTTTTTTTTTTTTTTGAAAATTCTTTTTTTTTCTGAGTGGTTTGCACTTCTCTTTCCACACAACTTCGGTTTACGTACAGAATGTTATTCCAGAGAAACCCTAATTCGAAATTGGGCTAACATGAAAGTTTACCGTTTTGTATTCTGATTGCTAGTTTGATTGTCAAATCCGAGTCCAGCAGCGTGTTGTTCCCTTAAAACAGATTTTCTCCCCTTACGGCGCATTGGGTTAAGATGAGCAACTGTTTCCCAAGGTGAATCGGAATCAAGTTCACAAGGCTGCATTGGCGATGTGAATGGCAACGAACTCAAGAGAAGGTTTTCAAGAACAATTATGTGTAAGGAAGAAGAAGATGATCAGAAATTCGAATTTTTCGGTAAGAAAAATGGTTCTTCCTCAATCTATTTATATCTTTTGCAGGTGACGATTTGGTTCAAACGGACGCTTCGTTTGGAAAGGTAGCGACCCGTTTCTAAACGTTGCAACTCGTTTGAATTCGTATCCGCTCGCAAAAGATGACCGTTAAGACCAGCAAAAAATATGGTTTTGGCCCGTTAATCATAATGCACAGTGCACAGTGCAAAGTTCTAAGTGCCTACAAGACGCCTCAAACGCCTATTCGCACACGCGTACGGGAGCGGGCGCGGGCACGAGCACGGGCTCGAGTACGGGTGCGGGGTGGTGCGGTGCACCACCCCTTATGGTCCCCATTGTTGGTCCATGGCACCCTCTCTAAGGAATTTATAATAGTCACTACACTTATGTATATAAACCATTATAATTACTTATACCCTACAATGTGGGACTATTCCTACATTGTGGGATACTCTACTTTACACCTTCATTATTCATTTATTCGAACAATCCCCCACATGAATGAATAATTCTTTAATTTGTTCTTAAATTAGTGAAATTATGTTGTATCGGTCAAAGTAGTACAATGGCCTTGAACATTCCTACTGTTAATCTATTTGACCTACTAGCGAATCAGTAGACTTGTGAATGTCCTTGAACTGTAAGCCTTTTGTATAGGTCAAGATAGTAGATAACACACAACATGATTTCTAAACTTTGTTGGTTCTCTGTTTGTGTTCGTTTTTGCCATGAACACCTGCTTGGTCTCATGAATGTTTAAAGAATTCGACCTTACAATTCTTTTTGAAGCGGCGCCTTCACACTCACGTAGGTGATTCTATAAAGAGTATCCCGTAATACTCCACTTGGGTCTTTTATAATACCACAATATAGACATCATTAAAAGCTAAGCTTATCCTATTCTCCGACGGGTTGTGCATTGACTTATCATAGGAACGGTTTGTATTTTAACAGTGCCATTAAGTTTATCCATAAACTTATTTGTCCCTTTGAACCTAGATATTGGGATCTCCAGTCAACTAGGTGGGGTTTCCGTTTTTAGAGAACTTTTATTATACAGGTCTTAAGCCCATTCCCATCGATAAGATTTGAACTTTCTCTCTTGGCAAGCCTTTTTTTAGTGGATCCGCTATGTTATCCTTTGACCGTACATAGTCTATAGTGATGACTCCATTAGAGAGAAGTTGTCTTATGGTTTTATGTCTGCGATGAATATGTCGAAACTTACCATTATACAATGTACTATTTGCCCTTCCTATAGCAGATTGACTGTCACAATGTATACATATTGGAGGTATAGGTTTTTTCCAATTTGGAATATCTTCTAAAAAACTCCTAAGCCAATCTGCTTCTTCTGCGGCTTTATCTAGAGCAATGAACTCCGATTCCATTGTCGACCTTGCTATGCAAGTCTGTTTGGATGATTTCCATGAGATTGCTCCATTTCTCAATGTAAACACATATCCACTTGTGGATTTTGTGTCACTTGAGCCAGTTATCCAATTTGCGTCGCTGTAATCTTCCACTACTGAAGGATAATTTGTATAATGCAAACCAAAGTTCTGTGTATATTTTAGATATCCGAGAACTCTTATTATTGCTTTACAATGATGTTTACCAGGATTGCTGGTAAATCTACTAAGCTTACTTACAGCATATGCGATATCTGATCTTGTGCAATTCATTACATACATGATACTTCCTAATATGCGAAAATATTCAAGCTGATATATACTGTCACCAGTGTTCTTAACCCAATTTTGGTTCATATCTACTGGCGATTTTGCAATAGTTATATTGTATTGCTTGAATTTTTCAAGTATCTTGGCTATGTAATGTGACTGGGATAATACATATCCCTGAGGCGTTCTTACAATTTTGACACCCAATATTACATCAGCTAGTCCTAGGTCTTTCATATCAAATCTAGAGGATAACACATCCTTTATTGATGTTATTATGGCTTTATTATTGCCTAGGATTAATAAGTCATCAACATAGAGACATACAATGACATATCCAATATGTGTGTATTTTATATAAACACATTTATCTGATTCATTTATACTGAATCCATTTGATAACATAGTTTGATCAAATTTCTCGTGCCATTGTTTTGGTGCTTGTTTAAGACCATAAAGTGACTTCACCAACTTACACACTTTGTTTTCATTTCCTGGGCTTACAAACCCTTCATGTTGCAACATGTATATTTCTTCCTCTAACTCACCATTCAAAAATGCCGTCTTCACATCCATTTGATGTATTTCCAATTTTAGTATAGACGCGATTGCAATAAGCATCCTAATGGATGTTATTCTAGTTACTGGTGAGTAAGTGTCAAAATAATCCAGATCTTCTTTCTGTCTGAATCCTTTGACTACTATACGAGCTTTATACTTATCTATTGAGCCGTTCGCCTTCAGTTTTTTCTTAAATATCCATTTATACCCTAGTGGTTTTGATCCTTTAGGTAGATCCACTAGTTCCCATGTATGGTTTTGCAAAATGGATTCTATTTCATTGTTGACAGCTTCCTTCCAGTAAGGAGCATCTGGAGATGACATCGCTTGTTGATAGGTTAGAGGTTCATTTTCGATCGTATATGCATAGAAATCGGGTCCAAAGTTTTTAGAGACCCGTTGTCGTTTGCTCCTTCTAGGTTCCTCTACCTTTGTTTCAATATTTCTTTTCTGTGTTCTTTGATCATCATTAGATCTTTCTTGAACAACAGTTTCAATAGAGGTTTTTAGAGGATAAATATGTTCAAAGAATCTAGCATTTCAAGATTCGATAATGGTGTTTTCATGTATGTCATCGATTTCAGATTTGTATACCAAAAACCGATAAGCAGCACTATTATGAGCATATCCTATAAATATGCAATCTATAGTCTTTGGTCCAATTTTGACCTTCTTTGGTTTCGGTATTTCTACTTTGGCAAGACACCCCCACACTCTCAAATATTTGTAGGATGGTGGTCTACCTTTCCACAATTCATGCGGTGATTTAAAAGTCTTCTTTTGAGGCACTTTATTAAGAATGTGATTAGCAGAAAGTATAGCTTCTTCCCAGAAGTTATCTGGTAGACCAGAGCTGATGAGTAGAGCATTCATCATTTCTTTTAGTGTACGGTTTTTATGTTCTGCTATCCCGTTTGATTGAGGGGAATATGGTGCCATTGTCTGATGTATAATACCATGTTCGGCGCAGAACTCCTCAAAAGGAAATTCATACTCTCCTCCTCTATCACTTCTTAGTGATTTTATCTTTTTATTAAGTTGATTTTCAACTTCTGCTTTGTATTGTTTAAATACGACGAATGCCTCATCCTTGCTTCTAAGGACATATACATAACAATATCTTGTACAGTCGTCAATAAAGGTAATGAAATACCGTTTTCCTCCTCTGGTTTGACACATTTTTAAATCGCACACATCTGTGTGAATTAAGTCTAGAGGTTCCGTATTCCTTTGAGCTTGATGAAAGGAAGTTCTGGTTAGTTTTGATTCGGCACATGTTTCACATTTGTAATTTGAGTCTATGGCAAACTTAGGTATAAATTCTAAGTTTATCATTTTTCGCAAAGTATCAAAGGTAACATGTCCTAATCTATTATGCCATATATTAAATGAGTCAGCGATATAAATAGAAGGTTCCACTTTATTCATATCTTTTGGTACAATAGTCATTACATTCATTTTGAACAGACCATCACTCACACACCCTTTCCCTACATACACTCCATTTTTAGACAATACAAAATTATCAGAAACAAAGACCAACTTGAATCCATTCTTGCTCAGTAGTGATCCCGAGACCAAGTTCTTCCGAATGTCTGGAACGTGGAGCACGTCATTCAAAGTGAGTTCTTTTCCAGAAGTCATTTTGAGAACCACTTTTCCCTTGCCTTCAACCTTTGACATGGAGGAGTTTCCCATAAAGAGTTGCTCTTCTTGTGTCACAAACTTGTAGTTGGAGAACATCCACTTGTTAGCGCAAATATATTTTGTGGCACCAGTATCCACAAACCATTCTTTCGTGTTGCCAACCAAGTTACATTCGAAGATTACAGCAGATAAGTTCATTTCTGAAACATCATCCGAGAGCCTATCATATTCGGTAACATTGGCTTCGTCCTTCTTCTTCTTTGTTCCTCGGCACTCAACTGCTTTGTGACCTTTCTTTCCACAATTATGGCAATTTCCCTTGAACTTCTTAGCCTTTTTTGCATTTGGATTATGCTCCATTTTTCTTTTATTGTTCTTGTCGGACTCGACCACATTTGATTTGGCCACCATGGTGTTTGTTGCCTTCTTTTCAGATTTTATGTTGTCTTCCTCAATTTTGAGACGAACGACCAAATCCTCCATGGACATTTCCTTTCGCTTATGTTTCAAGTAGTTTTTGAATTCCTTCCATGATGGAGGCAATTTCTCTATTGCTGCAGCGACTTGGAAAGATTCGCTCAATTCCATTTTTTCATCATGAATTTCATGAATAATGACTTGAAGTTCCTGAATTTGGCTGACAACTGTCTTAGAGTCGACCATTTTGTAGTCAAGAAATCTTCCGACTATGAATTTCTTCATGCCGGCATCTTCAGTCTTATATTTCTTTTCCAGTTCCTACCAGAGGATCTTTGCTGTTTGAACAGTACAATATACATTGTACAGGCTGTTGTCGAGGCCATTTAGTATTTAATTCTTGAAAATGAAGTCTAAACCCTTCTAGGCATTGAGCGCTTCGACTTTTGTGGCGTCAGGCTCGAGTTCATCTACTTTCGGAGGGTCCTCTTCAAGGTACTTGGCCAGTCCTAGTGTGATCAATTAAAAAATCATTTTTTGTTGCCAACGCTTGAAATCCACACCGGTGAATTTCTCTGGTCGTTCCCCATGTGAGAAAGGCACAGTTTGAGGAATCAAAGTTCCGGTCTGAGCGGGAGGTACAGTGGGTGGTACGGGCTGCTTGTTTGCTGAACTGTTACTGTCTTGAGCCATCGTCTGCAAGCAGTCGACTTCAATCAGTAGCACGTTTACACAAAAGCACAAAATCTGTTTTAAGATTGTTATTCCAGAGAAACCCTAATTCGAAATTGGGCTAACAGGAAATTTTACCGTTTTGTATTCCGATTGCTAGTTTGATTGTCAAATCCGAGTCCAGCAGCGTGCTGTTCTCTTAAAACAGATTTGCTCCCCTTACGGTGCATTGGTGTAATAACTCGCAAATTCTGAGCCAGTTTAAAATTTTTATTTTGGAAATTTTAGCAAATTTTGAATATTTAAAATGGATTATTTTAAATAAAATCGGCGAGAAATTTATGTTGAATATAATTCGAACGTATATATTTTATACGTCGTCGTTAGAATATAAATAATTATATAACTATAAATGGAATTGAAAATGGCGTGGTAGTTCGATAATTCGATTTCAAACTTCAATTGAATGTACTGGGTGCAAAACAATCCGGATTTTAGTGAAACCAAAAACAATAGGATCTAATTGATGATATCTTTCCAACGAATACGGAAAATCAAAATTTCATAGCGGGAATCAAAAGATATGTCTAGTTGAAAATTCTGAATAGTCGCTATGGAATTCAGGCCCTTAAAAATAGACATTTTGCAAACGACCTCGGATTTCGACGAAACCACTTTTGTTGGATCCGTGATGTCAAATTGTTGCTAGGTTTCAAATTTCATAATTTTTCGAATCAATATGTGAGCGTGGAAAAGGAAAACGCGTTCGACCAGTTTCAGTTGATTTTAATCGACTGGAAATTGGCCATTTTTCAAACAGTCTCGGAATTCAACGAAACTAGTTTTGTTAGGACCGTATCGTCAATACGAAGCTAGAAAATATTTTTCAGGAATTTATAGAGTTAGTATGTTACCCCGGAAAATTGAAATGCGCGTTCAAATTCAATATATAGAATTATATGTTGATTTTAACGGAAACTGATCGAAACGATCAAATCAGCTTATGATACATATCCCATTGTGTTCGGAATGGGGGTAATTAGCTATGGACGACAGGCGGTGGGCCTCATTTCGAGGTCGTATGTAAAAGTCAACTTTTTTTGAAAATAAATTAAATAAATTAGAAATTAAATCCCTCTCTCCTCTCCCTCTCTATTTTCTGCCCCCCCCCCCTCCCGTTCGAAAAAATCATTTCAACAAAAAGAAAAAAAAAGAGACGACGGAAAGGGGGGAAACCCTGTCGCGCCGCCGCCCTCGTCATCGCCTCCCCCCCCCCTCCGATCCCCATCCCCTTCTGCTTCACCTCCTCCCCCTTGCTCGTCGTCGACCGCAACGCCCAGACCTCCCCCCTCATCCACCGACGCAGAAACCCCCCCCACTCTAATCGCGTCGCTGCGCCAACCCCCCCCCCCCCCCCCCATCGAAGAAACCGACGCATCGAAGCCCCCTTCCCCCTTTCAGTTGCGCGCTCTCCTCTTTACTCCTTCCTTCTTCCACTTCCTTTGATTATCAAGGTGAGTTTATATATTGATTTATTTTATTTTATTCGATGAAGTAGTTTAGTCAGTTTTATTTTAAAAACAGAAAAAACGATGTAAAAATATGATTTTTATATTTTTAAAGTAATAAAAATATGACTTTTATATTTTTGAAGTATTAAAAATATAGTCTTTACTATATAGACGATGTAAAAATATGATTTTTATATTTTAAAAGAATTAAAAATATAATTTTTACATGATAGGGATATTGAAAATACCATCTTTATATGTGTAGAAAAATAAAGATGTGATTTTTTGATCTTTATTTTTATAAAGGCGAAATCTTTATTTTTATAAAGGCGAAATCTTTATTTCTATAAAGGCGAAATCTTTGTTTTTATAAAGGCGAAATCTTTATTTTTATAAAGGCGAAATCTATATTTTTGTAATGGAATTTTTATCTATATGACATCGAAGTAAAACTTCGATTTTTATATATTGAATAGCGAAGTAAAAATTCGATTTTTATATATTGAATAGCGAAGTAAAAATTCGATTTTTATATATTGAATAGCGAAGTAAAAATTCGATTTTTATATATTGAATAGCGAAATAAAAATTCGATTTTTATATATTGAATAGCGAAGTAAAAATTCGATTTTTATATATTGAATAGCGAAGTAAAAATTCGATTTTTATATATGTAGTGGCTACGGGCAACGAAGATGACAAAGATGCGATAACGATGAAGATTTCTATAAATGAAGAGTCGTGGTATTGGATAGCTATCGGTGAGAATTTCTCACCTTTCAATTTCTTTTTCTAGTTATATATATATAATAGGATGCAGACGGTGTTTAGTAGCACCCGACACAATCGTCCACAGACCATGGACTTGTTTGTTTGGCTGTGTTGTTAGTTAGATTGTTTGGGTTGAATTGAATTGTTTGGTGAAATGAAATTGATTTGATTGATGTGTGAATGGTGTGGGCCTTCACTAGACCGGGGATAAGGCAAGGCCTCGTCCCGTTTCTAGTATCGTGCCGTTATGCCGCCGAAATTTTCTTAAATAAATTAGAAAAATAAAAATATCATTTTATTGAATAAATGAACTGAATAAAATATTTTATCGTTAAAAATATAATTTTTAACGTGAATGAGAATGAATAAATATTCATTTACAAACCGGACGGTTTGTTTATGTACACCTATTTGAAGGACATTTATTGGGACGATAAATTTTACACATCGCCCAACTGCACAAATAAAATCTGTGTTTGATTGTTTGAAACCCCACACGGGTATTGGGATGATATTTGACGTACACTAATCCCAATAATTAGTTGTATGTCGATCGATTGATTGACAGGCTGCTATAAGCGTTGAATATTTATATTCGATGCTTATACAGTGTAGAATGCACTTTGGATGATGGTTGATTATTCATCGTTGTTATTATATACATGTGTTGTAGAAAATCCATATAATCAACTTTATATGGTAATTGATTGGGCCTCATTCCAGTTTTGAAATGGAATTATTTGAAATAGATTTCGGAAAATAGAAACATATGAAGCCGTGTTGGTTAGATTGACGCCATTTTGACGTGAACGATATTTGTATCGATTTTATTCATTCTCCAATGAAAATTGAATAGATTTGAAATTCGAACTATATAGAAATGAATTCGAATTGAAAATAAATAGAAATGAATTCGAATTGAATTTGAATATAAATGAATTCGAATAGAAATCGATTTGAAAAGAATTTAAAACGAATTTATATTGGAATATTCAATTTTGATTTGAAATTGAATATGAAGTTAAAACCGTTTTGAAAATGAATTTAAAACGATTTATAAAGAACGTTTTGAATTGAAATCGACGAAGTATATATTATATATATTTTATATATAATATAATGGCCTGAATAGAACGCGCCACGCCGCGACAGTTCGCGAATTTCGACCATTTATTTCAAACGGACATTACGGGAGATCCGACCGTCGGATTCTCCTAAAACCGGAATCGTTGGGTTCGTATCGAAAAGAGCTTTCTAACGAATATTGGGAATTAGAAATCTAACGGTTGGATTTGGAATTATGTCCAAATCAAATTTGAAAAAGGTCGCTGTAAGTGCAGTTCGATGGCCGTTGATGGAAATCGACTGTACGGGCCTTAATAAAATTATTAAAAATATTAATAATTTGTGTAAAATCATAAGAAATGATTTAGAAAGAATTGGGATGAAAAACTCCATATCTGAAAAGATAAAAATAGATTTTTATCGAAATGAACTGATTTTGAACTAGAATTATAATTCTATTTATTTTTAAATAAATAAATTGAATTTGAAATGGTTTTGAAAATAACCAGAATTTCCAATGAATGCATTGGAATGGATTTGAATCGAAATTGTCTTCGGAATATTTCGATTTTGGATTTCGTGATTATACAGATATTGTTATGGAAATTTGAAAGATATATATATATCGTTATTTCCAATACGATATTTGTTGGTCGTAGAATTTGATATTGAATATAAGCCGATATATTTTCTATTCAGAGCCTTGTGTTTAATATCAAATGTGATTTGGGTTTGTCGTGAATGGTGTCTTCACTAACACTGTTCTTGAACCCAGTTGAGAAAAGATTAAATCTTTTTATTTAGATTTAATGAAGTGTACCAATCAAATAATATTTAATTGGAATTGAATGGATATTGATTTTTGGGTTTATCGTGGATAGTGTTTTAAATAACACTCGTTCTTTAACCCGATAATTAATGGAAGGTGATTTTGGGATTATCGTGAACCGTGTTTTAAATGACACTGATTCTTTAACCCAGTTAACGATTAAAACTAAGTGGAGTTTTAATGAATCTTTAATTAGATTGAAATAATCGAGAATGGAGTATCACCAGTTTTATTCCAGGCGATAGTTAAATCTTTAATTAGATTTGAACGTGAAATGGTAATTGAATTTACCGATAACACCGTGGTGTTAGATATGAAGTATTACCAGTTTTACTTCATGGGATGAATAGGTTGGGATTGGGAAATTAAAACAAATGATTGCTTCGGTAAGGTTCGTTAATCCCGACTAGTTGAATCGAAATTCAAAAGAAGATTAAAGAAATAAATTCAAGGAATTTGTCTTGGATAAAATTAATGGAACCTTTCCTTATGAATGTGAAATTTAGAAACTAACTGTTGGTTAGCTAAGCAGAATGGTTTTCTGGGTATTGATCTGATGTTGGTTTCGACCTTCGGGGTTAATATTTGGGGAATTATTCTCTTGATTAATTTACGGTTAGTGATTGATAAATTGGAATGAGGCGTATGTTGTGTTTGTGTAACACTTATTTAAAATATACGCGAGTTATTCAGAAAGACCGGGTTTATCCCATTCTGAATAACTGATACGACGATAAGTCGAAGATGAAGACGATGGTCGAAGACCGGAGGTCTTCACGTCGTTTGGGTGATTACCGATGATCTTGATTGGGATGTACACCCAAGAAGATGGAAACAGTTGGTGATCGTCCAGACGTATTTGGAGATCGATGGATATGCGGGGTACTAGGTGCCTCCGGTTTCGTTCAGACCCAGAACGGACTTGTAAATGGACTGTGTGTCTGACATTGGATTTTAGTTTGTGTGATTGATTTCTATTAAATATATATCTGTTTGGCGGCTGAGAATTTATTCTCTTGCTTAACGCCCTTCTCTGAGACGTACGAGCTCAGGGGTTATATACTGATGGATATCAAACGCATAGGGTGAATTGCCTGTGTGGCATACCTAAGTGGCGAATGATCAAGGCTTCTGTTGAAAAGCAAAGTCTTGTGGTTGATGATCGAAGCACGGCCTTTGTGGCGTAGCTTTGTGTAACGTTTACTTCGCGAGTTTCACACCCGGTATGAACCAAAAACGGGAGACGGACCTCGGGGGGGACATGCGTTTTCTTTCTAGCTAGAAGTGGCGTCAGTGGTTTTACACGCCCTAACGAGTTTGACTTATGTGGTTGTTGCTGTTGCGAGGCGCCTCGGTTTGATCGGACGATCTGGGTCCGATGGAGTCATTTATTGGCTCATTTACACCCCATAGGGTGGAGAAACGTATTGTTCAGGCATTATAATCCACATCGGTGGACCGGCCTTGACGATCCATGGGGCAGTTGCGGCTGTTCCTGAGGCTCGGGCTAGAGAGTCTCGAATCGGTTGAGGACTATCTTTTGCCTCGGTTCATAGATGGAAATCCAATTTCCAAATACGTGACATTTGCGGTTTTATTTGTAGAACCTAGTATGGTGACATAGTGGGATGGGGCGCTCATGCCGTCTATGATTGATACTTATGATTTGAAAAATTTTTTATACACTATGCACTTATGATAGTATGAAATGATTTGTTTTAAAACGTATCAAGCATTCTTGGCTATTATAAGGTAAAAACCCTATCCTCCGGCTTGCGTTGCATTATGTGATGGGACCTGGGTCTTATAATAGCTTCATTTTTCTTTATTTAGCATTGCGCTGTTGTTTTATGCACTGGTATTCTTGGGAAGAAACCCGTTCCGTGTTATACGGCGTGGTCCCTTGATTTACCTTACTTTAAAAATAAAGATTAATAACTGCTTTAGTTTTCACACCAGTCCCATGACTGACCTGGAGTTTATTGTTTTGACCTAAACTCTGGGTGCCCCTATTTTGACACGGGCAGCTAGTAGTTTTGGTTTTGCAAATTTATATTCATAGGATCCTGGTTTACAGCTGGAACGATATCCGGAAAGCTTTGTATCCGTATATCTCCTTCAGTTGTGTATTGTATTATTTTCCGCTGCTATGTATTTAAATGTAATTTAAATCTCTGATATTTCTGTGTAATATTCATTCATACTCTGTATATTCTTGTATTCTGATGGAATTGTTGTAATATACAATGAAATGTTCTTCCGTCTGCGTTCTATTTTGTGTCTTGTTCTTGAAACGATAGGGCGTTTCGAACGGTCTAGGTCGGTTTAGCGACCGGTTCGGATCGAGCGAAATTCCTTTTCGTCACATTTGGTATCAGAGCTTTGGTTTACAAAGCTAGAGAACAAGGCACATTAGAACCATATGAAAGAATTCATCAGATATTGGATTAGTAATATCCAATGGGAATGACTCGTTAGAGATGGGGTCAGTAGTATCCTAGAACGAGTGTGAAGAGTATATTTTTAAAGTGAAAACAAATTTTGTTTTGAAAATCTAAATCAATTATTCGTATTTGATTATTTATTTGTATCGATTTGGACAATCCAATATATAAAGGTTTTGCATATACTCCTTGCAAACGTATATTCGAAATTTTAATATACTGGGTAGATATAGAATCCCACTGTAGTCGCCCGGGAATGATTCTGATGATGGGTACCCATCATCTGTGTTGTGTTCGAGTTTCGAAGGTGTGATATTTATATATTTTCATTAGACTGGTGTGAGAACCAAAATATAGTTAGAATACATTGTTGTGAATTGGCACCAAAAATCTGATTTTTGACTATATATCAAAGTTATGAATTTCAAATGATAATTCACTAATTGATTGATGTTTGTGTTGTTGGTTTAATTGTTTGATAATTTTGAACCACTATGCCTAACTGAATCAAATATTGAATTGTATTGAAAATTAGTGGCATTTGCTTGCATATACATATACTTTCATTGAACAGGTCATAGCAAGGAGGCTAGAGCAGAGAATAAAATTTGTTTGCCCGACAAATAGGTACATGTTTACTACATAATTTACTGTTTTGTTTGGGTGATGATGATTTTATGAGCCTATTGGCTAGCCACTTGGCTTTTTCTTTTTCTTTTTGAGAGCAGAAGGCCTGTATGGCAATTTCGGGATTTTCCCGTGGCTCCCGGTGCAGGGGAGGTTATGGCGAAATTTTTCGAAAATTTAGGGTGTTAGCCAAATTTTTGAAATTTTGAAAATTCTCAAAAACTGAAAAATTGGAGAATGGAAGCCAGATCGAACGTAGAGTTGATTAATCAAACCACTTTCGACTTTGTTCCTTTTCGAGGACGAAAAGTTTTAAGTGGGGGAGATTGTAATAACCCGCAAATTCAGAGCCAGTTTAAAATTTTTATTTTGGAAATTTTAGCAAATTTTGAATATTTAAAATGGATTATTTTAAATAAAATCGACGAGAAATTTAAATATAATTCGAACGTATATATTATATACGTCGTCGTTAGAATATAAATAATTATATAATTATAAATGGAATTGAAAATGGCGTGGTAGTTCGATAATTCGATTTCAAACTTCAATTGAACGTACTGGGTGCAAAACAATCCGGATTTTAGTGAAACCAAAAACAATAGGATCTAATTGATGATATCTTTCCAACGAATCCGGAAAATCAAAATTTCATAGCGGGAATCAAAAGATATGTCCAGTTGAAAATTCTGAATAGTCGCTATGGAATTCAGGCCCTTAAAAATAGACATTTTGCAAACGACCTCGGATTTCGATGAAACCACTTTTGTTGGATCCGTGATGTCAAATTGTTGCTAGGTTTCAAATTTCATAATTTTTCGAATCAATATGTGAGCGTGGCAAAGGAAAACGCGTTTGACCGGTTTTAGTTGATTTTAATCGACTGGAAATTGGCCATTTTTCAAACAGTCTCGGAATTCAACGAAACTAGTTTTGTTAGGACCGTATCATCAATACGAAGCTAGAAAATATTTTTCAGGAATTTATAGAGTTAGTATGTGACCCCGGTAAATTGAAATACGCGTTCAAATTCAATATATAGAATTATATGTTGATTTTAACGGAAACTAATCGAAACGATCAAATCAGCTTACGATACATATCCCATTGTGTTCGGAATGGGGGTAATTAGCTATGGACGACAGGCGGTGGGCCTCGTTTCGAGGTCGTATGTAAAAGTCAACTTTTTTTGAAAATTAATTAATTAAATAAATTAGAAATTAAATCCCTATCTCCTCACCCTCTCTATTTTCTGCCCCCCCTCCCCCCCGTTCGAAAAAATCATTTCAACAAAAAAAAAAAGAGACGACGGAAAGGGGGGAAACCCTGTCGCGCCGCCGCTCTCGTCATCGCCTCCCCCCCCCCCTCCGATCCCCTTCTGCTTCACCTCCTCCCCCTTACTCTTCGTCGACCGCAACGCCCAGACCTCCCCCCTCATCCACCGACGCAGAACCCCCCCCCCCCTCTAATCGCGTCGCTGCGCGAGAACCACCCCCCCCCCTCGAAGAAACCGACGCATCGAAGCCCCCTTTCAGTTGCGCGCTCTCTCCTCTTTATTCCTTCCTTCTTCCACTTCCTTCGATTATCAAGGTGGGTTTATATATTGATTTATTTTATTTTATTCGATGAAGTAGTTTAGTCAGTTTTATTTTAAAAACAGAAAAGACGATGTAAAAATATGATTTTTATATTTTTAAAGTAATAAAAATATGACTTTTATATTTTTAAAGTATTAAAAATATAGTCTTTACTATATAGACGATGTAAAAATATGATTTTCATATTTTTAAAGAATTAAAAATATAATTTTTACATGATAGGGATATTGAAAATACCATCTTTATATGTGTAGAAAAATAAAGATGTGATTTTTTGATCTTTATTTTTATAAAGGCGAAATCTTTATTTTTATAAAGGCGAAATCTTTATTTTTATAAAGGCGAAATCTATATTTTTATAAAGGCGAAATCTATATTTTTGTAATGGAATTTTTATCTATATGACATCGAAGTAAAAATTCGATTTTTATATATTGAATAGCGAAGTAAAAATTCGATTTTTATATATTGAATAGCGAAGTAAAAATTCGATTTTTATATATTGAATAGCGAAGTAAAAATTTGATTTTTATATATTGAATAGCGAAGTAAAAATTCGATTTTTATATATTGAATAGCGAAGTAAAAATTTGATTTTTATATATGTAGTGGTTACGGGCAACGAAGATGACAAAGATGCGATAACGATGAAGATTTCTATAAATGAAGAGTCGTGGTATTGGATAGCTATCGGTGAGAATTTCTCACCTTTCAATTTCTTTTTCTAGTTATATATATATAATAGGATGCAGATGGTGTTTAGTAGCACCCGACATAATCGTCCACAGACCATGGACTTGTTTGTTTAGCTGTGTTGTTAGTTAGATTGTTTGGGTTGAATTGAATTGTTTAGTGAAATGAAATTGATTTGATTGATGTGTGAATGGTGTGGGCCTTCACTAGACCGGGGATAAGGCTAGGCCTCGTCCCGTTTCTAGTATCGTGTCGTTATGCCGCCGAAATTTTCTAAAATAAATTAGAAAAATAAAAATATCATTTTATTGAATAAATGAACTGAATAAAATATTTTATCGTTAAAAATATAATTTTTAACGTGAATGAGAATGAATAAATATTCATTTACAAACCAGACGGTTTGTTTATGTACACCTATTTGAAGGACATTTATTGGGACGATAAATTTTACACATCGCCCAACTGCACAAATAAAATCTGTGTTTGATTGTTTGAAACCCCACACGGGTATTGGGATGATATTTGACGTACACTAATCCCAATAATTAGTTGTATGTCGATCGATTGATTGACAGGCTGCTATAAGCGTTGAATATTTATATTCGATGCTTATACAGTGTAGAATGCACTTTGGATGATGGTTGATTATTCATCGTTGTTATTGTATACATGTGTTGTAGAAAATCCATATAGGCCTCATTCCAGTTTTGAAATGGAAATATTTGAAATAGATTTCGGAAAATAGAAACATATGAAGCCGTGTTGGTTAGATTGACGCCATTTTGACGTGAACGATATTTGTATCGATTTTATTCATTCTCCAATGAAATTGAATAGATTTGAAATTCGAACTATATAGAAATGAATTCGAATTGAAAATAAATAGAAATGAATTCGAATTGAATTTGAATATAAATGAATTCGAATAGAAATCGATTTGAAAAAAAATTAAAACGAATTTATATTGGAATATTCAATTTTGATTTGAAATTGAATATGAAGTTAAAACCGTTTTGAAAATGAATTTAAAACGATTTATAAAGCACGTTTTGAATTGAAATCGACGAAGTATATATTATATATATAATATAATGGCCTGAATAGAACGCGCCGCGCCGCGGCAGTTCGCGAATTTCGACCATTTATTTCAAACAGACATTACGGGAGATCCGACCGTCGGATTCTCCTAAAACCGGAACCGTTGGGTTCGTATCGAAAAGAGCTTTCTAACGAATATTGGGAATTAGAAATCTAACGGTTGGATTTGGAATTATGTCCAAATCAAATTTGAAAAGGGTCGCTGTAAGTGCAGTTCGATGGCCGTTGATGGAAATCGACTGTATGGGCCTTGATTAAATTATTAAAAATATTAATAATTTGTGTAGAATCATAAGAAATGATTTAGAAAGAATTGGGATGAAAAACTCCATATCTGAAAAGATAAAAATAGATTTTTATCGAAATGAACTGGTTTTGAACTAGAATTATAATTCTATTTATTTTTAAATAAATAAATTGAATTTGAAATGGTTTTGAAAATAACCATAATTTCCAATGATTGCATTGGAATGGATTTGAATCGAAATTGTCTTCGGAATATTTCGATGTTGGATTTCGTGATTATACAGATATTGTTATGGAAATTTGAAAGATATATATATATATCGTTATTTCCAATACGATATTTGTTGGTCGTAGAATTTGATATTGAATATAAGTTGATATATTCTCTATTCAGAGCCTTGTGTTTAATATCAAATGTGATTTGGGTTTGTCGTGAATGGTGTCTTCACTAACACTGTTCTTGAACCCAGTTGTGAAAAGATTAAATCTTTTTATTTAGATTTAATGAAGTGTACCAATTAAATAATATTTAATTGGAATTGAATGGATATTGATTTTTGGGTTTATCGTGGACAGTGTTTTAAATAACACTCGTTCTTTAACCCGATAATTAATGGAAGGTGATTTTGGGATTATCGTGAACCGCGTTTTAAATGACACTGATTCTTTAACCCAGTTAACGGTTAAAACTAAGTGGAGTTTTAATGAATCTTTAATTAGATTGAAATAATCGAGAATGGAGTATCACCAGTTTTACTCCAGGCGATAGTTAAATCTTTAATTAGATTTGAACGTGAAATGGTAATTGAATTTACCGATAACACTGTGGTGTTAGATATGAAGTATTACCAGTTTTACTTCATGGGATGAATAGGTTGGGATTGGGAAATTAAAACAAATGATTGCTTCGGTAAGGTTCGTTAATCCCGACTAGTTGAATCGAAATTCAAAAGAAGATTAAAGAAATAAATTCAAGGAATTTGTCTTGGATAAAATTAATGGGAACCTTTCCTTATGAATGTGAAATTTAGAAACTAACTGTTGGTTAGCTAAGCAGAATGGTTTTCTGGGTATTGATCTGATGTTGGTTTCGACCTTCGGGGTTAATATTTGGGGAATTATTCTCTTGATGAATTTACAGTTAGTGACTGATAAATTGGAATGAGGCGTATGTTGTGTTTGTGTAACACTTATTTAAAATATACGCGAGTTATTCGGAAAGACCGGGTTTATCCCATTCTGAATAACTGATACGACGATAAGTCGAAGATGAAGACGATGGTCGAAGACCGGAGGTCTTCACGTCGTTTGGGTGATTACCGATGATCTTGATTGGGATGTACACCCAAGAAGATGGAAACAGTTGGTGATCGTCCAGACGTATTTGGAGATCGATGGATATGCGGGGTATTAGGTGCCTCCGGTTTCGTTCAGACCCAGAACGGACTTGTAAATGGACTGTGTGTCTGACATTGGATTTTAGTCTGTGTGATTGATTTCTATTAAATATATATCTGTTTGGCGGCTGAGAATTTATTCTCTTGCTTAACGCCCTTCTCTGAGACGTACGAGCTCAGGAGTTATATACTGATGGATATCAAACGCATAGAGTGAATTGCCTGTGTGGCATGCCTAAGTGGCGAATGATCAAGGCTTCTGTTGAAAAGCAAAGTCTTGTGGTTGATGATCGAAGCACGGCCTTTGTGGCGTAGCTTTGTGTAACGTTTACTTCGCGAGTTTCACACCCGGTATGAACCAAAAACGGGAGACGGACCTCAGGGGGGACATGCGTTTTCTTTCTAGCTAGAAGTGGCGTCAGTGGTTTTACACGCCCTGACGAGTTTGACTTATGTGGTTGTTGCTGTTGCGAGGCGCCTCGGTTTGATCGGACGATCTGGGTCCGATGGAGTCATTTATTGGCTCATTTACACCCCATAGGGTGGAGAAACGTATTGCTCAGGCATTATAATCCACATCGGTGGACCGACCCTGACGATCCATGGGATAGTTGCGGCTGTTCCTGAGGCTCGGGCTAGAGAGTCTCGAATCGGTTGAGGACTATCTTTTGCCTCGGTTCATAGATGGAAATCCAATTTCCAAATACGTGACATTTGCGGTTTTATTTGTAGAACCTAGTATGGAGACATAGTGGGATGGGGCGCTCATGCCGTCTATGATTGATACTTATGATTTGAAAATTGTTTTATACACTATGCACTTATGATAGTATGAAATGATTTGTTTTAAAACGTATCAAGCATTCTTGGCTATTATAAGGTAAAAACCCTATCCTCCGGCTTGCGTTGCATTGTGTGATGGAACCTGGGTCTTATAATAGCTTCATTTTTCTTTATTTAGCATTGCGCTGTTGTTTTGTGCACTGGTATTCTTGGGAAGAAACCCGTTCCGTGTTATACGGCGTGGTCCCTTGATTTACCTTACTTTAAAAATAAAGATTAATAACTGCTTTAGTTCTCACACCAGTCTCATAACTGACCTGAAGTTTATTGTTTTGACCTAAACTCTGGATGCCCCTATTTTGACACGGGCAGCTAGTAGTTTTGGTTTTGCAGATTTATATTCACAGGATCCTATTTTACAGCTGGAACGATATCCGGAAAGTTTTGTATCCGTATATCTCCTTCAGTTGTGTATTGTATTATTTTCCGCTGCTATGTATTTAAATGTAATTTAAATCTCTGATATTTCTGTGTAATATTCATTTATACTCTGTATATTCTTGTATTCTGATGGAATTGTTGTAATATACAATGAAATGTTCTTCCGTCTGCGTTCTATTTTGTGTTTTGTTCTCGAAACGATAGGGCGTTTCGAACGGTCTGGGTCGGTTTAGCGATCGGTTCGGATCGAGCGAAATTCCTTTTCGTCACAGTTGGGTTAAGATTAGCAACTGTTCCAGCAGCGTGCCTACAAGATGCCTCAAACGCCCAGTCACACACGCGTACGGGAGCGGGCACGAGCACGGGCTCGGGTACGGGTGCGAGTGCGGGGTGGTGCGGTGCACCACCCCTTATGGTCCGTATTGTTGGTCCATGGCACCCTCTCTAAGAAATTTATAATAGTCACTACACTTATGTATATAAACCATTATAATTACTTATACCCTACAATGTGAGACTATTCCTACATTGTGGGATACTCTACCCTACATCTTCATTATTCATTTATTCCAACACAGAATATATGATGTCTAGCAATTTTAGCCATTAAACACAACAAAAAACTACTGCTTAAACTCCCACAGAACTTTATACCTTATTTCAGTGTAATGTTGGTGTAGGTTTTGGATTTGTGCTATGTTCCAGATGTGAACAATGTTAAATACTTATTTTTTGAATTGTTGATCCAGCTTTAACTAACAGTGGTTCTTTACAATATTGATTACACTTGGTTAGGAGCAGTTCATGGCTTTTCTCTAAAATCATGAATGAACTGAAAAGCAAATAAAAAATAACATAGGACTCTATTAGTTCAAAACTGTTATGAGACATTGCATTTAATTAATGGTAAACAACATAATAGTATATTTCGATCTTGCAAATTTTTCATAATAATTTGTCATTCATATATGCAGATTATTTTTGAGGTAATTTATTAATGATTTAGCCTATGAAAGGTAAATATTTCTATATATGCTGAATTATACGCTGAATTATATAATTTGTCTTTCATATATGCTGAATTATTTGTCTTTCATAAGATAATGTTTTATTTGTCGTTGAGAACATAAAAATTGTTAGAGCCAAAGTTTAGATAATATAGCGTTTCTGGTTCAGGTGAATAACAATGAATCAATCTGGCTAGTACGATTAAACCGTGAGGAAAAGAGTAGCAGTTCAAAGAAAATGGGCAGGAACTTGTGCCCTTGGGAACGTCACCAATCAAAGTGTAGTAAAAATAAGTTGCATGGTCCATTTCGAATATTAATTAAACTGTTAGGATAAGATATGCAGAAATGAATCATTGAATGAAACTTAAATGCCTTAAAGAATGCCAACATTTCAGTTCAAAATTTTCTAAAGATATGCCACCATGTGTGTGAATATGGTGGTAATTGCACGTACGCAATCATATCACCTCAGCAGTCTTAGAAGTTTCATTGCACACCACGCGTATTGCAACCATGCGATACGAAAACAACAGCAGACAATTCGACCAAAGAAGTGAGAACGTAAACAGAGACTTATTGATTAACATGTATCTCATAATACATAATCCCAATAATACTCCCAGACATCCAACATAAGAAGGTACATTATTTCCACTATATAGCATAATAATGTCATTGCTATCCCCTTAACCACCACTGCATTTCCTCCATGTCCTCTTACATAGTAGAAATATTACCCGTGGCATTGACAGCAGCAAACCGGGGGCAGTGTTTGAACCCATACCAAACGGCGTCAGGGAGCAGTATACCATATCTAAACGTGTACGATCTTCCATAATTATTCTCATATACCACGACTGATTCAGGGATCCAACCATCGTAACTTGTAACCTTGTCTACGTAGGCAGATATAACAGAGGCCGTACCCACAAGGTCCTTGCACACTGAATGTGTCCGTTGAGCAACTCTCGAATTCCATGCTTGCTGGATTGTCCAGTCTTGGAATGTAAACCTGATATATCAAACACATTTGAACTGAATCAAGATGCAAAATAATAATAGCCCTACAATTGGTCATTCATCTATTTTGGCCTTGGTCGAAATGAAAGCATGACTTCGAGTCAAATGGCACAAGTTTGATGTATTTTGCAGTATACACCATCATATTTGGGATATGGTCATTTACTTTGATTTAAACCAGATGGAAACACCAGCCATGTATGATGGCTTTAAACAACTATTCACATTATAGCATATCAGGAGATGTTGTGTGCACTTTAGCATTTGCAAAATCATAATGAAAATGTGTACATTCATTCTATAGGTTCAAATAACTAAGGAGATGGAAATGTCAAACTCAGAACTGGAAAAACTATCAGCAAATTTGGTGACCCACTTGTGTTTCTTCAGTAAAAAATGTAGGTTTCTTTCTTTTCTTTTTTTTAAGTACAAAAGGATGATATTCCAAGTTACATCATGGTCAGAGAAATAAACATGTACAAATGCTGGTAGATAAAAGCAAATAAAAAAAAAAAAAAAAAAAAAAAAAAAAAAAAAAAAAAAAAAATCATAACTTAAAAGGATTCCAGAAACTGCATATACCAAACTACAAATTGAACAAAAGCTACGACTTACACTGGGATATTCCGTGGCAACCAAATCTAAGCATCTACGTGACAGTCAGACTAGAACAAGCTACAACGTTTCATTAACCCAAAATACATTCAAGTCATCGACTCTTTAAAGCTCTTAGTCAACCAGATAGCGGTTTCTCTAGGCGAAACTTTTTCAACACCAAAGGGCTTTAACAAAACACCAAGCTCTTTGAATCTTTCCTGCTGTAACAGTTTAGCACTAAACTCTAGCAAGCCTTCTAGTGCCTCTGCTCTCTGCTAATGAGAAGAGGTATCGAATCGCCTATGCCTTGAGTAATTCGAACCTCGACTTGACGCGTCTCCTACCATTGGATTTCTACCGGATGAATCGCTTCTGTTATCGCCCTCCGTTCTGAATATCTCAACTGCGCACTTGTCTTTCGAGCGATCAATCGGAGAAGTGCAACTAGAGGAGAATTTGGCACGGACTGAGAATAACGGATCTTCGGATGAGGCTAAAGGGAACTCTGCTATTCTGTCAATTCTGAGGGCGTTTACTGATACCTCGGGCGAATCGAATTGTTGGATGATGTTGGCAGTTGACCGTCGATTTTTTGGAGTATCGAACGGAAGGGAAGATCTTCAGTTTGGACGTGCTAGCCTGTCCATTGGAATTTTTGATGACTGTGACGATCTGCGATTTTTTTTCCAGTATGTGTGCCTTTTGCAGGCAATACCAGATGCTTCTAAGGAGTGGTAAAAGTTGTGGAGGTGTATAGCCTATTCTGGTAACACTTTGTCTGATCTGACCGCCTCCTACCGATGGTTCTTTCATTCCCCGATTTGGATAATCTGGACATGTTTTGATTCTTTTTGTTGAACTTACAGAATCATGCAAATTTGTGGGTCGATTTTGCTTCAGGATCTTCTCTCTTTCCAACGGAAATGAGTATCTTCTATCCAAAGCTTATTTTCAGGGAAAAGTCGTCCATTAGCCTTTTTATAGCATCCGCCATATCGCCTCCCTCACAATAGCCGATAATAATGCACACATAGCAGCCCTTTTCCACCCATGAATCTTTGTACTCCACTATAAATGGATTCTTCACTTTAGAGATAAGTTCCATCTCCTGATGTGCTGACCTTCTACATCGACCAGTCTGGCGAGCAAGGTGAATCTTCTTCAAGACATAACTTTTATTCTCGTCTCTATGCCTAACAAGAAGTGCTGAACGAAATGCTCCTTCGCCAATTTGCTCCAGCACCTCATATTGTTCCATTTTCGAATCTATGGTTGCTTCCAAACTCCAATCAATATATCCTCAAATCTAAGATCTCCGCGTTGAGAATTCACTGGTCATCCCATTCAGTGGTAAAGGTTAAGTTGCAAACAGAGAGGCGGCAAAACCCTAAAACTTGGAGAACTCTGAGCGATTGGTGAGTTTCGAAGTTCAAAAGGAAAAGGAGAGTAAAAAAAAATTAAATTAATACATTATAAGTCTGATGGCTTTTCTAGATGATTAATTGTCTAAACGATACAAGCTATAATTTGTCAACCACAAAAGCGAATAAACAATTATGATAGAATGAATCGTTTCATCACATGCATGGAGGAAGAGCTCAAAAGAAAACATCATACAAGTGGAATAGAAGAAAAAAACCAATGTTCATCAACAAGATCAACAAAAGAAATCATCAACAATCAAATACATGGACTAAAGGATCATGACATGACAATTATAGTGATAAAACTCCAGAATTATTTGCATTTTTAGGAAATTCATGTCATCAAACCTCTAGCCATTATTACTTTCTCTTCACTCACCAAAATATCTCACATATCCAAAAGCAAGGAATTTAATGGACATTTAACAAACTAAATCAAAAGCAACTGCAAATATAAGATTCAGGTGAACAGATAATGTCCTTCATCAATTCATTATAACATTCAACAGTATCTTAACGAATAACGTCCTTCATCAATTCATCAAGCTATTGGATCTCATTAGACATCATTTCTAGGTTCTGATCCCGACACTTATTTTTGGAGTCTTAAAACAAATGGTAATTTCTTTGTTAAATCATGCGACAACATGTTGCACTTCACAATTAAAACCTTCAGCCTAAATATCTTGTAGAAGCATACAATCCCACCAATGATTATCTTTTATATGTGGATTATTGTGCAAGGTAAAATAAACTCTATTGTCCAACTTGCAAGAGAAATATACATTTTCATCACAAATGTTTCTTCTATGACTGCTGATGAAAGCATTCGATGCAACTTTTAGACTTCAGACCTTATTCGCCTCTAATCATATCAAATTATTGTCACTTTCAACAATAGTTTTTCTTACTAGTCGTAGTTTGGTAGGAATTACTTTGTTTCCTCAATAGAACACACTATTTTTCTTGTATTTACATTTGGCAGATTGTGTGGAAAGAGAAGAAAAATAGATGTTTTAAGTTGGAACATAAACCCATTTATCAAACCTATGATAATATCATCTCTCTTTTTAACTGCTGAATAAGTGTTGGATTTGGGCCTTTACAATACAAACTTGATTCTAATGGAGTAGATCATGACAAATCAATAGACAATTTGATCAATTTGTTCATAACATTGAATGTCTATAATATGAAATGAAAATTAGATTAGAAAGTGCTTCATAAACTATTACACTAAACATAAAATAAAAATCTTAGAACAATAAACAATAATTACCATTTTTAAACATACTGTAAGACAAACTTGGTTCATAATGTTAAATAATATATAAAAAATTCATTACCTTGGGTTTTCGAATCAGAACGATGATTGAGCACGCTTAAAGGACTAATCATTGTTGAGTTTCTGGTACTGTAATTGAACACGATGATGAACCTCTGATTTTGGATCCTCAATGAAACTGAAACATGAATCGATATGGCAAAATTGAAATAGATGTTGAAATCTCAACCAAGTATATGATTGAGAGACTGTATGGAGATCGAGATTAAATCTTTTACTGAAGATAAAGTACAGGATGGGTTGTAATAGAGATGAACAAAAGAAACGGAAACGAAAGAGAGAAGAGAAGGTTATTTTGGGAATTTGAGATTTTAGCTCGGTCCATAAAGCAAATTAAAGTGCTTAATTTAGCGCTTCATTAGTGATAAATTTGTAATAATGTCCTGTAAACTTATGTTTTCGAACTGTTGTCCTGCAAACATATTCCAGTTCACTGAGAGGTACTGGAACACAATTTCCAGAGCTAGCTACAAATATAATAGAATAAGGAAAGAAATGAATGCTGCATAAGAGGGAAGGGTATTGAAAGTGCTGCACTATTCACATTTCAACATTAATTAATTAATGAAGGTTTTAACATCTAATCCTCATTTCAAATCTCTAAACGTTACATTTTGAATAGATGGAGAATGTGTTAAAGATGATAGCCAAAGATATATACATGTATATGCATATTTCTTCTAGAATGCACACATTAGTTTCAATCAATCTTTCAGTAGAAATTAATAAATTTCATTAATAACATCATAATTTTATTTAAAAACTATTTTAAATTCAACAATTTTATTTAACAACTTAAATGATCAAATTTTACCGGATGCTACATGTGGGTGATCAAAAGTCATTAGATCATGTAAGTAAACATAATATCGTATTGGAATTGGATGGATGAATTTGAATTATTGTAAATTCTGATCGAATATTTATAAATGACATCAAGAATGTATGTGTTGAAGATTACAAATAAGAAGGTAGGCAAGGGTACTTTTAAGTCTATTTTTGTTTTTACTTTTTTTTATATACAATCATCTCTTAACAAATTACAAATAAGAAGAAACCCCCTTAAAATTAACCCCTCTTAATCAATATTGGAGTCCTTTTAACAACCCCCATATAATAAAATTCCTTTGGTTTAGCCAAAAAGATAAAGAAGAGTTAATATTTATTACTACCAAACACATTTGATGGTTAGAGCATCTCCAATCCTCAAGCAATATCTTCAGAAGATGACGTGGAGACAAGAGTTTTACATGTCCAACCCATGTGTCAACAAACATTATATACATAAGAAAACCGAGTCCAATGCAAACGTGGTGGAAATGTTAAACTAATCCATATAGCATAACTGAACATAGGCCCCGTTCTTTTGGGCAAACGGAGCAGCATATCAACGGACGCGTCCAACGCGCGTCGGACGCGTCCGTTGATAACGGGGCAAAATGCCCCGTTTGCCCAACGGCTCAAAAGTGAGCTGTTGGGCCCCGACGCGTCGAACGCGGCGGGTCCCAAACAGCCCAATTTTGAGCTGTTGGGTATAAATATTTATTTTTTATTTATTTAATTAATTAATTTAAGTTTATATAAACTTTAAAAATTGATAACTTTTGCATATGAGATCCGTTTGAGATGCGGTTTTTTACGTTGCGATCGTATCGAAGTGCTCTATCTAATGGAGTTGGTTTGAACTGAATCGGAGCAACTTATAATTTTATAATTTTTTATTTTATTTACTTATTTGTGTAAATTATTGATATATATTATTTATTAAAAACAATGATAAATTAATTAACCATTAATTAATTAAATTATGAAATAAAAATAAAATAGTCCGCTTAAATGGTCCGCTTAAATACTCCGCTTAATGCGCCAAACGCATTCTCCGCTAACTACAATTCTCCGCTTAAATTCTCCGCTCAGATTCTCCGTTCAAATTCTCCGCTTCCGTTTGCAAAGAACACACCCATAGTTGATTAGCTGAAAAAATGGCAGCAAAAAAGAAGGCGCAGGCAAAAACAATGATAAACTTCGGTGGCATATGTCTTCAATCTATGGTTCTCTGTCATTATTTCTGGGTACTCATGTGCATTTGCACTGTAGTTCACGTATTCCTGCATTTACTCGGAACTTGCATTTACTTCATACTGCCTACAGGTATTATTTTGAATTATATTGCTTCATTTTTGCAAATAAAATAATGGGCATTGGCAGCAGACAGACATGTCAGTGAAAAAGATAACTTCTCAAATGCTTCCTATTTTTTAAAATGGGTTAATATATTCCCTTTGCCATGATTGGCTAGTTTGCATCATGGCTCCCATCAGCGTACAGACAGAAACATCCGCATCACATGTATGTTACATTGACCATGTAACTATTGTGCAAATGAGAAATGATACAAACTCGTATCAATATTGTTATAAGGAAATGACTACTAGTGTTAAACTGAAGCAATATAATTCAAAATAAAGTGCAACCATGTGATCAAATATACTGAAATGATTCAAGAAAAATAAGTAAACATATATCACTAATTAAAGAAATCTGCAGTAAGTAAAACAAGGAAGAAACTGGACTGCAATAGTATAGGAAATCTAACAACTAAGTAGCATAACAAGACATTATTGCAAAGGCATTAACTCGGCACAACCTTCTCTTCTAGCTTTTTTTCTTCTTTCCAAATTCAACATAGGATACTCAAATATATCAGTGAATGAAACAGTTGCAGAAACATGTTTCACTTTAAAATACATACAACTCTACAAACAATACATGGCCAAAAAGCAACATATCATAGACGTAAAATGATAGAAACTACATTTCCTCCACATCAACGAAGTTCTTTAGCATTGCAAGATTTTCCCAATGAGCAACTCGGTACTCACATTGCAAGTGCAAACATCAAAGATAGATCTCCGGCTAAAACAACATTTGCTACTATAACAGCTAAACGCCTTGCATATGCGCCTAGAGATTCCATATTTTGCCCCTTTGACACCCAATAGATTCAACCATGCTGACTGAGAGGCAATATACACAGCAAAGCATTAAACGGAAAAAAAATAACATGCACAGCAAAGCAACAATATACACAGCACGTGAGCAGCAAAGCATTAAGCAGCTGCTTCCCTCGAATTGATCTGAAAACAATAAAAAAACAGAAAATATACGTCGATTGAGAAGAAAACAATATGTGAGTCCCAATAAACTGCACAGCGACTGCTTTGTTTATTGGTCAGCAAAACAATATTCGCTAGAAACAAATCAAAAAAGAAATAATTTTCAGAAAAATAATTGACAATACCTGAACTGGGAACTGACGATACAAGAATCGAGTAGGAGCAACTGGATGTTGAAGCAGCGATTACGATTTTTAATTTGTTCGGCGGAAGGATTTCAATTTGATAATGAATTCTACATAAATTGACTGAGATCTGTGAATGAATCAAGTAGGAAGAAGAGATGTACCATTTGAACTAGAAAATCCTTTGCCGCAGAGAATTTTCATGGCGGATTGATGTAGGATGATCGAATGAAGAAAAAATAAAGCAACTAATTTGATGACGTGGATGTTTCAAATTGTCAAGCTAGATGTCTGAAACTGGACATCCTCTTTCACAATGTGAAATTTGTTTTCGCACACGTCAGATTCCACGGTTAATTCGACATTGCACTGGAGACCTAAAAACAAAATTGTTGTTTTGTGCTGATGTATCATTAACATTACACTCTAGTAACATCTGAAATGAAGATGCTCTTAGGACTTATGCACCACATCAAACAAATGGACAAAGTTAACTCCGTTAAACCCATGTTTCTTCTGTCTCCCACGATTAATTTTAGGGCTGTTATGGTAATGGTTACCATTACCGTTTGGCAAATACCGTTACCGTACCGTTTTTACTGGTAAGCCAGAATTGCTTACCGTTACCGTTACCGATCGACTGGTATACCGTTGACTGGTATACCGATAATCTGGTAACCGTTACACTGGTAATGGTAAATTACCGTTTGTCCATCAAAGTTTATATCTTAGCATATTTTTTGTACACCGTGCATTTTTATTATACTATAGGTAGTGTTAGTTCATAAAAACATAAATGAAAAGAAAAATAAGTGTATCTGAAATTATTTCATCTGATTATTGAATCAAATATAATCATTTATTTGGTTCTACTTGCATGTAATAAAGCATATCAGATATGTATACTTATGTTTTGAATTAACTTGTAAAATTACCGTTACCGCTGGTATTGAAAAAATGTTACCGATAATTTACCGTTAAAAATGGTAAATTTACCATTACCATACCGTTTTAACTGGTATACCGATTTCAATTAAAAATGATTACCGATCGACTGGTAATGTATGGTAATGGTAAATTTACCGTTACCGTAATAGCCCTAGTTAACTTCATTTCAACAAATCTCTCTCCCACGATCTCGATCTCGTCCTAATTTCATTCTTTACACTCAGATACACGATGATGTATAATACCTCTCCCATGATTATTTCTCAATCCCTTCCTAATTTAATTCTTACATTCTGATGTGTAATACAAAATTCGAGTAAGTTTGTAATGGAAAATTGCATCAACTGTTCATTTAGATCTCGGTGCAAACTGCAAGTTTAATGAATGGAGAGAGGATTTATACCAGAACGTCGTTTTTCTTACCACGGATGAATTGAAGGTCGGATCTATGTTTTTTACACTAACTGTCTCTATTGTAATTATTAAAGATGCAGCTATATTCCTAAATTATCTGTATTTCAACTCGTTTTTACCTTTTTTTTATATCAAGCTTTTTTGTTTTGATTTCAGCAAAAACATATGTCATTGATTCATTAGCTCTTTATCCACTGTTTCACTGATATTCCTGAAATTTAACGTGTCTCCCTATTTTACATCAGTATTTCTAATTTTCTACTGTTGTTATTCCTGATTTAGGCGGATGAATTTTTAATGGAAATATAGATGATGACTGTTTATTAATTAGGAAGTTTTAATGCTAATTATTTTTTATAGGTTGATGTTGATGTTTATTTGGTTTTATTTTTTCATTCATATTTGTATGCACCTAAGTAGTTTGGAAAAATGTTTATTCCATTGTTTGTAACTTGATTAAATTTCTTTCGTTCTGTAACTGTATATTTTCGTTGGTAAGTTTTAGTTTGGACATTGTTATTGACACTCCAAATATTGTTAAGGTAGGACCAATTTTTTTATTTTTCAAAAATTGTTAAGGGGAGTACTAATGAGGAAAGTAGCCCCTTAACAAATAAAGATAATTTTACCTTATTACCCATTTAGCCCCTTAACAAATGAAGGTAATTTTTTCTTAACAAATATTGCAAGGGCCATAATTTTTTTTTTCCAATTCGCATATATAGATTTTTTAAAACCCTAAAGGATAAGCGTTTTCAAAGGAATAGGATCGAACTTTTTTTTTTTTTTTTTTTGTCGACATAAATATGTCGAATTTTATAATTACGAAGGCAATGCACCGAAATGATTATTAATTTTCGACATATCACTATTGAATACATACATAATTGATTGCATGCTGCATTCGGTGCAGTGGTGACAAACTGCTTATTTTAATTCGGTTTCCCTTGTCGAATAAATTTTTAGCAAATTCTATTCATACACCAAAAATTACCTAACGTACACCACTATTATGCTAAAAACTATATTATTAAATTACCCTTATGGTTTATTGCATTATTACTTTTGTAATTATAATCCATTAAATTAAAACATTGCAATTAACGATATTTACCATATCTATGTAAAAAAATTGAAGAACTTAATTTGTTTTTAAATATGAAAACTAAATTTTGAAATAGGGAACTTTTTACAAGTAAATGCTCAAATTTAAAATCATTTAATTTAGGCGTAGGTTTTTTTTTGTTGAAATTAAGAATTTTTTGTAGCACAATAAATTGGTTACTATATACACAAATAAATGAAATTCATTATACTAAACGTAAACTTTATTTTGTACTATAAAATTTCATTTTCTGTAAATAAGTTTACAGTTTGAAAGAAGGAAGATGATGAAGAATAAAATAAGGCTACTATTGTAAAAGATACGGTGTATGTAAATAATTTTTGGTGTATGGTAGTTCATTTTATTTTATGGTGTATGTTAAGAGATTGTTGGTGCATGAATAGAATTAGCCTAAGATTTTTTTAAATCTAATTTGAAGGGGCAATCTAGAAATATTCAGTAGTGTGAAATAATATGTTTGTGTAGCCCCTTAACAATTTTTCAAAGAGTGAAGTGTTTTTAAAAAAGGACCCCTCCTTAACAATAGTTGGAGTGTCAATAACAACACCCTTTAGTTTTATGTTTCTCCATCTACCACTGGATCATAGATTAGATATACTTTATGCTTTTAAAATGAATCTCCCCTAAAATTTAGGCGATGTTCTCAACGCTTTCTCTGTCCCTTCCGTATTTGGATCATGTTACATAAATTTAGTGGTTTTTTCCAAAGATAAGATTTTTGTTAGCCTGTAGGTATGTATTTACTTCTAATCTACTTTTTGTTCTTTCTTCACATTCGTTCATTATTTTCATATCTTTTTACTCTTGGTGAAAGAACCAGTTTGTTGTTTTCAAACATGTCAGTAAAAGGATTCGAGATATACCTTCCCTTTAAACTATTATGTTTATTTGGTTGTCGTTACTTTTTGTATATCTTATATGCTCTAAGATTTATTTTGGATCAAAAGAATCTCTTTGTCGTTTCTTATATGTCAGTAAAAGAATTTGTGATACCTTTAAACTATTATGTTTCTTTGGTTGTCATTACTTTTTGTTTATCTTATATGCTCTAAGATTTATTTTGGATCTGATATTATTTATTGAACAACTTGGAATTTAAAATATATTTTATTTCAATTTTTTTTTTTTTGGCAAGGCCGACCGGTTTTTAAGGTGACCGCAAACACCTATATTAAGAAAATGGAACTGGTACTCTGCACATGCACCGAGTAACAATCTGGTTTGAAGTGTCCAGTCACTATCAAAACATCAAAATAGCAAAAATTACAAAATTACTGCATGCTACGGATAAACACTAGGATAACAACATATTTCAATAGAACTTGATAGGGTCAATTGCGGGGAGACACATAACGCAGAAAGATCCAAGAGCATGGAGCCAAGTCAACCACTTAGAAGGAGCCAAGTTTCCTACGGATCTCCTTCGTCGTAGTAAAATCCGGTGTAAGGAGTCATATTACGCTTAAAGATCCAAAAGCGAAGAGCCAAGTCATTAACATTGGAAAGAGCCAACAGACGATTTTGGTCCCATGAAGGATCATTCAAAATAACCTCATTGTTTTCACCAATTTCACCGTCATTTCTCAGAATCAGATTCCCATCATCAGGTGTGTAGAATATACGACTACGATCTTCCTCCTTATCATCAATGAATAAGAAGAAAACATCATCAGTGTCACTATGCATTCCAGTATGGGCATGCACCCAAGCAGCTTCCTTCTCACACCAAGAGATATCTGTATCAGGAGGATCAGAAGGTAAAATAGGAGATGACGGCACAACCTCATGTACTTCCTCCACTACCGCATGTGCTATCTTCCTACCGGTAGGGACCCATACACTTACAGGAGGCTTAGGTAGGGGAGATTTAACAGGGAGAGGCAAGTTTGCTTCATGCTGACAGGTATTAAAACAATGACCAAAGGATTTGCAGGTTGTGCAGATTTCAGGTTGCCATCTATACGTCACATCCACAAAGTGAACTCGATTTTCTATACTTACTTTGATTTGTGTTGGCAAAGGCTAATCAGGAGTAATCTCAATTAGGGCTCTAGCATATACTAAGTTTCTTCTAGCAACAGTATTAGCGTCAAAGCATTTGACTTTACCTATATGACATGCTAGCCAATTAAGGCCAAGAAGAGGTTGAAGCACGGACGGAATATGAGTGAACTGAGCCCAAACAGGAATCGAAAGGACCCGTTCACGGACTCTATCAATCGAAGCACTCCAAGTGGTCACAATGAAAGGTCTCCCATTAATAATAGATGGCGCTGCTTCCTGTACGTGCCTTCTCTCATCAGCAGAGAACTTAAAATAATAAAGACCGTCAACATACGTCATTTTTAATGATGCACGTATATGCCAGGAATTACGACATGCCGAAAGCATATTCACATCCGGATGTTTGGAATCCAAGAAAAATCCAACTAGGTGTCGTTCCAGAATTTTGCAGCTTCATTATGGATATCTTGCGGAGGGACGGAGCCTGCCTCACCGGGGAGGATATTAAAATCTACTGGCATGTACTCCCCCGCAACATGGGGAAGAGAATTGAATAGTGTCGTCCATTTCTTTGTGGCATTTGGGGTTGTGTTTTTCATTATTTCAACGGAGACATGGCCTGCAACGTTTGTGGGAAGATGGTTTTCAGGAGTTATTGAAGGGGTTTCTTGGTTCATTTGTCTTGAAGGCTTTCGGGTGGTTGAGACATTTGCCTGGATGTTTGAGGAATTATGTCGAACAGTTGGTGGGCTTTGAGTGTTTTCACAAGGCAATGAGTTAGAAAGGCGAAGGCTACCCAATCTAGACGAAAGATTGTCATCACGATCCCCTTGGGATACCAAAATAGCATTTCCAGAACCTGTAGTCTGTGTCATGGGGGGTGTCGTTGATACCACCGAACTAACCACGTTACCCAAATCAACATACAAATTAACGTTATCAGACACAATATTACCTAGCATTGGACTAGAGCATTCGCCAGGCAGCGGCCAAGCGGGAGCTTTCTCAAGCAAAGACGATAAAGGGGTCGTGCCCTTTTGTTGAGTTTGCAGTGAAACAGGAGAACGATTTGACGCAATTTCATCGATTAGGGCGTTCAATGGATGTGTAGCAGGAAGCGTGAAGACGGATCGAGGCGGAGCTCCATCAGCATCAGCATCGATTTCAGATTCAGATGTGTAATCATGAGGTTGAGCTCTACTACTAGATCTGGTCAACATAGAAGATGAGCGCTGAGTCTTTGAGTTCTTTTTCTTGGCCATTTGAGTGGAGCGGAGAGACGCGGAGGAGGAGGAATGAGGTGGCGGCGGAGGCGCAAGAGCGATGGATCTAGGTTGGAGCTGGGAAAAAAGCGTCTGACATTCTTTTTTAAAAATTGCATTAGCATAAAAATAGTTGTTAAGCATAGTAGTGGAGAAAGTTGACATAGATGACAAATTTATTCTTTATCATGAAAGACGCAAGACTTTTGTTTTACACATATTTGTCAGTCATGTTTTTTTTCATGCCAGCTTTATTTTTTATTTGAAAGACAAGACTTCTATTTTACAAATTATTTGTCAATGGTGTTTTTTTACCTATTTATTTCTTCTTTTGTTACAAATAAATTAGTTTAATCTTACAACGCTTAAACCAAATTATATATAATATCAGTATTGTAGGTCTTATTGCATTACACTTTCCTTTGCACTTAAACATCATTAATTTATTAGTTTTCTTGTCATCATCAATCCTTATTTCACCTCATAATCATCTACCAACTAATAAGTACATGGTTTTACATAAAATTAGAAGACAAATAAAGGAACTGTCTAATTCATATGAATGTTGCTGATCAACATTTACACCATAGTTCACTTTGGCCAAATATTAAATGATAAAGGAATAGCAATAGAAAAGTTTGAATTGGCAACATATTATGATACATAATTCAAATCAACGGAATGTATTTAGTAATAATTTTATGGTTTTTTTTTTTTTTTAAAAAAATAGGTTTAAAAGAATCATAAATACAGAAAGAGCGGTAATCACTAACAACTACACCTACATGCAAAGTAAAATGAATAGTATATTCACACATCTTTTTATTTCATCTAGGTGCACAAACATATATTTCATCCATCTAAATACAAACATGAACATGCCAACATATCACAATTCTCACAATGGTTGCCTATTTGTCTCAACTAATTTATGCAAAGCATAATTTTGTACTTATATCTCAACTAATTATCGCAATATTTGCTTGTGTATCAATTTATATCTCATGCTTTATAATGATGCCACATATATTTAATAGTTTATACAGGCTTTAGAGGTATCTCATGTACGTAATTGATCCGATAGTATTGTCCCAATCTTTGAATGCTATCTATCACGTATCTCAGCTGTTGCTTCTCAATTTATTCAGGTTTCAATCATTATCTGCAATTTGAATATCATTCATCAACATCAAAGCTAGATTTCTGATTCCTATCTTGCGACTCTAAACTTCTTTCATTTCATACGGTAACATTAGTTGTTGATCCTATTGAGAAACACTATACTATTATGTTGTAGAAATATGTGTTGTAGTATGCCTGGGGCTTCAACTTAATGATAACAAAAATTGTCTCTTATGGTAAAAAAAAAATTAAACGAATTGATAAGGTGGAGCCAACTATCCCATTATTGGTAACTGCCACCTGCTTAAGAGTAACCATATTTTTCAATTATCTGTCGATTTATGTTATAGTACCTTGGAGTAATTACACCGAAATATTTTCTAATTTAGGTAAATAATGTTTACTGACGAATCGTTGACTTAGAAATCAAACTATTTATGGCTTCTTGGTTTTGGTTGAATCTCTTTTACAAAATCCCAAATTATTTTCAGTTGCCATTTTTACGTACATTTTCTGAAATGTTTTTAAGTAATATCTTCATATAGCATTAAAGCATATGTCTTTATAAAAATGAAATATATATATATATATATGTGCAAATTACATTAAAAAAACTGTTCAACATATAGAAATTATCTCTTCATATTAGAAGATGTAATATAATCTAGAAATGTTCTCATGAATAACATTTGACGGGCAAATGATATAACTAGCTGCATATTTTTGATTACATATTGATGTTATTTTAATATTTCGTCCTTAATTGATTTTTTTAATGAAATCGTAGTCCTATAAAATAGAAGCATGGTCATTTTTATTAATATATAATTCAAAAGGCCATTCATAGATGTTTAGTGAGTCATATAAAAAGAAAATACAATAGAGTTCATCGTGTGGATGATATTAATTTAGAAAATGCAAACATATTTTAGAACACTCTAACTGCCAATATGCATATATATATATATATATATATATATATATGTGTGTGTGTGTGTGTGTGTGTGTGTGTGTGTATCAAGGAAACTATAGTGAGTGGCTAAATCGTGGTGGAACAATATTGGTTAGGGAAACTTAGTGCCAACCATGATACAATTTACAAGTGATATTATGCCTTCTGAAGATTGCAATCACAGAATATGACTAGGGGCTAGGTGCAACTGGTAAATGAAGTCTGGTGATGATTCAGGCACATCTCAGCAATACCTTTGTAACACCCTGGAATTTATAACACATTAAAATGATAAACTAAAGAATACTTAGTAAAATATTGGGAATTAAGAGAAACAAACTGCGCCATTGCGTTTATCTCGGAATTCTGCTTGAGATGGACTTCGAGTTTGCATAAAATGGACATCATATGAAGAAGTTATTTAGGTTTGAAGTTTACACATATATGAGCTAATTATATATATAATCATTTCAGAAATTCAAAAAAATCTGTTTGAAAATCGAAGGTGGGACAACCCGGGAACCAGGCCCGTTGGGGATCGACCCCTACCCTAAGGGTGTTCACCCATGGATCGACACCCAGGTCGACACCTCCAGATCCAAGCCTGGTACATTTCTGCTTATGTAGACTTGTTTTCTGAACAGATTCGTGAACCCTTGGCTATAAATAAGACCCTATTCTCATTTTTTTATTCATTTAAAACAATGGTAAACTAGATGATGCCCCTGCCTAGATTGAAATAGCCTTTCTTCTTCAACGATCAAGTCATTCAAGTTTAGAGAACTGTGAATCAACATCTGCAGTTAGTCTTCTCTATTTCTTAGATCCCATTGTAGTGAGTCTACGTTATTTTTAGATATAAACACTTAAAAGTTATTTTGACATATTATGAATTAGATCTAAGCCTATACTATTTGAATCATATCAGATCTGCCATAACCTGTGTATCTAAGTTAATCTTGACATGTTATAAATTGGACGTAAGCTTGTGACTAATTGAATCATGTCAGATCTATCGTTAGTTGTATGTCTAATTCACTGATTAGATCTCATCATGCTTGTTTATGATCATGTCACTATGCCTAATCAGTTCTATTAGCACATACTCATCAAATATGTTCTTATATGCCTATCTTATCATTATGCCCAGTTTTATCACTATATGTTTATTCAGTTGCTATACTATTTCTGTCACTGTATGTCCATCTTGTTATTATGCTTATTTCTGTTCCCTTCCCTCCTTCTTTTCCCTTTTTATTTTATAGTCAGACTATCTTCGAGTCTAGGCATACCGCTGAAATATGCGAATGCATGAAATTGGGAACGAAGGGAAAACGTTAAAAATTGAGGCATAACTTGTATTGGGATATTTGGGGCATAACTTGAATTAAATACATAAATATGGATTTGGGGCATAAATCAAATTGTGATTTAGATCTTAATTCAGGGGCATATGGTTAATGATGAATATGACCTGAGAAAGGGGCATGATAACCTATAATGAAATTAGGGATAATGATCAAATAAAGAATATGCCTAGATTTACAGTAATTAGAAACTGTAACCGCGCTTAGACACGAGGTTAGGTTACACTTGTGGTAGAAGTCTGGCCATACTCACCCGATATATCTAGCGGCCACAAGTGGTGAATCTAATGTGAGGGGTCTAAGTGCATAAACACGTGATGGTGCTAGGACATGAGTTTAATTCCGACTTGTGGAAGAAGTCTGCTCGGACCCGCCCGACATATCCAGCGTCCACAAGTTGTAGGCTTAATGTGGGAGGTTTAGCTCATTATAACCATAAACGAATATATGGTAATGAACTCGTAATACTAAACATTTTTGAATCCATAGGGATTACATAAACCAGTTAGCTTGAGTAAGGGTTAAGTAAACTTGCTTGAATCAGTGGGAGGGTTAAGTAAATCTTTGGTTGGTGGGTAATATTTGTATATATAGGCCCACAAACTTAACCTGTTGGGATTATGCAATCTTGATAAATCAGTAGGAATAACCTGCAAAAACCCTAGTAATGGGGATAAAAGCCTAGGAGGAAGCTTATATCATCTTGTATGTGGGACCCATATCAGTCAGTAACCTATATCGGTATCAAACGGGAAACCCCGAACTAGGTCGGGGTCAGGGCACGATTACTGAGATGGTTATGGGACGTCACTTGAGAGGAGGTATGGGCGGCGAATTCTAACGGGGTCACGTGCGTGCATGGTTCCGGACCAGGGAGGAATAAGACGCCATGACATCTGTAGATATTGTAACAACCCGAATTTTAATAACATGTTGAAACTATAAATCTGGGTATAATTAATTTTTAAAATAAGAATCAAGGGAAACAGGTTACGCCATTGCGTTCGTCTCGGAATTCTGCTTGAAATAGAGTTCGAGTTTGCGTAAAATGGATACCGTACAAAGAAGATATGGACGAACAAAGTTTGGCAGAAAAACAAGAAACCGGCCAGAATGCACTGGCGCACTTGGGAAGTGCGGGAGAACAAAATTTCACTGGCGCACTTGGGAAGTGCGCCCATGCAATTTTGCATTGGCGCACTTGGCAGGTGCGCCCAGGACGAGCAGAAACCTACTAGTCAGGCCCTGGCTAGCCTGGTCGGGTTCTGGTCGAATTTTTGAGCTCTGGTGTGTCATTAGGGCTAACTTGTCACTTTCTGATTGGCTTCTCTTGAGATGGATGGCCTTGATTAACTCTAGCTTCATCGACGGCTCTAATTAGTTTGAAACCCTATATAAACAACCCCATAGCCTCATTCTTTTTACACCATTCTTCTCTAACCTTATGCTGCTCAAACTCTTGATGATCATGGTTTCTTCTTCTTCATCTAAAATAAAATAAATTAAATTAAAATAAAACGCGAAGATTATTCCTTGAAGACTACGACTAGGAATTGTGGATTTGCTTCTACAATCAAGATTCAACGATTCAGCAATTCAACGACAAACTTCTAGATTTGACTTCTACATCTTTCTTAGACCATGATCTGTAAGTTCCAAATACTTTTAGATAAAAACTATAAATCTAATATGGGTATGTTAAATTGGAATTGATTTATGTATGATTCATATCTATTCTTGATTTCTTCTTGGATCTTGACTATTGGGAATATTGTCTACGACGTTGAAACTTTTGTTAATGACATAAGGCTATGACTATGCCTATGACTGTGAACATAAGACCATGACTATGACTATGATGGTGAACATAAGACTATGCCTATGCCTATGACTATGACGGTAAACATAAGACTATGCCTATGACTAAGACGGTGAACATAAGACTATGCCTATACCTATGACTGCAAATATAAGACCGTTGCCTATAACTATGACAAGGACAATTGTGGCTAATCACCTATGAGGTTATTGCCTAGGATTATGGCTATGAAATTGGATCTAAGCTTGACTTTTTATTCAGACCTATTTTCTTTATTCTTGATTTTGGGATTTTTCTATTTAAGTTAGATCTATCAACATTCTCGAACCTAGATTATCATTCAAACCTTTTCATGTTCATAATGTTATCAGAGCTATATGCCTGCGATGTTTTAATCAATTTATTTAGTTATGTTATGCCTTGAAAATAGATTGATAATAGAATAATGTTTATTATGTTATATGTGGAATTGAATGACATTGATCTATGCCTGTGGTTCTATTTTATTACCATATTGAATTGGGAATTAACGAACAAGTCTATTCATATGTATATGAACTTGAAGTATAACCTGTGATGACAAGTTGTGTAGTTTATCATGTTATGCAAGTTTTAGGTTGTGAAATCATATCACATATGTGACCAAATGTTAGATCTACATGTTTATGTGTATATGTTAAACCTATGTCATATTTCAAGTTCACACTTATTCGTATGTTCGTGATTGATTTGCAAGTTCACATACATGTAAGTTGATTTAGTCGATGTTGCAAATTCACATATATGTATGTTGGTTCAGTCTACGCTGCAAGATCACACCTATGATATTCATGTTGATTATTTTTGCAAGTTCACACCTATGATGTTCATATTGACTATGCCTATGATGCCAAGTTTACGCCTATGTCATGCTTATGTTAATAAATTGCTTTATGCCAATTTTGTGTACGTTAAATTAGGCTAAGTTTTTAGCCTAATATTATATGTCAAAAATCATGCGGACGAGAAATTAGGCTAAGATTGTTAGCCTAATATTTACACGGGGTAACGTTGGGAAAAATTGGAAATTATAGGAAACTTGGCATGAAACTTGCCTTGAAAACTTGACACGAACTTGACATGAAAACTTGAACATGGACATGACACTAGAATGAACTTGAAAATGGTCAACTCGAGGTTGGGTTGAGTTTGCAGTGTAATTCTGCCCGGAACCGCCCGGCAAATCCAGTGACTGCAAACAATAGGATCCAATGTGAGTAGTTGGTCATATCGCGCTTGAAACCCGATGTTAGACTGAGTTGTGGTGTAAATCTTCCCGGAACCGTCCGGCATATCCAGTGACCACAACAGCAGGTCTAATGTGAGAGGTTGGGGTGCATTAATGAATAAATGCCACATGATAGGGTTAAGTCATGAACATGAAAGACAAGACTTAACCAACTCGAGACATGATTGGTAGGGTTAGGTCATGAACTTGAACGACAACACCTAACCAACTTGACACGTGAATTGTAGGGCTAAGTCACGAACTTGAATGATAACACTTAGCCAATTTGACATGCTAGACTAATAAGGGTTAAGTCTCGAATTTAAATGACAACACTTAACCTGCTGGACGGAAACCCTAGTTACGTGGTCCATTTCAGCAGTAACCCACTAGATGTAACATGGTACCCTGGAACTAGGCAGGGTGTGGCACGATTACTGGGCTGATTGTAAGCGACTAGAACAACGGCTGTGTTGGTGCGCCAGTGTAGGTTCAGGAGGTCTATGGTCGTGCACGTGGTCCAGAGTTGAAAAAGCAGGCATTGGGCATCAGTAGGTTTATCTGTGCATTCTTGATTCGTGTCGGTGGTTGGCACCATAGGGCTTGATACACCCTATGGTGGACCTAGCACAGGTGACTACATTCGTGATAGGGCCGTATAACACAGACACACGATGAGCTAGAACCTGTAGGGAGCCGATCGACCAGTGGATCGTTTCGTTGGACCTAGAAATGGGTCATTTCATGATATTGGGCCAAGGGATTATTTCATGATTTATATAAGACATGGGTTTGGGATTCTAGTACAGTTGATGCAGCGAACCTTGAATATGTGATGTTATACTTGATTTATATTTGATTTATCATGTTATCTTAGTCTATCTTGCCCATCTTGTCATCATCCATATGATTACTTTCAGTTTATACATGTCATGTTGCCTTTATCTGTTTTTATGCTGAAAGTCACTTAGACTTACCAGTCTTTATGACTGACCCGTTTTCTTTCACCTCTTTTTCTTCCATTTCCCCCCAGGTTCTCAGGGAGGAAACTCTTGCACTTAGCTTGGATTTCACTTGCTTTCGGTTCAGCTCATATACGGTTTGATCTTAAGCTATGCTATGGCTGCATTTCTGCTACCTTTGGGGAATTAAGCTCCTTTTGTTGTTTCAAGTTTATGCTTCTTTATTTATGCAAGACAAAATTTATTGTAATGGAAAATAATGACCTTGGCTATTTGATGTAAAAGGTTTTGACTCTTTTTGAAAGTAATGAAATTTATCTTTTGATTCTTCCACTGTTTTATTTATGTTCTTCTTGTAATATTTCTGTATTTGTTTACCTCGATAACGCTCCTCCAAAACTAGTGCATTCCCTTTGTGAGTGACCCTAGCGGAGGTGGGGTGTTACAGATATGGTTGTGCATCTCATTTGTATCGGGGTTGCCACCTTAGGGAGTGATACACCCTAAGTGCAGGGTCAGCACAGGGTATCTATGAGGGTTAGGGAGCCAATCGATTGGGGTAGTAATTAGGGTACATCTAGTCATGTTTGTTTAGGAGCCCGTTATTATCATTTGGGGATTACACCCATCAGTTCTATTGGGCTACCTGTATTATATGGGGTTAAAATCTCTTACTAGAAGCACGCCTAAGTCTACCATCTTATGCTTATTGGGATCATCATGTTACAGTTATACTAGTATTGGTGCAAAGAAAGAGAAAAGTAGCAGAGAAGCTCATTGCAAGTTCTATTCTATTTATCCTGTTTACCATGTCATACCTGCCTTATACGATATATCTCTCTTATTCAATTTATATGCCTGTCATGATACTTTCACTTATTTTTATGCTAAAATTAACTGGACTCGCCAGAATTTATGTCTGAGCTATTTTGTTTCCTCTTCTTCCCTCCCCCCAAGTTCTCAGGGTGGGAGTACTCAAGCTTGACCAAGATTTTTCTTCCATTTTGCTTGGAGCTGCTTTGATGTACTGCTTCGATTCTGTACTTTCTTTACTATGGCTATACTTATGGGGAACTATGCTTCTTTATTATTGTACTCTGATGATTTTAGTACAAGACTGAAGTTAAAAGTTGATGTATTGGGATTTGTGTATCTCAGACTTATGATGTAACTATGTTTTGAACTACGATACTTTATGATTAATGAAGTTTTAAATTACGTTGCTATTTTACATCTATCTTGTAATGTTTTTGTTTCTGTTTACCTTTAACGCTTCACGAAACTTAATGCATTCTCTTAATGAGTGACATTAACGGACATGGGGTATCACATTCGATATCAGAGCGGAAGGTTACCAGATCGAATAAAAGAATTTGAAATTGTTTTCAAGAGGTTATAAAAGAAAGCATTTTCAAAAGAAAAGTCTGTTTTGAAAAACATATTCCCCAAAGCCATATGTAATGTCTTTCGATTCTCTATTTCAATTCCTTTCCTTTTCAGCATGTCTGAGGAACCTAATATTCCTGAGGGCGTTACGATACCAGGCTTGTTCCGTAGGTATCTAGAGGCCACGACGCCCATCGTTGGTCAAGCAGACGTTCCTCCCCAGCCGCAGCCGTTGTTCTTCCTCCTCCTCATGCTGATAATTTCTCTAAGATATGCAAAGATTTCCGTGCTATGGGTGGGAAGCCATTCAAAGAAACTGAGACTTTCGTGAAGGCAAGGAATTGGCTCAAAGTAACGGAGGATTTGTTTGGAATTTTCGAAGTTGATACTCGTAGGAAGATTCAGTTTGATGCCTGGCTGCTGAAAGATGATGTCTCGTTTTGGTGGGAAGTGACACCTGCGGGACGTCCAATAGAGACTTGGGATGATTTCCGATTGAGATTCGAAACGAAGTTTGTTTCTCAAACCGAGAAAAATATGCAAATGGAAAGGTTTTTGGCACTTAAGCAAGGGAGCATAGCTGTTAGAGAACATATTAATAAGTTTAATCAATTGGTGAGGTTTTGTTTGGAACTAGTGGATACCGCGCACAAGAAGGCTTTGTGGTTTGCTAGAGGAGAACGAACCCCTCCATGGGTTAGCTTTGTCTCATATTTCGATGGGAGCAACTTTTGAGAACCTTATTGACATGACATTGATGCATGAGGAGGGTAACGGTGAAAAGAAAGAAGCTAAGGTTGAGGAAACACAAAACAAGAAAGTGTGCCCAAGAAAGAACAACAACAACAAAAGAAGGGCGGTAAGAACGGCAAAGCTCGAGATAAGAGGAAATGTCATCATTGTGGACGAGAGGGTCATGTGATCAAGGAATGCAAGAAAAGAAAGAATGCTTGTTTTCATTGTAGAGAGGTCAGGCACTTTTCTAAGGAGTGCCTAAGAAGCAAGGACAGGGTAAAAGGATAGGATCTTCTGGGGGCAGGTGCATGCTCTCGTGGTTAGTGTGCCGGATAGAGGTAGAAAGTTTTCGTTGAAGGTTTGATTTCTCTTAGAACTCTTTTTGATTCTCGCGCTTCGCATTCTTTTATATCTAATTCTGTGGTTGAGTCTTTGCACCTTAGTACTAGTATGGTTTTGGATCCCATTGTTGTCTCAAACCCCATTGGGGGTATAGCTCATCTGTCTATGATTTGTCGGGGTTTGAGAGTATCTGTATTAGGCGTCGAGTTCGAATGCGATGCATATGTGCTTGGGTTCATGGGATATGGTTTAATTCTAGGGATGGATTGGCTTGCCATGTATGGTGCCATTCTGGATTGTGAGAGGAGGGTCGTTAGACTTTTGACTTACCATGGGAGAACCCTCAAGATTTCTTGTGACCCTAAAGTGTCTGTCATGCTTAGTCCTAAAGTAGCTTGATGCATCTATTGATGATCTATGATCTGTAGCAGTAGTTTGTGAGTATCTGATGTTTTTGAGGAGGTTAGGGGTTTACCTCCTAGGCGCGAGATTGATTTCCGTATACATTTGGTGAACAATGCAAAGCCAGTTGCATTACCTGTGCGCTACATGGTCCCTAAAGAAAAAAGGGAGCTCAGCAAGCAAGTAGGGGAGCTACTTGAGAAAGGGTTTATTAGGCGAAGCATATCTGAATGTGGTGCTTCGGTGGTATTCGCAACTAAGGCGAATGGTTCGCTTCTCTTATGTGTGGATTATAGAGAGTTGAATAAACTCACTAAGAAGAATAGGCGTCCACTTCCGAGCATAAATGATCTGTTTGACCAGCTAGTTGGTGCATCTGCTTTCTCTCACTTAGACTTTGCCATGGGGTTTCATCAGTTGAGGGTGGCCGAAGACATATAGACAAGACCGCTTTTAGAACTCCAGTTGGTTTCTTCGAGTGGCTCGTTATGCCTTTGGGTTGACGAATGCACCTGCCTGTTTTGTTGATCTGATGAGTAAGGTGTTCCGAGAGTTTCTAAATAAGTTCGTTGTGGTCTTCGTTTATGATATCTTGATTTTCTCAAAGAGTGAGGAAGAGTATGCCCTCTAAACTCCCTGTGCGCATCAACTTAAGGCGAAGTTCTCCAAATATCATTTTTGAAGAAAATAAGTGAGATTTCTAGGGCATGTGGTTACTAAAGATGAGATAGTAGTAGATCCTGCAAAGGTAGTTGCAGTTCAAGATTGGCAGTTCCAAAAAAATGCAATAGAGGTGAGGAGTTTTCTCGGATTAACAGGCTATTATAGGAAGTTCATTAAGTAATTCGCAAAGATATCAGCCCTGCTCACCAGGCTGACAAAAAAGAATATGATATTCTCTTCAAATGTAGACTGTGACGACGCTTTTTAGCGATTGAAGAGATTCTGACAACAACCCTAGTCTTGACCTTGCCCGACGGGAACAAAGTTTTTACATTATACACTGATGCATGTGATACAGGGCTTGGTGCGGTTCTGGTGCAAGAGGGATGAGTAGTATGTTATGAGGTAGACAGTTAAGAGTTCAAGAGAAGAACTACCCTACCCACGACATGAAGTTAGTTTCCATAGTATTCGACCTTAAGACTTGGCACCATTATCTACTATGAGAGAGGTTTGAATTGTACACCGATCATAAATCTCTCAAGTACTTGTGCTCGCAAAAGGATCTTAATCTAAGGCAGCAAAGATGGATGGAGTTCCTAGCATCGTATGACTTTGAGATTGCTTATAACTCTGGCAAGGGTAACGTGGTCACAGACGCATTGAGTAGGCAGAGGATGACATTTAGTCCTCTGTTTGTGGAGAGGAAAAGCTTGGAGTACATATCGACATTTGATTTCAGATCCTCCGCCGAGTTTACACCTGGTTTGTTTGCATCATTAGAGGTGCGACCTACTCTGTTGGATCACATAGGGACTTCACAGCGAGAGGACCCACAGCTAGTAGATATATTGGATAGACTCAGTAAAGGGGAGACTTCTAGTCACCAAAATAGATATTCCACAGATGATAGAGGGTCGTTGCGACGAGATGGAAGGCCTTGTGTTCCCCGTATTGGGAGTCTATTGAAGACAGTCCTTGAGGAAGCCAACCATTCCAAGATGACTATACATCCAGGCGATGACAAGATGTATAGAGGTATGAAGAGGGTTTTCTTTTAGGCTGTGATGAAGAAACATGTGGCAGAGTTTGTTTCTCAATGTTTTAGTCAAAGCTGAGCAAAAGAAGCCCGGTAGTTTACTTCATCCTTTGGAGGTCCCACAGTGGAAGTAGGAAAGCGTCTCTATGGATTTCATTGATGGTTTTCCTAGATCAAGGAAAGACAACACTGGTATTTGGGTTACAGTGGACATGCTTACTAAGGGTGCTCATTTCATTCCCATTAAGTGTAAGAGGACGTGAAATGACCCGAACTTCCCAGTAAAGGAAAGCCTGGATTGCTTTGAGAACAACACACACCAGAACATAAACTGGAGAACATTTTATTGCTGATTACAACAATTACATCAGAGTACAAGAAAATAACAGAGTATGAATACTTATTACACAATAGAAATACAATAATATCATAGATTTAAATTACATTTAAATAGCAGCGGAAAAATAATACAAATATACAACTGAAAGGAATACACGGATACAGAGCTTTCCGAATATCGCTTCAGCTCTAAACCAGGATCCTGTAAATATATCTGCAAAAAGCTACTCGACTGCCCATGTGGAAAATATGGGCACCCGAGTTTGCCAGTGAAACAAACTACAGGTCAGTCATGGGACTGGTATGAGAAATCTTAACTCAACTTATCTAATAATAAGGCGAATCACAGGACCACGCCGCTAACGCGGAACGGGTTTACTCCATTGGATTGCCAGTGCATAAAATAAGGTAAATCGTTAAACAACGCAATGCTTTTAAGAAAAATGAAACCATTATAAGACTCAAGTCCCATCACACAATGCAACGCAAACCGGAGGATAGAGTTTTACCTTATAATGGTCAAAAGATGCTTGATACGATAAAAACGGATTTAATATTAGTGTGTGTGTATATGGGTATATATATTTCAAAAACATTTCAATCATAATGTATCAATCATAGACAACATAGTACCCTATCCTACTATGTCGCCATACTAGTTCTACAATCAAAACCGCAAGATCGTATTGGAAATTGGATTTCCATCATGAGTCGAGGCTAGGGGCAAGCTCCTCTCTGATTCGAGACACTCTAGCAAATGCCTCAGGATCACACCTATGGGCAACCCTTGGAGCGGTAGGGCCGGTCCCCACCTAACGGTAGTGGATTGGCAATTCCTGAACACACGCTTCCCGGTCCCTTTGAAACTATAGTATGACCACTAACGGCCTATAAAAATCCGAGGCGCCTCAAAATCCATCATTCACATAAGTAAAATGTCATCCAGTTTAAGAACTGACACTACCACTGGCTAGAAAGAAACGTGTGCACTCCCTACGGTCCATATCTCGTTTTTGACTCATACCGGGGTGTGAGGCTCATGAAGTCACGATATACACAAAGCTATGTCGTAATAGGCTATACTTTGATCATCCCACAAGGCCCTGCTTTTCAACAAAAGCCTTGATCAATTGCATCTTGGCGTGCCACATTGACAATTCATGCCATGCGATCAATCACTATTAATATATACTAGGGCGTTAAGCAGAGAATAAATTCTCCACCACCAATCAGATATACATTAATAAAAATCAATTTAATTCACATAGAACGAAATCCAATGTCAGACACACATCCATTTACAAGTCCGTTCTGGGTCTGAACGAAACCGGAGGCACCATATTCCTCGCATATCTGAAACAATCAACAATAGTCCGGACGGCTACCACTGAAGCCCCTTCAAGGTAGCTACTCCCATCATGGGTTCTTAGTAGCAACACAGCCATTCGATGTGAAGATCGCCGGTCTTCAATCACCGTCTTCAACTTCGACTCTTCATCGTCATAGTGATTATTCAGAATGGGTTAAACCCGGTCTTTCCGAATAACTCGCGTATTTATAATTAAAAATCAAGTACTATAAAAACACATCCAATGCCACATTCCCATTCAGAATATAAAATATTCACATTATCTTATCAAAGATAAATTCTTCAAATTTATTCTTAAATATTTCTTTTAAATATTTATTAAAGCCCCCATTTGGATTTAAATATCAAAAATCATTATTCAATGATTATTTAAATTTAAGAAATAAATCTTGTCATTAACTAGGTTAAAGAACTAATGTCATTTTAAAGCACCGTTCACGATAAACCCAAAATTGATTTCCATTAAATATGGAATCTTCACAGAAATCAAACTAATATATAATCATTATAAATTTCTGTATCCGACCAATAATATAAATGAAATAACGACAAAGCCTCTTAAATTCCATATGTAGTATCGGTCTTCTTTTACAGAAGCTTATCTCAGTTATTATAAATTCGAATTCCATTCAATTCCAGTTTAATATATTAAATTGGAAAACTTACCTTTGGAAAAATTCCATTTAAATCTTAATAAAAGATTTATAAATTTCAAATCATATTCTCACTGTCAGTTGGGTTAAAGAACAAATGTCGCTTAAAAACACAGTTCACAATAAACCCAACTCACATTTCATCTTATTCCAATACTAAATATAAATTGAAAACTTTTAATAATCTTAATTAGAAGATTTATTCATTTCTCAACTGGGTTTAAGAAAGGTGTTATTGAAGACACCATTCACGACAAACCCAAAATCCAATTTATTTAATTTAATTTCAATTAAATATTCACTAATTGGAAAACTTCATTAAATCTTAATTTAATGATTTATTCTATTTAATAAATAGTTCATTTCAATAAAAATATATTTTTCCAAAATATATTCTTTATCTAAAATATTTTCTAAAATATTCTTTTTCTGGACATTTTCTAAATATTCTTTTTCTAGAATATTCTTTATTGGAATGTGACTCAATCAACAACCATATATTGTATGTAATCAACAATCATGATAAATAATTATCAAACATCCAAATGACGACCAAAGTGGAATTTATAACTGTGTGAGCATTAAAGTAAATAACTAACGCTCAGCACAGACTGTTAATCCATCGATTGACATATAACTAAATATTGGGATTAGTGTGTGCCCAATATCATTCCAATACCCGTGTGGAGTTTCATCCATCAAACAAATAATGAATTATTTTCGCACTTGGGCGATGTGTGAAAATGGTCGTCCCAATCACATAAACAAGTCGGGTAACTTGTAAATGGAAGTGTAATATTCAAACTTGAATGTACTCAACATTGTATTTAACACATCACATATTTCAACATTCAGACATACATTTCAATACTTTTTATTGTGAACAAATGGCAATAAAAATCTAATCTTTTAATTCAATTCTTTTTATTGTTAACAAATGATAATAAAAATCTTAACTCTTATTTATTTACCAAAACGTATATTTTTGGTCTCATTCATTTCGATGGAAAAATATGTATTTCTACTTCATACTTTTTAATGTGACAAAAATGTCCATTACTAATTCATTCTTTTTAATGTATAAAGTTATACATTTATAACTCATTCTTTTTAATGTATGAAAATATACATTTTCTAATTCATCCCTTTTTTTTGTTTAATTCTTTTTAATGTATAAAAATATACATTTTCCAATTCATCCTTTTTAAGGTGACAATAAGAATGTGTTTAAATTCATTTATTTAAAGTGACAAAAATGAATTTTTATTTCTATAATCATGTTTTCACAAAAATGTTATTTTTATTTCTATGATTATTCTTTCACAAAAATGTGATCTTTTATTTCTATAGTCATTCTTTCACAAAAATACTATTTTAATTCACTAATCATTCTTTTGACAAAAGTGTGATTTTAATTCACTAATCATTCTTTTGACAAAAAGGTTATTCTTGTTCGCTAATCAAGTCTTACAAAAATGTTATTCTTTTCGCTAATCAAATTTTTGACAAAAATGTTATTCTCATATAATCCTTATTGAATGACAAAAATGTGATTTTCGTAAAATCCCTATTTAATAACAAAAATGTGTAGTTTTGTATAATTCTTATTAAATGACAAAAATGTCTCTTTTTATTTGACACAAATGTCTCTTTTAATTTCATTCTTAATAATAAATAAAATTTACCTTTTAAAATTCATGTTTTTATTCACATCTAAAATATGAATAAAATATACCTTTTTAATTTCATATTTTTATTCACATCTAAAATGCGAATAAAATATACCTTTTTAAATTCATACTTTTCATTTGTAACTAATTTGTAATTAAAAAGGTGTAATTCTTTTCTAATCATATTCACAAATACAAATTGTGTTTTTTTCCATATTCATATTTTTATTTACAATAAGAATGTAAATAAAAATGTATTTTCTATAATCCTGTTTTTATTTACCGTAAGCATGTAAATAAAAATGTACTTGCTCAAATCATGCTTTTATTTACACTAAAAAGTAAATAAAAGTGTCACTGTAAATGTGTTCCTTTTTATTTACATAGAAATGTAAATAAAGATGCTCACTGTAAATAGGTTCTTTTTATTTAAAGGAAATGTAAATAAAGGTGTCCTCTAATTTTGTTCTTTTTCATTGTTTTCTAATATCATATAAAATAATATTTTATATGTAAACATTTTTCTATCCATTCATATTAACATAAAAAGAATATTTTATGTTAAACCAATTCTAACATTTCAACCAAACACATATAACAGTGATATACTTGTTTTGTTGTCAATTCTAACTCAACAAAACAAATAAAAAAAATGATATTTTATCAACTCAACATTTTATACTAAAATGTTATATTTTTATTCATCTTAACATTTTATAACTAAAATGTTATCTTTATTCAACCTTAACATTTAAAAACTAAAATGTTATTTTTCTTTATCTCTTAACATTTTATAACTAAAATGTTGTTTTTAATTAACATGCCAGGCTCTAAGGAAAGTGATGGTTTCTAATATCATATATATATACACTAACAAAACGGTGTTTTTATTTTAATATCTCATTTGTTAACACAATGAAATAAAGTGATAACTTTATTTCAACAAAAATGTTTTCAACCATTTTACTTTAACAAAAATGTTTCACATTACAATAGAATGTAATTCTTATTGTTTACTCTTTTTCTAATGATTCATGTTACGATAAAATGTAAATCTTTATCGTTTACTCTTTTCTGATGTTTCACATTTCCATAAAATGTACAATTTCTATTTTAATAGGAATGACATTTTTGTTGTTTCTAATTTCAACAAAAATAGACAATTTTATATCGTCAACTCTAATTTCAACAAGACAATAGTTTTATGTTGTCAATTTTGAAATAAACATGACATTATGTTTTGTCAGTTCTAAAATAAACAAGGATGACAATTATATGTTATCAATTTAAAATTAACGCAAATGATAATTATATGTAGTCAATTCAAATTTAACACAATGACAATTATATGTAGTTCAAATTTAACATAAATGACAATTTTGTTTTACCTATCTTACGAATCAACACCATTGTTAATCTTTGAATCGACAAATCTAAATAACACAAAATGATAATTAACAAATCTAATAACTCGAGATGACATGGTGGTTTGGTTTCACTATTTTTCTAATTAACACAATCGTTAATTAACAAATCTAATAACACAACAATCAACGACCAAATCACATATGAAAATCCACAGAACAACATCAGTTCTATATACGTTTCATGATTAAGAATATATAAAAAGAAAAAGAAGAGAATTTCTCACATCGATATTAATTCTGTACAGTTCAGAGTTGATTTTTCCCCAATTTCTGATTTGCTTTGATTCAGATCTGGATTGTCTTATGTTGTAGATCTCTGAAAGACGATTCCAACGGATCTTTGTTTGCTAAATTCTGATATCGTATGAACAATATATGACCATTTAAAGTTAATATACTTTAATAATTTATTAAATAAATAATTTGTGGCGGCCCGCCGCGCACCAACCGACATTTACTCCAAAAGTGCGCTGTACACATGTCCAGTTAGCACGGAACGGATCATCAGAAGAAAAAGGGAAGAAGGAAACGAACTAACAAGGAACCTGTAGAATGTCTCAAAGCGCATGGAACAAAATATAATAATAACATACTTGACATAAAACAGGTGAGACAGTGCATAAGCTGAAAACAAACTAACATAGCAGCGGAAAAATCCAAGTACAACTTATGATCCAAGGTTAACATTATTACAACTTTTCAAACTGTCTCAAAAAGCAAAGCAAGATAATAGAGGTACGCTACTAATGCCCAAGTAGCGACCACCAACGACACAAGGAGAATATCTATATATCATACGTGGAAGCCTCCTGCTCGCCTCCGAATCAGCTACTCGCGCACCACCAGCTAACCTGTCTCTAGTCTGCTCGTGTGAGCACCCAGAGTAATAAGAGGAGACATAAAACTCTGGGTCAGACATAAAGCCTGGTATGAGCGATAAGCATCTAAACAGAACAATAACAGGTAGACTAAAACATACCTGAACCTGTACCTGCAACCAAAGAGTTAGCACTACATACTGTACAACACTCTAAGGTGGGGGTGTGCATGTCATAGTGATGGCAAACAATTAAGCATAACAACCATCCTCACATCTCTCACTCAGTGCATAAAGCATACGATATTCACCACTTCGATCACCCAACATACCTTACTATGATCACTTTGCCCCCATGAAGTCATAAATGGCTTCACTGAACTGATACATAGCACTAATCCTTTGCTATGTCCACTTTGCCCCATGGAGTCGCAATGACCCCACTGCACTGGCTCATAGCCTCACTAATCCTTTACTTTGTCCACTCTGCCCCATGGAGTCACAATGACCCCACTACACTGGCTCATAGTCTTACTACGCATCACTTTGCCCCTCGAGTCATAATGACTCTACTGCACTGATAACGTAGTCTTGCTACCATCACCTTGCCCCTCGAGTCATAGTGACTCTACTGCACTGATAAGTAGCCCATCATCCATTTTCAGTGGTGAATCGAAGTTATGAACGTCGACAACTCCTTAGCACACGTCCCGCAGCAAAGCCCAACCATGAAGTGAACTCATTGGTTCCCAACTGGATCTTGAGCTCTAACTTCCATTTGGACTAGGGCTGTTATGGTAATGGTTACCGTTACCGTTTAGCAAATACCGTTACCGTACCATTCTTACTGGTAAGCTAGAATTGCTTACCGTTACCGTTACCGATCGACTGGTATACCGTTGATTGGTATACCGATAATCTGGTAACTGTTACACTGGTAATGGTAAATTACCATTTGTCGATCAAAGTTTATATCTTAACGTATTTTTTGTACACCGTGCATTTTTATTATACTATATGTGTTGTTAGTTTATAAAAAACATAAATGAAAAAGAAAATAAGTGTATCTGTAATTATTTCATCTGATTATTGAACTAAATATAATCATGTATTTTGTTCTACGTGCATGTAATAAAGCATATCAGATGAGTATACTTATGTTTTGAATTCACTGGTAAAATTACCGTTACCGCTGGTATTGAAGAAACGTTACCGATAATTTACCGTTAAAAATGGTAAATTTACCGTTACCATACCGTTTTAACTGGTATACCGATTTCAACCAAAAATGGTTACCGATCGACTGGTAATGGTATGGTAATGGTAAATTTACCGTTACCGTAACAGCCCTAATTTGGACTACCTTTGCATCTCGGGTTATGGGTCATCACCGGATCGGTTCGGATCTACCCCTAGTCATCAGTTCGGTTTAGATCGGAGTGCTCCTTCTTCTCTTGATCGGATCGGTTCATCTTCACCCCAACGGATCGGATCGAGACTCCACGTCCAGTCGCCATCACTGGTTCGGGTCGGGGTCCACCAGTTTGCCACGGTTCGGATCAGCTTCTTCTCTCCAGGCCTCGTCGAAGTACATCGGTTCGGGTCGGGGTGCCATGGCGGATCGGGTCGGATGTTGCATGCCACGAGAAGTGCGGATAGATCGAAGAGTGGAGTATGGGAGCGGATCGGGTCCTCCTACCGATCCGATCCGGTTCGGATGTCTTCCTGCACTTTTTCCAGCAAGCAATTTACGCCACTCAACGGCGTTTTCGACCATTCCAACTGTTCTAATCAATCACAAAGCATACCATACAGTCATAGCAACATGTATAATCAACTACAAACATCAAAACAACAATATGATAGGTTAATGTGGATCAAACCTAGTCAAAACCCCATATTTCCCCGTTTAGGTGAAACTAATGATGTGATTAGTAAAACTTAACCAAATTAACCCAAATTCATATCAGAGGTCTAAAACATCATTTCAAATTTTATAAATATTTTTCCAGAATTTTATCATGTTTAAATTCGCTAATTAACACAAATTACCCTTAATTAGCCATAATTAGTGAGGAACTGTGCAAATCACTCACCTTAGCCACTAATAAGACTTAGATCTGAAATAAATCTTTGATTTGGTGCGAATCCCAATGCTAAGCAGCAGCTCTAACGTTGATTTGGTGTAGATCTCCCTTGATTTGATGTTGCTAAGCTTAATCCTTGATTAGAAGATGATTTGGAGGTGATTTAGAGTTTGGAGGCCATTTTTAGGGTTTCTAAGAGGTAAGTGGAGGCTAGAAAACTGAAATGGAATGATTCTCTAACCCTTTTCAGCTTCCCCATAACCCTAATCCCGAAATGGGTTATGGGCCCATTCACTAATCACCCTATTTGGCCCGGTTAAACAGTTTTTCACCTTCCAAACCTTATTTCAGCCATATCTCCCAAACGGTAAGTTCGTTTGGCTATTATGACCACTCTATGGAAAGGTAAACCATCAAACGAATCTAATGGAAGTGGTTTCAGGTCAAAATTCCTTTCCAGTCAATAGTTATGGCCAAAACAAGATCAGCTAGGGGCAAAACGGTCATTTAAAAATCAACAAATCATGAACATGGGAAATGAGTCAAATGGTTGTTTCCCAAGGTTACATGACCATACGACTTCATATGGGAAAGAAATAAATATTCTATGATCCTCCGATGCGTAGAATGCGGGTTGTTACATTCTCCCCCCCTTAAGAAATTTCTCCCCCGAAATTCCCTAACCAAAACACACAAAGGGTCCCGCATGCCTATCAACCATAAAACTACAATCAAACATGCAAAACAAGCAAGACAAGTCTATCCTATCATGCGGAATAACTAAATTACAAGGTAAATCTTACCAAGCAAAGAGTTCTGGATATGTCTTTCTAATGCTCTCTTCTATCTCCCAAGTACAGTCATTCTCGTTCTTGCCCCACTGAACCTTGACTAGCTTCACTGCCTTCCTTTGAAGTTGCTTCGTATCGTGCTCGACGATATGAATCGGCTTGCTGTTCCCAACCGCCTCGGGTTCTACTTCGAAGTCCTCCAACTGATCAGGTGAAATAGTCATATCTGGGTCGTGTACGAACTTTCTTAACTGGGAAACATGAAATACGTTGTGAACTCCCGCCATCTTCTCTGGTAAGTTTACTCTATATGCCAAATTCCCAACTTGTTCGAGAACTAAGAATGGGCCAACAAATCTTGGTGCCAACTTGCCTCTCCTGCCAAATCGTATCACGCTCTTCAACGGAGAAATCTTGACAAACACCAAGTCACCAACGGAGAATTTTAAGTCTCTTCTCCTTTTATCAGCATAACTCTTCTGTCTATCCTGGGCAGCCCTCATTCATTGTTGAATGGTCTTAATCTTATCTGAAGTTTCCCTCACCACATCTGGTCCAAGCATAAACTTCTCGCCGGTCTCTATCCAACATGATGGTGAGTTGCACGGTCTTCCGTACAAAGCTTCATATGGAGCCATACCGATACTGGATTGGTAGCTATTGTTATATGCAAACTGTACTAGATGCAAATGGTTATCCCATGATCCACCAAAATCCAATATACAAGATCTCAAGAGATCTTCCAATATACGATTCACCCTCTCCGTCTGATCGTCAGTCTGAGGATGATATGCGGTACTGAGATGTAATTCTGACCCTTGAGCCTCTTGTAAGCTCTTCCAAAACCCACTAGTAAACAACGGGTCTCGGTCACTCACAATGCTTTTAGGTACTCCATGAAATCTCACTACCCACTTCATGTACAATTCTGCCAACTTAGCTGCCGTTCTGGTCGATTTGAATGGTATAAATCTTGCACTCTTAGTCAATCGATCCACAATTACCCAAATGCTATCATGTCCCAATCTAGTCCTTGGTAAACCATCGATGAAATCCATCGAGACTTGCTCCCATTTCCATTCGGGAATCTCTAATGGTTGTAACAACCCACTAGGCTTCTTTTGCTCGGCTTTAACTAGCTGGCAATTCATGCATTTGGATATAAACTTCCCAACGTCTCTTTTCATTACTTCCCAGTAGTAAGTCTGCTTCATGTCTCGATACATCTTATTACCACCGGGATGTATAGTCAGTTTTGAGTGATGACATTCTCTAAGCACTTCATCTCTCAAACCAGTCACGTTGGGTACAACTAGTCTTCCATTCTTTCTAAGCCGTCCATCTCGATCAAGCCCATACAATTTCATCTCCTCACTGTCAATGTCCATCTCTAACTTGGAGATGATTTCCAATAGATTAGGATTGTCCCTCTGGCTGGAACCAATCCGCTCTATCAAAGTGGGTCTGATCGCCAAACTAGCTAGCATTTTTGGATCCAATTTGCACTTTGGTTTGAAATCAAACCTCGCGATATACTCCAGTTGCTTCCATTCAAGGAACATAGCCCCCAAGCTGGCCTGTCTCCTACTCAAGGCATCGGCTACCGCATTACCTTTCCTAGGTGTGTATGCGATGTCAAAATCATACGAAGCCAAGAACTCTAACCATCTCTGCTGACGGAGATTTAGATCCTTCTGGGAGAAGAGATACTTCACCGATTTATGATCAGTAAACAACTCAAATCTCTCTCCCAAGAGATAATGTCTCCACATCTTCAGCGCAAACACAATCGTTGCTAGTTCCAAATCATGGGTAGGATAATTCTTCTCATGCGGCTTTAGCTGCCGACCAGCATAAGCTACAACCCTACCTCCTTGCATCAATACAACACCTAGTCCGGTACCACAAGCGTCCGTGTATACCGTCATTTCTTCATTCCCTTTAGGAATGACTAATACTGGTGCACGCGTCAACTTTTCTTTTAGACTTTTGAATGCATTCTCACACACTCCGTCCGAGACGAAGGACTGATTCTTCTTAGTCAACTGAGTCAACGGTGCCGATGTCTTGGAGAAGTCCTGGATAAACTTACGATAATATCCAGCTAACCCCAAGAAACTTCTTACATCTGTTGCATTCTTGGGCGTAGGCCAATCCTGTACCGTAGCCATCTTCACAGGGTCCACGGCAATACCATTCTCTGAAATAACATGACCCAAGAATCTCACTTCCCTTCTCCAAAAGTGACACTTAGAGAATTTTGCTTTCAATTGGTGTTTCCTCAACACCTCCATCACTATCTTCAAGTGTCCCTTGTGTTCCTCCTCTGTCCTCGAGTAAACAAGGATATCGTCTACGAACACAAGAACAAACTTATTCAACTGATCTCTGAATACTCGATTCATAAGATCTACAAAGTAGGCTGGTGCATTGGTCAACCCAAATGGCATGACCAACCACTCATAGAATCCAGACGGCGTCCTAAATGCCATTTTCGGAACACTCTCATCCGCTACTCGGAGCCGATGAAATCCTGTCGCGAGGTCCAACTGGGAGAACACTCTTGCTCCTTCCAGTTGATCAAACAAATCATCTATCCGCGGTAGAGGATGCTTATTCTTCCTCGTTACCTTATTCAACTCGCGATAGTCCACACTCAAACGAAGGGAACCATCTGCCTTAGTGGCAAACACAACTGGTGCTCCCCACTCGGAGACACTTCTTCTAATAAATCCCTTCTTCAAAAGAATGCTGACTTGCACCCCGAGCTCTCGCTGCTCCCTTGGTGCCATACGACGAAGTGGCATCACTATAGGTCTGGCATCTTTCACTAAATCAATACGGTACTCAATCTCTCGGTGTGGTGGAAGCCCGGTCACCTCCTCGAAGACGTCCGAATACTGGCTAACCACGGGCACGTCTGACAACTCATCATGCGGGATGTCGAGGGAATTTATAAAACTAGCCATTACCCCATCACTAGGTAGACTACCAAACATTACCCTCCGTCCATCATCCGCCCTAACTGTCACCAAAAAGCCCTCACAGTCTACCACCACCCCGTATCTTTGGAGCCAATCGACCCCCAATATAATGCCATACCCAGTAAATCCCAAAACAAAGCAATCACAAACAAACATACATCCATGACTCGATAAGACCAAATTTCGCCAAATCATACTAAGGCTAGTCGAACCACCAATCGGGTTCGTCACAACCAACGGTCTATCGACTATCTCGGGTTCCAGTCCCAACCTATCTACCGGGTCACTAGATATGAAGGAACGGGAAGCCCCAGTATCAAACAAAACTCGAACTGGTACATCATAAATAGAAAGCATACCTTGAATAACGACATTCTTTCCTTTCTCCGCCGCAGTTGAGGCATTCGACGAAGAAGGAACAACATCAATAGCATATGCTTTCACAATCTGCTTCTCCTTAAGAGGTTGTGGACACTTATCCTTATGATGTCCCACTTGACCATAGTTATAGCACTTCCTATCCACTGGCTTGGCCCGACATTCTTTAGCATAATGGCCCTTCTTACCACAGCTGAAGCACTCAACATCTTTCTTGTTCTTTTTCTGGCCATCCTTAGATTGGCTCTGCTTCCTCTTATTCTGAGAGTTATTCTTGCCTCCACCGCTTGCTTGCGGCTTCAGCCCTTCTGCAGATGCAGCCTCAATCTTTGGCTTAGGGTAAAGACTCTCTGATCTCAAAGCTTTCCCCACAATCGATTCAAAAGTCTCATCGATGTGGTTGATAAGCCTTTCCCCCAAGTATCCATCCAAACCAGTAATAAACTTCTCATTCTTCTTCTCAGGAGTATCGATAAGAGATAGTCCATACTTCGACAAAGTGTCGAACTCAGCAATATAGTCAGAGACCGCCCTACCATTCTGCTTGAGTTCCAAGAGTCTCTTAAACAACACGGACTTCTGGGCAGCTGGAATGAACTTCTCGCTAAAGCGAGCCTTGAACTGTTCCCAAGTAACCTGATCTTCTAGAGTAGTTGTTCTTATGGCATTACACCAATTCATTGCTCGCCCTTGCAGCTGACGAGACGCTAGCCTTCTCTTCATCGCATCCTCGATACCCAAGTCGTCGAAGATACGATCACAGCTATCCAACCTATCCTGAACATCTGTGGCCGACTCCGTTCCGTAGAACGGCTTCCCACCAAGGTTAGTGTAATCCTTGCACAACTTGGCGAAATCGACTCTAGGCGCCTGCACTACTGGACCACCATCAATTCCGGGATTGGGAACTGCCCCTTGCACCTCCCTAAGCATGTCTCTCATGAGGTCAGTAAACATCGCCCTTATGTCAGCAGCATTCCCATTATTGGCTCCCCTACCAGCACCTCTTGCATATCGGCTTATCGTCAATCTGTAAAAGGGGGAACGATTAACGACCCCATAGTAGTGCTAGTGCAGTACGACTTCATTCTTATACTACTAATAGTATTTAAATATATAGCTTTTGAAAACCAAAGTAATCACAAATACGCGCTCTCACATATGTACTATCTCTCCCTAGTGTCTTTCCCTAGGTTAACTACGCAACCTAGAGCTCTGATACCAAATGTGGCGGCCCGCCCCGCACCAACCGACATTTACTCCAAAAGTGCACTGTACACATGTCCACTTTGCACGGAACGGATCGTCAGAAGAAAAAGGGAAGAAGGAAATGAACTAACAAGGAACCTGTAGAATGTCTCACAACACATGGAACAAAATATAATAACAACATACTTGACATAAAACAGGTGAGACAGTGCATAAGCTAAAAACAAACTAACATAGCAGCGGAAAAATCCAAGTACAGCTTATGATCCAAGGTTAACATTATTACAACTTTTCAAACTGTCTCAAAAAGCAAAGCAAGATAATAGAGGTACGCTACTAATGCCCAAGTAGCGACCACCAACGACACAAGGAGAATATCTATATATCATACGTGGAAGCCTCCTGCTCGCCTCCGAATCAGCTACTCGCGCACCACCAGCTAACCTGTCTCTAGTCTGCTCGTGTGAGCACCCAGAGTAATAAGAGGAGACATAAAACTCTGGGTCAGAAATAAAGCCTGGTATGAGCGATAAACATCTAAACAGAACAATAACAGGTAGACTAAAACATACCTAAACCTGGACCTGCAACCAAAGAGTTAGCACTACATACTGTACAACACTCTAAGGTGCCATTTCAAATGGTGTAAAGATAACGGGGGTGGGGGTGTGCATGTCATAGTGATGGAAAACAATTAAGCATAACAACCATCCTCACATCTCTCACTCAGTTCATAAAGCGTACGATATTCACCACTTCGATCACCCAACATACCTTGCTATGATCACTTTGCCCCCATAAAGTCATAAATGGCTTCACTGCACTGATACATTGCCACTAATCCTTTGTTATGTCCACTTTGTCCCATGGAGTCGCAATGACCCCATTGCATTGGCTCATAGCCTCACTAATCCTTTACTATATCCACTCTGCCCCATGGAGTCACAATGACCCCACTGCACTGGCTCATAGTCTTACTACGCATCACTTTGCCCCTCGAGTCATAATGACTCTACTGCACTGATAACGTAGTCATGCTACCATCACCTTGCCCCTCGAGTCATAGTGACTCTACTGCACTGACAAGTAGCCCATCATCCATTTTCAGTGGTGAATCGAAGTTATGAACGTCGACAACTCCTTAGCACACGTCCCGTAGCAAAGCCCAACCATGAAGTGAACTCATTGGTTCCCAACTGGATCCTGAGCTCTAACTACCATTTGGACTACCTTTGCATCTCGGGTTATGGGTCATCACCGGATCGGTTCGGATCTACCCCTAGTCATCAGTTCGGTTCGGATCAGAGTGCTCCTTCTTCTCTGGATCGGATCGGTTCATCTTCACCCCAACGGATCGGATCGAGACTCCACGTCCAGTCGCCATCACCTGTTCGGGTCGGGGTCCTCCAGTTTGCCACGGTTCGGATCGGCTTCTTCTCTCCAGGCCTCGTCGAAGTACATCGGTTCGGGTCGGGGTGCCATGCTGGATCGGGTCGGATGTTGCATGCCATGAGAAGTGCGAATAGATCAAAGAGTGGAGTATGGGAGCGGATCGATTCCTCCTACCGATCCGATCCGGTTCGGATGTCTTCCTGCACTTTTTCCAGCAAGCAATTTACGCCACTCGACGGCGTTTTCGACCATTCCAACTGTTCTAGTCAATCACAAAGCATACCATACAGTCATAGCAACATGTGTAATCAACCACAAACATCAAAACAACAATATGATAGGTTAAAGTGGATCAAACCTAGTCAAAACCCCATATTTCCCCTTAAGTATGTTTAGGTGAAACTAATGATGTGATTAGCATAACTTAACCAAATTAACCCAAATTCATATCAGAGGTCTAAAACATCATTTCGAATTTTATAAATATTTTTCCAGAATTTTATCATGTTTAAATTCGCTAATTAACACTAATTACCCTTAATTAGCCATAATTAGTGAGGAACTATGCAAATCACTCACCTTAGCCACAAATAAGACTTAGATCTGAAATAAATCTTTGATTTGGTGCGAATCCCAATGCTAAGCAGCAGCTCTAACGTTGATTTGGTGTACATCTCCCTTGATTTGATGTTGCTAAGCTTAATCCTTGATTAGAAGATGATTTGGAGGTGGTTTAGAGTTTGGAAGCCATTTTTAGGGTTTCTAAGAGGTAAGTGGAGGCTAGAAAACTGAAATGGAATGATTCTCTAACCCTTTTCAGCCTCCCCATAACCCTAATCTCGAAATGGGTTATGGGCCCATTCACTAATCACCCTATTTGGCCCGGTTAAACAGTTTTTCACCTTCCAAACCTTATTTCAGCCATATCTCCCAAACGGTAAGTACGTTTGGCTTTTATAACCACTCTACGGAAAGTTAAACTATCAAACGAATCTAATGGAAGTGGTTTCAGGTCAAATTTCCTTTCCAGTCAAAAGTTATGGCCAAAACAAGATCAGCTAGGGGCAAAACGGTCATTTAAAAATCGACAAAAATTATGAACATGGGAAATGAGTCAAATGGTTGTTTCCCAAAGTTACATGACCATACGACTTCATATGGGAAAGAAATAAATATTCTACGATTCTCCGATGCGTAGAATGCGGGTTATTACATAATTAATCTCTTTAATTACATTGATTAAAAAGGAACCGCTCCTTTCCTCTTTCTTCTACGTGAATTCCTGTTTCAAAAAAACCCAAACTATCGATTTGAACATCCCATCGTTGCCGCCTCCTTGGATGATCGGAGTTCGATCTAAGCCCCTGCCGTCGACGCCCTGCGTAAGCTCCTCCATTGCCATCGGTGGTGGCGAGCTCGGCCCTCTCCCCTTCACGAAAACCGATGCCAAAGTCGTCTACTTTGGCCATGAAACTCGCGGCATCCAGTCCACGAATCCACATCTCAACCGTACTGATTGCAAGTTGATGAAGATCTCTTCGATTTTCTTTTGAATTCATGGATTAATTTGGTTTAAATTTGGTGAGAATGAGGACTGAAATTGGAAGTGCTATGGCCATTGATTTAAGGATACAGCGGCTGAAAATGGGGTTAGGGTTAAGCGTATGTACATTTATACAATATATGTAGTGTATTTTATTTTATTTTAATTTATTTATATTCCAAATTTATCTGTATGTTGCTACAAACTCCAAATCAAATCCAATGAGTGTCGCCCCTAGCTAATAACCGCTGTCCCGGACACAATGGAATATGTTTCGTAACCCAGTTCGGCTGTTGTGATATGTTTTTCTTTAAATTAAATTATAAATTATTTAATTATTAAATTCAAACGTACATTTTAAATCACCAGGGCCATATACGGACTCTAAAAATTGCAGAAAAATTATTTCTAGTTATGTTTTGACGATACGGTTCTAACGAGACTAATTTCGTCGAATTCCGAGACCGTTTGAAAAATGGCTATTTTTCAGTCGATTAAATTTGACTGAAACTGACAAAACACGTTTTCTTTTGCCATGCTTACATATTAATTCGAAATTTTTTGGAAAATTAAACTTAACAATAATTTGACATTCCGGTTCCAAGAAAAGTGGTTTCGTCGAAAACCGAGGTCGTTTGCAAAATGGCTATTTTTAAGGCCAATATATTATATTAAAAAATATATAAATTCTACAGCGACTTTTCTGAATTTTAAACTGGACATAACTTTCTAGTTTCAAAGTGAAATTTAAGTTTTTCAGATTCGTTAGAAAGATATGATTAAACAGATTCAAATATTTTTGGTTTTACTGAAATTCGATTTATTTTGAATCCTGTACATTCAGTTAAAGTTTAAAATCAAAATTTCAAACTGCAGCGCTGTTTTAAAACTCCTTTTATAATTATACTAAATTTATTCATTTTAAAATAAATTTTTAGTCGTTATTATTTAAAATAAATCATTTTAAATATATAAAATCCATTAAAATTTCTAAATTAAAAATTTTAAATTGGCCCCAAAATTCCAGGTTGTTACAATCGCCCCCATTTGGAATCTTTTCGTCCTCGAAAAGGAACGTAGCTAAAAGTTTTTTAAATTACTAACTTAACTTAAAAAAAAAATATGGTTTCCATGATTTTTATTAGTTAAACTAATAATCAGACATTACAACCAGCAATCAATTAGGTGATTAACTTTAAAAATATATATAACTTTTATATATAGTCAAAAATCATATTTTTAGTGCAAATCACAGCAATGTGTACTAACGAAGTTTTGGTTCTCATACCAGTCAGTGGAAGTATATAGATATACCACTTTCGAAACTCGGAAATAAATACTGATAATGCTGCAGCATTATCATAATTATCCCCGGGCGGCTAGAGTGTGATTCTATGTCTATCCAGTATATTAGAACTTCGAATATCCGTTAATTACTCGTATATTCGAAACCTTTATATACTCGATTGTCCACATTAAAATATAATATACTCAAATACGTATATTAAGATAAAATTTTCAAAACTAAATTTGTCTTCATTTTTATTTTTAAAGAAAATAATACTCTTCACACTCGTTCTAGGATACTACTGATCCCATCTCTAACAAGTTATTCTTATTGGATATTACTAATCCAATCTCTGATGAATTCTTTCGTTCGGTTCTAATGTGTCTTGTTCTCGAGCTCTGTAAACCAAAGCTCTGATACCAACTGAAACGACCCGAACTTCCCAGTAAAGGAAAGCCTGGATTGCTTTGAGAACAACACACATCAGAACATAAACTGGAGAACATTTTATTGCTGATTACAACAATTACATCAGAGTACAAGAAAATAACAGAGTATGAATACTTATTACACAATAGAAATACAATAATATCAGAGATTTAAATTATATTTAAATAGCAGCGGAAAAATAATACAAATATACAACTGAAAGGAATACACGGATACAGAGCTTTCCGAATATCGCCTCAGCTGTAAACCAGGATCCTGTAAATATATCTGCAAAAAGCTACTCGACTGCCCGAGTGGAAAATATGGGCACCCGAGTTTGCCAGTGAAACAACCTACAGGTCAATCATGGGACTGGTATGAGAAATCTTAACTTAACTTATCTAATAATAAGGCAAATCACAAGACCACGCCGCTAACGCATAACGGGTTTACTCCATTGGATTGCCAGTGCATAAAATAAGGTAAATCGTCAAACAACGCAATGCTTTTAAGAAAAATGAAACCATTATAAGACTCAAGTCCCATCACACAATGCAACGCAAACCAGAGGATAGAGTTTTACCTTATAATGGTCAAAAGATGCTTGATACGATAAAAACGGATTTAATATTAGTGTGTATATATATGGCTATATATATTTCAAAAACATTTCAATCATAATGTATCAATCATAGACGGCATAGTACCCCATCCTACTATGTCGCCATACTAGTTCTACAATCAAAACCGCAAGATCGTATTGGAAATTGGATTTCCATCATGAGTCGAGGCTAGGGGCAAGCTCCTCTCCGATTCGAGACACACTAGCAAATGCCTCAGGATCACACCAATGGGCAACCCTTGGAGCGGTAGGGCCGGTCCCCACCTAACGGTAGTGGATTGGCAATTTCTGAACACATGCTTCCCGGTCCCTTTGAACCTATAGTATGTCCACTAACGGCCTATAAAAATCCGAGGCGCCTCAAAATCCATCATCCACATAAGTAAAATGTCAGCCAGTTTAAGCACTGACACTACCACTAGCTAGAAAGAAACGTGTGCACTCCTTACGATCCATATCCCGTTTTTGACTCATATCGGGGTGTGACGCTCGCGAAGTCACGATATACACAAAGCTATGCCGTAATAGGCTATACTTTGAACATCCCACAAGGCCTTACTTTTCAACAAAAGCCTTGATCAATAGCATCTTGGCATGCCACATTGACAATTCATGCCATGTGTGACGGCAAGGAATTTCGCTCGGTCCGAACCAGTCGCTAAACCGACCCAGACCGTTCGAAACGCCCTATCGTTGAGAACACGACAAAATAGAACGCATATAAAAGAACATTTCATTGTATATTACAACAATGCATCAGATTACAAGAATATACAGAGTATAAATGAATATTACACAGAAATATCAGAGATTTAAATTACATTTAAATACAACGCAGCGGAAAATAATACAATACACAACTAGAAGGAGATATACGGATACAAAGCTTTCCGGATATAGTTCCAGCTGTAAACCAGGAACCTGTGAATATAAATCTGCAAAAACCAATACTACTAGCTGCCCGTGTCAAAATAAGGGCACCCAGAGTTTAGGTTAAAACAATAAACTCCAGGTCAGTCATGTGACTGGTGTGAGAACTAAAACAGTTATTAATCTTTATTATAAAAGTTAGGTAAATCAAGGGACCACGCCGTATAACACGGAACGGGTTTCCTCCCAAGAATACCAGTGCATAAAACAAACAGCGCAATACTAAATAAAGAAAAATGAAGCTATTATAAGACCCAGGTCCCATCACACAATGCAACGCAGCCGAGGATAGGGTTTTCCCTTATAACAGCCAAAAAATGCTTGATACGTTTAAAACAAATCGTTTGATACTATTATAAGTGCATAGTGTATAAAACAATTTCAAATCATAAGTATCAATCATAGGCGGCATGAGCGCCCCATCCCACTATGTCACCATACTAGGTTCTACAAATAAAACCGCAAATGTCACGTATTTGGAAATTGGATTTCCGTCTATGAACCGAGGCAAAAGATAGTCCTCAACCGATTTTAGACAATCTAGCCCATGTCTAGGAACAGCCGCAACTGCCCCTTGGATCGTCAGGGCCGGTCCACACGAAGTGGATTATAATGCCTGAACAATGCGTCCCTCCGCCCTTTGGGGCGTAAATGAGCCAACGAATGACTCCATCGGACCCGGATCGTCCAATCTAACCGAGGCGCCTCGCAACAGTAACAACCACATAAGTCAAACTCGTCAGGGCGTGTAAAACCACTGACGCCACTTCTAGCTAGAAAGAAAACGCATGTCCCCCCTGAGGTCCGTCTCCCGTTTTTGGTTCATACCGGGTGTGAAACTCGCGAAGTAAACGTTACACAAAGCTACGCCACAAAGGCCGGGCTTTGATCATCACCACAAGACTTTGCTTTTCAACAGAAGCCTTGATCATTTGCATCTTAGCATGCCACACAGGCAAACCATCCTATGCAACCGATATCAGTCACACAGAATGAAATCCGATGTCATACACACAGTCCATTTACAAGTCCGTTCTGGGTCTGAACGAAAGCGGAGGCACCTAGTACCCCGCATATCCATCGATCTCCAAGTACGTCTGGACGATCACCAACTGTTTCCATCTTCTTGGGTGTACAGCCCAATCAAGATCATCAGTAATTACCCAAACGACGTGAAGACTTCTGGTCTTCGACCACCGTCTTCATCTTCGACTTATCGTCGTATCAGTTATTCAGAATGGGATAAACCCGGTCTTTCCGAATAACTCGCGTATATATTATAAAAGTGTTACACAAACACAACATACGCCTCATTCCAATTCATCGGTCCCTAACCGTAAATTAATCAAGAGAATAATTCCCCAAATATTAACCCCGAAGGCCGAAACCAACATCAGATCAATATCCAGAAAACCACTCTACTTAGCTAACCGACAGTTAGTTTCTAAATCTCACATTCATAGGGAAAGGTTCCCATTAATTTTATCAAAGATAAATTCTTGAATTTATTCTTTAATCTACTTTTGAATTTCGATTCAAACTAGTCGGGATTAACGAACCTTACCGAAGTAATCATTTGTTTTAATTTCCCAATCCCAACCTATTCATCCCATGAAGTAAAACTGGTAATACTTCATATCTAACACCACAGTGTTATCGGTAAATTCAATTACCATTTCACGTTCAAATCTAATTAAAGATTTAACTATCGCCTGGAGCAAAACTGGTGATACTCCATTTTCGATCTTTTCAATCTAATTAAAGATTCATTAAAACTCCACTTAGTTTTAATCTTCAACTGGGTTAAAGAATCAGTGTCATTTAAAACACGGTTCACGATAAACCCAAAATCACATTCATTAATTATCGGGTTAAAGAACGAGTGTTATTTAAAACACTGTTCACGATAAACCCAAAAATCAATATCAATTCAATTCCAATTAAATATTATTTAATTGGTACACTTCATTAAATCTAAATAAAAAGATTTAATCTTTTCTCAACTGGGTTCAAGAACAGTGTTAGTGAAGACACCATTCACGACAAACCCAAATCACATTCGATATTCAATACAAGGCTCTGAATAGAAAATATATCGGCTTATATTCAATATCGAATTCTACGACTAACAAATGTCGTATTGGAAATAACGATACAAATATATATCTTTCAAATTTCCATAACAACACCTGTAATATCACGAATTCCAACATCGAAATATTCCGAAGACAATTTCGATTCAAATCCACTCCAATGCAATCATTGGAAATTTTGGTTATTTTCAAAAACCATTTCAAATTCAATTTATTTATTTAAAAATAAATAGAATTATAATTCTAGTTCAAAACTAGTTCATTTCGATAAAAATCTATTTTTATCTTTTCAAATATGGAGTTTTTCATCCCAAACTTTCACAAATCATTTCTTATGATTTTACACAAATTATTACTATTTTTAATAATTTTATCAAGGCCCGTACAGTCGATTTCCATTAACGGCCATCGAACTGCACTTACAGCGACCTTTTTCGAATTTGATTTGGACGTATCTCCAAATCCAACCGTTAGATTTCAAATTTCGAACATTCATTAGAAAGCTCTTTTCGATACGAACCCAACGGTTCCGGTTTTAGGAGAATCCGACGGTCGGATCTCCCGCAATGTCCGTTTGAAATAAATGGTCGAAATTCACGAACTGCCGCGGCGCGGCGCGTTCTATTCAGGCCATTATATTATATATATAATATATATAATATATACTTCGTCGATTTCTATTTAAAACGAATTCTATAAATAGTTTTAAATTCGTTTCAAAAGCAATTTCAACTTCCTTTTCAATTCAAATTAAAATTGAATTCTTCTTTATAAATTCGTTTCAAAATTCATTTCTATACAATTCAAATTTCAATTCAATTTGAATTCATTTCAATTCAATTCATTTCGAAATCGTTTTCAATTCAATTCATTTCGAAATCGTTTTCAATTCAATTCATTTCGAAATCGTTTTCAATCCAATTCATTTCGAAATCGTTTTCAATTCAATTCACTTCGAAATCGTTTTCAATTCAATTCATTTCGAAATCGTTCCCAATTCATTTTCAATTCAATTTGAATTCGTTTCCAGTTCAATTCCTTTCGAAATCGGTTTCAATTCATTTTCAATTCAATTTGAATTCGTTTTCAATTCAATTCCTTTCGAAATCGTTTTCAATTCATTTTCAATTCAATTTGAATTCGTTTTCAATTCAATTCCTTTCGAAATCGTTTTCAATTCATTTTCAATTCAATTTGAATTCGTTTTCAACTCAATTTCTAAATGAATAAAATCGATATAAATATCGTTCACGTCAAAATGGCGTCAAACTAATCAACACGGCTTCATAAATTTCTATTTTCAAATATTCTATTTCAAATATTTCTTTATTAAAAATAGTTGTTATTATCAAAATATTTCGTTCAACACATGACCAATCTCAATGGATGAGTACTGTCAACACATGAACTTTTATTTTATATTATTCTTTATTTTTCAAATTGGAATGAGGCCTAATCAATTACCATATAAAGTTAATTATATGGATTTTCATACAACACATGTATATCATAGCATTGAAAAATAATCAACCATCAACCAAAGTGCACTACACTGTATAAGCATCAAATATAGATATTCAACGCTTATAGCAGCCTGTCAATCAATCGATCGACACATTTAATCAATCAGGATGAGTGAACTTCAAGTTTCATCCCAACACCCGTGTGGGGTTTCAAACAATCAAACAAATATTTTATTCGTGCAGTTGGGCGATGTGTAAAATTTATCGTCCCAATCAATGTCCTTCAAATAGGTGTACATAAACAAACCGTCTGGTTTGTAAATGAATATTTATTTATTCACGTTAAAAATTATATTTTTAACAATAAAACATTTTATTTCAACCTATGAATTTCTATTCAATTCATTTACACAATAAAATGATAATTTTATTTTTCTAACATATTTTAGAAAATTTCGGCGGCATAACGGCACGATACTAGAAACGGGACGAGGCCTAGCCTTATCCCCGGTCTAGTGAAGGCCCACGCCATTCACATATCAATTTTAATCAAATTCCAATTCAACCAATCAATCAAATCCAAATCAAATAATCTAACCAACTACACAACCAAACAAACAAGTCCATGGTATGTGGACGGGTGTCGGGTGCTTCTAATAAGCACCGTCTGCATCCTAGTATATATATATATATATAACTAGAAAAATAGGATTTAAGTGAGAAGTTCTCACCGATAGCTATCCTAGCTCCACGGCACTTCTAATGCAGGAAATCTTCGCCAACTCGCCTTCGTTGTCCGCTTTCACTACATATGTAAAAATCGAATTTTGGCTTCGTTATTCAATATATAAAAATCGAATTTTTAGTTCGCTATTCAATATATAAAAATCGAATTTTTACTTCGCTTCTCAATATATAAAAATCGAATTTTTATTTCGAAGTTCAATATATAAAAATCATATTTTTATTTCGAAGTTCAATATATAAAAATCATATTTTTATTTCGCCATTCAAATAAAAATCGAATTTTTACTATGCTTCGTTATAAAAATTATATTTTTATCTCGATGCCATACAGAAAAAAAATTCCTTTTAAAATTCAATTTAAAAATCCTTTTAAAATCTGTTTTTAAAATTCAGTTTATAATTTCTTTTAAATTCAGTTTCTTGTTAAAATCGAAATCAGTTTTTATTTTTAACTAAAAAATCAGTTTTTATTTTTAACTAAAAAATCAGTTTTTATTTTTAACTAAAAAAATCAGTTTTTATAACAAAAAAAAACAGTTTTCTTTCTTTTTAAAAAAAACCAGTTTTATACTTTTAAAGAAAACAGTTTTTATGAATTTAAAAATAAAAATAAAAATACTTACAGATAGGGGGGTTTCTGCAGATCGTCGGAGGGCGTGCTGGTCCGAGCTGGTGGTGCGGAGGCGGAGTAGTGGGGTTCGATTTGGGCAGGAGGCGGGTGGGTTTCCGATTCGAAGTGGAACAAAGGGGGGGGGGGGGGGGTTCGCTGTAATCGAGCGGAGGGGGAAAGACGGGGGGGGGGGGGGGGGGGGTTTCACCTGAGAGGGCGGCGGAGGAGTTGTCGGAGATGGGGGGAGGAGCGCGCTCGACGGCGCGATGGCCGACGTGGCCAGGAGCGAGATCGACTATCGTCCATTTTCTTTTTCTTTTTTTTTTCCGAATTATCTGTTTGAAAAGTAAGGGGGGCCAGAGTTATAAAAGGGGTGAGGATATTATTTTTTTATTTTATTTTAATTATTTAATTCGAAAAAAAGTTGACCTTTATATACGAACTCAAAACGAGGCCCACCGCCTGTCGTCCATAGCGTTTCACCCCCATTCCGAACACAATGGGACATGTATCGTAAGCTGATTCGGCTGTTACAATCAATTTCCGTTAAATTTACATTTAAATCACTATATTGAATTTTAAACGTACATTTCAAATTACCGGGGTCACATACTAACTAGAAAAATTCCAGAAAAATATTTTCTAGCTTCGTATTGACGATACGGTCCTAACAAAACTAGCTTCGTCAAATTCTGAGACCGTTTGAAAAATGGCCAATTTCCAGTCGATTAAAATCAACTGAAACCGGTCAAACGCGTTTTCCTTTGCCACGCTCACATATTGATTCGAAAGATTATGAAATTTGGAATCTAGCAATAACTTTACACCACGGACCCAACAAAAGTGGTTTCGTCGAAATCCGAGGTCGTTTGCAAAATGTCCATTTTTAAGGGCCTGAATTCCATAGCGACTATTCAGAATTTTCAACTGGACATATCTTTTGATTCCCGCTACGAACTTTTGATTTTTCGGATTCGTTGGAAAGATATTATTAAATAGATCCTATCATTTTTGGTTTCACTAAAATCCGGATTGTTTTGCACCCGGTACATTCAATCGAAGTTTGAAATCGAATTATCGAACTACCGCGCCATTTTCAATTCTATTTATAATTATATATAAATATTTATATTCTAACGACGACGCGTATAATATATACGCTCGAATTCTATTCAAAATAAATTTCTCGTCGATATTATTTAAAATAATTCATTTTAAATATTCAAAATTCGCTAAAATTGCCAAAATAAAAATTTTAAACTGGCCCAGATTTTCCGGGTTGTTACAATCTCCCCCACTTAAAACTTTTCGTCCCCGAAAAGGAACAAAGTCGAAAGTGGTTTGATTAACCAACTCTACTTTCAATTTGGCTTCCATTCTCTAACCTTTCAGTTTCTGAGAATTTTCAAATTTTCAAAAATTTGGCTAACTCCCTAAATTTCTGAAAAATTTCGCCATAACCTCCCCTGCAATGGGAGCATCGGGGAATTTCAAATAGCTTCCCCGGTCCTTCAGATCTCAAAAAGAAAAAGAAAAAGCCAAGCGGCTAGCCAATAGGCTCACAAAATCATCATCACCCAAACAAAACAGTAAATTATGTAGTAAACATGTACCTATTTGTCGGGCAAACAAATTTTATTCTCGGCTCTAGCCTCCTTGCTATGACCTGTTCAATGATATATATGTATATGCAAGCAAATGCAACCCATTTTCAATATAACTCAATATTTGATACAATTAGGCGAAATGGCTAAAAATTAGCAAACAAATAAACAAACAACACAAACATCAATCAATTAGTGAATTAGAGTTTCAAATTCATAATTTGATATATATACAGAAAATCTTGTTTTTGATGCCAATTCACAACAATGTATTGTAGCTATATATAAGTTTTGGTTCTCACACCAGCCTAATGGAAATATATAGAAAATCACACCTTCGAAACTCGAACATAAATGTTGATGATGCGATCGCTATCATCAATATCATCTTCGGGCGACTAGAGTGTGATGCTATATCTATCCAATATATTAAAACTTTGAATACACGCGGATCAGACGTATACGCAAAATCTTTATATACTGGATTGTCCACATCAATATAAACTAAATAATCAAATACGAATAATTGATTTTAAATTTCAAAACAAAAATTTGTTTTCACTTTTAAAATATACTCTTCACACTCGTTCTAGGATACTACTGATCCTATCTCTAACGAGTCATCCTATTGGATATTACTAATCTAATTATCTGATGAATTCTTTCGTATGGTTCTAATGTGCCTTGTTCTCTGAGCTTTGTAAACCAAAGCTCTGATACCAACTGTGACGGCAAGGAATTTCGCTCGGTCCGAACCAGTCGCTAAACCGACCCAGACCGTTCGAAATGCCCTATCGTTGAGAACACGACAAAATAGAACGCATATAAAAGAACATTTCATTGTATATTACAACAATGCATCAGATTACAAGAATATACAGAGTATAAATGAATATTACACAGAAATATCAGAGATTTAAATTACATTTAAATACAACGCAGCGGAAAATAATACAATACACAACTAGAAGGAGATATACGGATACAAAGCTTTCCGGATATCGTTCCAGCTGTAAACCAGGAACCTGTGAATATAAATCTGCAAAAACCAAAACTACTAGCTGCCCGTGTCAAAATAAGGGCACCCAGAGTTTAGGTTAAAACAATAAACTCCAGGTCAGTCATGTGACTGGTGTGAGAACTAAAACAGTTATTAATCTTTATTATAAAAGTTAGGTAAATCAAGGGACCACGCCGTATAACACGGAACGGGTTTCCTCCCAAGAATACCAGTGCATAAAACAAACAGCGCAATGCTAAATAAAGAAAAATGAAGCTGTTATAAGACCCAGGTCCCATCACACAATGCAACGCAGCCGAGGATAGGGTTTTCCCTTATAACAGCCAAAAAATGCTTGATACGTTTAAAACAAATCGTTTGATACTATTATAAGTGCATAGTGTATAAAACAATTTCAAATCATAAGTATCAATCATAGGCGGCATGAGCGCCCCATCCCACTATGTCACCATACTAGGTTCTACAAATAAAACCGCAAATGTCACGTATTTGGAAATTGGATTTCCGTCTATGAACCGAGGCAAAAGATAGTCCTCAACCGATTTTAGACAATCTAGCCCATGTCTAGGAACAGCCGCAACTGCCCCTTGGATCGTCAGGGCCGGTCCACACGAAGTGGATTATAATGCCTGAACAATGCGTCCCTCCGCCCTTTGGGGCGTAAATGAGCCAACGAATGACTCCATCGGACCCGGATCGTCCGATCTAACCGAGGCGCCTCGCAACAGTAACAACCACATAAGTCAAACTCGTCAGGGCGTGTAAAACCACTGACGCCACTTCTAGCTAGAAAGAAAACGCATGTCCCCCCTGAGGTCCGTCTCCCGTTTTTGGTTCATACCGGGTGTGAAACTCGCGAAGTAAACGTTACACAAAGCTACGCCACAAAGGCCGGGCTTTGATCATCACCACAAGACTTTGCTTTTCAACAGAAGCCTTGATCATTTGCATCTTAGCATGCCACACAGGCAAACCATCCTATGCAACCGATATCAGTCACACAGAATGAAATCCGATGTCAGACACACAGTCCATTTACAAGTCCGTTCTGGGTCTGAACGAAACCGGAGGCACCTAGTACCCCGCATATCCATCGATCTCCAAGTAAGTCTGGACGATCACCAACTGTTTCCATCTTCTTGGGTGTACAGCCCAATCAAGATCATCAGTAATTACCCAAACGACGTGAAGACTTCTGGTCTTCGACCACCGTCTTTATCTTCGACTTATCGTCGTATCAGTTATTCAGAATGGGATAAACCCGGTCTTTCCGAATAACTCGCGTATATATTATAAAAGTGTTACACAAACACAACATACGCCTCATTCCAATTCATCGGTCCCTAACCGTAAATTAATCAAGAGAATAATTCCCCAAATATTAACCCCGAAGGCCGAAACCAACATCAGATCAATATCCAGAAAACCACTCTACTTAGCTAACCGACAGTTAGTTTCTAAATCTCACAATCATAGGGAAAGGTTCCCATTAATTTTATCAAAGATAAATTCTTGAATTTATTCTTTAATCTACTTTTGAATTTCGATTCAAACTAGTCGGGATTAACGAACCTTACCGAAGTAATCATTTGTTTTAATTTCCCAATCCCAACCTATTCATCCCATGAAGTAAAACTGGTAATACTTCATATCTAACACCACAGTGTTATCGGTAAATTCAATTACCATTTCACGTTCAAATCTAATTAAAGATTTAACTATCGCCTGGAGCAAAACTGGTGATACTCCATTTTCGATCTTTTCAATCTAATTAAAGATTCATTAAAACTCCACTTAGTTTTAATCTTCAACTGGGTTAAAGAATCAGTGTCATTTAAAACACGGTTCACGATAAACCCAAAATCACATTCATTAATTATCGGGTTAAAGAACGAGTGTTATTTAAAACACTGTTCACGATAAACCCAAAAATCAATATCAATTCAATTCCAATTAAATATTATTTAATTGGTACACTTCATTAAATCTAAATAAAAAGATTTAATCTTTTCTCAACTGGGTTCAAGAACAGTGTTAGTGAAGACACCATTCACGACAAACCCAAATCACATTCGATATTCAATACAAGGCTCTGAATAGAAAATATATCGGCTTATATTCAATATCGAATTCTACGACTAACAAATGTCGTATTGGAAATAACGATACAAATATATATCTTTCAAATTTCCATAACAACACATGTAATATCACGAATTCCAACATCGAAATATTCCGAAGACAATTTCGATTCAAATCCACTCCAATGCAATCATTGGAAATTTTGGTTATTTTCAAAAACCATTTCAAATTCAATTTATTTATTTAAAAATAAATAGAATTATAATTCTAGTTCAAAACTAGTTCATTTCGATAAAAATCTATTTTTATCTTTTCAAATATGGAGTTTTTCATCCCAAACTTTCACAAATCATTTCTTATGATTTTACACAAATTATTACTATTTTTAATAATTTTATCAAGGCCCGTACAGTCGATTTCCATTAACGGCCATCGAACTGCACTTACAGCGACCTTTTTCGAATTTGATTTGGACGTATCTCCAAATCCAACCGTTAGATTTCAAATTTCGAACATTCATTAGAAAGCTCTTTTCGATACGAACCCAACGGTTCCGGTTTTAGGAGAATCCGACGGTCGGATCTCCCGCAATGTCCGTTTGAAATAAATGGTCGAAATTCACGAACTGCCGCGGCGCGGCGCGTTCTATTCAGGCCATTATATTATATATATAATATATATAATATATACTTCGTCGATTTCTATTTAAAACGAATTATATAAATAGTTTTAAATTCGTTTCAAAAGCAATTTCAACTTCCTTTTCAATTCAAATTAAAATTGAATTCTTCTTTATAAATTCGTTTCAAAATTCATTTCTATACAATTCAAATTTCAATTCAATTTGAATTCATTTCAATTCAATTCATTTCGAAATCGTTTTCAATTCAATTCATTTCGAAATCGTTTTCAATTCAATTCATTTCGAAATCGTTTTCAATTCAATTCATTTCGAAATCGTTTTCAATTCAATTCACTTCGAAATCGTTTTCAATTCAATTCATTTCGAAATCGTTCCCAATTCATTTTCAATTCAATTTGAATTCGTTTCCAGTTCAATTCCTTTCGAAATCGGTTTCAATTCATTTTCAATTCAATTTGAATTCGTTTTCAATTCAATTCCTTTCGAAATCGTTTTCAATTCATTTTCAATTCAATTTGAATTCGTTTTCAATTCAATTCCTTTCGAAATCGTTTTCAATTCATTTTCAATTCAATTTGAATTCGTTTTCAACTCAATTTCTAAATGAATAAAATCGATATAAATATCGTTCACGTCAAAATGGCGTCAAACTAATCAACACGGCTTCATAAATTTCTATTTTCAAATATTCTATTTCAAATATTTCTTTATTAAAAATAGTTGTTATTATCAAAATATTTCGTTCAACACATGACCAATCTCAATGGATGAGTACTGTCAACACATGAACTTTTATTTTATATTATTCTTTATTTTTCAAATTGGAATGAGGCCCAATCAATTACCATATAAAGTTAATTATATGGATTTTCATACAACACATGTATATCATAGCATTGAAAAATAATCAACCATCAACCAAAGTGCACTACACTGTATAAGCATCAAATATAGATATTCAACGCTTATAGTAGCCTGTCAATCAATCGATCGACACATTTAATCAATCAGGATGAGTGAACTTCAAGTTTCATCCCAACACCCGTGTGGGGTTTCAAACAATCAAACAAATATTTTATTCGTGCAGTTGGGCGATGTGTAAAATTTATCGTCCCAATCAATGTCCTTCAAATAGGTGTACATAAACAAACCGTCTGGTTTGTAAATGAATATTTATTTATTCACGTTAAAAATTATATTTTTAACAATAAAACATTTTATTTCAACCTATGAATTTCTATTCAATTCATTTACACAATAAAATGATATTTTTATTTTTCTAACATATTTTAGAAAATTTCGGCGGCATAACGGCACGATACTAGAAACGGGACGAGGCCTAGCCTTATCCCCGGTCTAGTGAAGGCCCACGCCATTCACATATCAATTTTAATCAAATTCCAATTCAACCAATCAATCAAATCCAAATCAAATAATCTAACCAACTACACAACCAAACAAACAAGTCCATGGTATGTGGACGGGTGTCGGGTGCTTCTAATAAGCACCGTCTGCATCCTAGTATATATATATATAACTAGAAAAATAGGATTTGAGTGAGAAGTTCTCACCGATAGCTATCCTAGCTCCACGACACTTCTAATGCAGGAAATCTTCGCCAACTCGCCTTCGTTGTCCGCTTTCACTACATATGTAAAAATCGAATTTTGGCTTCGTTATTCAATATATAAAAATCGAATTTTTAGTTCGCTATTCAATATATAAAAATCGAATTTTTACTTTGCTTCTCAATATATAAAAATCGAATTTTTATTTCGAAGTTCAATATATAAAAATCATATTTTTATTTCGAAGTTCAATATATAAAAATCATATTTTTATTTCGCCATTCAAATAAAAATCGAATTTTTACTATGCTTCGTTATAAAATTTATATTTTTATCTCGATGCCATACAGAAAAAAAATTCCTTTTAAAATTCAATTTAAAAATCCTTTTAAAATCTGTTTTTAAAATTCAGTTTATAATTTCTTTTAAATTCAGTTTCTTGTTAAAATCGAAATCAGTTTTTATTTTTAACTAAAAAATCAGTTTTTATTTTTAACTAAAAAATCAGTTTTTATTTTTAACTAAAAAAATCAGTTTTTATAACAAAAAAAAAAACAGTTTTCTTTCTTTTTAAAAAAAACCAGTTTTATACTTTTAAAGAAAACAATTTTTATGAATTTAAAAATAAAAATAAAAATACTTACAGATAGGGGGGTTTCTGCAGATCGTCGGAGGGCGTGCTGGTCCGAGCTGGTGGTGCGGAGGCGGAGTAGTGGGGTTCGATTTGGGCAGGAGGCGGGTGGGTTTCCGATTCGAAGTGGAACAAAGGGGGGGGGGGGGTTCGCTGTAATCGAGCGGAGGGGGAAAGACGGGGGGGGGGGGGGGTTCACCTGAGAGGGCGGCGGAGGAGTTGTCGGAGATGGGGGGAGGAGCGCGCTCGACGGCGCGATGGCCGACGTGGCCAGGAGCGAGATCGACTATCGTCCATTTTTTTTTTTTTTTCCGAATTATCTGTTTGAAAAGTAAGGGGGGGCCAGAGTTATAAAAGGGGTGAGGATATTATTTTTTTATTTTATTTTAATTATTTAATTCGAAAAAAAGTTGACCTTTATATACGAACTCAAAACGAGGCCCACCGCCTGTCGTCCATAGCGTTTCACCCCCATTCCGAACACAATGGGACATGTATCGTAAGCTGATTCGGCTGTTACAATCAATTTCCGTTAAATTTACATTTAAATCACTATATTGAATTTTAAACGTACATTTCAAATTACCGGGGTCACATACTAACTAGAAAAATTCCAGAAAAATATTTTCTAGCTTCGTATTGACGATACGGTCCTAACAAAACTAGCTTCGTCAAATTCTGAGACCGTTTGAAAAATGGCCAATTTCCAGTCGATTAAAATCAACTGAAACCGGTCAAACGCGTTTTCCTTTGCCACGCTCACATATTGATTCGAAAGATTATGAAATTTGGAATCTAGCAATAACTTTACACCACGGACCCAACAAAAGTGGTTTCGTCGAAATCCGAGGTCGTTTGCAAAATGTCCATTTTTAAGGGCCTGAATTCCATAGCGACTATTCAGAATTTTCAACTGGACATATCTTTTGATTCCCGCTACGAACTTTTGATTTTTCGGATTCGTTGGAAAGATATTATCAAATAGATCCTATCATTTTTGGTTTCACTAAAATCCGGATTGTTTTGCACCCGGTACATTCAATCGAAGTTTGAAATCGAATTATCGAACTACCGCGCCATTTTCAATTCTATTTATAATTATATATAAATATTTATATTCTAACGACGACGCGTATAATATATACGTTCGAATTCTATTCAAAATAAATTTCTCGTCGATATTATTTAAAATAATTCATTTTAAATATTCAAAATTCGCTAAAATTGCCAAAATAAAAATTTTAAACTGGCCCAGATTTTCCGGGTTGTTACACCATGCGATCAATCACTATTAATATATACCAGGTTGTTAAGCAGAGAATAAATTCTCCACCACCAATCAGATATACATTAATAAAAATCAATTTAATTCACATGGAACGAAATCCAATGTCAGACACGCATCCATTTACAAGTCCATTCTGGGTCTGAACGAAACCGGAGGCACCTTATTCCTCGCATATCCGAAACAATCAACAATAGTCCGGACGACTACCACTGAAGCCCCTTCAAGGTAGCTACTCCCATCGTGGTCTCAGTAGCAACACATCCATTCGATGTGAAGAACGTCGGTCTTCAATCACCGTCTTCAACTTCGACTCTTCATCGTCGTAGTGATTATTCAGAATGGGTTAAACCTGGTCTTTCCGAATAACTCGCGTATTTATAATTAAAAATCAAGTACTATAAAAACACTTCCAACGCCACATTCCCATTCAGAATATAAAATATTCACATTATCTTATCAAAGATAAATTCTTCAAATTTATTCTTAAATCTTTCTTTTAAAGATTTATCAAAGCCCCCATTTGGATTTAAATATCAAAAATCATTATTCAATGATTATTTAAATTTAAGAAATAAATCTTGTCATTAATTGGGTCAAAGAACTAATGTCATTTTAAAACACCGTTCACGATAAACCCAAAATCGATTTCCATTAAATATGGAATCTTCACAGAAATCAAATCAATATACAATCGTTATAAATTTCTGTATCCGACCAATAATATAAATGAAATAACGACAATGCCTCTTAAATTCCATATGTATTATCTGTCTTCTTTTACAGGAGCTTATCTCAGTTATTATTAATTCGAATTCCATTCAATTCCAATTTAATATATTAAATTGGAAAACTTACCTTTGGAAAATTTCCATTTAAATCTTAATAAAAGATTTATAAATTTCAAATCATATTCTCACTGTCAGTTGGGTTAAAGAACAAATGTCGCTTAAAAACACAGTTCACAATAAACCCAACTCACATTTCATCTTATTCCAATACTAAATATAAATTGAAAACTTTTAATAATCTTAATTAGAAGATTTATTCATTTCTCAACTGGGTTTAAGAAAGGTGTTATTGAAGACACCATTCACGACAAACCCAAAATCCAATTTATTTAATTTAATTTCGATTAAATATTCACTAATTGGAAAACTTCATTAAATCTTAATTTAATGATTTATTCTATTTAATAACTAGTTCATTTCAATAAAAATATATTTTTCCAAAATATATTCTTTTTCTAAAACATTTTCTAAAATATTCTTTTTCTAGACATTTTCTAAATATTCTTTTCCTAGAATATTCTTTATTAGAATGTGACTCAATCAACAACCATATATTGTATGTAATCAACAATCATGATAAATAATTATCAAACATCCAAATAACGACCAAAGTGGAATTTTTAACAGTGTGAGCAATAAAGTAAATAACTAACGCTCATCACAGACTGTCAATCCATCAATTGACATATAACTAAATATTGGGATTAGTGTGTGCCAAATATCATTCCAATACCCGTGTGGGGTTTCATCCATCAAACAAATAATGAATTATTTGTGCACTTGGGCGATGTGTGAAAATGGTCGTCCCAATCACATAAACAAGTCGGGTAACTTGTAAATGGAAGTGTAATATTCAAACTTGAATATACTCAACATTATATTTAACACATCACACATTTCAACATTCGGACATACATTTCAATACTTTTTATTGTGAACAAATAGCAATAAAAATCTAATCTTTTAATTCAATTCTTTTTATTGTTAACAAATGACAATAAAAATCGTAACTCTTATTTATTTACCAAAATGTATATTTTTGGTCTCATTCATTTCAATGGCAAAATATGTATTTCTACTTCATACTTTTTAATGTGACAAAAATGTCCATTACTAATTCATTCTTTTTAATGTACAAAATTATACATTTTTAACTCATTCTTTTTAATGTATGAAAATATACATTTTCCAATTCATCTTTTTTTTTTGTTTAATTCTTTTTAATGTATAAAAATATACATTTTCCAATTCATCCTTTTTAAGGTGACAATATGAATGTGTTCTAATTCATTTCTATAAAGTGACAAAAATGAATTTTTATTTCTATAATCATGTTTTCACAAAAATGTTATTTTTATTTCTATGATTATTCTTTCACAAAAATGTGATCTTTTATTTCTATAGTCATTCTTTCACAAAAATACTATTTTAATTCACTAATCATTCTTTTGACAAAAGTGTGATTTTAATTCACTAATCATTCTTTTGACAAAAGTGTGATTTTAATTTACTAATCATTCTTTTGACAAAAAGGTTATTCTTGTTCGCTAATCAAGCCTTACAAAAATGTTATTCTTTTCACTAATCAAATTTTTGACAAAAATGTTATTCTCATATAATCCTTATTGAATGACAAAAATGTGATTTTTGTAAAATCCCTATTTAATAACAAAAATGTGTATTTTTGTATAATTCTTGTTAAATGACAAAAATGTCTCCTTTTATTTCATTCTTATTAAAGTGACACAAATGTCTCTTTTTATTTCATTCTTAATAATAAATAAAATTTACCTTTTAAAATTCATGTTTTTATTCACATCTAAAATATGAATAAAATATAACTTTTTAATTTCATATTTTTATTCAAAACGCGAATAAAATATACCTTTTTAAATTCATACTTTTCATTTGTAACTAATTTGTAATTAAAAAGGTGTAATTCTTTTCTAATCATATTCACAAATACAAATTGTGTTTTTTCCCTATTCACATTTTTTATTTACCATAAGAATGTAAATAAAAATGAATTTTCTATAATCCTGTTTTTATTTACCATAAGAATGTAAATAAAAATGTACTTGCTCAGATCATGCTTTTATTTACACTAAAAAGTAAATAAAAGTGTCACTGTAAATGTGTTCCTTTTTATTTACATTAAAATGTAAATAAAGATGTTCACTGTAAATAGGTTCTTTTTATTTACATAAAGGAAATGTAAATAAAGGTGTCCTCTAATTTTGTTCTTTTTTTATGTTTTCTAATATCATATAAAAGAATATTTTATATGTAAACATTTTTCTACTCATTCATATTAACATAAAAAGAATATTTTATGTTAAACCAATTCTAACATTTCAACCAAACACATATAACAGTGATATACTTGTTTTGTTGTCAATTCTAACTCAACAAAACAAATAAAAAAAGATATTTTATCAACTCAACATTTTATACTAAAATGTTATATTTTTATTCATCTTAACATTTTATAACTAAAATGTTATCTTTATTCAACCTTAACATTTAAAAACTAAAATGTTATTTTTCTTTATCTCTTAACATTTTATAACTAAAATGTTGTTTTAAATTAACATGCCAGGCTCTAAGGAAAGTGATGGTTCCTAATATCATATATACCAACAAAACAGTGTTTTTATTTTAATATCTCATTTGTTAACACAATGAAATAAAGTGATAACTTTATTTCAACAAAAATGTTTTCAACCATTTTACTTCAACAAAAATGTTTCACGTTACAATAGAATGTAATTCTTATTGTTTACTCTTTTTCTAATGATTCATGTTACGATAAAATGTAAATCTTTATCGTTTACTCTTTTCTAATGTTTCATATTTCCATAAAATGTACAATTTCTATTTTAATAGGAATGACATTTTTGTTGTTTCTAATTTCAACAAAAATAGACAATCTTATATCGTCAACTCTAATTTCAACAAGACAACAGTTTTATGTTGTCAATTCTAAAATAAACTTGACATTATATTTTGTCATTTCTAAAATAAACAAGGAAGACAATTATATGTTATCAATTTAAAATTAACACAAATGATAATTATATGTCGTCAATTCAAATTTAACACAATGGCAATTATATGTAATTCAAATTTAACATAAATGACAATTTTGTTTTACCTATCTTTCTAATCAACACCATTGTTAATCTTTGAATCGACAAATCTAAATAACACAAAATGATAATTAACAAATCTAATAACTCGACATGACATGGTGGTTTGGTTTCACTATTTTTCTAATTAACACAATCGTTAATTAACAAATCTAATAACACAACAATCAACGACCAAATCACATATGAAAATCCACAGAACAACATCAGTTCTATATACATTTCATGATTAAGAATAAATAAAAAGAAAAAGAAGAGAATTTCTCACATCGATATTAATTCTGTACAGTTCAGAGTTGATTTTTCCCCAATTTCTGATTTGCTTTGATTCAGATCTGGATTGTCCTATGTTGTAGATCTCTGAAAGACGATTCCAACGGATCTTTGTTTGCTAAATTCTGATATCGTATGAACAATATACGACCGTTTAAAGTTAATATACTTTAATAATTTATTAAATAAATAATTATTCTCTTTAATTACATTGATTAAAAAGGAACCGCTCCTTTCCTCTTTCTTCTAGGTGAATTCCTGTTTCAAAAAAAACCCAAACTGTCGATTTGAACATCCCATCGTTGCCGCCTCCTTGGATGATCGGAGTTCGATCTAAACCCCTACCGTCGACGCCCTGCGTGAGCTCCTCCATCGCCATCGGTGGTGGCGAGCTCGGCCCTTCCCCCTTCACGAAAACCGACGTCAAAGTCAACTACTTTAGCCATGAAACTCGCGGCATCCAGTCCACGAATCCACATCTCAACCGTACTGATTGCAAGTTGATGAAGATCTCTTCGATTTGCTTTTGAATTCATGGATTAATTTGGTTTAAATTAGGAGAGATTGAGGATTGAAATTGGAAGTGCTATGGCCATTGATTTAAGGATACGGAGGCTGAAAATGGGATGGGTTAAGCGTATGTACAACGTATTTATACAATATATGTAGTGTATTTTATTTTATTTTATTTTATTTTATTTATTTTCCATATTTATCTGTATGTTGCTACGAGCTCCAAATCAAATCCAACGAGTGTCGCCCCTAGCTAATAACCCCCGTCCCGGACACAATGGAATATGTTTCGTAACCCAGTTCGGCTGTTACGATATGTTTTTCTTTAAATTAAATTATAAATTATTTAATTATTAAATTCAAACGTACATTTTAAATCACCAGGGCCGCATACGAACTCTAAAAATTACAGAAAAATTATTTCTAGTTATGTTTTGACGATACGGTTCTAACGAGACTAATTTCGTCGAATTCTGGGACCGTTTGAAAAATGGCTATTTTTCAGTCGATTAAATTTGACTGAAACTGACAAAACACGTTTTCTTTTGCCATGCTTACATATTAATTCGAAAAATTTTGGAAAATTAAACTTAACAATAATTTGACATTCCGGTTCCAACAAAAGTGGTTTCGTCGAAAACCGAGGTCATTTGCAAAATGGCTATTTTTAAGGCCAATATATTATATTAAAATATATATAAATTCTACAATGACTTTTCTAAATTTTAAACTAGACATAACCTTTCTATTTTCAAAGTGAAATTTAAGTTTTTCAGATTCGTTAGAAAGATATGATTAAATAGATTCAAATATTTTTGGTATAACTGAAATTCGATTTATTTTGAATCATGTACATTCAGTTAAAGTTTAAATCAAAATTTCAAATGCAGCGCTGTTTTAAAACTCCTTTTATAATTAAACTAAATTTACTCGTTTTAAAATAATTTTTTAGTCATGATTATTTAAAATAAATCATTTTGAATATATAAAATCCAATAAAATTTGTAAATTAAAAATTTTAAATTGGCCCCAAAATTCCAGGTTGTTACAGGACGACAAAATGGTTGGCAACAGTTTGCATTCGTGAGATATTCCATCTTCATGGGGTACCTTCCAGTATCGTAAGTGATCGTTGTCTCATTTTCACCAGTGATTTTTGGAGAAGCTTGTAAGAGGCATTAGATACACAGTTTTGTTTGAGCACTGCTTATCATCCACAGACCGATGAACAACATAGAGGGTGAATAGAGTCATTGAAGATCTTTTAAGGCTGTGCAACCTAGACTTCGAAGGGACTTGGGAAAAACATCTTCCTTTAGTAGAGTTCGCATACAACAACAGTTTTCAAGCTAGTGTTGGCACGACACCCTTCGAAGCATTGTACGAACGACCCTGTAGGTCATCAACTTGTTATTGGGAATCTACAGAAAGACTTCTGCTTGGACCGAATATGATTAGAGAAACTTCAAAAAAATTGATCTTATTGGACAACACGTGAAGACAACTCAGAATAGGCAGAAGTCCTACGCAGACAAGAGAAAGACTGACATTGAGTTTGAGGTGCGAGACATGGTTTTCATCAAGGTATCACCTTTGAGGAATGTGGTTCGCTTTGGATCTATAGGGAAACTGGCACTAAGGTTTGGAGGGCCATTTCCCATAACAGAAAGGATTGGCCAAATAGCCTGTAGAGTAAAGCTAATAGAGAGATTGTCCGGCAGTCATGATGTTTTCCATGTCTCTCATATATGGAAGTGCTTGCACGATACGGCAGAAGTAGTTGAGCTGAGTATGCTTAAGGAAGTAGAGGTGGAACGGGAGGTGACATTCAGACGAGTTTCTACCCGCATTCTTAGATCGGAGGTTAAAAAGCTACACAGCCGAGGGGTCAAGTTGATGAAAGTCCAATGGGAAGATAACCAAGAGGACGCAACTTGGGAGACTGAAGACATGAATCGCGCTTCACACCCTTTTCTTTTCAATGGTATGTTCTTAACTTCCTTTCCAAAGCTTTTATCCATGTTTGTTTCCATCGTATGAATATATCCTATTGATCGAATATTCGACCTTTAGGTAGCAACCCCATGGATGTAAAATATATGTTTGAGACAGGTTATGTTTGATGGATGCAAGTGGTTGCTAGAGGTTGCTCGTGGATGCATATACACACACATTAGGCTCTAGATCGGCTCAATCACTCTCATACTGCAATGGATGTGTGTTCATTTTTCTTCTTTTAATGGACGAAAGTGGGTGTATCATCATATGGATGTTGCATTTGGATGAATGATTTCACACACATAATATAACTTACATGTTATAATAAAATTATTTGCATATATGTTGGATTCATGAAAGTAACGTACATAGCAATAAGGAGGTCGACTGAATCAGTAGACCGCCTGATTTTTCGCATTAGTATAGGGACATATGCACCCACTTTTGCATATGTTCATATAAGCATTAGAAATCTTTTAAGGATAATGGATGCCAGTGATTGATGGATGAGTAGATGGATGATGGATGTTAAGATATACATTCTTCTTAACATGGAGATTTCAGGGACGAAATCCTTCAAGCAAGGGAGAATGTAACACCTCGTAATTTATAAAACATTAGAATAATAAACTAAAGAATACTTAATTAAATATTGGGAATTAAGTTAAACGGACCATGCCATTGCGTTTGTCTCGGAATTTAGCTTGAGGTAGACTCTGAGTTTGCGTAAAACGGACATCATATGAAGAAGTTATTAAGGTTTGAAGTTTACACAAATATGAGCTAATTATCTCTACTAATAAAGAAAGTCTTTGGATGCGGTGAAGCTTTTTAGCTGTTCCAAAAAAGTCCCTTTCCCATAACCCAGCTGAAGGGCAAACAAAATTTGCGGTGCAGGGCAAATATGTCTTCCTTTGCCCCAATTTTCGCTACTCACTACCACGATGCGGTTACTCCTCTTTTTCTTTTTCCCATCGTTTTTCACTCCGTTATTCATGATTCCCTGCTTTTCTACCTGTTTTCTTCCCCCACTATCAACCCTAATCTACCGTAAACATTACTGCTTACTCCATGATTGATAGATTCAAACTTCAATTTCTTCTATCAACACACCTTGCTACCTTCTACTTTTCAGATCTGCGACGATTTCTCGCTTTAGATCTTCCAGTTATTTTTCGTTCTTCCCCCTCTACTTGCACACGAACCCTGCTCAAGACAGATGTTGAAGTTTCACTTCTCTTTAGATCTGGCACTCCTCTTTACCTATGGCAGCGGACAAACCCTTCTTCCGCGTCGTCGACGTCAGTGCTAAATTCTTATCTTTTTTCGTGTTCCTGCTATTTTGTATGGTATTTTTGTTGTTGTTTTTGTTTGTTACCACTTACCTCTCGAATTAATGATTCCTGCTTTAGATATGATAATGCCTTAGTACTTTATTGTTCCGTTTTTCATTTCATTTGCTATTATCTCTTCTGGCTTATTCATTGTTGCGTTGGCAGGTTACAAGTTACCATTGGAAGAGTTGCCGTTGGAATGAAGAATTCCTTCTTTAGATCTGGCAAAAGGTTAGTAGATTATTCATCCATATTTGATCTAAATTGGTAATTTCTTTTTCTTATTCCATCATTGCTACTAATTCTTATGATTCAATCGTTGTTGCTGATTTATGTTACCATTTACCACTGGAATAAAGGATTTATACTTCAGATCTTCGGCAGCTGATGCGACAGTTGCTCTTATGTTTTAGGTAGTTTTCCGTGCTTTGTTGGTTTGCTACTGCTTTTCACTTATTTGACAACATATGTTATTCCTATTTTACTACTAGTGATGGTTCTTAGATTTTAATTTTGATTAGGATATTATTAAACAAATGCCTTCAACCCATTTGTAGATTACATGAAAAGTTGATGAACTACATCCATCGTGAAATTCACCAATTTATAGATTTGATTTTCTTTTAACTTTACATCTACTATTCAATTTTATTTCTTGCCCTGTAAATCATGCATTTATTACGTTTTCACTCCTAATTTTACCTCATCTTACCTGATCAAAACCTTTTCTTTTGACTGTACTTTTGCATTAGTTCTTACAGTTTCTCATCTTTTCGATTTGGACATAGATAACCTATATAAGTCATATAATACTGATTGCTTAGAACCCATTGCTATTTATTTGAGTCAAATTCAATTATTTTGACTTTTTTATGTCTTGAAATGGAGAGGATTGTCTTTTCTTACTATTTCAACACATGAAAGGAAATAAATAATGTACATGGAGGCTAACAAATTCTTTTTTATTGCGGCTGTTTCTGTGTTTGACTGTGCTGACGAAACTAGGTTCATGCTTTGTCTTAAGGAATATCAATCAACGTAATTTATTTTGTTGTTTTAACAACCTAGTTTGGGTAAAATAACTTAAATTTCAGCTGTTAGATCTGCATATTTAGAAATATTATCAATACCTAAATGCATTTGATTTAAATTAAATCAATTTGTTAGTTTACTACAAATAATATTACATTGACGAAAAATCAACTGTTTATTAGGTTTCTAATCCTGTTTTTACTTAATTTTAGCTGATTAGAACTTTTTCTTTTCACTGTACTTTTGCATTAGTTCTTACGATTTCTCCTCTTTCCAAATTGGACATAAATAACCTATATAAGTCATATAATACTGATTACATAGAAGCCATTGGTCTTTATTTGACTCAAATTCATTTCTTTTGACTTCTTTATGCCTTTAAATGGTGAGGATTCGATTTTCTCATTATTTCAACAATGAAAGGAAATATATAATTTACATCGGGCTAACATAATTCTTTTTTATTGCGGTTGTTTCTGTGTTTGAGTGTATTGACGAAACAAGGTCAATGCGTCGTCTGAACGAATATTGATTTACGTAATTTATTTTGTTGTTTTAACCAACTAATACGGGTAAAATAACTTAAATTTGAGCTATTAGATCTGTATATATACAAATATTATCAATACTTGAATGCATTTGATTCAAATTAGATTAGCGAGTAAGTTTACCCCAAATAATTATATATTGACGAATATGGGTTGTTTTAACCACCTAATTTAGTCAGACCTTGACTGAATTTAGTCCCAACAGAATGAAGTTTATCTACCTCAATGGTTTGTTGCCACACTTTTTGTTTTTCAATTTTTTGCGCAGTGGGTGATGACGATATGTGCTGTCAGCAATCAAAAGGAAGGCAACATTGCATCGCATTGGTAATTTTATCGTATTTTCCATTTGTAGTCAAATCAAATTTTATTTGCTTTTCAATAAGTATTATAAGTTCTGTACAAATGTTAAATTATTCTTCACAAATATTTCTTACATACAATGCCTTAAATATATTATTTACAATATGGACAATGTTCTTTTTGCATAGTTAATACAATTTTATTTATCATGTGCATAAATTATGAATCAAAATTCGTTTTTACTATTGTCCATTATCTTGAAGATTAAACCGAATGAAAGGAATTTTCCACTTATACCAGAGAACTGTACAATATTCAGAAGTATATTCTTTTTCAACTTAATTGAATGAATTTTCTCAGCACTACTTTATATGCCAGTTCATGAATGTTTGATGTTGATATCAAATATACCTCGAACGTTTTGTTTTCTCCTATTGATGAAGACCATAACGAAATATATATTTTATTTATTTTCCCATTGATTTTACAATATAAGTCTAATAAGAGTGTTTGATTTTTGACTTAATTTAGAAGTAGTATAGTATGGTAATTTTAACCTTTTGTTTTATTCCAAAAAAAGGTAATATATGTTCTGAATATGTATACTAATTAGTAATAGATATTATCAATGCATGATGAACTTGGAGTTTCGATAACTTATGCTTTGTGGTGTATGACAATTTTGACTCATGGAATCATAAGCAGAATAAGTTCATATGCCTGCTTTTGTAAAAATTCATAAAGCTTTCAATAAATAAGTAGTCACGAATAGAGATGGATTTATTTATCTATGTAATTTTTGATGTATACATACAATGTATGCTTCAGTATATAATTTCTAATGTATATGCATGAATCTAAAATAATCTTGATTTCAACAGACACCCATGTTTATGCGTCACTAAGTTTCTAAATATACATTTAAATGAGTAATTTCATATAAATAATTGGCTTCAAATGTATCACTTTCAACTGCAAAGGACTTCTGTGAAATAACGAATGTTCAGCTTTAAGTATACATTGAATTTTGTATGCATAATCTCATACATATAAACATCAAGTGCATAAGCTTCTCACATATGCAGTTTTAAATGGAAATTATATGATTTTGAGAAGTAAATAATAGATTTTTATGCTACCAGATTCCCAGCCATGGGATTTTTCATATATACATAAAAGTTTATGTATATAACAATTTCTTAACTTTATACATATATCCAGTTCTACATACGACTGGAATCGAGTCTCAGGTTAATTTTTGCGGGTTTAGCTAATTTCTTTTCAGTTATACCTCCAACAAATTTCCATTTCGGTTTTTTCATCGTACCTTTGTCTAATTTCTCTGAACCGTGAACATCTATATATATTTAAACTGCTGCTATCAACAAATACACCTATGCGCTCCACAATAGCTATTTTTAAATATACATATATACAAGTGTGTGTATAAATGTATATATGTATACACACACGTGATTTTGTTTTTCCTATCAATCCTTCACATTTCTCCCTTTCCTTTTTGCTTGCAGAAATTGATAGGATTTTTGCCGAATTAGAAGCAAATCGTCTACACTAAAATTACGTCTACTGATTTCACCATCTAATATTTATTTCTTGTTTTTTCAAATGTCTCCATAACTTTTGTCTGCAAATTTTGCCTTTTTTTTAAATTCCTTAACTGTTGTTCCTTCCCGCATTTGTTGGTAATAAACCAATGCTGTAATTTCAGCTGCAACGACTTCTAATTGTTTTTATTTTCATTTAATATTTACATCTGTTGCATATGCATTAGATCTGTATTGATTGATTTGCTACCTTACGCATTTATATTACCATTTACGTCCATTGTAAAAACTTATCTGCACTTTGGAAGATGTGAATTGGACACGAAATATATATATATATATATATATATATTGCTGTATACCTGTTTGCGTTGGCCACTTTTGTACATTATTGTGTACTTTTTTGGTGAATCATTAATGATGTACTGTACTAATATTGTCTAAACTTCTTTTCTACTGACCCTACATGCAAATGACTTAATGCTTTCAGTCATTCAACCCATTGTTATTTTCTTTTTCTACTGTCACGATGGCGTGCTTAGAAATTCAAGTTTGGTTGAACATCCTGAAATCATAACGTACCAGTAAAGTATTAGGAAATTATGGAACTCAACGATGTACAAGTATAGAAAATTAACGGAGAGATGCTTTAGTCAAATACTTCTATGCACACACCCATCGGGCGTGCATGTGTACTGGTATATATAACTAATCATTTCAGAAATCAGAAAAATGTGTTTGAAAATCGAAGGTAGGACAACGCGGGGACCCATTGGGGGTTGACCCCTACCCTAGGGGTGTCGACCCATGGGCCGATACCATAAGGGGTTGTCGACACCCACGTCGACACCCAAGTCGACATCCCCAGATCCGAGCCCGGTACATTTCTGCGTAGGTAGACTTGTTTTCTAACCTGATTTGTGAACCCTAGGCTATAAATAAGACCCCATTCTCATTGTTTTATTTATTCTAAAACAATGGAGAACTAGATGCTGCCTCTGCCTAGATTGAAATAGCCTTTCTTCTTCAACAATCAAGTCATTTAAGTTTTGAGATCTATGATTCAACATCTGCAATTACTCTTCCCTATTTCTTAGATCCAATCATAGTGAGTCTGCATTATTTTTAGATATAAATACTTAAAAGTTATTTTGACGAATCGGATCTAAGCCTATGACTATTTGAATCATATTAGATCATCCATAACTTGTGTATCTAAGTTAATCTGGACATGTTATAAATTGTACCTAAGCTTGTTACTAATTGAATCATGTCATATCTGTCGTTATTTGTATGCCTAATTCACTGATTAGATCTCATCATGGATGTTTATGATCATGTCACTATGCCTAATCAGTTCTATTATCACATGTTCATCGGATCTGTTCTTATATTCCTATCTCGTCATTATGCGCAATTTTGTTACTATATGCTTATTCAGTTGCTATGCCAATTTCTATCACTGTATGTCCATCTTGCTATTATGCTTATTTATGTTCTCTTCCCTTCTTCTTTTCCCTTTTTATTTTATAGCCAGGCCACCTTCGAGCCTAGGCATACCACTGAAATATGCAAATACGTGAAATTGGGAACGAATGGAAAATGTTAAAAACTGAGGCATGACTTGTATTGGGAAATTTGGGGAATAAATTGAATTAAATACATAATGGATTTGGGGCATAAATCAAATTGTGATTTAGATCTTAATTTGGGGGAATATGTTTAATGATGAATGTGACATGGGAAAGGGGCATTAAAGCCTATAATGAAGTAAGGGATAATTGTTATATAAAGAAAATACCTAGATTTACAGTAATTAGAAACTATAACCGCGATTAGACATGAGGTTAGATTACATTTGTGGTAGAAGTCTGCCCAGACCCGCCCGACATATCCATTGGCCACAAGTGGTGAATCTAATGTGAGGGGTCTAAATGCATAAAAACGTGACGGTGCTAAGACACGAGGTTAAGTTTGACTTGTGGAAGAAGTCTGCCCAGACCCACCCGACATATCCAACATCCACAAGTTGTAGGCTTAATGTGGGAGGTCTAGCGCATTATAACCATAAACGAATATATGGTAATGAACTTGTAATACTTAGCCTGCTTGAATCCACAGGGATTACGTGAACCAGTTAACTTGAGTAGTGGTTAAGTAAACTTGCTTGAATCAGTGGGAGGGTTAAGTAAATCTTGGGTTGGTGGGTAATGTTTGTATATATAGGCCCACAAACTTAACCTGTTGGGGTTATGCAGTCTTGATAAATCAGTAGGCATAACCTGCGGAAATCCTAATAGTAGGGATCGAAGCCTAAGGGGAAGCTTGGATCATCTTGTATGTGGGACCCATATCAGCCAGTAACCTTTATCGGCATCAAATGGGAAACCCCGAACAAGGTCGGGGTTAGGGCATGCTTACCGAGCTGGTTATAAGAGGTCACTTGAGAGGAGGTGTGGGCGGCGCATTCCGACGGGGTCATGTGCGTGCATGGGTCCGGACCAGGGAGGATTAAGACGCCGTGACATCTGTAGATACGGTTGTGCGTCTTGTTTGTATCGGGCATGCCACCTTAGGGATTGATACACCCTAAGTGTGGGGCCATCACAGGGTGTATACGAGGGTTAGGGAGCCGATCGATTGGGATAGTAATTAGGGTACATCTAGTCACGTCTGTTTAGGAGCCTGTTGTTATCGTTTGGGGATAACACCCATCAATTCTGTTGGGCTACCCGTATTGTATGGGGTTAAAACCTCTCACTAGAAGTACACCTAAGTCTAACATCTTATGCTTATTGGGATCATCATATTACAGTTATACTACTATTGGTGCAGAGAAAGAGAAAAGTAGTAGAGAAGTGCACTGCAAGTTATATTCTATTTATCCTATTTACCTTGTCATACCTACCATATATGCTATATCTCTCTTATTCAGTTTATATCCTGTCATGATACTTTTACTTATTTATATGCTATTTTATATCTGTCTTGTAATGTATCTGTTTCTATTTACCTCTAATGCTTCATGAAATTTAATGCATTCTCTTAATGTGTGACATTAACGGACGTAATGTGTCGCATTTGGTATCAGAGATGAAGGTTAGCAGATCGGATAAAAGATTTTGAAAATTGTTTTCAAGAGCTTTTAAAAGAAATCATTTTCAAAAGAAAAGTCTTTTTTGTCTTTTTTGAAAAAACATATTCCCCAATGCCATATATAATATCTTTTGATTCTCTGCTTGAATCCTTTTTCCTTTTCTTTTCAGCATGTCTGGGGAACCTAATATTCCTGAGAGCGTCACGATACCAGGCTGGTTCCATAGGTAATTAGAGGCCACGGCGCCTGCCGGTGGTCAAGCAGGCGTTCCTCCCCAAGCTGCAGCTGCTGTTCCTCATCCTCCTCCTCCTCCGCGTGCTGATAATTTCTCTAAGATATGCAAAGATTTTCGTGCTATGGGAGGGAAGCCATTCAAAGGAACTAAGACTTTCGTGGAGGTAAGGAATTTGCTTAAAGGAACAGAGGATTTGTTTGGAATTTTCGAAATTGATGATCGTAGGGAGATTCAGTTAGCCACGTGGCTGCTGAAAGATGAGGCCTCGTTTTGGTGGGAAGTGGCACATGTGGGACGTCCAATGGAGACTTAGGATAATTTCTGACAAAGATTTGAAATGGAAAGGTTTTTGGCACTTAAGTAAGGGAGCGTGACTGTTAGAGAATGCGTTAATAAGTTTAATCAATTGTCGAGGTTTGGTTTGGAACTAGTGGATACCCTCGCACAAGAAGGCTTTGAGGTTTGCAAGAGGATTGAATGAACCCTTCTATAGGTTAGCTATGTCTCATATTCCGATGGGAGCAACTTTTGAGAACCTTGTTGATATGGCATTGATGCATGAGGAGGGTAAAGGTGAAAAGAAAGAAGTTAAAGTTGAGGAAACACAAAATAAGAAAGTGTGGCCCAAGAAAGAACAACAACAACAAAAGAAGGGCGGTAAGAATGACAAAGCTCGAGATAAGAGGAAATGCCATCATTATGGATGAGAGGTTCATGTGATCAAGGAATGCAAGAAAAGAAAGAATGCTTGTTTTCATTGTGGAAAGGACAGACACTTTTCTAAGGAGTGCTTGAAGAAGCAAAGACAAGGTCAAAGGACATGATCTTCAGGGAGGTAGGTGCATGCTCGCGTGGCTAGTGTGCCGGATAGAGGTAGGAAAGTTTCCGTTGAAGGTTTGATTTCTCTTAGAACTCTTTTTTATTTTGGTTCTTCGCATTCTTTTATATCTAATTCTGTGGTTGAGTATCTGCACCTTAGTACTAGTATGGTTTTGGATCCCGTTGTTGTCTCAAAACCCATTGGGGGTATGGCTCATCTGTCTATGATTTGTCGGGGTTTGAGAATATCAATTTTAGGTGTCGAGTTCGAATACACGCATATGTGCTTGGTTTCATGGGCCATGGTTTGATTCTACAGATGGATTGGCTTGCCATGTATGGTGCCATTCCGGATTGTGAGAGGAGGGTCGTTAAACTTTTGAATTTCCTTGATAGGACCCTCGAGATTTGTTGTGACCTTAAATGGTCTGTCATGTTTAGTTTCCTAGAGTCGCTTGATGCATCTATCGATGATCTAATATCTGTACCTGTTGGTTGTGAGTATCCTGATGTTTTTGAGGAGGTTAGGAACATACCTCTGAGGCATGAGATTGATTTTCGTATATATTTGGTGGGCAATGCAAAGCCAATTGCATTGCCTGTGTGCAACATGGCTCCCAGAGAAGGAGGGAGCTCAGCAAGCAAGTAGGGGAGCAACTTGAGAAAGGGTTTATTAGGCGAAGCATATCTGAATGGGGTGCTCTGGTGGTATTCACAACTAAAGTGGATGGTTTTCTTAGCTTATGTGTGGATTATAGAGAGTTGAATAAACTCACTAAGAAGAATAAGCACCCAATTCCGAGGATATATGATCTGTTTGACCAGCTTGTTGGTGCATCTATTTTCTCTCAGTTAGACTTGGCCATGGGGTTTCATCAGTTGAAGGTGGTCAAAGAGTGTACAGACAAGACCGCTTTTAGAACTCCAGATGGTTTCTTCGAATGACTTGTTATGCCTTTTGCGTTAACGAATGCACCTGCCTATTTTGTTGATTTGATGAGTAGGGTGTTCCGGGAGTTTCTAAATAAGTTCGTTGTGGTCTTCGTTGATGATATCTTGATTTTCTCGAAGAGCGAGGAAGAGCATGCCCAACATTTAAGGGAGGTCCTGAAAACTCTCTGTGTGCATCAGCATAAGGAAAAGTTCTACAAATGTCATTTTTGGAGAAAAGAAGTGAGATTTCTAGGACATGTGGTTTCTAAAGATGGGATAGCAGTAGATCCTACAAAGGTAGTTGCGGTTCAAGATTGGCAGATCCCAAAGAATGCAACAAAGGTGAGGAGTTTTCTTGGATTAGCAGGCTATTATAGGAAGTTCATTAAGGATTTCGCAAAGATATCAGCCCCGCTCACCAGGCTGACAAAGAAGAATCTGATATTTTCTTAGGATGTAGATTGTGACGATGCTTTTCAGTGATTGAAGAGGGCTCCAACAACAACCCCAGTCTTGATCTTGCCCAACGGGAACAAATTGTTTACAGTTTACAATGATGCATGTGGGTAAAGATATGAAGAGGGTTTTCTTTTGGCTGGGATGAAGAAAGTGAAAAGTCAATGTGTATGGATTAAGCAGGATCTATATGCATATAACGGAAAGTAGATGATATACTAACTAGCTAATAAATAATAGTCACGCAGGTAAAAAACTTAGCTATAGAAATATATCAAAAGTAAATGCAACAAGAAGCGACACCAGGAATTTTATACTAGTTCAGACAACCCGCCCTACGTCCAGTCCCAAAGCTCTTCTTCGAAATTCACTATCATGCCCTCTCTTAACCCGGAGGAATAGGTCAGTACACCCAAGCCCCAACAAGGATGCCTCCCGCCTAAGCATTTATAAATGACTTCAACAATCACAAGTGTTTTGACTTTTGCTTTGTGTTCTTGAATCACACGGATAGTCAACGGTTTAAGTACACCCTTCCTATAATCTTATCCTCGAGTATTTGAAATGAATGTGAAGATTTAAAGGAAGTTAGTTGCTTGTCGAATCAAGATATGAGAAATGTTATCAAGGATTCAACAAGTAACTTGAATTTGGGAGAGCTTTTGTTTGCAAAGTATATAGAAGTCTAAATCAGAAAATAGGGAGAATATATAATCAGAATTATTTATTTGGAAAACACGTTTGAAGTGTTTATATAATAGTAGAAAGGTAGCAATTCTTCATGAAGAGTTTTAACTAAAAGAAGTTTCCATTTGCTTTTAGAAATGAAAAGTTTTCTCTTCATGAATAAAGGCACCCTTTCAGAAAAATATATGCTATTTCAAATCGGTCGACTGGTTAAAATCATCAGTCAACTGGTTAATAATAAAAAATATTTATAATTGAAAATTGCTTGAAAAAACAGCCGTTACTGTACATTTTTATGTTTACCAGTCGACTGGTTGAAAACTAACCAGTCGACTGGTTAGTATAAAAATGTTCAGTTCTGGTCACTAGTTGACTAGTAGTTGCTACTAGTTGACTAGTAGTTGCTACTAGTTGATTAGTAGTTGCTACTAGTTGACTAGTAGATTTTTAACTAGTTGACTAGTTCTTTTCATAAGTCCATAGTTTCTTCATGCATTTGTGTAGAATTATTTGAGGATAGATTTTAACAATATTCTAACACACTAAACACACACATAAACATATATACTAACTCTTCATTTGATCTTTATTTCTTCGTTGTCTTGAATCAAAAACTTCATGAATCAACATTCTCCCCCCCTTTTTTGATTGATGACAACATAATGCATTCTTGTTTAAAAAAATTGAATTTCTGCAACATTTTGTTAGTCTATAAATTTGTAGACTTACCATTCGTATTCCTGCAGCAAAAATGTTAGCGCTTATGAAAATAAATAAATCCAATAAATATTCTCCCCCTTTGTCATCGATTAAAAAGCATAAGTATCATGATAAAGTGGTAATCAAGCATAGTAGAGAACATAAATAATTATAGCACCTTCAGAAGATATTAGATCACGTGATTTTCGATAATCTGAATTTTTGTTTTTACAGATATTTAGAGATATTGAAATAGCCTTCTTTTTGTTGTGGTGTACAAACAAAAAAAATGATACATATTCTTTGGTACCCACTTGCTTTGTATGGGTCCAGGTGTTAGATGGAAGGTAACCATACCCAAGAGGGTTTAATCGAACCTTTAAAGATAAAATTTTCATTATTAACTACTGAATCAAAATAATCATCGATATATTTTTCTCTATTTCTCCAATTTACAGGGACCCAAATACTTAAGTAATATCTATTGATATTTCCATTCGTACTTTTATTATAAACATCTTTAGTCATAAAAGTATTCGAATAATAACTGGATCTAGGATGTGCATTAGTACTAGCAGTGATATTCTTATTGTACATAAAAGCATATCTAGTACTATTTCTATGATTATATCCTAAACCACTTTTGTCATGTAAAGGTCGAGATCTAGATAAAATCATATTTAAATCATTTTGACCTTTATTAAATTTTGCGAACTTATTCGTACATTTGCCTGATTTAATTCCAAAGTCGCTACTGACAAAAGAAATTTTGTTTTTTTGAAAATCAACAATTTCCTTATTTAATTCAGAGTTCTTCCTTTTAAAAGCATTCTCAGTTTTGAGACCACAAATTTGAGATCCTGAATTAACAAAAGAAGATGGTAATTTTTCAAAATTTTCTTTTGAGTTAGAAATTTCATTTTGCAAAATAATATTATTCACCTTTAAAAACTCATGTTCTTTAGATAATTCTAAATTCTTTTCGGTTAAAGCTCCATTCTCTTTTTCAAGAGACGAAATTAAAGAACTAGAATTATTTAAAGAATCTTTTAATGATTTATTTCTATTTTGCAAAAGATCGATTTCCTTTAAAAGAACATTTTTTTTACCTTCTAGTCGCTCATTTTCTTTTTAAAGGAAATCTTTTTGAGAAACAAGCCCTTCTGAGGTATTTTCAATACATTTGGCTTGTTTTACTAAAAAATTGTTTTCTTCTTTAATTTGGAATTTTCTTGCTCACAATTTTTTAACTTAGCTAAAATGACTGTAGTAAGTTTACCCAAAGTTTTAAATCTTTCAATATTTTTCCATGGCTAACAAAAGATCTTTGTACAATGAATATACACATACCGATTGTGATATGACCTTAGCCATGAGACATTTGTTTCCTTTCTCTCTTGATTCTGCTTTGTTGTACTTCCACTTTCTAATGCCTTGACTAGATTTCTTTATTGCCATTTGTTCTAGTATGTTGTTACGATCTCTAGAACGCCGGACTCTGATACCAATTGAAAAGTCGATGTGTATGACTTAAGAAGGAACTGTATGGGTATAGAGAAAAGTAGATGACATACTAACTAGCTAATAAACAGTAGTTACACTGGTAAAAAGCTAAGCTATTGAAATATATCAAAAGTAAATGCAATAAGAAATGACACTAGGAATTTTATACTGCTTCGAACTTCCCGCTCTACATCTAGCCCCGAAGCTCCTCTTTAGAATTCACTATCACACCTTCTCTTAACCTAGAGAAATAGGTCAGTACACCCGAGCCCCAACAAGGATGTCTCTCGCTTGAGCAACTACACAGGACTTCAACAATTACAAATGTTTTGACTTCTGCTTTGTGTTCTTGAATCAACACGGATAGTCTATGGTTTAAGTACACCCTTCCTATAATCTTATCCTCGAGTATTTGAAATGAATGTGAAGATTTAAAGGAAGTTAGTTGCTTGTCGAATAAAGATATGAGAAATGTTATCAAGGATTCAACAAGTAACTTGAGTTTGGGAGAGCTTTTGTTTGCAAAGTATATAAAAGTCTAAATCAGAAAATAGAGAGAATATATAATCAGAATTAGTTATTTGGAAAACACGTTTGAAGTGTTTATATAATAGTAGAAAGGTAGAAATTTTTCATAAAGAGTTTTAACCAAAAGAAGTTTCCATTTCCTTTCAGAAATGAAAAGATTTCTCTTCATGAATAGAGGCACCCTTTCAGAAAAATATTTGCTGTTTCGAATCAGTCGACTGGTTAAAAATCATCAGTCAACTGGTTAATAATAAAAAATATTTATATTTGAAAATTGCTTGAAAATAGCCGTTACTATACATTTTTATGTTTACCAGTGACTGGTAGAAAACTAACTAGTCGACTGGTTAGTAAAAAAATGTGCAGTTCTGGTTACTAGTTGACTAGTAGTTGCTACTAGTTGACGAGTAGATTTTTAATTAGTTGACTAGTTCTTTTCATAAGTCCATAGTTTCTTCATGCATTTGTGTAGAATTATTTGAGGATAGATTTTGACAATATTCTAACACACTAAACACACAAAACATATACACTAACTCTCCAATCGACCTTTATTTCTTCGTTGTCTTGACTCAAAAACTTCATGAATCAACAGAAAAATGTGGCAGAGTTTGTTTCTCAATGTTTGACTAGCCAACGAGTCAAAGATGAGCTAAAGAAGCGTAGTGGTTTTCTTCATCCATTGGAGGTCCCACAGTGGAAGTGGGAAAGTGTCTCTATGGATTTCATTGATGGTCTGCCTAGATCAAGGAAAGGCAACACCAATATTTGGGTTAAAGTGGATAGGCTTAATAAGAGCGCTCATTTCATTCCCGTCAAGAGTAAGAGGACAACAACATAATTGGCAGCAGTTTACATTAGTGAGGTAGTCTGTCTTCATGGAGTACCTTCCAATATCATAAGTGATCGTGACCCCATTTTCACCAGTGAGTTTTGGAGAAGCTTACAAGAGGCATTAGGTGCACAGTTGTGTTTGAGCACCGCTTATCATCCACAGACCGATGCACAGATAGAGAGAGTGAATAGAGTCCTTGAAGATCTTTCAAGGCAGTGTATCCTAGACTTTGGAGGGACTTGGTAAGTGCATCTTCCTTTAGTAGAGTTCGCCTACAACAACAGTTTTCAAGCTAGTATTGGCATGACACCCTTTGAAGCATTGTACGGACAATCCTATAGGTCACCAACTTGTTGGTGGGAATCTATAGAAAGACTTCTGCTTAGACCGGATATGATTAGAGAAACTTCAAAAAAGATTGATCTTATTGGACGGTGCATGAAGACGGCTAAGAGTAGCTAGAAGTTCTACGCAAATAAAAGAAAGACTGACATTGAGTTTGAAGTAGGAGACATGGTTTTCATTAAGGTACTACCTTTGAGGAATGTGGTTCACTTTGGATCTGTAAGGAAATTGGCTCCAAGGTTTGTAGGGCCATTTCCCATAACAGAAAGAATTAGCCAAATGGCCTATAGAGTAAAGCTACCAGAGAGATTATCCGACATTCATGATGTTTTCCACCTCTCTCATTTACGAAAATGCTTGCACGATACCACAGAAGAAGTTGAGCTGAGTATAATTGAGAAAGTAAAGGTGGAACGGGATGCGACAGGCAGACAAGTTCCTTTCCGTATTCTTAGATCGGAGGTTAAGAAGCTATGCCACCGAGAGTTCAAGTTGATGAAAGTCCAGTGGGGTGATAACAAAGAGGATACAACTTGGGAGACTGAAGACAAGATTCACGCTTTGTACCCTTTTCTTTTCAAGGGTCTATTCTTTACTTCCTTTCCAAAACTTTTATCCATGTTTGTTTCCACCGTATGAATATATCTTATCGATCGAATCTTCGACCTTTAGGTAGGAATCCCATGGATGTAAAACATGTGTTTGAGACATGTAATGTTTGATGGATGCAAGTGGATGCGAGTAGCTGCTAGTGGTTGCTCGTGGATTCATATACACACACATTAGGCACTAGATCGGCTCAATCACTCTCATACTGCGTACGTATATATGCACATTTTTCTTCTTTTAATGGATGAAAGTGGGTGTATCATCATATGGATTTTGCATTTGGATGAATGATTTCGCACACGTATAAAACTTACATGTTATAATAGGATTATTTGCATACATGTTGGATTCATAGCACTAACATACATTTCATTAAGGAGGTCTACTGAATCAGTAAACCACCTGATTTTTCTCATTAGTATAGGGGCATATACACACACTTTTGCATATGTTCATATAAGCATTAGAAATCTTTTAAGGACAATGGATGCCAGTGATTTATGGATGAGTAGATGGATGATGGATGTTAGGATATATATTCTTCTTAACTTTGAGATTTGGGGGACAAAATCCTTTAAGTATAGGAGAATATAACACCCCGTAATTTATAACATACTAAAATGATAAACTAAAGAATACTTAATTAAATATTGGGAATTAAGTGAAATGAACTGTGTCATTGTATTTTTCTCAGAATTCTGCTTGAGATAGACTCTGAATTTGCGTAAAACAGACAACATATGAAGAAGTTATTAAGGTTTGAAGTTTACACATATATGAGCTAATTATATATACAAATAATCATTTCAGAAATTCAAAAAAATATGTCCGAAAATCGAACGCGTGACAATGTGGGAACCAGGCCCGTTGGGGGTCGACCCCTACCCTAGGGGTGTCGACCCATGGGTCGTGTGACGGTCTGGAATTTCGCTCGATCCGAATTAGTCGTTAAACCGATCTAGACCATTCGAAACCCCTGATCGTTTTGAGAACAGGACAAATCAGAACGCAGACGGAAGAACATTTCATTGTTATTACAACAATTCCATCAGATACAAGAATATACAGAGTATAAATGAGTAAATTACATTCGATAAATATCAGAGATTACAATAAATTACATAGCAGCGAAAAATAATATAAAACACAACTGAAGGTGATATACGGATACAGAGCTTTCCGAACATCGTTCCAGCTGTAAATCAGAATCCTGTGAATATAAATCTGCAAAACCAAAACTACTAGCTGCCCGTGTCGAAATTAAGGGCACCCAGAGTTTAGGTTAAGACAATAAACTCCAGGTCAGTCATGTGACTGGTGTGAGAACTAAAACAGTTATTTAAAGCTTTACTTTTAAAAGAGAGTAATTCAAGGGACCACGCCGTATAACACGGAACGAGTTTTCTCCCAAGAATACCAGTGCATAGAATAAACAGCGCAATGCTTTTTCGAAAAATGAAGCTATTATAAGACCCAGGTCCCATCACACAATGCAACGCAAGCCGGAGGATAGGGTTTTCCCTTATAATAGCCAAACATGCTTGGTACGTTTAAAATAAATCGTTTGATACTATAATAAGTGTATAATGTCAAAACAGTTTCAATCATAAATATCAATCATTGACGGCATGGGTACCATATATCATGTCGCCATACTAGTTCTACAAATAAAACCGCAATACACGTATTGGAAATTGGATTTCCGTCATGAGTCGAGGCAAGGGGCAAGCTCCTCTCCGCGTTCGAGACACTCTAGAAATTGTCTCCGGACTACACACTCTGGGCAATCCTGGATCTTCAGGGCCGGTCCTCACTTACGTTAGAGGATTAGTTATGCCTGAACACACGTTTCCCGGTCCTTACAGACCTAAAATTGAGGCGCCTCATCCAACAACCACAAAGGTGAAAAGTATATAAATGTCAGGGCTGGTAAGTCACTGACACCACCAAAGCTAGAAAGAAATGTCGTGCTCTCCCTGCAGTTCGTATCCCGTTTTTAACTCATACCGAGGTGTGAGGCTCGCGAATTCACGCTATACACAAAGCTACGCCACAAAGGTCGTGCTTTGATCACCAACCACAAGACTTTGCTTTTCAACAGAAGCCTTGATCTATGCAACTCAGTGTGCCACACAGGCAATTCATGCCATGTGATTGATATCTATCGATATATAACCTCTAAGCTCGTACGTCTCAGAGAACGGCGTTAAGCAAGAGAATAAATTCTCCGCCGCCAAACAGATATATATTTAATAGAAATCAATCAACATAGAATAAAATCCAATGTCAGACACACAATCCATTTACAAGTTCGTTCTGGGTCTGAACGAAACCGGAGGCACTTTCCTCGCATATCCATCCATCTCCCAGTACGTCTGGACGACAACTAACTGATTCCCTCATCTTGGGTGTACAGCCCAATCAAGATCATCAGTAATCACCCAAACGATGTGAAGACTTCCGGTCTTCAACCACCGTCTTCATCTTCGACATATCGTCGAATCGGTTATTCAGAATGGGTATAAACCCGGACTTTCCGAACAACCCGCGTATATTAAAACAAATGTTACACAAACACAACATACGCCTCATTCCAATTCCACATTCTTAGGGAAAGGTTCCCATTAATTTTATCCAAGATAAATTCTTTAAAATTTATCCTTTAATCTTCCTTTGGATGTCGTTTCAAACCAAATTATGGTTTTCTAAGCTAGTCGAGATTAGCGAACCACACCGAAGTAATTATTTATTTTATTTCCCAATGCCAACCTATTCATCCCATGAAGAAAAACTGGTAATACTCCATATCTAATACTATGGTGTTATCGGTAAAATTAATTACCATTTCACGTTCAAATTTAATTAAAGATTTAACTATCGCTTTGGAGCAAAACTGGTGATACTCCATTCTCGCTCAATTTCTGAATTTGATAATTTAAATTACCAATTCTCATTTCAATCTAATCGCAGATTCATTTAAAACTCCTTTTACTGGGTTAAAGAACTAATGTCATTTAAAACACAGTTCACGATAAACCCAAATCACATTCTATTTATTTTCGGGTTAAAGAACTAGTGTTATTTAAAACACAGTTCACGATAAACCCATGAATCAATTCTATTTACAACCCATTTCAAATCCAATTTATTTATTTAAAAACAAATGGGTTTTAATTTTAGTTCAAAATTAGTTCATTTCGATAAAAATCTATTTTTATCTTTTCAAATATGGAGTTTTTCATCCCAATTTTTCCCAAATCATTTCTTATGATTTTACACAAATTATTGATATTTTTAATAATTTTATCAAGGCCCGTACAGTCGATTTCCATCAACGGCCATCGAAATGCACTTACAGCGGCCTTTTCCAAATTTGATTTGGACGTATCTCCAAATCCAACCGTTAGATTTCACATTTCTAATATTCGTTAGAAAGCTCTTTTCGATACGAACCCAGCGGTTCCGGTTTTAGGAGAATCTGATGGTCGGATCTCCCGTAATGTCCGTTTGAAATAAATGGTCGAAATTCACGAACTGCCACGGCGCGGTGCGTTCTATTCAGGCCATTATATTATATATATAATATATATAATATATATTTCGTCGATTCCTATTTAAAACAAATTTTATAAATCGTTTTAAATTCGTTTCAAAAACAATTTCAACTTCCATTTCAATTCAAATCAAAATTGAATTTTTCCTTGTAAATTCGTTTTAAAATTCATTTCTATTTGATTTCAATTCAAATCGATTTTAATTCGATTCGAATTCATTTCCTTTTCAATTCAATTCAATTCGAATTCGTTTTCTTTTCAATTCAATTCGAATTCGTTTTCTTTTCAATTCAATTCGAATTCGTTTTCTTTTCAATTCAATTCGAATTCATTTTCTATTCGAATCAAATTCAATTCATTTCCATTATATATTCAATTCAATTCAAATTCGTTATATATTCAATTCAAATTCAAATTCGTTTTCCATTCAATTCAATTCAAATTCGTTATATATTCAATTCAAATTCGTTTTCTATTCAATTCAATTCAAATTCGTTATATATTCAATTCAAATCAAATTCGTTATATACTCAATTCAAATCAAATTCGTTATACATTCAATTCAAATCAAATTCATTATATATTCAATTCAAATTCAAATTCGTTTTCTATTCAATTCAATTCAAATTCGTTATATATTCAATTCAAATTCAAATTCGTTTTCTATTCAATTCAATTCAAATTCGTTATATATTCAATTCAAATTCGTTTTCTATTCAATTCAATTCAAATTCGTTATATATTCAATTCAAATCAAATTCGTTATATATTCAGTTCAAATCAAATTCGTTATATATTCAATTCAAATCGAATTCGTTATATATTCAATTCAAATCAATTCAAATTCGTTTTCTATTCAAATCAATTCATTTTCTAATTCAAAAACGAATATAAATATCGTTCGCGTCAAAATAGCGCATCTCTAATCAACACGGCTTTATATATTTCAATAATCCCGTTATTCTATTCAACAAATGAATATTTATTCTATTCAATACGTGAATCCATATTTTTGTCAACACATGGCTAGTCTCAACGAATGAGTACTGTCCACGTGTGACTATTTTTGTTATTTAATATATTTTATAAAAATTATGGTATCTATCGTTTGATTTAAAATCAGACTCCAACTGCAAATTAGTAAGAGAACGATTCCCTGAATATTAACCCCGAAGGCCGAAACCAACATCAGATCCATATCCAGGAAACCACTCATCTTATCTATTTTCCAGTTAGTTTCTAATTTCAAATATGATAAAGATGTTAATTTTATTGTTAAAATATTTCGTTCAACACATGACTAATCTCAACGGATGAGTACGGTCAACACATGAACCTTTACTTTATAATGATAAAGATATAAATTTTATTGTTAAAATATTTCGTTCAACACATGACTAATCTCAACGGATGAGTACGGTCAACACATGAACCTTTACTTTATAATGATAAAGATATAAATTTTATTGTTAAAATATTTCGTTCAACACATGACTAATCTCAACGGATGAGTACGGTCAACACATGAACCTTTACTATATAATGATAAAGATATAAATTTTATTGTTAAAATATTTCGTTCAACACATGACTAATCTCAACGGATGAGTCCGGTCAACACATGAACCTTTACTTTATAATGATAAAGATATAAATTTTATTGTTAAAATATTTCGTTCAACACATGACTAATCTCAACGGATGAGTACGGTCAACACATGAACCTTTATTTTATAATATTCTTTATCTTCTAAATTGGAATGTGGCTCAATCAATCACCATATAGCGTTAACTATATGGATTCCATACAACACATGTATACAATAGCAACGATAATTAATCAACCATCATCCAAAGTGCACTACACTATATAAGCATCAAATATAAATCTCTAATGCTTATAACAGCCTGTCAATCAATCGATCGACATACAACTAATTATTGGGATTAGTGTATGTCGTATTTCGTCCCAATACCCGTGTGGGGTTTCAAACAATCAAACACAGATTTTATTTGTGCAGTTGGGCGATGTGTAAAATTTATCGACCCAATCAATTATCAGTCAAATCAGTGTATATAAACAAATTAGCCGATTTGTTTATGAATATTTATTTATTCACATTCACGTTAAAAATTATATTTTTAATGATAAAACATTTTATTTTAACACATGAATTTTTATTCAGTTCATTTATCAAATAAAATGATATCTTTATTTTTCTAACTTGTTTTAGAAAATCTCGGCGGCATAACGGCATGATACTAGAAACGGGACAAGGCCTAGCCTTATCCCCGGTCTAGTGAAGGCCCACGCCATTCACACATCAATCAAATCCATTCCATTTCACCAAACAATTCAATTTAAACCAAATAATCTAACCAACTACACAACCAAACAATTAAACAAACAAGCCATCCATGGTCTGTGGATGACGGGTGTCGGGTGCTACTAAACACCATCTGCATCCTAGTATATATATATAACTAGAAAAAGAAATTTAGAGTGAGAAGTTCTCACCGAAAGCTATCCCAACTTCACGACACTTCATTTATAGAAATCTTCGTCGTTCTCGCCTTTTTATCACCTTCATTGCCCGTATTCTCTACATATGTAGAAATCGAATTTTTACTTCGCTATTCAATATATAAAAATCGAATTTTTACTTCGCTATTCAATATCTAAAAATCGAATTATTACTTCGCTATTCAATAGATAAAAATTCTACTTTTATCACGCTATTCTTCATATAAGGATTTCGCCTTTTCAAATATAAAGATTTCGCCTTTTCAATTATAAAGATTTCGCCTTTTCAATTATAAAGATTTCGCCTTTTCAATTATAAAGATTTAATCTTTTCTATTTTAAAAATCTAATCTTTTCTATTTTAAAAATCTAATCTTTTCTATTTTAAAAATCTTAACTTTCTAATTCAAAAATCCTATAAAATCAATGAATAAAAATCCTTCTTTTACTTTGCAAATCAATGAATAAAAATCCTTCTTTTACTTTGCAAATCAATGAATAAAAATCCTTCTTTGACTTTGCAAATCAATGAATAAAAATCATATGCGTTTATCAATGCCATAATATCTATAAAACTGATTGTATTTAATCTGTAAAATCTACTTAAACTAAATAAATAAAATAAGGTAAAAATCACCTTTTTGAATGGGGGAGGGCGCTCGGCCAGAGGTGGTGGCTGAGGGTGGGCGCGTCGGGCTCGGCAGGTGGTGGAGGTGCGTAGTCGAGTGGTGGTTGCGGTACAGGGGGGTGCGGTGGGTTTCAGATCAGGTCGGAAGGGGGTTTGCTGTGTCGCGATGGCGGGGGGGGGGGGGGGGGGAGGTAGCGGAGGAGAAGGAGAAGGGGAGGGGGGTGCGGGCGGCGATTGCCTTGGGGCGCGGCGGCTCGTCGGGGAGGAGGGGTGCGGGCGGCGATTCCGATTTTTTTTCTTTTGCTGAATCGAATTTGAAGAGGGGGGGGGGGGGGCAGAGAAATAAAGAGGGTGAGGAGAGAGGATTTTATTTTTTAGTTATTTAATTTCTAAAAAAGTTGACTTTTTCATACGACCTCTAAACGAGGCCCACCGCCTGTCGTCCATAGCATTTCACCCCCATTCTGAACACAATGGGATATGCACCGCAAGCTGATTCGATCATTTCGATAAGTTTCCGTCAAAATCCACATATAACTCTATATATTGAATTTGAACGCGCATTTCAATTTACCGGGGTCACATACTAACTCGAAAAATTGCAGAAAAATATTTTCTAGCTTCGTATTGACGATACGGTCCTAACAAAACTAGTTTCGTCGAATTCTGAGTCCGTTGGAAAAATGGCCATTTTCCAGTCGATTAAAATCAACTAAAACTGGTCAAATGCGTTTTCCTTTGCCACGCTCACATATTGATTCGAAAAATTATGAAATTTGGAATCTAGCAATAATTTGACATCACGGACCCAACAAAAGTGGTTTCGTTGAAATCCGAGGTTGTTTGCAAAATTCCCATTTTTTAAGGGCCTGAATTCCATAGCGACAATTCAGAATTTTCAACTGGACATATCTTTTGATTCCCGCTATGAAATTTCGATTTTTCGGATTCGTTGGGAAGATTTTCCCAATTAGATCCTATTATTTTTGGTTTCACTAAAATCCGGATTGTTTTGCACCCGGTACATTCAATTGAAGTTTGAAATCGAATTATCGAACTACCGCGCCATTTTCAATTCTATTTATAATTATATATAATTATTTATATTCTAACTACGGCGTATATAAATATATACGTTCGAATCCCATTCAAAATAATTTTTTCGTGGATATTATTTAAAATAATTCATTTTAAATATTCAAAATTTGCTAAAATTGCCAAAAATAAAAAATTTAAACTGGCTCAGATTTTCGGGTTATTACAGGTCGACACCATAAGGGGGTGTCGATACCCATGTCGACATCCCCAGATCCAAGCCTGGTACATTTTTGCGTATGTAGACTTGTTTTTTGACCAGATTCTTGAACCTTAGGCTATAAATAAGACCCCATTCTCATTATTTTATTCATTCTAAAACAATGGAGAACTAGATGCTGCCTTTGCCTAGATTGAAATAGCCTTTCTTCTTCAACAATCAAGTCATTCAAGTTTAGAGATCCGTGATTCAACATTTGCACTTACTATTCTCTATTTCTTAGATCCAATCATAGTGAGTCCACGTTATTTTTAGATATAAACACTTAAAAGTTATTTTGACATATTACGGATTGGATCTAAGCCTATGACTATTTGAATCATTTCAGATCTGCCATAACTTGTGTATCTAAGTTAATCTTGACATGTTATAAATTTGATCTAAGCTTATGACTAATTGAATCATGTCAGATCTGTCATTATTTATATGTCTAATTCGCTGATTCGATCTCATCATGCCTGTTTATGATCATGTCACTATGCCTAATCAGCTATTATCACATGTTCATCAGATTTGTTCTTATATGCCTATCTTGTCATTATGCTCAATTTTGTCACTATATGCTTATTCAGTTGTTATGCCTATTTCTGTCACTGTATGTTCATCTTGTTATTATGCTTATTTATGTTCCCTTCCCTTCTTCTTTTCCCTTTTTATTTTAAAGCCAGACTACCTTTGAGCCTAGGCATACCGCTGAAATATGTGAACGTGTGAAATTGAAAACGAAGGAAAAATGTTAAAAATTGAGGCATAAATTATATTGGGAAATTTGGGGTTTAACTTGAATTAAATACATAAATATGGATTTGGGGCATAAATCAAATGGTGATTTAGATCTTAATTTAGGGGCATACGGTTAATGATGGTATGACCCAGGAAAGGGGCATGAAAACCTATATTGAAATTAGAGATAATTGTTAAATAAAGAAAATGCCTAGATTTACAGTAATTAGATATTGTAACCGCGCTTAGACATGAGGTTAAATTACACTTGTGGTAGAAGTCTGCCCGGACCCGCCTGACATATCCAGCGGCCACAAGTGGTGAATTTAATTTGAGGGTTCTAAGTGCATAAACACGTGACGGTGCTAAGACACAAGGTTAAGTCCGACTTGTGGAAGAAGTCTGCCTGGACCCGCCCGACATATCCAGCATCCACAAGATGTAGGCTTTATTTGGGATGTCTATCGCATTATAACCATAAAAGAATATACGGTAATGAACTTGTAATACTTAACCTGTTTGAATTCGTAGGGATTACATGAACCCGTTACTTTAGTAGGGGTTAATAAACTTGCTTAAATTAGTGGGAGGGTTAAGTAAATCTTGGGTTGGTGGGTAATGTTTGCATACATAGGCCCACAAACTTAACCTATTGGGGTTATGCAATCTTGATAAACTGGCATAACCTACGGGAAACCTAGTAGTGGGGACACAAGCCTATGGGGAAGCTTGTATCATCTTGTATGTGGGACCCATATCAATCAGTAACCTATATCGATATCAAACGGGAAACCCCAAACTAGGTCGCGGTCAGGGCACGCTTACTATGCTGGTTATAAGAGGTCACTAGAGGGGAAGTGTGGGTGGTGCATTCCGACTGGGTCATGTGCGTGCATGGGTTCAGACTAGGGAGGATTAAGACGTCGTGACATCTGTAGATATGGTTGTGCATCTTGTTTGTATCGGGTTGCCACCTTAGGGGGTGATACACCTAAGTGTGGGGCCAGCATAGGGTATCTACAAGGGTTAGGGAGCTGATAAATTAGGGTAGTAATTAGGGTACATATAGTCACATATGTTTAGGTGCCCATTATTATCGTTTGGGGATAACACCCGTCAGTTCTGTTTGGCTACCTGTATTGTATAGGATTAAAACCTCTCATTAGAAATACACCTAAATCTACCATCTTAAGCTTATTGGGACCATCATGTTACAGTTATACTAGTATTGTTGCAGAGAAAGAGAGAAGTATTGTTGCAGAGAAAGAGAAAAGTAGTAGAGAAGTGCATTTCAATTTCTATTCTGTTTATCTTGTTTACCTTGTCAAACCTGCCTTATATGCTATATCTCTCTTATTCAGTTTATATGCCTGTCATAATACTTTTGCTTGTTTATATCCCAAAAGTAACTGGACTTGCTGGACTTTATGTCTGACCTATTTTGTTTCCTCTTCTTCTCTTCCGTCCTCCCCCCTCCAGATTCTCAGGGTTGGAATACTCAAGCTTGACCAAGATTCTTCTTCCATTTTTCTTGGAGCTGCTTAGATGTACTGCTTTAATTCCATACTTTCCTTACTATGGCTATACTTACGGGGAACTATGCCTTTTTTATTACTGTACTATGATTATTTTAGTACGAGATCGAAGTTTAAAGTTGATGTATTAGTTTTTTGTATTTCAGACTTATGATCTAACTATGTTTTGAATCACGATGCTTTATGATTAATAAAGTTTTAAATTCCGCTGCTATTTTACATCTGTCTTGTAATGTTTCTGTTTATCTTTAACGCTTCACGAAACTTAATGCATTCTCTTAACGAGTGACATTAACGGATGTGGGGTGTCACAACCTTCTTCCATATATGGAGTTTAAAAGGCACATCAATAGCGAACCCCCCCTCTGTGTAACAACCCGAATCCCGACAGACTGATTTTTTCTTCAAAAACCCAATCCATTGAAACCCGTGTTGGTTTGCTCTGGTATTCTGCAGAAAAGATAGAGACATAAAACATGTCAGAGTTCAGAAAATATCTCATAGCGAGAGGAACAAAATATAATGTAATCAAAACATAGCTTTACCATAATATCAGTACTGCTAAACCAGTATCCAAAGCTATACAATCTCTGTGTGATGACCCCAAACTCCCGAGCCATGGAAGCAAGGATAATCATTGGAATATAACACATAAACAATAACCGCAGACCTGAAATATAGAATTACACCAAATAATGTATGTCAAATTACACTGTAACAAATAAAACCATCAGAGTTACACAGCATAACAGAATCATACTTAGTACAAAATACAGTTTCAGCTTTATATAAAATGTCTGCAGCGGAATCAGACACAATATACATAACAAAGTCTGAACAGCATAATAGAAATGATAGAATCCATCTTCAGCTCCATAGCTATCCAGAATGAGCCTGCTAAAACCTAAATACAAGGCTGTTCGTGCAGAAATAGGGGAACCCGAGATTGCAAAGTGAAACAAACTACGTGCCAGTCATGGGACAGGTATGAGAAATCTTACGTAACCTATTTAATAATAGGGTCAATCACAGGACCACGCCGCTAACGCGGAATGGGTTTACTCCATTGGATTTCCATTGCATGAAATAAAATAAATCATTAAACAACGCAATGCTTTTTATAAAAATGAAGCCATTATAAGACTCAAGTCCCATCACACAATGCAACGCAAATCGGAGGATAGAGGTTTACCTTATAATGGCCAAAATATGTTTGCTATGTATAATGCAAATCATTTGATATTATCACCAGTGTATATAGGTTTCAATAATAATTTCAATCATAATGCATCAATCATAGATGGCATGGGTACCATATATCATGTCTCCATATATAGGTTTACAATCAAAACCGCACGTTGTCGTATTGGAAATTGGATTTCCGTCATGAACCAAGGCAAGGGATCGTCCTTACCGAATTCGAGACAATCTAGCCTACCATGTCTCAGGATCAGAACACATCGATCCTTAAAGCGTCAGGGCTGGTCCACACTAAGTGGATTATAATGCCTGAACGATTCGTTCCCCCGCCCTATGGGGCGTAATGGTCAGTATATCCCAGCCCCATAGTGATCGATGTAACCGAGGCCCCTCACTTTCCATCATCCACATAAGTAAAAATGTCTGGGCTCCATACGACGACACCACTTCTAGCTAGAAAGAAACACATGTCCTCTCTGATGTCCTCTCCCGTTTCTGGTTCATACCAGGTTGTGAGGCTAGCGAATTAACGCTACACACAAAGCTATGCTATTTGAAGTTGTGCTTTGATCATCAACCACAAGGCTCTGCTTTTCAATAAAAGCCCTGATCACTGCTTCTCAGCATGCCACATTGGCATTCCATGCCATGTGACCGATGTCTATCGATATATAACCTCTAAGCTCGTACGTGTTAGAGTAGGGTGTTAAGCAAGAGAATAAATTCTCTGCCACCAAACAGATATATATTTAATAGAGATCAATCAGCATGGAATAAAATCCAATGTCAGACACACATCCATTTACTAGTTCGTTCTGGGTCTGAACGAAACTGAAGGCACATTATTCCTCATCCCGTATGTCCAATACAGGAGAGAGGCCCTCGCACATCCGAACAATCAACAAATACATCTAGACCACTACCACTGTAACCCTTTCAAGGCAACAACTCCAATCAAAGGCATCGGTAGCCATTCATTTGATGTGAAGATTGTCGGTCTTGCACCGTCTTCATATGTTCGAATTTAAGTCGTCGTTTGATTATTTGAAATGAGAATTAACCCGGCCTTTTCAAATAATCCACGTATATACAGAATTCAAACTAATTCTTTCCTTGGTTAGATTATTTGACATTCGCGTTTCAATTCAATATAATTATTTCTTGTCAAATACATCTAACCATCAGAATATCCAATAAACCAAGTAAAATCGGTTTATTTTCATTCCATATCATTTATAATATTTTATAATGATTTTTCACTATTATATATATATATAAATAAATAGTCCATTTTCATCGAACGATGTTTAAGGTCATTCGATGTCACTAGCGCTGCTCTTATTCAAATTTGAATTACACATTTCACAAAATCTAACCGTTGGATCTTAATGAATTTTGTATCATTGGAAAGATCTTTCCAAAGCAAACCCAATGGTTCCTGTTTCGGGAAAATCCAATGGTCGGATCTCTCGGTATAATCGTTTAAAGTTACGATCCCAAAACGTAAACTGCAGCGGCATGATTCGTTTTATTTTAATTTATATATATAAATATAATTCATTCGACGATTTCCAAACCGTTTTCACTTCAAAAATTTGGCTAATGCCTTTAAATTTCGAAAATTTTCGTCATAACCACCTTTGTACGAAGAGGGGTTTTAAAATTTATTGGGCCATATTAGGTACCCAATAAATCCAGAATAAGCATACACAATTTTTAGTGACCTATTCTATGCCCAAGGGAGAGTGTAAAAATCATTTCTCAAGAGAATAAATTCTCGTCACCTTGTCTAGTGTTGGAAACTAAATAATCCATATATCATACCTAATAACTAGAGAGACGTGATTATTGTCAACTCCAGACCCGTGTGGGGTTTTTATTAAATCTGACAATTTACCATTATGTTTTATTTAGTCCATATCAGTCCTCAGTTCAACCTGTAATTCAGTCATCGCCATATGAGTGTCTTGCTCATATGGTAATCTCAACCTTGTCATATAAGCACCTATTGCTTATATGAAATATGATATGCTATGGCACCAATAGTTTGTCTTCGGTTCAACCTGAAATGTAGTCATCGCCATACAAGCGTCTCGCTTGTACGGTAATTCCAACCTCGTCACATAAACTCCAAATGCTTATGTGGTATATGATAGAGTATGCTATCTTCAAGAAGTATGCCATGTATTATAGTTCAAAATTAATTGTTGCTATCCTATGGTGATGTTTATAATCTCACACAGAACAACCAGCACATCGCATCCAATGACATTCACAGGAGTTTATATAATAAATAAAATTGCACAGCCAACTCATTAAGGTTTACCTATTTGTCAGGCACGCAAATAAATTCTCTACTCAACAGCCAATCCATTTACCTTATTTGCATATGTATATATATGCATATCTAAGCTAAAAATAATATATTTAGCGAACAAATATTTATTTCCATACATGACAAATTTATCCACTTCATTAGCATGTTAAAAATGATATTTTTTACTAACGAATATTTATTTCAATACGCGGCTATTTTTAACACTTCACATACATGTTAAAAATATTATTTTTAATGAACAAATATTTATTTCAACATGCGGTTTTTTTTAACACTTCATACATATGATAAAAATGATATTTTTGGTAAACAAAAATATTTTTCAACACATGATTATTTTTAACACTTCATATACATGTTAAAAATATTATTTTCAATCAACAAATATTTATTTCAACACATGGTTATTTTTAACACTTCATATATATGTTAAAAATATTATTTTCAATGAATAAATATTTATTTCAACCTATGGTTATTTTTAACACTTCATATACGTGTTAAAAATATTATTTTCAATCAACAAATATTTATTTCAATACATGGTTATTTTTAACACTTCATATGCATGTTAAAAATATTATTTTCAATCAACAAATATTTATTTCAACACATGGTTATTTTTAACACTTCATACATATAATAAAAATATGATTTTTATTGTTAAAACATTTTATTTCAAACATGAATATTTTTAATGATTCATATATACAATAAAAATGGGATTTATGCGAACAATTTATTTCAAACGTGAATATTTAAAAACACATCAATATTTCAGAAAATTTCGGCATTATAACGGTAGGGTAATTAAAACCGACACCATGCCCAACACGGCTCCTCTGCTATCCTAAGCCTCGTGGCGATACAAGGGTTTTATTTTCATAATTTCCACAATACAATTCATTTTCGCAACCCAATGGATTCACCACAAACACATTCACAATCAATTTTGTTGCAATCACAATCAATCATCCAAAATCACAATCAATTCCCATAATACAACCAAACAAATCGTCCAAAGTCTGTGGACGATGGTGTCAGGAGCTAGTAAACTCCGTTTGCAACTTAATATAATTTTATCCATTTATTTTTGCATTTAGATTGCTCACATTAGGTTCCACTCGTTCAAAAATTGTAGATAGCTCTAAAAAAAATCGGTCAGTTCTAGAATGTAGCGCACGATGTCCCGGTCCCAGTGTTTCTTGTTTCACTGGATTTCGACAACATACAAAAAAGATATGATTTTTATAAATAAATCGAACTTCGCAACGCTTTTAAGTGTTATAAATCTATTTGATTATACCTGCCGTTAACTCAGTTAATTCGTTCAAACCTTGCTCATCAAATCGCGTTTAATCCGTTGCATGAGAGGCTGATCGGGTTGTGCCACGTTGAGGGGGCTAGGAGATGCGCACCCGCGCCTAATGGTGGCGCTCAGATCGATAGCGAGATGGTGGAGTGGCAGCACGTTGAAGGTCGCAACTTTCGAGGTTCAGGTCTCGATGAATTCACAATGATAATCTACAAAATAGGTATGGATTTGAAGATCTCGAAGTTCTCCACGAAATTCCCTAAAGGAGCTTTGAATTTTATAGTGAAGATCGGAAGAAATTCAAGGGGGAAGGATTTAGCTTTTTTCGCCATTCGAACTGGAGGTATTGGGTTTTGATCGAAGAGGATTAGATCAACGCGGGTTTGGATATATATATATATATATATTTTATTTTTTTATTTTTATTCTTTTAACTCCAAAAAAACCCATATATCCATACAAACTCCAAATCAAACCCAATGACTGTCGTCCGTAGCTAAATACCCCCATTCCGAACACAATGGAATATGTTTCGTAAGCCAATTCGGTTATTTCAGTTAGTTATTCTTT